>ML133471.1:2850580-4050580 GCA_003864495.1 Nemopilema nomurai | reverse complement strand
ACAGACCATGATCTATAAATCATATCATTGAAATAATCTTTTAAAGAAATCGATATTTCGCCGAATAGAACTCGCTTCAGTGGATCATGTCTAATCCGAAGAGAACCACAAAAGGCACTTTCGAGACATCGTATCTGTAAACTGGTGAAATTATATTTTCCTGCATCGGATACCAATGACATTGTCACCTGTCTTTCAATTCTGTTCAGAGTGCATGCTCGCTTTTTTTTAATAAAAGCAGTTGATAAGCAATAGATACTTTTACAGCCAAAACAGTGCGAAAGAGAGAAGTAGAAGCAACTGTTTCTATAAAGATGAAAAAATGTTGGTGAAATTTAACCTATGACAAAATTGCTTTAAAGCGCAATGAGGTCGAGGATCATTCATTTTCACAAGGCGGTTCATTTTGCTCACAATGAGCAAAAACACAGCTAAAAGCTGAATATGCCCGTTCAAATATGCGTACAGCTTGGTTCGCATCAGGAAACGAAGATTGTGCAACATAATTACAGTTTAAGTCGAAGAAATGATGAGAGATATCTTCACAAATGCATTCTCGGCAAGGGTGCACAGCCATATCTCTTCGGGATGAATTATTTATAATCTTCTGCCGACTTGTAGAGCTTACATTTACGTTTTGCGCTAATCACCGGGCTAACAACGACATATGTTCCCATAAACAAAAAAATCTTGCAGCATTAAAGGCAAGCTTGGAAGTACCTGTATTGTGACTGCATGGACAGGGCCTACTAGGGGGTACGAACAGAACTGCAAACATTTGAAAATCATATTTGGGAATATCTGAAAATATCAAACAGCAACCATGCATACATGCTGGGCATTTTTCTCAAAGACGTGCCTACAACCAGCCTGTTGCCATCATTCAAATGTGCTTTGAAAATCTCAGAACTTGCGCAAAAGCTTTGTGAAACTGAAGAGGGAGCCTGGTGTATGATATATCCACTTTGAAAGAGCCTGGCTGTGTGTTGTTAAGTGCAGGGAGGGAGAGACTTTTTCTGTCAATTTTAATTGAAGCTAAAATCTGACTCTCCAATTTTGATCGATAATTGCACTTAGACGTGCCTACTGATTATTTGACTTCTGAAAACAGTGCAGCTTGCGTATTCGCCGCTAAAGCAACAAAAAAGAGCTTTGAAGTGCTCGAAGATTGCCAGAAGACAACATAACAACAGAAGCTTCCCTTGAAAAACGGCGCAGTGGTCCTTTCGAAACGTTATTGCACTGGCGTCGAGAAAACTGGGCCAAAGATTGGCATTCGTTCCTTAATTGTAATGGTTTGGTGTCAAAAGCTACCTTACTAGCAATTTGAGGAGAAAAAGCTTAGCCTTACCCCCCTTTGACGTTAGTTTTCATTTGATACTACCCCTAGTTTTCCCTAGGTGCAGGGCATTTATTTCCATCTAGGTGATTGCGCATTACTTTGAACACTTACCACGAATTCACGGCTACAGACGGCCACCACTACACGTGTATCATCCGTTTAGCCATTTCAAATTCACTTCAATCAACGAGAACTTGAATTTTAATTCCCATCTATCTTTAAAAATTCATTAAATCAACAGTGTTGTTTTTTATCATGAGAAATGTCAGCGAATGCAGGTTTCACCGTTGCCTTGCGAATAGACTAATATACAGTTGATCGAAAGCAACAAAAACCTACTGTCACTGTTTGCTTACAAAACAAAATTACCCGATTGAAAGAAATGAACTACAACGAAAATTTTTTTTAACAAAACAGCTTAAATTAGTCATAAGATAAAATCATTTCCACTGATTAGACATTGAATGCAAAATCAAAATGTAGTATTGTCTAAAGCAGTTCAGAAATTTATCACAGGCTTAGCGTTGTACATGGTGCTTTATTTGAACGTTCGATTCCAGCATCTGCCATTACATCCAGCAATTGTCTCTCTCTATTCTACAGGATTACTTCTGAAACTTTTATATCACTTAGCAGGGGTGATAAGGCGTGTGAAGTGCATTCAAAAAGATGCTAAATCCTAATCACCCCTCAGGTGAAAGAAAATATGAAAATTCGAGAGGAAACTTCAACGTATTGTAAATAATTCTTGTAACGATTATGAATACTAAAAATGCTTTTGCTCACAGTTTACCATAAAATTAAGGTGTGATACTACTAAAAAGTCTGAGAGTGGAAATTATGGGTTGCTTTAAAAATGGTGTGAATGAGGAGACGCATTCATAACAGCACTCGAATTGGCATATTGCTTATCAGAAGAAAACTCAATGGCCTGTACAAACAACAGGTGTTACTTGTTAGCACGACCACACTTATGAATGGGTCACAACAACCTTGTAGGTGTTTCAAGGCAACAAGGGCAATAACAGCACCAACAACAGCAACAATAGTGGTCGATGAATTGTTGTTGTTGATGCTAGTATGAGTCTCGTATGCTTCGACTAATCACTACTGCTAATCGGCTTATCGAATACACACTTTCTCTATAAGAATAATGTCTATGAGAGCATCGATGCCCAAAATCGCTAAAAATTAATAATAATTTAAGAATAATTCAAGGCTAACCTTCATCAACACTAAACATTCTCTTTAATCCGAGTTTTCTCCAAAAACTAATTAACTGTCATTGTGATTATATTAGGATCGTATTTATATCATTAGATTTAGCATTTAAATATCAAATGTGTTGTTCTGTTTGTTCTTGTTGCAAATTATGATATTGCAACACAAAAAAGATTTAATATTAACCTTTGGTTTTAAGGCGAATTTACACCTTGTGTTGGGCAAGAATCATTTAAGAATAATCTTGAGCTCAAAATCGAAAGTTTTTAAGAATATTGAGACTCGGAAAAAAATAATTAGGTATACTTATGAAAATGTGTTAAATTAGAAAGTCGTAATTTTAAACTTGGAGATTGAAAAGGAAGCCAAAACGAGCCTTTTTGGAACTTAAACGGCTATTTCGCCTTTAAATATTACCTAAAATGTTATAAAAATTACAAAATGTCAGCACTTGGTCATTTTACGATTTTTGCATATTCTGAAGTGTGTCGCAAGAATAAAAACTTTAAAGTATGCAAAAACTAGTTTCGCCATTTCTAGCTTTTGTGAAGTGCCATTTCTCTTGAAATTTTGTAACATTGAAGCACAAGGAGCATTTTCACCTTCAGTTGAAGTACAGCTTGGTTTAAAGCTCGAGCCATTTGTCGTTATTATAATAACAACGAAATATCACCTGATATTTCTTGCACAACAGCTGAGCAATCGTCCAAAAATTATGCTCATCGTCGTGCGAATATATCATCTGGAGAACTCAACTACTCGGTAAGAAAGGTGTAGGCAGGTTGAGTTCAATCGCCTGGCGACTGTATATTTATGACCAGAAAACAGGTTATCATTTGAATGAACAGAGGGGACGTAGCAAGTGACACCGACTATCTCCTGAAAAAGAGCCACTTCGCCTTATTCTAACCACTCTCCACATTCCGAAGAAGCATAAACTTCAGAACATTTCTAATTACAACATTTACCACTATACCTACTAGTAAACTTGGGCGGAAAGGGGGGCGGGGTGGGTCTAAAATACTTAAAGGCTTATTAACAGTTATGATACGCTGTCTGAACTGTAGGTTAAGTGCATTTTTCTAGCTGTTCTCGTTCTAAGTGGCATGATTTGCGTGGTCTTATTTCGTTTAATATTGAGTATGACAGAAATATTCCGCAATAGAGTTGAATGCGGCCTTATAAAATACTAAAAACTTAGATACTAAGAACACTTGGAAAAGGTTTTGCCCCAACATGAAAATGACAAATTGAATCTGTCGAACTCGTCGCTCCCAATGACTTTCAAAAGACCTTGCAGGGATTCCGAAACACAATCGGCTGGAGAAAGACTTCCTTTGTCGGGCAAACAACAAGCTTACACGGTCAAGAGCGGCGAACAAAACTCTGAAACAAAATACTATTGTCTTCGCTAATAAAACACGTTGCGACTTATTCTTTGCTTGGCTCGAAAATAAACATAGTTTTATGCGGTTGATTTAAGGCGCAATTACAGAAACAAAGCTTCTAAACTCTTCAAACAAAAACCTTGTTGGAGACGAAAATATTGAAATTAGAAGCACTCGACTCCAATTAAAGTGCGACTGCATCCGAGTGATCAATGTTATAAACAAAAGCTTAATTGCAAGAGCACTCACTATTATTCTCTGGCGGTGAATCTCTCCACTTGTTATTATTCTTCCGTTTTCGTGATCCGTGGGTTGCGAATCACTACCGCTACCAAATGTAGAATTCCCCGGCAAATTCCCAGTTTCAATCTCCCCTTGACCTCCATCACGGATCGGTTTGTCTGTTTTGGAACAGTTCAATGAATCCCTTGCAGGTTCTTCGATATCGCTTGTGTTGAGAGTTCTACCTAAATTCGAGCCGTAACTGTCTTCCTTCTCCGCGAGGTACAGATCGTAAACAGAACAACATATCAAGAGCAAGTACCATCGATGAAGCGTCGACGACATTTCCAACGGCTACTTCAGCGCTTCAAGAATTGCGAGCGGCCGCAGAGGAACGCCGAAAACATCTTACAGTTTTTATTAGAATCGATTAATTGCTAGGATAGTCACACGCCAGGTCGCAGTGTTTTCCGTGACCGCAGAACATTCCACCACATGTTGCGGTTGTGTTAATAGAGAGGAAGTGACTTGTTGCTCTAGCTCCTTCGTAAGGCATCTGCGATGGCTTCTAATCACGCACGTCATGACAACTCGCGTTAGGCCAGGGGGTCACATTATGATCAGTTCTAGGCTACATATGTTTTGGTATAGCGTTAGTGGAAGCAGATTGTCTGCGGCTGCACTTCTTATCTTGCCTCTTTGCATTTTGAACAATAGCACTACCTAAAGAGGCCTGCCCATTTCAGAAATATTAATGCTTATGCAATACTGAATGCATAATGTTTGTCCTTATGCTCATAGCACTTCCATGCTGTTGCTAGATAATGATGCATACATACATGCCCTCAAGTTCTCGGTACAGTGCAACTTATTGAAGAGGCATAGTTGGGATTTGGGTAGTTTCGCCAAAAAATACCTGATTCTGAAAAACGCTTTGTAAAAATGCATTGTTACATTGAAAATAGATTTTGACGAAGCTTTACTAAAACTGACTTGGCCTTCCCCAACGTATTAATAAGTTGTCTATTTTCTCTTATACCTTAACTCCCTCCTATCTTTGTTTGGACTTTCGATTCACTTGAATAACCTGCTTAAGAGAGGTTAATCGTTTTCTGTCATGAATCTTCTATGCTCAAGAACAAAGGCGTCCACGTCATTGATATGTCGAATTAAACGCATAAATATTTACATGCTTGGGTTTTACTTTTACTTCACGTGACTTCCAAAACTAGAATGTTCACCACAATCATGCTTCAAGCGGACAAAGTTCCGATTCATATGATAGGCAGACTATTATAAAATACACCTGATAAATACTGTTAAATACATAAACGGGTAATAATTATACAAGTTGAAAACTTATAGAAATTCATTCTCTATCGTAACTAACTTTGAGTAGTGTAAGAATTTCCAATTCGAGATATGTGATACACGATGCATTAAGGATAAAAATTGCTTGGTTTTCCTGGGTTTACAGAATAATTATTTCATTTTCATTTTCTGGTTAAATCATTTTCGTTTCTTTTCATAAGCTTCTAAAGCTTAACTTTCCTATTCTTCCTAGCTTCGACGGCACTGGTGGTTGGCAAATTGTTGCACTTACTTTCATGGTTCAAGTCTGTGAGTTTCTAACTTCAGAATCAATCTTGTTCTAAGTCAGTTTACATAGAGACCATTACTTCTGTTAAATATTCTAATAAATAAGCTAAAATGAAGAGTAAATATAAAAGCCATTAGCTGCCTAGCTACTGCATGTAATGAAAACAATTGTTGGATTTGATTGAGCGTCGATGGGCCTATTTGTTGGGCTACAGCCTTCCATAACAGTTGGTAACAACGACTTTACGTTTCCCTGCCTCCATTGGCAGCCATTTTCCGTCATTGAAATAGGCGATGGAGTGGACACTGCAGCTCATGTCGCTACTGAGTATCTCTGGTCCACCAATAAATGGAGCCCCTTCGATGTACTCATTTCCATAGGAAGCACCATTGTAACAACATCGCCCATAATTGATGAAGTAGCGAAATTGACCTATTTTTAAAAAATGTCGTTAAGTTAGCAAGGGGACTCACACAAAATACGGCATGCAATTGTAATGTGATCAATTAAGATGCGCACTAGCCTTAAGTACTTGGGGGGGGGGGGGGAGTGGTGGTTTCCAAAAGATTGCGAGGGGCAGAGGAACTAAGGCTTTAAATGTTACAGAAATGCTGACTTGATGCCAACTGTACAGCACCTTGCCCCTTGGTCCCTTTCATTAGTAATAGGCACTACATAGAGGCAAACTCTTCGTATTGGGAGCAGCAAAGAAATGTTACGAGACCTTGCAGACGCCAAAGGAAGGGGGGAGTGTCCGTAAGGTAGTGAGAAAAGTGTCACGTGAGAGTAAGGATCCCGCAAATCAATCAAGAACAGCAAATGAAAAGTGAACATTGAATAAAGCCCACTTGTAAATATATGATGGCAGCAGGGCAAGAATCTTCTATGTACAAAATGAAAGCAATTGAAAGTATGAGGACCAGTACCCAGCTATTGGAGAAGAGAGATAAGAAGTGAAAAGGTGAAAGGTAGCATGAAGAAAATTAAGACTGCAAGACCATCTGAAGTGGCGATTGAGAAATTGTGACGGGGATGGGAATTGAAGATTTTGTTACAGTTCCTGGGGTGCTTGTAGTGGAGGGACAAAACGCCAACAGTGCGGAGTAGCAGTTCACTTATAGCAAGTATAGGAGACTTCGGATGCAATCATTACAGAACTGGTGGAACATTTACTTAGAGGAAACATTGGCCAAGTGAATCTGAGGGATCATGGAAACTGATGGAAAGCAGTTTGCATTCCACCGAGGCGAGGGCAACCAAGGACCCACTCTTCTTGACAATGATCCAGAAAAAGTGCATGGAGCAGGACAAGACTCTCAATGATGCGTTTATCCACCTAGATGCATGCGTCAGAATGCCCAGAAAAACAATGCACTAGTGCTCAAAGAATATGAAGGGTGCACCAAGGAAGTTGAGGATGCAATTGGCAAAGCAACGTTCGAGAAAGCAAGAAGTGTAATTTGAAGGCCATTCGAAGAAGCAAGAAAGTTAAACAAGTCAATGTGTCAGGTTCTGAGTAGAGAGACACGCCAGCGAACGACTTGTACTAGGGATGGCAACCACCGTCTGGGATAAGCTGTAAAGGAAGAAAATTTTAATACGATGGCACATTCACTAACTATAATAGGAAGCAACTGGTCTTCATCATTTCAATATATCGGAGATTAACTTGATCAGAAATCCAGTGATAAAATTTGATCGACTTTGCACGTGCGTTATGAAAACGTTATTGTATTCAAACCTTCTCGCTCCGTTACTTTTTTATAAAGTTTGTCGTTCAAACTCTGGAAGCTGTACTCCAGTCCATGGATGACTATTTTCTACGGGAAAGACAGTAAGCTTCAAACTTTTTGCTTGCATGTGACACTAATTACCAAAGGTGAGTCTATTTTTATAAGTTCTTTAGATAATGGCTTTTTTCTATATTAGAGGTCGGTAAATTAATATTGTCTTTACATGTAACAAATTTTGCAAATATGTTGCACATAGAAATCTCGTGCAGAACCAATGAATAAAGATTATTTCGCTACTTGCATGCGATCTATGGAAAAAGCTCGAGATCGAACGCTAGGAGTTGAATGATGCCAATGGCTGCCTTTACAAGCCACGATGCCATTGAATACCTCACGATTCCATCACGTGGCTCGTCGCATGCAGTGAAATTTCTTAATTCACTTCATCGTTGAGCTCGTTAGTCACAATTCATGCACAAACCTGCCATGTTGCTGTGTACGTAAACGTCATTGTCTGTTCATCTAGCGAGCCTCTCTTGCAGATGCTCTTCCGGAACAGCGTGTTTTGACCATACTTCTGCCAGAGCGACAACCCAATGGCAGTCAAAGCGATAAAGAGGAGCAGAGTCAGCCAAAATGTTGCTAAAATGAGAAATTGAACATGATACTGTGACCTATAAATACAAGGGGAAAGTTGCAATACTGACAGACCGAAACAATAGGGGATATTTTTCTATTGAGGGCTTCAATTTGCAACAAAGGGCTCCTGAATCATATCCATCAGTCAATCATATGCGATGCTATGACAAATTGGAAAGGGGGTAGTATGACTTCTACGCCATTGGCAAGGTGGCCTCAAAGTATATCAGTTCTAATTTATTCTGATTTTTCTTCTCTTTGGAAGGACTTAGTAGGTGAATAGGGGCGGATTAAATTGCTTTACGGTGTCTTGATCTGGGTGTTTTGAAAAAATGAATAAATCAATGATAACGCTTGAATGGCCGATGAAAAGAAATATAGGTTAGCCTACTCCAGTTAGTTTGCTTTGAGACTTTCTTCACTCGCAGGTCCATCGCTTTTGTCAGTTCTTTTTCCATTTTCTTTATCACAGAATATGTTGCGAGGAAGTCGATGCCATTGACAACAGAGACAAAAGAGGACACCAAACTCTCTTCGTTGACATTGACATCTAGTTTCGATTCCAACGCTTGTCCTGATTATTGAGAAAAAATGTCAATCAGGCGATGAAATAATATAGCAACAATTATTAGAAATCATAGCTTGGTTATTGATGACGAATATCAGATGCACTCTAGGAATACTGACAATATCTAACTAATGCAAGCTAAAAAGCATTAAACATGCTGGCATCAAACGGCAATTTTTGTATAGAGGTAATGACAGAGCTAACAGATTGTTGCTTAATCCGAAAAGGTGATAGATTTTATGACCACAATATGACCACAATACAGACTTAGGCAACTCTTCAGAGCTAGTTAAGAGATCAACAAGAATTTAGCTCTAGCATTACAGCAATTAGGAAACAATCCAATGAATGACTGAATGTAGAATTGCAGCGAGTGTAAGAATGTAATGAATTAGATTAAAAATTGGGAGAGGCTTCAGTATAAATAACATCATAGAAATCATCACACACTCAGAATATTAAAAATTGCTACGATGTGCTTGGAGCTATATATGTGTTTTAAGGAAGAGTCTATTTAGAGTCAACTTTGCCTTAAGTCAAAACAGAGTATCGGTGAAGTTAACAGTATTAGGATTATGAAGAAATCTAGTCTGTTTGCGTGCTTCATAAATCTATGAACTTTTGCAGTACAGTCAGTCAACGGAATGTGTCACGGATAAGATGTGCTTACAATAAAGTAACTTTTTGAATAATTGAAATTTTCAGATTAATAGCTTGAAAATAAATAAACCCATCATCCCCTCTCACTCAAACCACGGCATCAAACATTACCGCCTTGAAAGAGTAGAGAGCACATCAACGACCTAACAAACGATAGTAAGAAAAATTATCTGACCAAGAAGAATTGGCTTTTCGTTGTCATCTTTTGGCTCCAAAGAAATCCTTGAAAGAGTGGCAGCACAACCGGCCTTCTTGGGGAAAGCAAACAGTTGCTCGCCATTATGAACTGGTCCCATTACCCTGACCGGGACAATGCCTATGACTGCGACGATATCAGTTGCTCCTGTCGAAATAAACAGGTGAACTATGAATAGTGAAAAAAACATAAAACTAGGTAACAACTTAAGCATCGATTGCAGCACGAAGGTATACAACCGCAGGTATAAAGCAATATCATCACACTACTAACAAAAATTTATTTAATGAGCCAATAACAAACATTAATCATGCTTTATATTTTAGATAGTTAGAAAATTAAGAATTTAGAAAATTTTAGAAAATTAAGAAAGTAGAAGTTAGGGTCAAGGAAAGGCAATAACACACAACTATCTATTTGTAGCCTCGAGGTTTCATCAAAAGCTTTGCTGATTGCATTGCTTGTTATTCGGTATGTTATTGAGACCCCGTAATGAGACTCCGTTGGGGGCCCCTGGGTAAATGCGACACTGCACCAAGTGGATAATAGTTGTTTGGTTAGAAGTGGCTTCTCCAATAAACAGTACTGGGAAGAATTGGGGACTTTTTTTAATAAATAGGAAATTATAGAAATACGAAACAACAGAAGTACTCCCCTCTACCTTTTGCAACGTTTCTTTTCAAAGGTAAGCAATTCAAAATGATATGATTTGAATTTCACATTTTGGCCTTTGATAATATTACTATGTACAAGTCTACTTCCTGCAAGTTATCATGTCGATCAAGCATTTGCAAAAGGAACAAGGAAGCAGGAAGTAATACTGTAATCAATTAATCGTTTTGCAAATGCTCTAGTGCATTTACCATTGTGTTACTGTTATTTTTATAAGCATATGCGCCTTAATAGTATTTCAGTTTATGTCAATATGTTGCAAGCCAAATATTCGCTAATGACTTAACTATAATCTTAGTAATCCCTTCTTTGCGAAAACGTAGTTCAAGTTTACATATCGTTAGAAAGCGATCGTGAGCGTTTTCGAATTGGTGATGGAAGGAAGACACAGTTGTGATGGCTTTTATTACACAAGAGGAACTCGTGAAAGCTGTCACTTGTAAAAATTCCGATGATCGTGTCATTTTTTTTTCTAAATTAGCATTACTTTTAGGTTGAACCAATTGTTGAGCAATGTTGATACCAAGACATCTTGGTCGATCAACTTCGCAACTGCCAGAAAATAATAATATCTCAATAACAAAGTTCTCAAGCAGGCGCATTTGGCATGGAGACAATCTGGAACTGGTTTGAATACTTACCATCAAGAGATTCTTTGCATAGTCCTTCCAGGTGAAACGAATCCGTTATGACTCCACCTAGCTTTGCTTTTTTGTAGTTCTGCATGTTCAGCTTCTCGATGTACGATTTGTGATTTTCGTCTGCAAATAGTCCAACTATATCGCCCTCACTGCAATCTCCTACTTGCGTGATATCCTTCAGTGGAAAGTGATACCCAATATCTCGTCTTCCGTACACTTTGAACGTGCTTATTCGGAGTTCTCGAATGGATGCTGCATCTGCCTTCAGCCATCCGAAATGACCTAGGAATTGGCGAGTTGCTTTTCACTAGCATATTAACGGAAAGAAGCTTGACTCCCTAACATTATCCATCTACATGGTAGAGAATTTTAGTCAAAGTAATTTTCTGCTTTTGTCGTTCACACCTTGAATAATCAAGGCATCCAGTGCTTTACAAAGTAACACCTCTAGCAAGAAGACTCAAAATCCATGAAAATACAAACAAGTTTAAAAATTGAACTGGGTCCTCCCAAAAAGCACATCATGTCAAAGAGAATAAAATCATCCTCCCTCCCTTTTCTGACAACCGCTACAACATTTCTAAACGTTCGTCAGCTGGCAAACAGTTCGACAATTTGACAGAAGATATTGTCACGAGGCTACTATGTTTGGTTAACCCAAAAAGTTTGGACAATTCACTTCCAAGAGCAGACATAGGATCAAGACATGTACAAATTTAAGGCATCAGTCACCAACCTTCTTTTGAGTATTCCGTTCGCTCCATTTCTTCCATATAATGCTCGAATGTTTGGGTGTTATGAAGGCATCTCCGTTTGGGTGATCCTGCAAGGAATTCGAGCACTGTTGATAGAACGGGCAACCTTGCTTGGAAACTACCTAACAGCTTTAGATTCCTACTAGAAAATGGCTGGTACCTAGGGGTGTAGTCCTAGATTTTAACAAGGGGGCCCTATTGCAGTACGAGAGAGTATTGGGTGTGATCCCTGATACCGCGCCCTTTTGCCTCGTCGCAGCGCTTTGTACCGAGTTATTTTTACCTTAAGAAGAAAATACCCCTACTCAGCGCTTTAAATTAAGTTCCAGAAGAAACACGCGGAGCAGACATAGGATCAAGACATGTACAAATTTAAGGCATCAGTCACCAACCTTCTTTTGAGTATTCCGTTCGCTCCATTTCTTCCATATAATGCTCGAATGTTGGGGTGTTATGAAGGCATCTCCGTTTGGGTGATCCTGCAAGGAATTCGAGCACTGTTGATAGAACGGGCAACCTTGCTTGGAAACTACCTAACAGCTTTAGATTCCTACTAGAAAATGGCTGGTACCTAGGGGTGTAGTCCTAGATTTTAACAAGGGGGCCCTATTGCAGTACGAGAGAGTATTGGGTGTGGTCCCTGATACCACGCCCTTTTGCCTCGTCGCAGCGCTTTGTACCGAGTTATTTTTACCTTAAGAAGAAAATACCCCTACTCAGCGCTTTAAATTAAGTTCCAGAAGAAACACGCGGACCAAACTTTTACAAACATGAGGGGGGTTGAATTAAGTTTGGGCCTCCTTTGATCCTGATAGGACTCAACTGCCCACCAAAAAATTCCTTCTATGTCTGAAACTACGGTGTATCCCTTCTATGACTCCCTTTTATAACTTATCGAGCAATTTGATCTAGTGCTTCTGCAATCTAAATGTAGTCCAGACAGAGATAAAAATAATAACGACCGTTTTTTAATTCAGTTAATATATCATCAAAACTTTATGTACGAAAAAACGGTGGGCAATTAGTGGGTTAGCAGGAAAGAATGCCACCGAGAAAAGACTGGACCTCCTTTGAAAACTCCAAACATTATCAATTCTTGCCTCTTTTAAACGCTGATAATATTTGTGTGGCGGGGTTGTGCCTTACTGAGCCACTCCTCACTTTCATGTGCACTTTCACGGAAAGAGATCCCATTTTCCAAACACTGATCAAAACGCAATTGCATAAATTAATTTAGTTTTGGACCCTGAGCCTTCAAAAAGCGTGGGTAAACCAGCCTTGGATGCAAAAAGAATACAAAAAAGTATTTCTACGATGAAGCTTGCAAATATTTCAGGGAATTGCTCTTCTAACGCAGAACATCCAGGTATGACGATATACAACTTCGGCCTCCCACTTCCAAACAAGGGGAGTTTCACATTGGAAAAGATAAGGAAACCTTTTCCTACATTAGGGGAACTCTCTTAGAGCAATCTAGAAATCACCCTGTGTTTTACTTAAAAATGTACTCACTCTTTGTTGATGCTTTCGCCCTCTCTTCTGAAACAAGAAGAAATGGTTTTGAATACTCTTGCCAAATTATATGGAAACTATCAGGCTCGAACTGTTTCCTCTGTCGAATGTAAACTTCCGTAACTAATTGGAACATGTTTGGCCCTGGTCGCTTTCCAGTACTTAGTGCATACACCTCCTTAACTTCGCCGTTTTCTTCAGTTTGGTAAATAGAGTCCAGGTTCACTTTCAATTGCCATGTTTTTTCAGAGGTTTTTTCAGCATCACAATCCAATGGGACTTCACCTTTAACAAAACTGTCTGTTTTGCCCGTATTGGATCTCTAAACGCAAAGCAGATTACCTTAATTGACAAGCTTATCTTCGCACTAAAAAAGTGAAGCAAAATGATAACCTCAATGAAATACCATGCTAATGATAAAAGGTCTTGATATCATTTTCAATATAACATAAGAGGTGATAATGGGTCGTGGACGCAGTTCATTCAACATGCAAGCTGTCCATGCTATGTCAACCTGGAGCCGTAAGTACTCTTTGCGAGATAATACATAAGCATCAGAGTCGATATGTCACTGTTGTAGGACCTCAAAATTCATTTTATTTTCTGTAGTGGTTCATGATAAATTATGGCTATTTTACCACCACAGCCCCGGACCATGTCTTCTATTGTGTTATAGCATTCAAGAGTATCAAGCACATTAGCCTGCCTCAGAAATATTTCTTCAATCAATTTTTTCTGTTGTTGCTGCTGCTCAAATTGAATCACGTGAGGAAAGTACAACAACTGAACAACATATTGCCTTATTTGTCATTGATTCTAAGGGATCTCCGAATAAAATAAAGGGAAAATGGTCTGCTGGGCCATATGGCCTTTCCGGGCCTGAAAGGGCTAGAGTCTGTTTCGGAAATATTTCTCAGAACCTGTCCTTGTTGTAAACAGCAACTGGAGAACATGGATTGCACATAGACACTAGGACAAACTCGATTCAACCACCTGGGCAGCTTTTTCGTGGGATGGCATAAAGAATTATATTCACTTTCCATTTCATTGGATTTGATTAGAATGATTATCCAATTGATTGGATAGATGCTCCTGTTTATATACTTTCAAGAAATTGGAACGATTTCTTATAACATTCGCTCATTTCATGAATTTTTCGGACAATTTGCACGGGTATAGGGCTCCACAACAAAAGTCTCACGGCCAAAATGTTAAAGTTCTGGGTCAGCCCGTTTAGAAGTTGTGACAACTCCAAACTGCAAAAATTCTGATTTGGAGGCAGCCGGACTTTTTCCCGACTGTAATAGATTCTATGATGTAGCACCTACGACAAAACTATATGGTGTTGCACCTACGACAAAACTTTTGATATTAAATGCAAGAACTTGTAGTTCTAAATTCGACTAAAACATTGTTTCATAGGTTAATGTAATCCTTAAACTTCAACAAAAGTCGAGCATATTCGAAGTATTAAACAGCTAGCATAAAATCCACAGGTTGCAACAAATGATATTTGCGCATGGTTTTGAATTAAATGCAAATCAGCTTAAGCAGGCCTTTTGAAAAATAGAAGCCAAAATAATGTTTTTCTCAAATATACCTACAGTCCCTATGAGCTTGGCACTTAAAAATAAAATTAATGGCCTTGGCCTGTTGTAAGAAAAATAAATAATTCTAAATCATCGTTAGCATTTATTGAAGTATTTTATGAAAGTAAACAAGACATACGAGAAGAAGAGAGACATACTTCTGTTAGTGCTTCTCTTGTTCTGCTGACCAGAACTTTGGCCAAAATTTCCTCTCCAGGAGCCAAATTGGCGCACTCTATTGTTATCAAAGTAGCACCATTTTCTACTCGCATCCAAGATTCTTTCAGCTGTCCATGTCGATTTAGAACTCTTATGCCTTCTGGTATTTTATGGTGCTTCTTGACGTAGGTCTCCTTCAAATCTTCATATGTGACAGTAACTTGCCTTCCGTTGCAATAATCAAAGTCTAGGAGAAGCAGCATCAACAAACAGAAACTAGGAACTGAATTTTTTTCCACCTTATTTCAAATGATGTTTACATTTGAAACACCTATAGGGCTACAGCTCAAGCAGCTGTAGTTCGACGGGGGTAGGCCTCTTGCCGTACCGTAAAATTCTTCATTAAACTTGATCAGCTTCCTCAAATTTATTTCTTCAAAAAATTACAGCCTGGAGCATAACTCCACTTTTGTGGTAAAGTTCAAATTGAAGCTCAAGGCTTGTTAAGTTATGAATTCTACCACAAAATCCACGTATTGCCCACAAATATCATAAAGTCGTTTCAGAGGTAAAGCTTGCGTATTAATGCTCCAATCCCCTTTTATACTGTCCCTACATTTTTTATTAACTTATAGTGTAATAAGGACGTGGTTGCCAGCAATATTAACACATCGACCTTTTGACCTTTTCAACAAGAGCCAATAGCTCATATTCTGTTTTATGATCGAATTTAAGGCACAAATTTTAGATTTTATCACCCCATGGACTATTTCTGTTCTTGCTTTCATTCATTCTTACAACCACTGACCACAACTCGTTTCCAAAATTGGACGTACTAGCTGAGGAAGTATAGAGGGGGAGTATAGCTGGGGAACTATCTCCCCCCTAAAATTTCAGCTGTAGCTGAAGAAGGTGCTCCTTCTCTGCCTACCGGTTCACTAAAGTGGTTCATTCAGATGTAGATGTCGTACAAGAAAATATGGAGAATAAAATGGGTTCCCCCTTTAAACATCTTGCTATTTCAATTATTCATCAACTTTGAGAAACATCGTGACAGTGAGCCTCACCACATCTTTAAAGATGCTTCCTGCTTCCTCTTTTTCAACATCCCCGAGTGTGTAATGTCGGTAACTTTTTATGAAAGTCTCCCTTCCCCCTTCATTCTTCTAGAAACTGCCATCGAGGCATCATAAAGTTTAAGATTGTATTTGAAATCTTACAGTGCTCTAAAACCATTTTTGTTGTTTGATCAAAAAGAAAGTGTCAACCTCACTCTCTTGGTCAGTTAAATAAATGGTTACGGTTGAGAAAGAAACTCTAATATTTGATTTTCTTTATTTCAACTTTGACAAATAAACCAAAGAGGGCTGTTCGGAAGCATCCGAAAACTTAAGGGTGCTCGTTTACAAATAATATGGGTGAAATGAAAATGGGTACAAACAAAGTTTTGAATAGCATAGGCCCTCACTTGTACTATGTCAATGAGATGGTGGAGGGTGGGGTGGGGTTATTGTGGTGATTGCTAATCGAGACTGCTAACATCACAGAAAAAGAAAGGAGCCAAGCTAATGGATCTTGTGTGATATTTTTCATTATCGTTATTATTTCATCTTGACTAAATCTAATATTTACCTACCTATTACTAGGGGTGACAGCACAGGCTCCGAAGCCTTAAGTCTGCACCTCCGTGACGTAGGACTATGCTGTGTAACACACATTATGCTAAATTATGTCACATAATTCATAATAAAACCAGTGCAGGCGTTCGAGAATCCCAGCGTTACTATTGGTTACAAGGAGACTTGGAAAGTAGATACCATTCCAGATCTCGTTATTTTCTCCATCTATACGTCATTACTTCTTTTGTTTACATATTTCTATACTTTTGACCCATTATTGCTTCCCCGATAGATCCAGAAACATATATATCAGAATTCGATGCAGCTATATTGCATATTCTAAGCATTTAATGTACCTATGTTTTATCCTGATAGCTAACATCTCTTTTGCTGTTCAGTCAAGCAAATCATCTATCACCAGAGACTCCCGACAGCGTAATTTTTCAAAGCCGGTTTTTCAATGACTGAAAATTTGTGATTCTACGCACGGGGAAAAGCTTCTAGAAATGTTAACTAGAACTTCTACTGATAATGCGTATGCGTAGAATAGCATTTGGAACGCCCTGTGTTCAATGGGCGTAACGGTTGCTATGTAACTGCCGATAAAGCATCAACAGAGTAATGGCATTCTTCGTACACAGCGACAGGATACCTATATTTCAATATTGGCTAAAACTTCATGGCATCTCGTCGCACACAAAGCACTGTCGAAGGCCTTTGTGAAACCCACTGCTGGAAGTCTTTACGGCTCGGGGAATTTAGTTCCAGGAAAATGATGTAATGATATTTTGAAGTGTTTCATAGCCGTGTCCAGGTAGCTTTTCTCCTGCAGCCCCCTTCTTTCTACGTGGAACACTATTTTGCAGCAAAAGTGTTCTCTGTACTATGCCGACAAAGCCAGCGAAAAATAACCTACAAGATCTTATAAAGAAACAATACCGACTGTGATAATTTCCATTAAATATATAATATTATAGATTATGGCATTTGAGGCTCCGTGAGTAACGCAAAGCAACATTGTTTCGCTGGGCAGGATTCAGTTAGAAATCTAGATGGGTTTTCTCGATATGACCAAGGAGAACAAGGCGAACAAGTAATAAAACGTTAATTCAAACATTAAACGAACGAACCGCTAATGAGAAATAGTTTGGATAGGTCGTGGCAAACCTTGCTTAATTTAGTGTTAAAATTTCTATGAAAAGCAAATTGGAGGGGGATCCAATTTACGAACAATTGTCTCTAAAAGAAATGCATGTATCACTTACTAATAGCTTCGGCCATTCCTGCACAATCTGCCCGTTAATGTTTTGCCCTTCGAAGACTGCCAACTCGACTCCAGATAAGCAGTCAAGCTGACCTAAAAGGGGAAAACCCAAGCTTTGCACCGGCCCTACACGCTTTCATTTCAGTTTCAGAAGAATTGTTCGCTTAAGAAATAGGTATGCAGTCGTTTTCATACAAACAATGTCAATAAACAAACTCGTTTTTGAAAGTCAACAAGCAAACCTTCCTGAACTAAAAAACTATGAAACTTTTTCAACTTGCATGATCAATTTTAGAATTTTAGCGTGATTAAAATTAGACGACATGCTGGGCTGTGACTTGAATAAGGCAACTAAAAAAAATTAAAGGAAGTCTTGCTATGAAACTGCAGCGATACAGAAAAGGGTACGATGAAGAACTTGGAACCCGTATATCGCCTTCTCTAAAAAGCAGTGTTATTGTTGTCTGCTCTTTGTGGTTGTATGCATGTGACAAAACAACTACGAGGTCAGGGGAGATTCCCTTTAGTCAGCATTACTCAGCATTACATCATCCACAATGGTTCTGCGTAAATGATTCGCTTCTAGGATCACTAAAAATCAATCATGGCTCGTTTGTGGACCAAGGCTTTGTTAAAAGGAATATGATGACAAAAAAGTTGGTGCAAATATATGGCAAATTTCTAAGGCAGAGGTAGCTTGTAGTTGAATTCCTTCAGGGCAAGATTTAAAAAAAACCACCTCTCTAACAAAAAGTGCCCAGGTTCTAGTGGTGCAGTAAGCACTATATGGGCCCAAAGGGCAAACATGGCTAAGGCATATGCTTTTTATAAAAATAAAGTCTATAAGGATATAGGGGCTCAAAATTGCAAAAATGTAAGAAAAATTGAAGAATAATGCCAGGCTCAATCTGAGTTCTCTCCCAAAGCAAAATAACTGCCACTATCACGCTATTTACATAATATGTATAAACATATATATGTTCTTGCTGAAATTTATGACGATGCAACACATCCGAAAAGATTTGATATATTTCTTTAATCTTGAGGCAAATTTACATCTTGTGTTGGCAAGAATAATTCAAGAACAATTTAAGGTTCAAAATCAAAGTTTTTTAGAATATTGAGACTCGGAAAAAAGTTATTCTCATAAAAAGCGTGTACCCTGTATGTCCACACGTTGGCGTCTCTTGTGTCTTGCCGCCAGGAGGAAACTTGACCCCAATCCTTTAATCATTTCATCAGCTGCATGAAAAAATATATTTGTTTGATTAGAGATTTTACTACCATCAGCTTCAAAATCTGATTTCCTTTGCTTATCAGTTCTAAAGGAGAAAGTAATTTTCTTAAAGGCTAAAAATGCTAGAAGTCATTTTCAGATAAAGTTATAAAGAGGGCCGCTATGGGTATTTTCGTGTAAAGCTATTGAAATTAAATACTTTTCGTATTTCCTTTTTTTACCAAGACAATAACATAAGATTTTAATAACAATACTACAACTATAACGAATATATTTCAAGGCTTAAAAAAAGTGCATGTCATCTAATTGTTATGTATATAACATTACACCTAGAAATAAAGATACACGCTTCCTTTATAAGGAACCTACCCCAAGGCCTAGTTCCAAATGTTCCTTATTCGCAGACCGCAAATCATCAGATTTTAGTACCAAAAGTTCCTTAAAAGTTCCTGGAGTTCTCACTTACGATGTTTTGATTACAATGAGCCTTATCACTTTATTGAGCGGGGCGAGACAGCATATGCGGAAACTACTTAACTAAGGACTTGGCACACGAATAGCAAACAATCTATGCAAATATGAGCTGCAAATGAATGGAACCGGCTTTTTAGTTCTTGATGTTTGCAGTTATAAAATTTTTTCAAATCGAAAAGTTCCTTAGGGATTTCGTTTTTAGTAGTATAAGTTCTTTAAATATTTCGGCCTTCTACATGTAGGTTCCTTATAAAGTGGTTCCTTATAAAAAAAGCGTGTACTGTAGTTTCTGTTTGGCAGCAGGAGCAAACTCTTTGGCGATAACTCTAGTTCACTGACGTCATGTCGTATTCGGTGATACAGCGTGTCATCGCTTAAACAAACTTCTCCTGATAGTTCTGAGTTTGAAACAACTATTCAACTGGAACCAATTGCTCTGGAACAAATGAATGTAAAGCTTGGTTGATTTAATCCCACTGATATCACATGACAACTATCTTTTACTTTCGCTAAGCCTCAAAATATCGTTTACGCAATACACATGGAATTCTCTAAGTCTGGTATCTAACGGATAGAACAGGTTGCTAAAGACATGGACAGGAGGTCCCAATGGTGGGTATGCCCCTCCATGTTCACGCACATTGGCACATTTGTTCAATGACGTCATTTTGAAGCATATGGAATGTATCTCACACGCATTAAAATCATATATAGACATCGACGCTGGTAAATTTTTCTAGCTGTGACAGCATTAGAAAGTAGAGATGTGCAGTTACTTAAGAGCATACGTGGTTCAATCACTTACTCAACTCTTGATTACAAAAACAACAAGCCTATAGGTAGCAATAGGTTTAGTTTGTGGGGTTACGAAACAGGGAGATGGAAAATGATCATTTGTGAACTTCGACACGGGATAGGCAAATTCGCAGGTGAAAATCTTTTACCTTACCTGCATCCGGTCAAAATCAAAGCTTTGATCAAAATCGTTGTTTCGATAGTGCTCTAACACTTTGAATATATAAACCTATTAGATATACATTATTTTTCTCAAAATTCTTGCAACATGCACCAGAACTCAGAACAAAAAACCCTGAGTGTGATACCTAAAAATTTATGCCCTTGAAAACACGTCAAGACCGAGTATATTGCCATAACCCATTACGTCATTGGATTGTCTTCCTATCTATTCATTTATTGTATTTATTGTATTGGAATGTAACGGTTAACTTTGCATTGTGTTATTTCTAAATGTAATACCATTAGCAGATTCAATAGAGAGAAATTGATGCATACTAATGCATTAAAAAATGCTGATGATTGGCGAATCGATGATCTGAGATTAGGCTAAGTTATGTTTTCTCTCACTGCTACTCTGGTATTTCACTAGTTTCAGAAAACGAAAGACCTCTTCAGTCAAGATAACAAAGCCCTCAATCGATTTAAACAAAGCACACTGAAAGGAAACTGACCTACTGCACCGAAAATCCTTCTGTGTTTGTGGTCTAACCGGCATGCATTGTGGGGGATTCCCTTCAACAAAACAGTCAGTGAAGCTTTACAGAGTGAGAAAGACATTATTTTCCGCATTACAAGATTTTCGTGAAACAAGAAGAGAGAGAGATTGCGAGTAATCAAACCAACAGCATGTCTGTTGACATCAAGGACGAGGATATGAAGCCATTAATGTTATATCTGGATGAGCAAAGTAAGTTATACAGAAGTAATGTGATTCTCTGCCACTTTTGCGGTGCAGACATAACAATAAATATATCTTTTCTTTGATGCGTATTGCGGCTCATATGTTTAAATGTTAAACCATCATACAAAAACTGTCGCATGTTTAGCCATTTAATGATACATCAAGATATCCATGCCAGTGTTTTTATAGCTTCTCGTCGTCAAATTTGTGGGTCTGTATTTTTATCGCTCAAGATACTAGGCCGATGTTTGCATTGAACAAACCTTTAACGCTTTGCACTTAAACCTGTTAGCAACTATTTCGATTGAACAAGGGTTTAAAAAAGCAGGTACTTTGTGTACAAATGCAATGATACCGGGGATTTGCGAAGCTTCGCACCGCGTGCAGCTATTTGTCCATTCCGTAGGAACATTGGCTCATTAGTTGGCCATTGCGAATTTGATCCCTTCCTGGACAATGACGTGCGCAATCGAAGCACGTCGAGGCCTCGCCAAGGGTTTGTTCATATACACTGAGCCACGGTATTGCTGTATTTTTGCTATTGTGCCTGCCTTTCTACGGCGTTTCGAATGCGGAACTGAAGTGACTAGCGCGGCTTGCAGTAATTTGGGGTTTTCCCCGGCTTCTCGTTTGCTTTGTGTGCCTTACGAAAGGTTTTATTCTGTTTATTCGACCATAAATGAACGATATCAGATTGTGCTTTTGTGGCAAATAAAGGCTTTGTGATTACATCCAGGATGGATATTCGCTTTTGCAATTGAAAATGAAAACAATTTTGAAATCAAGAGTACTTCAATCGCAGGGAATGGGAAGCAATCTGCTTCTAGTTCTTGCAATACACAGTAGTACTTAAAATGATTTTAGTGAAAAGAGGAGCGTATGATTGGTTATAATTGACCAATCAACGTTACTTAACATCCAACCTAGTGTTCTCGATCCACAATTGGCTATTTATTTCGTCAGCTTTTGGTAATTTTCCGATGTTTGCATACTGTGAGGAGTGGCGGACGAAAAAGTACTTTTAGTATGCAAAAACTGACTCCGCTATTTCTAGCTATTGTGAATATTGATATAAAGGAGAATTGATAAAAAATAGTTTTGATGAAAAAGAGTACTAATGTAAGAGAGTTTAGGCTGTTTTCAACATTCTTACACACTAAAATGCAACCTGGGTTTAGGGGGGTAAATTGGTTGATTTTATGAACATTTTCTTGAAAAGTTGCTAAGAAGGCTTATTTCGGTGCTAGTAAAATTCCCAACAAATTTAATCTTCGAGGTACACTGATACCCTCTAACCACCCAAACCTTTGGCTGTAACGATTGAATAATAAAGATCCAATTATCAATAAGATTTGGTCAGCATTTGTGAAAACGTGTGTCGAAATCCGCATTTCTCTGTTCTTTCTGAGAGAATTTACACTGTTTGGTGATAGGGGGTAACCCTCTTCTGGCGCATATATGGCCAGACCAAATCCTAAAGGGAATTCATTTTCTTCTAGATTTTGACATTAGAGACGACGATGATGATGTCCCATACACCTATCGTTGCAACGGGGTGTCCATTGTTTACGAAGGCTTGAAAGAAGAGTACTTCAAGGTGCACAAAAAGATCCCGAAAGCTAAGCAGCAGCAAGCTGGCTTGGGGAACCGGGGGTCTTGGATGCGAGTGAAGGACGGCAACGTTAGGGTATACATAGAAGCCAAAGAGATACCCGGAGCTCCCATTGTGAAAGTGCTGGTTCAAAGAGAGAAGAAGTCATTCGCCGAAGTATGCTTCAGTTTCGTAATGACACAATCGTATTCTTGGAAGGGGGTAGATACTTTCAGCTGTTCAGTTAGGGTTCCTTTCTTAAAAGTCAGATCCAAGGGCGTTGTAACCGTGATACAAGGCATCGATATTACCTTAAAAGGTCCCCCTTTTCTTAGGTTTTCACCCTTTCCCACTAATGGTTAAGTGTTTTCCCCTCTTTTATCCCAATGAAGAGAAGGTCCAAAGGCTTGTTTAGGGTGCTGTGTATGATAAAGTTTTCCTAGAGAAGTTCTTTCTTTCGACATTTCTAATGCACAGGGGACATTACTGTTTGTCTCTCTAAAGGGGACTGGTTTATATTATAATATAGGGTACTAGACGATTAGATAACGCGCTATTTGTATCACTAGGCACGCCAAATGAATGATGGTGACAAGAAAATCGTGCGGGGAGAAGTGAACATGCAGTATGAGTGCCAGACCATAACCGACTCAAGCTGGAGGTTGTCCCTCGACCTCGACTCTGTTTACATGGCCGCAGAAGAAGGCATTATCAAGGAGGTCTATGCTCTGTGCCCCTCCAATATTGAAAAGACCAACAAATTCCAGTTGGTTACAGAAATCTACATGAGACAAGTTGATAAATTTGGCAAGCTATCCGATACACTCATCGGAAAGAAAGAGTCCAAGGCTTTTCTTTTGAGAACCGAGCCAAGGCAGCCAACAGGCGCTAAACCAGGTGCTGATTCTGTTATGTCGAAAAGCATTCTAGGATTAATCATCAGAAATCTGTAATGAAGAGGCTTGGGAATAGAAACATGTTGAATAGAGAAACTAGTTAACATTTCATGACAATAGGTACATGAAGGGGGGGATATTATACTGCTCGAAAATGTGATCACGAGTATCGCGTTTTATTACCCTTTATCGTTATACACAGATGCACAAATTAAAACTTATAGATTTCATTACTAGTGGCATTGCCATACCAAATATACTGCTTCTTACATATTTCTCTATTTTTCAAACAGCAACAATCCCAAATGGCGATTTCTCTCCTAGCAGTACTCTTTCGGAAAGTTCCCCGGAACAACCTGATCTACAAGATGGTATGTAAAATATTTAAGACCTTTTAGACCAAATGCCAAGCTGAATGCTATCAGAATCGCCTTTGCACTGCCTCTAAAAACGCAGCTGGATAACAGGCTCGAGGCTAGCATTCGGGCGAGACCACCACAAGCTAATTATAGCTAACTGATGCGAAGCCTTAGTTGCAACGCCGCCTTAGCGTTGTCTTGGCGTACTGCACTTAGCACTCGCCTTTGACCTTATCCGTCCTTTCAAAAGTTGTGTCCTTCAATATTTATTTTGATTGTAAGTTGGAATCCGATTCACAGCTAGTTTCAACAACCTTCGAGCCAATTCTGCTGATTTTCGGACGCTCAGTGCCCAGGTGATTTCCTCGCCAAATCGCGACATTGGTTACCATATTCCCCTGAAAGACCTCAGCCAGAAGGGCAAGCTGAAGGAGGGAGACGTCGTTGTGTTCCTTGAGGATGAGTATAACAGAACGAAGATCGAGATCATGGAAGAAAGTAATTACAAAAAAGCCAAGTTGGCTGGTGTCATAACACGGAGCTACTACCTCGAAGGCAGGTGTCCGGAAGCTGACAATGGTAAGATTTAGTGGACAGTTTCAGACAAAATCGCCCTAAAGATTGATAAAGTGGCCCTATGCAGATATCACTTAGACAATGCCAAAGCTTCACCAGCGTCGATTTGTGAGCATTGGAAAAGCAATGCGTTCTTTAATTTTAGATGTTTTTAAAACCAGCGTACCATAGCAAAGCAATGCAAAACCCTCTTCCTGTAGACATCCTTTCACTTGGACCCTGCTAAAAGAAGGCGTTAGTGGGCGCTGATTGGTCATTCACTTAACAAGTATTGCACTATTCGTCACAGCCTCCCACGTGGTTTTCTCTCTGCCTTTAGAATATGCATTGTTTTTGTTTGTTCTTGTTACCCTTGAAATCATTAGTCCGTCCATTTTCGCCACAGATGAGACCGACCTGGTCTGCATCATCGGGATTGTGAAGGTGCGAGTGGTGGGTCCTGTTTACAACGGCGAACAGCTCTATGCGTACCCGCAGAGGCACGGCGTTGCTGCTACGCTTGCAACCATCTCGCTCAATCGATGGGACGCCAGCCAGAAACCTCTTCTTCTTGGTGAGTCGTCTCTTCTCTTCGTATGTTGTAGACATGTATGTTTGGAAATATTACTTCGATTGTATCGATTGTCGATAGTCGCCCTAGGATTCGTATTGAATTCTTGGTAATCAAATTGGCCTAAGAATGCTTATAGGATTGCTGGTAAGCAAATCGGCCTACATTTGTTTGTAGAATCGTTGATAATCTCATTAGGCCTGGGATATTTCTGAGATTATTGATAGTCCCATTGGTAGTCGCATTGGCATCCAGCGTAGACATAGAAGCGTAATGAAGCTTTCATGTGCTTTGGTTCAATCTGATTGGTCGAATAGTTTCTTACCAAGCACTCTTACCGTAGGACAAGCGTTGGAGTCAAAGTCTGATGTTGGCATAAGCGAGGAGGCCCTCGTGTCAGCTTTCGTCTCTGTTGTGAACGGGATTGATTGCCTCGCTATGACGGAGAAAGTATCTGATCTGCACAAGAGGTTCGAGGACACCATGAATCGGACTGTTGCAGCGGCGGCCAAAAAACTGAAGCGACGTACGTATCATTGCCTATAGAATTATTGCAATGTGCACATGAATGGGTTGGAGTGTAATAGCATAGCAAAGTAAGGCTCATGGTGTTGAAGCAAGAGTGCCTGAGCGAAGTTCTGTATCTTGGTGACCTTACAAGGCAATGTAAACACTGTGATGAACGACTACTATGTCATTGTTAGAACCCGTGGGAACATGTTAATTTTAACATCAAACATTTGAACCCATGTTATCTTAGGCATGACCTTGATTGGAAGAATCTAAATGTCTCTAGTTACCTTACTTCAAGTTGTAAATGCTCAAGTGTCAAAATAACTTAGCATATTATCCGACAATCTGCTATTACCCAATCTGATGTGGTGCTGGTATGTTGTTTCAGGTGTGTTCTGGTTGAAGCTTCTGTTCCTGCTCATCCTGGCAACAGTCGCCATTGCTCTGTGGCAGAGGTATGCCCCAAACACGCTCCTCCGTCTCAGCAGTTGTAAGAAAGGCTCACTGAACGAGAAAACTATGCTTCTCGCCTACAATACATCTTGGGAGGTAAGGAGTTGTATTTACATGTTGCATTTTCGTGTGTACCTTACATTTCAATAGATACACTTACTGAACATCCATGAATCGGCCCTTTATCGTCAAGAAATTCAAACGGGTTCGAACTATTTTGCAAATTAGGGTGTTTTGAGTGACTGTCGCCTGAAAAATGTACTTTTTGCGTCAACATCTGTCCTGTTATCAAATAAAGCGCCACATATTGCTGACTGTTTTTTCCAAGCGTCGAAAGAAGTCATACATCGGTAGCTTGCTTTTGTCTCCAGCCTAGAGCAGCTTCGTCGAATGACAAAAACAAAATACATATACAAGAAGGCATTACATGACTTATTTATTTTGCGCAATCTAAGATTGGTTTGCGGCACCAAAGTGAAGAACAAAGTATTCTTATCCTTAGAGCAATAAGGAAGTACTTTGGACTTGATTATGTCTGCACCTGAAATTTTATTTTCGGCCTAATTGGCATTTTCAATGGAAGCAATAAACTGATTTCACTTAATTCATCATCCCTTCGATTGCAAACGAAGTAGCTATAGTTTTGCAAACACATAATCCTTTACTAGACTGCACTTTGACCACTGGATGTTGCTTTTTCCGTCACACCTTCCCATATGTTTCAAGCCTCTTTGCATTTTGCGACTTTGGGTGTACCAGCCATTTCAATAGCAAACGTCATTTTTTTCACAGGACATCTCGGTGACAGCTTTGGAATTTCCTTATGACAATCTTAAAACCAAGATCTACAACAGTGATGATCTCAATCCGCGCAAAGGTACGATGATACTTTTTTACAGAACAATTGGTCTCACATATCGAGTTAGTCGCAACGCAAGGAGACATCTCAGATGCAATTTTTCTAGAACATGTTGCTTTTTTATCTTTGAAATCAGGATTAAAATTTCTTTTTTAAATACTTCGACTTGGTACGTCAGTGACTGAAGCATATCTCCTTGTTAATAGATAAAGGAGCACGCTACTTCATCAATTTCCAACGGTGCTGCAACCGGGGAGTAAGCTACGGTAACAAGTACGTCGACGACACAGTTACGGTTGCGGGACCAGAGGTACTGAGTAGCGATTCACAATGCAGGCCAGAGTCAGTGAGATACTTGAATAGTGGCAGATGGGTGCCATTGCAAAACGTAAAAAGAGCAGTTAGGATAATAAAATGCCACAGCACTTTGTGAATAAATTGAGTATTTCATGCTATATTTTTATAACATTTATAAAAGACAAAAAGGGAGCTTATCGAGTGTTGGCCCAGAGCAGTTAGAAAGCTTGTGGTAGATGCATGCATATTATGTGCCTGTGACACTTTCCTTGTCACTTAACAATTACTTAACTTAACCAACTCAACGTAATATTGTCCAACTCGCTCAGTCACAATAACTTTTATATTAGTGGTTCAATGAACCAAATAGGGGGAAACTGAATAAACATGAGGGATGCAAAGACCGCTAAATTGTTGACTGCAGTTGTTGCTGAAAATTCAGGTAGAACAAGATGGCGGACAAGTTGCCTAGTGTGCCTCTGCGAAGCCCAATCAGTTGATGTGAATTCCCTTTTCTGTATTGGAAAGTATTTTCGCATACGCCTAAGCCTAGAACCTAAGCCATAGCCATTTCTTAATATAGTTTATTGCTAACTACTACTGCTGCTCTGTATAAAAAATGTAGTTTGAACGATGTAGTATTTATTTGTACCTATTTGTTTATACTAAAAGGCCTTGATTACGATATTAAGGTAATAATATAATTTGACCTAAGGTGTACCTTCAGCTATGACCTTTGTATTCCTATAACAACATCAAATATGTTAATGAAATTAGTGCTGAAACGGCCTTTGTCGCAACCTAAGACATCATTCTTGCTTTAATAAAACTGCATCCTTCTTCTATATTTGATCGTTACTACCAAATTTCAAATGTTACTTATTAATGGTATTTTAATACTTTGTATTATTAAACTATTAGATGTAATATTACATGTTTAATTTAGCATTACCTTCTAAAGTTTTTAAAAGAAAACGTTTATTTTGTGTCAGTATTTATGGCCATAGTAAATGCATAGAACTGCTAGATGCTTTAATTCCAACTTCTTATTAAAGTCCGTGAAAGAAAAGCATGCTAATCCAAGACACTCCATCTATGAGCGTTGGTGAATGTTTTTCTCGTGTATCAAAATTAATGAGTTTGTCAATAATTAGCCGTACCTGATAAAACATATAATATGAAAGGTCTAAAACATCTATTCTATTTGTTTTGCTATATAAAAGATGGCGAGGAATACATGTTACTTGGAGAGGAATAAATCTCCTTTTCCTAGAATTGATTACTGGACAAAACATGCCACATCCAATTTTTTACACTCAATGACAGTAGTGAACATTGTATTGAGCCTATCTGATCTCAGGAAACATTTCTGGAGAAAATTGTCTTTAGATCAAAAACTACGTCATGCCATGGGAGTCCTTAATAACGGATCTGCAATTCGAATACATTTAGCCATAGATAATAACTCTGTCTTAACTTAAAACTTTTCATACAAAAAGTAAAGATCCACCTTTGGCTTTTCTTGTATATTAAGTATTTGAATTGAACCTTTTTACAGGTTTAAAGGTTGATGAAAGTTGTTTCTTGGAATTCGAGCAGCTGATTTTAGCAACAGAAAATTTAGAAATTAGTTCCTGTTATTGAAATCAAAAGCGAAATCAATAACCAACCCGCTAAATATCGACAAATACGTCTTATGAAAATGAAATACTAAAAGCAACCAGTTGCGGTTTCACTTCATTCCCAATGTGACTCTAGCTGAAAGACAACTTTTTCTTAAAATAACCTCCTTATTTGAAATTTACGGATGAAAAACGTGATTAAAAGGTAATCCTCTTTCTCGCTTATCCTCTCTCCGTGTCCTGACTTCAAAGAAGAGGGACGAAACAAAAGTTGTTTACCTTGTATCTGCCATGAAAAGTGGCTCACTAAGTCACTAAGTCACGTTAATTTGACAATCTATCGCAAGGGCTGACAAAATTACTTACTAGAGAGGCTACAAATGTAAGCTCAGCGTAGAATGATCAGGAGTATTACATAAGGTTTTACAATAAATCGGGTGAAACTATACACAAAATTCATTAACTCATCATAAAACCGTTTCTCCTAGTATTTCATAATCGTCACTTGCATTTCTCTTCGTCTCAAGTCCCGATTTCGATTCCATCTTCTGCTTTTTACATTTCCTCCTAAGGCTCCGAATCCGAGCAATGTCAACGTCAGCGGTCGCCTCGGCAGCGTCAAAATCAAACTCGCAGCTACTCGACCTACGAATGTGTGTTGGTTTTGAGTTGGAGGTCGGAGTCGCAAGAGCGATGTCGTCAGGTGTTTCTTCGCCGATGCCAACGTGATCGTACACGTCAGTGGAGAATTCGTCGTTCGACCTAGTTTCCCACGCTAGATGTTTTGCGTCTAGCGAGACATTGTTTTTAGGCGTTGCAGTAGTGTACGCGGTATGCGGTTTGGCAGTCACTCCGTGCCGCTCGATGTCACTGGTACCGCCATTCTCCAAGAACAATGCGTTAGAAAATGACCTTGGACTCGGGCTACTTGCTGAAACCACTATTGCTGGGACTGCGATGAAATTCCCCGCAGCGCTAGGAGCAACCGCAACAGGCTTGGAATTAGTAGCCGTGCACTTACGTAAACAATGGTCGTTAAATTTGCCGTCCGTTTTATCGTACTCGCTTACACCCGAGCGAATGCCGCTATCACTTGATTTAGGCCCTTCAGAAGATACAACCGATTCATCCGTTGTTGGTGCTACAATAAGAATCTTATCTTCCGCGAAGGCGCGGGAAATCTCCGCATCGATCTCCGCGTCAATTTCCGCCTCATCCGTGTCATCTGGCTCAATGCCAAGTTGTAAATTACTAGTTACGGCTAGCGGCGTTACGGAAGACGGTTTGCACGAATCGCTCTCATCCGATAACTCGTCATCCTCGTTCAACACTTGTGCGCTTTGATGTAACCAATTTGCGATTTCAGCAAAGTGCTCGCCAAAATGATGTTGCTGCTGCGCTCTTTGTAAGGAGCCCCGCCTAAGGCCCAGTGAAGGCTTTCTCTCAAAATTGTCAGCGACTGGATAATCCTCGTCTTCTTCGGTCTCGTCTATTGACCCAAGCGGAGTGCGGCACAACGATGACCTCGATTCGGCGTCAAATTTATCTGCAGCTCTGGCATAGTCATCGGGGTGATCTTTCAGTGGAATGAACTTTTTCCTGGAAATCTTCAGGGCAGATACCTTCATAGGTTCTGCAGATTTCCCACTCAAGCTGCGTTGGGAGGACGGTTTTCGATTCGACTGGGAAGTGTCTCTTGAAGTTTTAGTTCTACTTTCATTGCCATACCCTGTAGATTGAACCGAGCCCTTATCTACGCCAGAAAGCTTCACATTGGAGCTCAAACTTTCTTGATACGATTGCGAATTTCCTTGTTTTCCAACTAAAATGTTAGAATTTTCGTCCGGAATATCTATCGCCATTTGATGCAACATTCTAGAACGCCTTATCTCAACGGGAGACACAACGACGATTGGTGACGAATCAGGAATTTGGAGGTGCTCATTAGAGCCACCTGAGTTCCTCAACGAGCCGTCAGAGTTCCTTTGCTGTTTCCTTATTTCTACTTTCCGCTTGACGCCAACAGACATGTTCCTTCTAGCAGATGGTTTCCGTTCCATTCCTACTTCATTCAAATAGGTAAATGCATGTCCGAATCCGGTTATTTGCGCCGTCATACTTTTCCGCCTCTCTGCAAGAATCAGCATCGAAGCCTTCCGTTGAATATGAACGCTCTCACTTCGCTTCACCTCATCCGGTAGCCGCTTTGTGACGCTGCGCCTACGCGAGCTTTTCGGGCGGCCACCGGAGACGGAGCAATAGACTTCGTGCGACTTCAAAATCGTATCCAGATACCTTGATAAGCAAGCGTCTGGTTCTGTTTCACATGTGTCCGACCGGTCTCTTCCTAGGTTTGCCGGAACCTGGTGTTCATCCTCACAGACGTTTTCAATAGCAATCTCGGGCACTTGCAACGTATTTGGGCTCCTTCTGGCTGACGTCGGTGACTCCCTAGCTTTAAGCGGCCAATCTGTGCAAGTGAAGCTACTTGAGCGCATAACAGGGGCTCGTCTTGGCTTCTCCTCCGCAGTGTCTGGTGACGTAAACACTGATATTGTCTTGGGCCGCTCCTTCATTTGAACTCTTGCAGTTAGCATTGGTTCCACTTCAACAGGAAGCATTAAAGAAAGTAATTCTGAATTTACGTCCTTGGGCTTCTTATTTGATGTAGGCTGCCCTTTACTCATGTCGGAGCTACTGACCAGCAAAGACGTTGTCTCTTTGACACATTTCCCATTTGCTTCGATGTCCTTGCTGTAAATTAGCCGTTTCTTGTCTGATGATTTCGGCTCTCTCTTTTTAAACGTACCAGAAAACCTAGCAAAAGAAGTATAGCTTACAGCGCATGAAATGGCAAAAGAGATTTTCCAGTAACTATTTTTTCTGATTGACAAAGATAAAGAAATGAATGAAAATTTCAACTCTGCATGTTGTGCTCTTTTACTGACTGAGTTCAACCTATCACTTCAACGGAATATTCTAAGTGCTTTTCGCTAACAACTTGCATTTTCTTTGCAACACATACTAAGCAACAGGAATGAATCATTCAGGCTTCAAAGAGGCTAACTTATCTCTCCAATGCTTAACCTTAGAGTAACTTTTAATCCCTTGTCCGAGTCAGCACAAACTCTAACTGCATCAAGTTTATTGTTAAGATTTATCAAAGCTTGAAAGTAGGCCTTTCAATTAAAATTTATCCATCATAGAGCTTTTGTATCAACCAAGGTCTGAGATTTGTTACAGATTGTCAAATATTGTGTTCTGTGTCGCTTGCAAAACACGATTAAATCACACGCATAAGAGTAAGATATATTCTAAAAACATAGTTTCTGTGAAAGTATAGTTGCCACTGACTAAAACAACATCACAACGTACTTAAACCAATTCGCAATCGGCTGATTATTGCTTACCTGATTCTGGCAGCTTGCACCAACCGCTTCATCGCTGCAAGCCATTTCCTTAACTTATCCTTGTGCCGAACTTCAAGCAGGACCATGGTGGCGCCCAAAAAAATGACCACCATTGCAAACAGAATGGTCATGTTTTGGTAAGGATTCACCCGTTCGAAGCCAAATTGTTGCAAGACAGCAATACCCATGTTCGATTGACAATCGAGCTTTGATTGACTGCTGCAGTCGAATATGACGTCATTGATGAGGATTTTCATGGTGGCACTGTAGGCCCAGTGGGTTGGGTTAATGTAGAAAAGCCAGTAGTAAAAGCCCGGCATCTCTGGTTCCGGGACGAGGAACCCACCAGCGAATCCGGATACTGCCGATAGCATTGGGCAAATGAGAGTTGAATAGCGAGGGACGGCGCTGGCTGAAAGCATAATGATGGCGACCCAAACGTGATTCAGCTGCAGATGAATAAGAGTGGTGACGAAGAACTTCCAGAAGTCAAGCTCAGCGACCGTGCAGAGGTAGATGATGACGCAGCTCAAGAGCAGAGGCAGGACAGTCACTGCTGCAATGCGAATGAAGGTGTGAAGAACAAGTTCACGTGACTTGCCAACCCCCTCGGCTTGCTCAAGAGCAAAGAGGGGGAAGGCCTTGCCAAGGTGGGAATGAATTACCGATGCCATGAAGAGCTGGCTGGCGCAGAGGAATACTTGGTAGCAGCTCATGAGTAGTATGCCACTGCCCGTTTGCCAGTAAACGCTTCCTGCAAAGAAAATGGAGGCACTGGTATAATCATGATAACAACTTTCTTGATAAACTTAGATCAGTCTTTGCAGGGGCTTGTATTATTAAAAAACGTCTTTTCAGCTGACGAGCTAAATGCTTCAGTAGAGCGAAACGCAGCTACGAAGAAGCTAAACATGTACATATGAAACTGCAAAAAGCGGACAAGTAATATTCATTGCCTTGATACACAAGATGAAGAATATTGACAAAGGGAAGAATACATTGGTGTTTGGGCTCAAGTACGTAACTAGGCCATCATTGCTTTGTCTAAAAATGCGAAATGAGTGAAAAATGTTTCCTGGAACCTGATGTGATAAAGATAAACAGAGAAGAAAATGGTCTTATAAACAACTTTGTATGAAGATTGATGTGGACGTGAACTAATAAACTGCCTCATGACTTTTATTAGTTGTTCCCTACTGCAAAGCTGTTTTTGTCATGATATTCAATAAAGTTCAATTAGGACACTCATATTTGCAACAGTACTCTTGAAAACCCCATTCCATTCGCACCCCTGCAGAAGCTCCTTGGTAATACGCCCGAAAAAGTCAAGGGGCCACTTTTCTTAGCTCTCTGTTAAGCGCTTTCTTATACCAAGTCCAAATCTCCATCTACACTTTTGCGAGCGAAAGCTATATGTATTCATTATGTAATCCTGTATTTTACATAATAATCAAAGGGGTACTATCTCTGAGCGGACTGAACCTAGATTGTAAAGTGACTTCCTCATCGTTCACAAAAAAACCTTAGTTTATATTTGTTGCATATTTCCAGATAACCTCGCATGCCTGACTGGAAATTGTCAGAAAACAAAGTCGACGAGTTCTCTCATCGACCAATAGAAGAGTCGAGTGGCAACTAGCAACAGTGACGTGTTTTCAATGCTAATCACACTACAATGCTAATCACATTCCAATCAGGCATGTTAATCACATACCTTCCTTTATCATTCGAACTAATCACAGGTTAATCAAATGGTGCATCACAAAAATAGGCATTGATCCGAGGTCGTGACCTTGGGAAGGTAGATAGTTATGGCTCCAGATGACCCTAATCATGTTACCGCTATCATTATCCTATCGACGAAATCACATTACAAAGCTTAGCTTATTCTTTTCAAATTAAAACCTATCATTTATCGAATGGCCTATTTACGGAAATATGGTATTAAGGCGGCTTTTAGCTTGTGTGGCCAAGAAATAACAAACTTAGAGGCACGGCATTCGTTTTATCGCCTATTGGAGGCACTTTATTGCATTAAAGTTGCCATGGTACTCGGTTATAAACTAACGATGAGCCCCGGGGGTCCTTGTGAACGAGAAAGCAACCAAGGGGAAGTTGTAACGACAGGAAAGTGAACGAAAGTAAACAAAGTTTGGAGCTTTATCATTATTGAGATTATAGATTATCATTGTTATTATTACGCAGATTTAGTAGTGGGAATATCCAATGGAAATTTGAATCAAAAGAAAACAAAGCAAGGGAACACACACAAAAGTTCCCAATTCTCTCCTTAAGAAATCAAATCACCGTATTTTGCAATGATTAGGCTATGGTCAAGAAGCAGTCACAATATGCCAACTCAGTTATGTAACTTAACTACAGGCCTTCCAATTGGATAAATTGGAAGGCTTGACCTTGCCGTGAAGGCAATTGCCAAAAATCAAATCGACCTAAACATAAAGAAGTATTGTTCGAATGAGCATTTGTTCAGGAAAACTGGTTAGTCTTTAAAGTGTTTCCAGGAATTTTCTACCAACTTCTGTAGCCCAGATCCTATCTGAAACAGCCTCTTTCCTATCCGTAACAGGACACTTTGATCAGAAACAGGCAAATGAGAACCAAATGGTGCTCCGTGTTGTAGCAGAGCGTGTGAGAAAATGCAACATACAAGCATCAATCACGTAGCCTATATATAAATATGACGTCAACTCACCCAAAGCAAGGCCGTATAACAAGAAGATAATGAGCAAGTACAGCTTCTGTGCCACTGTTTGGCACTTGGAAGAGCGACAGTCAAATGCAAGCAAGCGGTCGGAGAGACTCGACGAGTACCTAGAAATTGAAGTTAAAGACCTTGTTAGATTCCTTAGGGACCTTTTAAGATTCCTTAGGGACCTTGTTAGATTCTATAGGGATCTTTTTAGATTTCTTAGGGACCTTTTTAGATTTCTTAGATTCCATAAAATTCTTTAGGGAGCTTTGAAATTGGTTTTGGACTGTCGCATTAATTACGACCCTATTTACTTGTCTTACTGCTACCCTCGCGGTTTCAGCTTGCAGAAAAGTAAATTTAAACCAAGAAATGACATAATATAAATAGCTAGGGAAGTTTTCAAGTAAACATCTAGCAGCTCAGTGAATCACCAACAAAGGCAATCCAATAACATCTACAGCGCCCCCCGGACATGCCTAAGCTGACTGGTAAAGGTCAGTGGCAAAACATTACCGTTTAACTTTCATGCTCAGTGTTTTGACGGGGTTTCTCGTTGCCTTGAGTACAGCCTTTTTGATGGCCTCTATTTCGCCACTCTCTTGGTAATGCTCTACAATCATTTCCTGTGATTTCTTGAAAACGAGGACATCCATAATGGTGTCGGCTGGATTTGATGCGTCCAAAGCCTAGAAAGCAATCGCTTCAAATAAGTCTCTAGAGCACCTTAAATTGTGAAATAAGCAAAGCTAAATTTGAAAGTTTGCTTTACAATTTTATCAGCGTTCTATCAAACATAGAGTTTACACCTGGCAGACGAAATGGATGAGGAAGTAAACATTCCCTAAAAAAGGTCATTAAAACAATAAGCAAATTGACTTCGAATCTTAAACATTTCAATCGTTCCAAAGACATTTCAAAACATTTTCTTACATTATCTTTAATTTAATTTCAGATCAGACTTCAGAAGAGCAAATATCTACAAATGCTTCCGACAAAAAAGGACAAGACAACAGTTGCAATATAATCGTACCTCTCCTGAACTTTTCAAGGCTTCGGCGATCATTGTCGGTGCCATTATCGGTGAGCCGTAATAGGCTACCTAATAGATAAAACGTTTTTTGGATATTTCTCATTTGATGACCACTTGCATTGAAGATCTCAAGAAACGCACAGAAACAACTGAAAATAGACAAAAACCCGAAGAAAGGTGAACTTAAGTAGAGCACCGAAATTGATCTGCTGGTGGAAGGCGAGATTACGGTAATCATCATTAGCAAGTAAAAAGAAAAGATTATCAGGAATGGTAGGTTTTTCAAATAATATAATTTAACTTATATATATGATTTAGTAGATTTAAGTAGATTTTGGGAAACTGATATAGCACTGATTAAAGGAAAAAATTCAATATGAGAAAAAGGTCATTGAGTGAGCTTAACAGAGGAAAGACTTCATGTGAGAGAGGGTACTCATTAGGGGTAGCATGGCATACGGCAACAATTCTTATCTTTATCAGTGAATGATTATATCAGTAAAATGTTCCAAGCAAATTAATACTTACATGGCCTCCAGAGAGGAATAAAATTCGGTCAAACATGTGGAAGATCTCGATTCGAGGTTGATGTATGGTTAGCACAACAAGTCTGCCCGAGAGAGTTAGTCCGTGCAGGGTTTCAAGAAGCTCGAGTGAAGAAGCGGAGTCAAGGCCTGGGGAGAGCGATAAATGACGTCAGAGGTTACAGCAAACCGGATGAGAACCAAAACGTGTTCGCAAAAATCATGCATTGGAAGGGTTTGGGCCTAAGTTCAATTAGAATGTAGATAACCGACAAGATAACATCGATTGCAAACCTGAAGTTGGCTCGTCCAGAAAGAGGACACTTGGAACTCTTAAGAGCTGCACCGCCACACAAAGACGGCGTTTCTGCGAAAAGACAAAAATCGTCGTAATAATACTCTATATATGAAGTGAAAATGCAGGACATGGCGAGGGTTTCCCGCAGATATGCCTGCAGAACGCAATTAAGTTTTAGGTTAGGATAAAGTTGTCATATTGGAAAAGGATTGCTTGAAACAACTCGCTTAGGATTACAGAACGATACATTTAAAGAAAGATGTCTGGATTATGAATAATTGACAATGAAAAGATATGATGCATCTGCAGCGAGAGTAACAGTCCTGGAAACAAGACGTTTTCATTTACAGCTGCTGAAAATGGCAAACCAGAACCTGGACAGAAAACAGTGTCATAATAAAGCAAGGATGTTTTCGTCAGCAAACTTTACAACGTTACGGAGCAAACAACGCCCAAATGGAGAAGGAAGCTTGTATTCACGCTCAGATAAGATTTAAAGCTGGTTTAATTGACTCATCTGCTTCAGATTTCGCAGGGCACCTGCTTCAACAGTATTATTTCTTGGCGGCTTTACTCACATTACGGCTATCAACTGGCAACAAAAGACGCCACTTTAAGACCTAACGTCAGGTTAAAATTCCCGCGAATAAACAACAAACATACCTGTCCTCCGCTCAGCCCAGGCCCCACGGCACTCCCAACAACAACATCCGCGTAGTCATTGAGCCCAGTCTACAGAGAAAGGTTTCAGGCAAAATGAATACTCGATTTAGCTTTGCAAGGCAAGCACAGTTAAAAATTTATGAACATTTCTGAAACTGCTTTGAAGCTCAACGTTGCTGCGAATGGACCTGTTTACTTGGAAATCAAATGGAAAAAACATCATACTATCCCCGGATAAATGATATCAGCTCAATGCTTGTTACTTATTCTTAAAAATTGTTTTGCATAGAACAAATCCAATTCACGCTGTATGCAGTGATACGTTATGTAATTACTGCATTCAATGTGCATAGGCTTATTATCGGTCAAAATCCCCAATTGATTTATGTTAGAAGCACTTATAGGAAACTACCAAAAGGCAGACCCCATAAACTACACATTATCAAATGTGACGGCCAGGGGTCCCCCTTCCTCTCTGCTGCAGACCTCACCTGCCCTAGAACTTGCTCCACTCTCATCATCCTGCTTTTTGCTGACATGGTCTTTGGAAGCCTCATCAAAGCACTGAAAGACAGGTTCTCCCTAACAGTCAGCTCCTCGTAGTACGGGGTCGCCAACTGCATCACATAGCCACTGTTGCTTTTAAACCACTCGCGTGTTTCGCTGTTGCTCAAGCCGTTTATGAAAACCTGCCGTACAGACGGATGTACGAATCAGAATGACGTCATTTTATGGAGTTCGTACATCTTAATTGCATGTGATAGGACATATGATTGGGCAGCCTCATATCGTTGGTACTCAAACATTCACATATTTTTAGTTCCATAATATCTAGTACCCCATGAAATTGAGCAATCAGTTGCTATGGGATTGGGCCTGACTGTACATGCTGACGTCAGAATGATTACATTCGTTTCCAGGTCACGACAAGACCAAGTGTTTCTTAAAGAAGAGCCATACAAGGGCAGTAATTTCTCAGTTGATGGTTTGCCGTAAATTTAAATGGTTAATTTTCGAAGATCTTACAGCAACATATTGTTGTTATAAGATCACAACCCTTTTCCCGATAGAAGTCCGATAGCACAATGTAATTCTCCAGAAGTATTACAAAGCGCAATCATTTTCTCGTCCTAGAGAATGCCCAAACGAGGCAGGATGAAAAAGAACGTCCAGTTATTTGCATTTTTGATCTTACCCTTTGAGACTTTCTGATCTTACCGAAACTTCAAAAGGTGCTCGACAGCCGAAATACGATAAGGGTAAATTGAAGTCCCACCACTTCAAATAAAGTATGATAAAATTTGCAAAGAAGTACATACTTTTGACTCCTTCGAATCCTTCCTGCCAGTCAAAATGTCTAGCAATGTTGTCTTTCCACTCCCCGAAGGACCCATAATGGCCACCAGTTGTCCAGGGTTAAAGTAAGCGTTTATTCCCTTCAATATCTGTCTTCGCTCTTTCCCACCTTCTTGCTCACCCCTAATACCCCAGCAAAGCTTCTTCCCCTCGTGCAAGTGCCTTTTATTTCCCTCAATAGTTACTGAATACTCAACGTCCATGCACGAAAGGCCAATGTAGTTTGATGGAATACAACAAGGCAGTCCTACTGCTTTTAAAGCAGTCGAATTATTATAAAGAGAATCTATGAACTGGTTCTGGATGCGATTTTGTCTTATTCGCTGCACCAACCAAAAAACTTTTACTGCTACGCAAATAAGGGTGAATAGGAGGTATAGCATTAAGAGCAACCATTGACCCCATTTAGGCCATGGGCTTTCTTCGGAGTAAAATTCGATCGATTTCGGGCAAGTGGGGTTGCACTGAACTCGTTGGCATGAATCCGATAACATGGAGGGTCCTTTTCTTGACAGGTCACTCCCATTGCGTGTTTGCAGCTCCCCCGAGACAATGGAGGCTTCATACCAGTTCTGAAGTATTTTGTTAATGGTTTTTCCTTTGACGATCACTTTGTTCCACCTTCCTTTCCTCACAGAATGACGAAAAACAAACAAGGGGAATTTGAATGACGTCTCGACGCGCGAATTGAAAAGGCCGCCGGGAGACCACAAAGAGCTCGTAGCCAAAAATGTATGCTGGATGCAGGAAGCTATTATGGAGTGCACGTTTGGCATTGAACTGGTTACGCGCAATGAATGGGAGATTTCGCCGCCGAAAGCCAGCATGTCCGAAACGATTTTGCTTGTTCTCTCAAAGCTGGTTAGCTTTCCCGAAAATATAATGCCTTTCGACAAACTGTATATGTCATAGCGGCTCAAAATGTTGAAAAGTTGAACACCGCGCGGGAAATACCGCTTCGAAACCATACAGAATATCGACAGACAGCACGGATACTGCAAACTCGTATCATAACATCCCTGGACCGTGCTCACTTCAGCAATGAATCTTTTCATGCCTTCATGAGCCAGCATATTTTGATAATTAACAAACCATGATGAGTCGGTCAATGCGAACATCTTCGCTTTATAATTTCGGCTGATAAACTCCGCATGATTCAGAACGCCAATGCCGCCAGCACTACTGCCTGCCAGCCAGATTTCGCTTGCGTTCACCAGTCCATATGCATCTAGGTGGTCGATGACCGCGCGGAAAATCGCAGCACCGCGAAACGCTACCCGCAGCGTCTTCCCTTCCATACTTTGAAAAACGATAGTCCTATTTCCAAGCCACATGTCACTGCTGCAATACGGTACAAGCACTTTATTGTAGCGGCGAAACAGATTGCTACGATCTGAGGAGGATAAAATGTCTTCTCCGGTTATCTCTTGCGGGTACAACGCAGCGCCAAATAGATACGGTTCTGCGGTTTTTCTTCGCAGACAAGAGCCGTAATCGAAACATCCCCCACCACTTTCTAAAAATATGATCCATTTCCGAGAATTTGTTCTTTCGATGTAATAAACTGGTTTAGTGCCATCGCTGCAAACGGCTTCTCCTCCCATCGTTTGGTTCAAAGCTGATCGCTGCATCCCGCCGCCGATACTCAGTGGCAAAAAACAAACCAATCCAAAACAGAAAACAGAGAACTTTGCGAAAAGCATGATTGCAAGCCAAATACCTATTCCTCAGCAGACAAGAGGTGGTACCTAAATGACGACATTCAAGAGGACATGCTCCAAATGATATTTTCAAGCGCCTTTCGATCAAAGAAGATAAGCATCAGCAATAAACATTTGGTAAGCCAAAGAGGTTCTCCTGTCAATATCTTGTTTGCTCATCCCTATATCACGCACGGGTAATTTTCGATGCAACATCCGATATAATTATATTCTCTGGATTGCTCTTATCCGATTGAGGATGCCTCGAATTTCTTGGTTAGTATCCCGAGAATAGTCCTTCCTTAGACTGCGCTAAGACAACCAAAACTAAATTCCACCAGTTTGCGTGAAAGAATTCCACATCTGATTACGTCACAACCACTTAAGACAGTCATTTTCGATCATCTTGAGCAGACCAGTCTAAATATGTCCAAAGATACTAATTTATAAATTGATTTTCCCGATGCATTCGCGAGATAAAGATTTGTAAATAGCTAGCAATTTGAATTGGCCTGATGAACAGACGATTCGATTCACCGCAATCCCCTTTGAAATGCTTTATCTTTGCAGATGAGTCGAAAATTGAATCATCATTTCAGCACAGCTGCGCGCTTGCAAAACACAGAAACAAGTTATGCCATCGCAAATACTGTTTGAAAAGACACTTGCAGTAGGGAATTCAAGCGATGGAAGGGTCATGCGGTCACTCAACATTGCTCCGACATCCCATTACAATGGATTAGTACGCCGAATATGATGATTATTTAAATGTATTAAAATTATTATAATTCATGCTCATGGAGCATTGCAACGACAATTTACCTTTAAAAGCGAAAAATTCGATATTGTTACGGATAACTTTTGAGGTGGGCTTTCCAATGAATCATGCCAATTCATACCAACAACCCATTGGTCAATTAGGGTAAAGGGTAATTAGGTAATTAGGTCAATTAGGATAATTAGTCGATTAGTTCCATTACACAGAAAGACCAGATGATAATGAAAGTAGCTGAATGTCTGGACACAGGATCCAATCACTTAATATGAGAAGAATCATGGACTGTAACATGCCACACAGCTCGCAGCAGATGGCACGGAGACGAAGCGCCAGTGAATAGAAGTGCATTATTATGACAAGGCATTATAATTCATATCAACATCAATGTTTAGGCCAAGGTACACGATGATGTGCTTGGAGATTTTCTAGTTTCGCTTTGAGAAGTGAGTTTGGTTAATTATAATTTAGAACAAAACTGCACAGAAAACGAGATTTGATACGTATCACGGAGACCTTTCTGACTCTTATAGGTCATTTAAAATATCCATACAGGCTAATCTATATTAGTTGATCATACAAACAGTATAAAATTCGTGTTGACCGTGTTAGTATTCGAATTCGTTGTGTATTTCTCTGCCAATCACACAGCAGCTTCAGGTGGCCTCTGCGAAGGATCAACGCCGTGCAACTTCATTTGGACAGCCATCTCGAATAAATAGTCAAAACATTCGCACCTGCGAAAATTGCATAGCTTTAGAAACATTATTCTACGAGCAATTGAAACAATTATATCAAAAATATATGATAAAGCATTGAGGCAAGCAACGCAAACACAGGGCATTTTCTTTTAAATTCATAGTTTGAAATTAAAAACTACATATTGCTAGCTTGAATGACTTAATATCACTTCTTGTCAAGCAAAAATGTAAACGATAGTAACTGGGGATAAATGATAAAATCTTGTTTTTGCTGGCAAGACATAACATTGAAATCGTGTAATCTTTGCTGATGTATACAACCGTTTATCTCTCAGGCATTGCCAGGGGTAGGAAATGGTATTGTCGAAATGTGCTAACAATCAATTACCGACGAACTGAGAAAATGATGAGACTAGTGCTAAAACCTCCTCCAAAAACTAGCAGACACATTACTTCATCTTCAGATAGAACGCCTTTAGGTAAACATAACGTTTTTCGATGTTGTAGAACCGGAGGACTTTGTAAAATGTTGTTGAAACGCGCCACAGATAAATTACTTTTTCTTTGATTTTGCGCTTTATAAGCTTTAATGAATTAATATTGCTTGATTCTATGGCGATGAATTTCCGTCAAAATGCACCTGCGCAGTATCAATTTCGACAGGAATTATTGGAGACGTGTCATTGACACAAAACAAATGACCACCGAATTAAAAAACATTTACATCCATGAATAGACTACACATTTAAGTAAATTGAGAATTTATCAATTCACGTTTAACTCGTAGAGAATCACATGGTTCAGATAACCATCGGCGAGTTCTGGCACTGAGGAAAAAGTGCATTCGCATTATGGTTCGCCTTGATCAGCATTTTACAAAGTACCAAATTGCCGCATCAGTTAGTCCGCTATTACTATAACGGGCAATTTGTGAAGCAACGACACACACTGAACAGCTGGTTTTGAAACAAGGATTGGTAACATTAGCATTAGTTGTGGCTGCCATGTCAAATGGATTTCAAAGAAATAATGCATCAAACTTTATACGAATTTCGGCATAAATAATACAGTTGATAAAACCAAAACATCATAGTAACAATGGGTTTATATTGGATGAAGCTTTGTGCTCTGTGTCTTGTAGAAGGTTAAAGATGGAGAGAGGTAATTGCAGAGAGAAACGAACAAGAAAGTATATCTGAGTTGTGGCAGAGCCTTCGTGATCCCTTGTTCACACACTTTTAAGGGCACGAGACACAGCACAACCAACTGATAAAATGAAGCAGAACGATTTCGGATTTCAAACATTAACTTTTATTTACAACAATATGCAAGGCATTATGCAAGAACTTGAATGGGAATCTGTCCTAGACTTGTTAAATGTTTCCTCTACGTTACATCTCCGGCAAGACGAAACACAAAGCTTACAAATCGTATGGTTGTATAAAACATATAAAAAAACTTACATGAGCTTGGCTCTTTCCCAAGATTTACCCCATACATATATGCCATGCCTTCGTACAAGAACACAGCAGGTTTCTGGGTAGTCCTTCATAGCTTGCTCAAGTGGATCCTGGAACAAACATCATTAGCTGCATAAAAAATACAAAAGATAGAGAGCAATCGCCGCTAGATATTTATCAACTACTAAAGGCTACATCACATGATCCAGTCTTGTTCCCGTGGCTTACTTTGCAAGCTGATCATTCTTATATCTGTTAGCCATAACATTAACGGAGTAAAAAATGTCTGGGTACTGTTTTGTGCTAGATAATTTATCTATGGTAGAAAGCATAAAGCTCCCCACTTACACACATGCTAATACAAGAGAAATTATCCTAACGCGAAATCATTCATTCCAGGGCCATACTATTATGGAGGAAAATCATAAATTTTCAGATTCTCTATGACTTCTGACAACGAATCCATTCATCATTCGTCTATGATGACCCAACATGTCTTAAGGACCTTGAATGAATAACAACGATTTCACTTACTACTAGTGATATTTCAGCCAGCCTGTTCTCAATCACTGGGATTATCAGTTCTTCATTGTAGCTACAATATTAGAAGATGTAACCAAATCATCAGCTGTGATGCCAGAGAAAATTCAAGTATCAGCCTTTCAAGACGTTTTTAAGAGGGTTTCCAAACCCTGTTAAAGAAGCATAGCTCTTTATTAAAAAAAATTAGAAGTATTCAAAGTTAATTAACCAGAAGGAACAGACTTTTGCAGACAAAAATTTGGGGCTGGGGATTTCAGAGCAAATGTAAACCCTTCAGAGTTCAAGGATTTAACACTTGGAAACATTGAAGTTTCAACACTGACTGGATTCTTTCATGCTATTCTAATTAATTTAAAGACAACTCATTAGAAGCAAGGATTTTGAATACATTTCTTTCTAGCTTTGCAGCAACTAAACTGGCCAAAGAAATCTCAAATAGTTCTTCCAGTAATTGCATACCCATAATTTTTCCCTGTTTTGTCATTCGTGATTCCTCTTATTAGCTGCATATGTGTCAATTTGATCTCCTTACCAGGAAATACAACAGATGCCATAAATGCTGCCTTTGAATGTGTATGTATTGATGCATTGGCACCTGACAAAAATTTATCAAAATAACATAAACTTCCAAATGGAGAAGAGATCACAACATTTCAATTAAAAGGGAAAACATTTTCTGAATAGTTTCAGTCTCAAATTCACTAACCACCTTTTTAACCTGTGCTTCTAGAAAGCAGGGTTGAAATTTTGGATTAATAAAAGCAAGGTAAAAACCTCAGAGTACTGGATCATCATATTGAACATTTTCAAAAATATGGGACCACAGATTTCCATACCTCTGTACTTGTGAGCAAGCATGAACAATGGTGCACATGAGCTCAATTTCATCCCCAAGCTAAACGAAATAAGAGGAAAAACTCTTAAATTTCATGTGCAGAAACCTCCTGGTGTGGGCAGCCTCTGCACATTGCAATGGCTCCCCTGTGCAATTGGTTAATAAGAGGGGCAGTGCAGATAAATGGCTTGGCCTTAAGTGCTGGCTTGAAAGCATGACCCAATAGCTCAGCAGTAGAGCACTTGGCGTACAAAGTTAAGGGTTGTGAGTTCAAGTCCTGCTCTGGCGGATTCTTTTTGTAGAAATTTAGGATAACAAAAGAACTATAAAAAGAGAATTGTTAAAATACATTCAAGATATTATCAACCATAGATATGTTGACACATTGCTTTAGCAGGTACAAATACAATACCTTGGGTCAGGACTTTCAACAATGTTCCCTGAATCATCGCAAACGAACAGTTGTTCTGGCTACCAATAGAGAGAAATGTTATTATTTCTCAGCTTTTGCCTCTAACAAATTAATTTGCAGCATGTGTTTTGATTGTCATACACATAAAAAGAAATCATTTTGAAATAGGATGTTGAAACAATCAGACAAACAGAACAGGGTGCATTTGTAATGCGTAGTTGTTATTTGCAATGCGGACACAGACAGAATCTGTCTGTTCATTTCATAGACAGAACCTCATGGACAGAATATGGTATATTAGCCAATCAGGTTAGAGTTTCTCATTGCCATCATAAAGCCGCCATAGGTATCAGAATTACACGTTAACACCTTGTTTAGTTGTCAAGATTTATTTGCACAAGGATTTCTACATGCATTTACTCCCCATGTGGTCTGAAGGATTCAAAACAGTGCACGCTACACAATAGACCTGTATTCCACCGCTAGCGCTGCCTCTCAGTCATTGTTTCAAACTATTACAAATGCACAAAATAAATCATTCTTTGATCTCATAATCATTAACCATGGAACCCCAAAGATAGCAGAAAGGCTCACACGGCAAAATACAAATGAAATTCAATTGTTAAAACTTTATATTTCAACCGTTCGAAAGAAAGGGACCGCCAAGCATTAAATTTATTCAAAACACACGTCGACCCGGTTTACAATATCTAATGAAAGCGGGTCGGGAACATGGTTTCTTGTAAGAAATACCAGGAGTAATCAGAAGTCTCATTTCCAGCTGTTTTGGAAGGGGGTTTCGCATTAACTCTCAACTTTGCTAAAAATATCGCATGTCACTGAAGAAAGCTTCTCTTTCTCGGAAAGTCGGAAAGAAAGCCAGGCTACTTCCTCTTTGCCACGCTGTTCTATAGGAAAGGTAGTTCACTTTGACAATGATTGGGGGTATACTTAATAGTTTCTTGCATTAAAAACACGCTTTATCTTTTTTAATTACATAATCGGGGCGGGGGCCGGCCAGAGAGGCACACGGTATTAAACAGGGATACCTATTTTCTTCTAAGACGAAAAAAGGGGATATCTATTTGCACCAAAACTTTACGTCACAAATTGATAGAGACATTAATAGTGATAAATAAAATCAACACTTTATTTTAGTGTCTAAAACATTTAGCATTTTTCGACGCACAGCCTGTTTTTAAACATATTTGTAATGAGAAAAATTACGCAATGCAAAAGGTTTGTATTGCGTATGAAACCAAAGCTCAAGGCTGGTTGAGAAATTTCCCGCTTCCCATAGACTGATTCTGTCCACTATGGACAGATTCTGTCTGTAGAAGACTGATTGACCCCATGCTGGCAGGCATTGCGTATGAAATGAAAGCTCAAGGCTGGTTGAGAAATTTCCCGCTTATCATGGACTGATTCTGTCCACTATGGACAGATTCTGTCTGTAGAAGACTGATTGACCCCCTGCTGGCAGGCATTGCGTATGAAATGAAAGCTCAAGGCTGGTTGAGAAATTTCCCGCTTCCCATAGACTGATTCTGTCCACTATGGACAAATTCTGTCTGTAGAAGACTGATTGACCCCGTGCTGGCAGGCATTGCGTATGAAATGAAAGCTCAAGGCTGGTTGAGAAATTTCCCGCTTCCCATAGACTGATTCTGTCCACTATCGACAGATTCTGTCTGTAGAAGACTGATTGACCCCATGCTGGCAGGCATTGCGTATAAAATGAAAGCTCAAGGCTGGTTGAGAAATTTCCCGCTTCCCATAGACTGATTCTGTCCACTATGGACAGATTCTGTCTGTAGAAGACTGATTGACCCCGTGCTGGCAGGCATTGCGTATGAAATGAAAGCTCAAGGCTGGGTTGAGAAATTTCCGCTTCCCATAGACTGATTCTGTCCACTATGGACAGATTCTGTCTGTAGAAGACTGATTGACCCCGTGCTGGCAGGCATTGCGTATGAAATCATTCAGGCTGATTCTGGCTGCAACGGAATGGCACAAACTTCCGCTCACTTCCATTCTCGACATATTGTCCTTTGTTTTATTTAGTTGATGAATTTTTAAGGTGTTTGACTAGACGGTAATTTTTTCTTTTTCAAATTTTGCTGTGCATCTGCTTCTTTTCATGGATTGTTTGTAATTGTTTCACGAAAATTTGTGACTGTTTCGTGAGATTCGGCAATTGCAGATTTTGCTAGGGATGTTGTGGTATTGGCTGAGGGTAATGCAGCCCCCTACTTGCAAGATTTTTCGAAAAAAATGTGGGGAATCAGTCTCCCCTAAAAGCTTGAGTGTTTGATTGCTGTGGATTTTAAGTAGATTGGCCATGAATGAAACTGTATCAGGTCATTTCAACCAGTGTGTCCTTGGGCGTGAAATTTATTCAATGCAAGGATGAGTCATGTCGGATGCTGTTTGATTGCGGGCATTTCTGGGGTTATTTGTCTTGGCCAATCAGGTTAGCCTTAGAAGAAATTCTGTCCAGCAGAAAAAGTTCTGTCCGTATGAGGACAGAGTTGTTTTTACCCAATCAACTGCCTTTCAGCAAAATGCGCGGGTTGGCTCTTCCAATGAAATGCCTACTTTTCAGACCATCCAATAGACACTGAAATGAAGGCTGAACACATCTATCTCAACCAATCAATATTTAGGATGCATGATTTGGCGCGAAGTATGCTTTACATTTGGCGGGACTTCTTTCTCTGTGCACATTCGTGTTGGAGCATCGAATCGAAAGGCATTGACAAACAATGACTTATAATTTTATCTTGGGAACGGGTATTTAGCCGTTTATTGATCACAACATTTCAGGTAAGACAATCCTGCCGTTTGTCTGAAAACGTTTTCTTAATTTCGTTTATCGGCTGTCACATTACACAATGTTACAAACAGTTGATTCTGAAGAAGAAATTTGATCTGCAATTCTTTTCTATTTATGACACTATAGTTTTGCATTCTGCCTCGTATGGTTTCTTGCTGCCACCGAGGTCCAATTGTTAATAATTATAAGAGCAGAGAAAGTTTTATTCTGTATTCTCTGATCCGATTATCATTGTTAATGGTTATGAGATCAAAGAATGATTTATTTTGTGCATTTGTAATAGTTTGAAACAATGACTGAGAGGCAGCGCTAGCGGTGGAATACAGGTCTATTGTGTAGCTTGCACTGTTTTGAATCCTTCAGACCACATGGGGAGTAAATGCATGTAGAAATCCTTGTGCAAATAAATCTTGACAACTAAACAAGGTGTTAACGTGTAATTCTGATACCTATGGCGGCTTTATGATGGCAATGAGAAACTCTAACCTGATTGGCTAATATACCATATTCTGTCCATGAGGTTCTGTCTATGAAATGAACAGACAGATTCTGTCTGTGTCCGCATTGCAAATAACAACTACGCATTACAAATGCACCCTGTTACAGGTTTTGAAAGAAAATCTGTGCCAAGTATTGAAAGAGAGGTAGGAAAAAAGGAGAGGGAGAAACAAAATAAAAAAGAATAAACACCAGTGTGGTAAAGAAATGGTAGGCACTCAAGTGAAGACAACTTTCAATAAAATAATGATTCAGGTTCTTGTCTGGATCTTTTCAGATTCAGGTCTATGAAACAATGCTTGGGCTGTTAACTTGCTTAATCACTTCAAAAAAATCACAATCAACTTTCAAGAAACAATTGCACCTAAAAGCTACATGCATTATACCTTGGGAAATGTTTACCTTGATTCTCTCCTTCTGGACCCCTGATGGAGTGACCAAGATTCTATCAGGCCTTAAACAAAGTGAATGAACTATTAAATATAACATTACAATAACTTCAAGAAGACAGTGACAATCCTAAATGAAGAACGGAAATCTATCAACAGTTACCATGAATCCAAGTTACCATAAATTTTGCAAATAAACAACAGTCATATCTATGATTTAAAAATCAATTTAAATTGGGATATAATCAGTTATGATATAGCAAAGCAATCTGACTGGCTCCTAGCATTGCCTCGCTAATGTCAGCTTCTGGATATTCATCTAAGTATTTACCCTTCTCTAATGCTCATGGCCCCTCCAGTGCCAGACATCCACCCTAAATGATAAAATTGGTTGCACAATTCAGGAATCAGTGTTCTTACTTGCACCTTCAAGATAGAGAAGAAAGAAATTAATCTATGTTGAACTTACTTGATATAATAAGGCAGGTCAGTACATTGTGATCAAGAACTAGAAGCTATAATATGAATGGTCCTGACATTTTCATGTGGGAACAAAAGTTTTTGTTCTGTTTAGAAGATACATAGATGTTTAAAATCAATTAAATTTAAGTTGCAATGCTTCTATTTTAGATCACTTTCATTGGAAAACCAATTACTCTCTAGTTGTAGATCACCATAAAAAAGAAGATTGAAAGAGCATGGTTGGAAAACTTTTGCTTGCCTCAGAGAAATAAAGATTCGTAATGGGTAGCAAGATAAGCCTTCCTGAATTAACCAAGAGAGACAACTGGACTGTTTTGATTAATCAAGAAAATAAACTTTCTTTGTGGACCAACCAAGCTGTGTTTATTTTGGGAGAAAAAAGTTATTGACCATACTCATCACTCAGATATCTTCACATACACAAGGATTGAAATCAATAATATCTTAAATATGATAGCTGATGTGTACATTGCTTCTGATAAGAGCCAAGTTTTCTGTCTAGAAAAGCAGCCTGTCCTGGGGAGAGGGATATTATAAACCATCCACAAATAGAGAATTATTTTCAAGGTCCTTGATTAGGGGTGCTACACAATAAGAGAGTCTCTCTTCTTGATTAGTTTCTTCTTTGGGTTCCTCCTCTAATATTTTCATACTGCTCTAACTTTTACCATCTAGTTATCTTTCTTGCTTTGTAAACTCTAATGATGGTTATTAATCAACTTCTATACGTTATTTAATACTAAAATAAAATTGCACTGAACTGAATAAAAGCAAGGTGTGTGCACAAAGGTACACATCGAGCATGCCCATAATGCAGTCCCATCCTTTGTCAGTATAGAAAGACTGAAATGAGTAATACATATTGTAAAATAGAAACTTTAAAAGTTCGCTTCTAGGGTTGTTTGATGAATCGATAGGCTCGCCAACCTCTTTGCCATCTTTGTCCTTGTCGGTTCTTCGCCTTTTGGCCGCCATTGTGGGTCCCAAACTGGTCCCAAACAACGTGGGTCCCAAACTGGAATCCTTGCTGCGCGCCCGCTGCCCGCGCACCCGTCTGCGCGCTTTTCGAAATTGGCCGCGCATAGACACAGTGGAAATTGCGGGCGCATGCGCACTAGGAAGGAGTTTTTAAGGCTGTGATTCTGAACCGAAAAACATTTGAAACTGGAAATTTTGAAAGACAAAATTTCGTTGAGCAAAAATGCATATAAAGCCAGGATTGTGTCTTTTTGGTCCTTATCTTATGGCCTGCATTTTCTAAATAGCAAAGACAAATCTAACAAGTAGTTTCAAAACTATAAGAGTTTATGCTAGCAACGGTAAACCCATGTCGGTGTCAAAAAATATTGACTAGCTGTAATCAACATGAAAAGATAAGGAAGTGGTTAAAAAAAAGCTTTTTGAGATTGGCATTTGAATTTTCAATAGTTTGTTTGACATATAAGCAGGTGTTGCCTTATTTCCTGATCCGTTGTTAGAAATAACAGCGAGTTGAATTCAAGTATAGTTTCAAGTTGCTACTAAAAACTGAAATAATCAGGAAAAATAAGAATCGAAAGGCTGAAAAATGCTCAAACTAACCTTAACCATACTTCAAAGCCTTCACATGTTGCTGCTTTCAATAAGTAAATCTCCTATCTCATAAAAACATCATTTCAATGAACGATAAACAGCGTTGGTCTAACGAGCTCGGCAAAGATCGTTACCTACCAAAGATCGTAATTTAAGTTTGTTTTTTGTGTGTTACTTAGTCTTCAGAAACTCTCAAAACACGTGAAAGTCAAGCATATTTCTTTTTGCATGTCTCAGTCTCCCTCATCCACCTTTCCACCTCTAATTTCCGGAGAGAACAAGGAAACAACCACGATCGCGTTTACTTTGGCCTACCATTTGCCTACGCCATTTGGAAAGCGCGGGAAAGTCGAATATTGCGCAATGCTTTGTTTTGGTAGCAAATAAATTTCTTTTGAAAGGTGTCTACGTTTGGCAGTTTCTGGAAAGATGTTATAGCCTTTTACAATATTTAAAAATTTATTGTAATGAAATGGGATGTTTATTGGCATCTCGGTCAACACGAAGTGGAAATTCAAATATTTGTTACGGGCATAGAAAACAGCTGACTTTGAAAGAGGCTCTGGAGCTTGGCATTTCCCAAAAAGTTTCTGTCTGCTTAAAGCACCAGTGAGAAGAAAATCGCAAGAATAACACAAATTGTTGCTGTCTACATAAAAATCATCTGTGCTCAGATGAGAAAGTATCATGTCCAATGCGCCTACGTACTGTTTTCTTACCGGTTAACAAAAACCACGTTGGAAATTCGATATGCAAAATACACATCGGAGAGGCAGATAAAAATCTCATTATTACCAGTCATGCTTAAAGGCGACGAAAATTTATCTGATTTCGATGATGATGAAGAACTGACCACATTGAATTCTTCTGATGATACTGGCCCATTAACTGGTGCCACTTTGGAGGATTTTAGGCACAGTCCATCCAAAAAATTCGCAACAATTTAAATCATTTTCAGTTGACTTGTTGTTGAAATGTTTTAAGATCCTTTTAAACTGATCGCCATCATTAATGTTTGATAAAAAAACACCATTTGGTGTGGAATGTTAGCTACAACTTTCACGAGGGTAAAAATATTCTTGCTACAGTGCATGCTTGCAGTGGTGCCGCCATTCTGGATTGTCTTATGTGGTGCGCATGCGCCGGCAATTTCCACTTCCGCGCATAATAAATCAAACGTGAATGTGGCCGCGCAAATAATCTTTCCGCACTACAGCAACAAATCAAAAACCCATAACAAAAGATTTTGGCAAAAATGGGGGGGGGGGGGGCATCGGCCTGATAAATTAATTGCAGCCACACACAAATTTTCCAGTCTGGCGTGGGTCCACTCTTCGATGATGATAGTTGAAATTTGTAAACGAAGCCAACACACCTTGCGTACTTTTGCTTATGAAGACGCCCGCCTTTTTATCAATGCCCTCCCTCTTCCATGAAAGAAAAAATAAAATGAATAATTTCCCAAAGCTCTGAGAGTAGGTATGTAGAAATAAAAGAAAGTAAAGGGGAAGATGTCACCCTGTTTTTTGCTAAACTACACATTAAACTAAACTGTACTGTGCTCAAAGGTGAATTTGTTTGGTAAAGTATGATAGTAAAGCGTAGTATAGTATATTATAGTATAGTATAGTATAGTATCGTATAGTATAGTATAATATAGTATAGTTTAGTATAGTATAGTTTAGTATAGTATAGTATAGTATAGTAAAGTATAGTAAAGTAAAGTATAGTAAGTAAAGTATAGTATTGTATTGTATAGTAAAGTAAAAGTATATTTATTCTTTTACTAACCCAGCTTTGATCTGTTGAACGATATTTTCATTGATACCCTAGAGAACTATTTAGCTTAGGACGTCCGAGTTAAATCAACCTTCCATATCTAATATGTTTCAGGTCTTCGCAATTCTTAAATTTTTCAAACATCGCGCTTTCTAAAATATTAATTTTCCAGATGTTTAGCACTTTAGGGACAACGCACAAAGTCCTAAATTTCCTACAGCTTCCCGCACAATAGGAACCGCGAGATGATGCGTGAGCACGCGAGATGCTGGTTCTGTCTTGCTGGTCTTTTTATTGGCGATGATTTCATCACCTTGGTGAACAGCGTCGTACAGAGGGTGTCGATTAATAAATTGTTTATCGAATCCATTCAACTGCCTGAGAATATTCTGCTCGAAGCCACCAGTAACGAAGCTGACCCCTTCTCGAAACGTTTAATGCGAGTGTTGATCCTGGCAACCAACTGATGGTATGCCTGGCGGCTTCCTGTCTGGCCTAGGCCCAAAACTTTGAACTAGAGAGTTTACCACATAGAGTGAAGCTACACACCGGATCGAAAGAAATATTTTTGCGAAAGATATGCCGTTCCTGATTATGAATTGTCCTTAGATTATAACTCCCTCTGGATCATAACAGGTAAGTCAAAATCTTTTTATATGAGCATTTAAGTTAATAGATGAAAAGCCTTTGTAGCGTGATAATGATTGTGCGCCAGAAAGGAAGATTTTATCTTCGAGTCTTTGCCAATTTTTGTTTCCCTCATAAGAATTCGAGAAATGCTGGCCTATTTTTTTGTATTGTTTCACTTTCTCTTGACTCTTTATTATTATTTGGAATGTCCAATTCATAATCTCACAGTGGTTAGTTGAAATGCCTAATTCTATTTACACAAAATGAATAGTAAAAATTTCTGACTTTTAACAGACCGATAACCGTGAATATGGATAGGTTGGGAATTTTTTTAACACCAAGCTTCACTTTAGGTCTAGATGGATTTTGTTTTTTTCTGCATTCAAATGTATAAAAAGTTGTGTTTTACTAAATTGACACTGTTTAGTATACTAGTGAACGCTGTTTTCGTTATTGCGTTATTATCATTATGCCATACTCTTTGTAGTTTAGCTTTCACCTTAATTATTCTTAATAGCATTTTAGTTCCTAGTTATTTTTTGGTATGTCTCTATTTTAGATAGACTTCCTTATTATTTTAATGAATCCTAAGTATTAGGATTACTTTGACAGAAAGAAACAGACATAAAACAACAGAAAAGCTGCTTGGACTTGGGAACCCTAACAGGCCCTAATTTTTTTTATATTGTGGTCTACTTGAAATTTCTGACAGAAATCATACAGCACCAGGGATGGGACCTTGCATTGCTGCTGACAAATAATACTTATTTTAAGAAAATCTGTGGATCGCTATAAAATGTGTTTGTTGAATTTGGCTGGAATGTCTCTCATTCATAGTTTCAAAGTGCAACTATGTATTTCTCAGTTAATTTGATGTGACTTTTTACCATTTAAGTTAAGTCACTGTGCTGACATTTCTCAAACTATGGTATCCAATGAACCTCATTTGCACAATGACCCTTATGGGTTTTGTAACGATTTGCCTGCATGAAACATTTCACAAAAGACTTAAGGTCAAAAGTTGAAAATTTCCAAATTATGTTCCTTGGGATAAATTCAGATTGTCATAAAGTCTTGTAAATATTGAGTTCAATTAGGTAATTATTTGAATTTAAGCTGGGTATAAGTGATAAAGAATACACCTAGTCTATTTGACCAGTGATCACATTAAACACCAAACCTGGAATAACATAGAATCACCCTATATTTATCCTATACCATAAGTGAGTACTACCCTGTCACACAACAAAAATCACTTTATGATAGACAACAATCAATGACTGTTATTGAATGTGTACATATGCAACTGTTATCTAAAGATTTAGCATACAACTTTGTGTTAAACTTTATCCAGTTGTACCCAATGCTCTGCTAGCATTCCTCTTTCACCCCTAGCTGTGAAGATTACGTATATGGCCACAGTTTGATTACTCTTAACATGGTTGAAGTTCTTGGCATTCTAACTCTATTGGACAATCCAAAAATTTATATTATTTGCCACTAACAGTGACTATATATACTAATATATATATACAACAACAAGCAAGGTTTTTTATTACAATGTCTGTTTGACTCTAATTACAGCTTGCTGTGCGTAAGCTACTGCAATCTACTCTGAAGTAAGCTTACATTTTATGACCCTACTTTTGCATATAGTCATTGAAGTTATAAAAAGGTTTGTAAAGAAGAATAGGCGTGTGAATCATCAAAGGTTTCATTAAAGTCTTTATGAATAAGTGAACCAAACAGAAATGGATATGAGTACATTTGATTTACTGCATTCTTATGCACGAATGGTATTTTAATATGTGTTTAAGATTGAATTTCAATGCCTTTATTAAGTTTTGTCTGTCTTTTCAATATGTGAAGCTTGTTTTCATAATGCTCCTTTTCTCACCATATAGTGTGGTATTATTACAAAATGCATTTTTTTGTGAAGGAACTTTATGTTAATATAGATTTTGGCAAATCTAGCATTGTAATGCAAATGAATTTTTTTGGGAAAGACGTTTTAATTGAAAGACAGGAAGGAACCTGTCTGTCAATTAAAAGTTCATTATCACCTGCCAGACAAAAACAGGTAAAATGTTTATGGCTGTATTGATCTTTACAAGCTTGTGACCGATTGAACAGCTTTAAGGTCAGGCTAAAGGAACGTCTAGACTCCTCAAGACATGTTTTTTGATTATACAGAGTTCTTATTTTTCACATCTAAGCTTTAATCATAAACTATAGTAAGAAAGTGAAAGTGAAAGTTCCAAAGCCTTTTATAAAGAACAAAAAACTGATCCTCCCAACACATGACACACCTCAATTTTTATCTTAAACTTGACCTTAGTGGTTTCTTTTGTATGTTATGTTTCATTCTCTCTCACTACTCATCATCACACTCGTAAAAATAATAAACCAATTTGGGGACTGGCAAGGTAACTGCCCCATAAAAGCCTCTGTTTCATTATTTGTACTTTAGGGGCAGAAACTTTCGCGGGCAGAAAGTTTAGCGGTTTTCGCGTTTCTTAGCATTTTTCGCGAAAGTTTCTGCTAAGGCATAATCTAAATTGGAATTTCGCGAAAGTTCTTGCTCGCGAAATTACAGGAAGTTTTTTCCATCTAATTGTTTTTTGTTTCTTCAATTGTTTGCGTTGCTGTTCCTTAAAGGCATCGAGTCATGATAAATGGAAAGCGTATACCCAAATTGCAAAAATTGCTGAGTCATTATGATAGCTCCGTTAATCTGATTGGCTGTCAAGCAAACTGCACACATGATGTTTTAACCTTGCAGTTGATGTCTGATCACACGAAACGATTTATCACATGAAAAAAGACAACAGCCCGTGGAAAACCGCTATTTAGCATGACTCAATGCCTTTAATAACCACAGTCTTTAGTCTCTTGGGCCATAGAAGCTTGTAAATTATCACCATAACTGTTAAGGCGAAACAGAGGGTATTGTGAGGGTGAAAGAGGACGAAAGCGATGGCGATTCAGAATTGGAAGAAATGGGAAGTGACAATTAACATAATATTTGATGTTGGAAACCGAAAACGAATACTAGAACGTGTTTTCCTCCTAACTTTTCTTCAATCGCTAAAGTTTCTTTACGCGAAAATGCTAGTTTTTCTTGATCGCGAAAGTTTTTGTCGCGAAATTTGCAGAAAAACGTCATTCGCGAAAGTTTATGGCCTGAATTTCGTCTTCATGTCGTCTTTAGGTCAGGGTTTGGCGTTTGTAAGTCAGCTGCGAATGAGTTGGTTACTTGTAAAACCCAGTTTCCGAAGAGCGAGACACAGAAAACCCAAGTACATTCTTTTGCGCACGAGTCTTCGTGTGGTATTCAGTGACGTTAAAATTATATCAGTTAAGTCCGAATAACTCTCTTAGCCAGTCTCTTAAGAAGTTGTGCTCAAAGCAGCCAAAAAGGACTGCCTTGTTGGTGTGACAGCTATTACAGCCGGGTTCCGATCCTGGAAACATTTTTAAAGACTGGGGGAGAAATGGAAGACCTGGAAATCAAAGCAGTGCAACTTTGCTTGTATGGCAGTATGGAGAGCTTAAGTGTTGCCAATCCTAGTTCCTGGAAACGCTGGAACAGTTTGAACGAACCTTTTTTATAGTGCAGGACAATACAGAAGATTAGGAGGAACTTCTCACATAAGGTTACAACAATATCTAATACCTAGTTGGCACGATCACTTTGGCCTTATCTCCTGCCATTTTTGTGAACTCCTGCTTGATCTTTTCTCCATGCATAACATGTTATTTCCTGGTACTTTTTGAATGAAAACAGTGCAAGGGCGTGCTTTGAATGACCAGATTAGCATGAAATTTGGAAGACAACACGAGTGGATGAATTCAAAACAGATTTGAATCGCTGTTTGATTTCAGTGATATATGGAAATGAGATTGATGTAGACTCCGTCTGCATATTATTGCCTGGCTCTCCCATCAGCAGAATTTTCAGACTTTCGTTTAGTATAAGAGGAAGCATTTATTCTGGCGATACACTTCTTTCATTGTTGACTATAGGCCTTTTTGTTGCAAAATATCGCCAGGCCAGTACATATCCCATGTCATGAAGCTTAGCGACGTGATCGCTCCTTCTAGTATTCTTTCGCGCAGACAGCCTGCAAAGCATTATGGGTTGTATTCTGATGTGGCTTTGACCACATTTCCTTGATCTTTAGTCCCAAGGTTAATGGTTACGGCTGATGGTTGCATACTTGTTGCTTTATCAAATTCAGGCAGACACATTTATACTCCTAGACGCCCCTTTAGACATGGACTGAAGGATTGGTAATGGAAAGAGTCCAGAATAAATAAACCAACAGATAAAACCACAACAAAGAATTTACTACTTGAACTAAGAAAGTGAAAAGGTTGAATCGAGCCAAATATTGTTTGCTAGCCTCAATTCACGTGCATCTTCGAACAACCAATCAAATGGCGTCAATAAGCATTCCATCGTGAAAACATTTTGCCTTGAAGTAGGTGCGTGGCATTTGTCCAGGTTGTTTGGAAAAGCTGAGTGCCCACTTAAAAACAATTGACAACTGAACTGAAACGCATGTTTCTGCCTTGATCAGTATCTAGAACGAGATCTTGATTGTCGAACAAAACTTCCCCAAATGCGAGCATGGCTGTAGTTTATTCTGTTGAGCACATTATGACCTTCTCAAAGTCCTTCTCGCTGTTTATAGCCCTATCATTGATTTCATTTGGGTCGTGCGATAAAAAGAAATATACCAGTGTCTTTGCAGTTGTTTGGATTCTTACTTAGATCTTTTGCAAGCATTGGAATGCATTTGAGAACTGAACTCCTCATGTTATCTATTATTTATAGTTTCTGAAGCTCATATCTGTAGCTTTTACCTAGTGTGTCGCATTATCTCCATTATCAGGCAGATCCACAAGTCTTGTCTTTACCTGTTTATCACACGCCGAAGACCATGCAAAACAGATTTCAGTTGACAACATTCTGCATATTTTGCATACGTTTGATGCCATTTGCTAACTCGGTCCCAAAGATTGCTCTCTATTGTTTAGGGTATTAATGCATTGCTCTGTCTTCATGCCACCCTGTTTTAGGCTATTGGTTTGGGGGCACTTCATCTGCCTATTCTTTTCCAAAAAATTGATTTTTCGTAATTTCATGCGATAATGTTTTTGCGCAAAACACTTTCAACCACAAGGATCTCGTATTTCCTCCACTTGGGTCCCTGTGTCACACTAGCGTGTTGCTCAGAAGACTGTGCAATGCTAGTTGGCTCGTATTTGTCTTCACTAGATTTTATCAACCCACAGGACAGAGGTGCGCAGTGCGTAGCTTAGAGGTATCTCTTTACCTCTTCCAGAGCTGTCAGCGGTTTCTTTATTGTTTATCTTTTATAGTAGATACGTATTGAAGTGGTTTGTATGTTGTGGTAGCAAGTGAATTATTTATGTGGTTGGAGAGGAATTCTTCTTTTATAACCGATCCGGCACCTCTTTCGAATTAAGTCTTCTCAATTCACCTGTTTCTATGAACGTAGTCTGTTCAGATTGGTTTTGTGGATTCGTGTCAAGGCTAGAGCAGGACATTCGTACCTTCAACGCTTAGGCCTTAGGACATTGGGATTCGTTCGCGTGTTGTGTATTTTACCGTGTAACCCAGCGATCCTTTTTATCCCGGCAATTGAGAATATGTTGTTGTTGTTGTTGTAGCTGGTTATCCGTATTTCCCGCCAACACAGAATGGCTGACGATCGACGAGTGGCAGATTATTTCGTTGTTGTTGGTGCTGAGAATTTGCAAAACCCAGAAGAGGATGTGGAGACGCTTGAGCCAATCACAGACCTTGCTGTCATTTTCAAGAACAGGGGGGAGACACCACCCCCTGGATACGAGTGCATCGACCTTACGCCCACGGAGCTAGCTGCGGATCTAAATGCAGGGTCGCTGCGGAGTGATTCTTGTTTCCTCTGCTATAAGAGAGGCAGGGACAAAGCCCCGTTAATGGACATTGGGTAATCCCCTTCAACTCTAGCCAGTTTCGTATATTACTTTTTTTTTAATTCACACAACTACCAATGATTCTTTGTTTTACACTTCTGCGAATGTAGCTGAGAGGCTTCTCATGTAGGTGAGACAATCTTTAGTTAGTGCCAATCTTAGCTACACATGACCCAATTGTCACATTGTGTCACATTCGTAGGCACATTGTGTACTCGATCGCTTTCCATCATATTCTGAACTTCATTCAACTCAGCTTCGAAAAAGGGACAATGAGCTGCTACCTTAACTTTTTGGTCACCCCAAGAAACACCGCTTGTTCCCTATACATTTACCCAAATAGTTTCATATCAAAGTACAAGCTTCCTTGCCTGCTATACCCTTCGCTGAATCATGCGAGCCTCTTTCAGGGTCCTGTACGAAGGGAAACAGAGGCTGATGCCGTCCTGCGGAATCGTCAACAAGACTCCAACCGGCCTCGTAGCCAATGTCAACAACTCGACCAACATGAGAATTTTCATTACGTACCGAAGAGCACTGCCCCAGTTCGCCCACTCGCAGCTCGCAGTCATCGACATTTGTGTTATAATTGCAAGCAAGGTATGTCAATGCAGAATCTCAAATTGCCCGTCAAAAGAGTAGGTTGTGGGTCGCGGCCATCATGTATGCTCAACTATGCAACTCCTTTAAAAGATAGATCAAAAGCATTATTTTTGTGGATGTTGAATTTTTGTGTGATGCAAAAAAGAAAAAGCTAAGTCTGCCAAAAGAGAACACCAACAACTAATAATAATCTTTTGATAATGTCATCATCACCCGTCAATACCCATTGTGTCATGAGTCATAAGGTGGATGGTGCTAGCTTTACCTCCCCACTCTATCAACCCAGCCTTCACCCCCCCCCAAAACACCCCCCTCCCAACATAAAATCTTCTTCATGTTGCGAGGAAATTTCTGTAGAACTTCAAAAGTTAATGCTTGGTACTATATATGCCTGTTTTTATTTTCAGGGTGAAAAACCTCCGCATGCATTTTGTTTGATCGATAGAAATTTAAATCAAGGCTTGGTAAGTAAATTTGCATTTAGCTAACCGAAGTATTTGAAATGGAAGTCTCATTTATTCCCAAATCTGTGGGGGAGACGTCTCTTATAAAGAGAAACATTATACGCACCCTTATTTTGAGATTGATCTTCTAGTAGATCATATTATTGTACTCTGTGCATTGTTTTTCGTCAACCTTGTTTCGAAATAGTATCTTTCCTGATTACGGATTTTAAAATGAACAATTCAGGCAATGCTATGCATTTTCTTATGTACCATCTCTTGATGTTTATGTTCGTAAACAACCTTTTTTCAACATGTTACTTACTTTGCATTCACCTGTTTTCATTCTATAAAATCAATTTTCAGGTCGGTTCCGACGTTTACCTTTGTTATCGCAAGTCGTTAGCGAGGACAAACTCTGTGTCATACAAAGCAGGTGAGTGCACAACGTCTTGGCCTAAAGGCAACCGCAGCTAATTTGCAGACCCACAAAGGCAGAGATTTCCTATTGTCTAACACCACATGCTTTGTTTCAGAAATAATAAGCCGCTACCCCCTGAAGGACTACGAAGACCTCCCTCTGCCCGACGCTGTTCCGCTGTTTTGCCTGCCCATCGGCGCGGTTGTCGAGTGTTGGGCAGCCAGCGCCAAGCCGCCATTTCCCATTTTCTCTACTTTCGCCCTTACTGACTTCAAAGGACAAAAGGTATGCGATTATATGGAGTTTTGGACGAATAGGAAAAGCATTAAATCCAGTGTTTCGAGTTTTAAGATAAAAGTAAATTTGTGTTGAAATCCAGTGAAGATTTGTTACATGTTGGTCCTTGAACACATGCCAAGAAAACTTTATGCTTTTTAACTTTTTGATGATTAAATTTTTCGTATCACACTTGTTAAATACCCTTTACTCGTCAAAATAGCATCTTTGATATACAAGTTGCGCGTGTGTACGGCATGCATAGCAGTCTTTCCTTTACAAACTCTTACAAGCTAGTTCTTTTATGTGTGATGTAGTTTTGTCACAAGGACGCGTCACTGCCCTTGTGCAGCCAAACAATGTGTGTAGATTGTACGAAATGGAACGCGAGAAGCAATATCATGTTTGGACAAATGGATCCTTCACAACCTTGTGTTTGTTTTCTTCAGATATACGCTGCTGGCATAACATTCTTTGAAGAACTTCCCGAGGAATCTTGTTCGGAAGAAGTCCGGGCAATGATGAAGGAGCAACAGCAAGTGAGCAAGGCTGATTTTAAGGGGTGCTAAAGAGAACTCAGTTATTTTGTAACTGGAGCCCCTTCCCTCTAGTGGTAATCAACCAGTCAGCAAATCATCCCTAATTCCTAAGATCGTGCTCCCCTTGAGTAAATGGTGCTTTACGAATGGTCCCAAGAGAAGCTTTAAGGGGATTCCTCGAGTTTGGACAAGTCAACTTGAATCGTATTAACATGTTCTGGACAAGTCTGGACAACGCCTGATTTCGTTCTAAAGTGTGTGTGTATGTATATGTTACCCAAATGTTGTTTTGGAACGTCAGCTTCATTAGCTGAACTAACTTCGTGTTTTGTTTTTTTCCAGAGTCATGATGGTGAAAAATACATAATGCATACAAACAAGTGCATCTGTGTATTATCGCATTACCCGTTCTTTGATGCCTTCAGGAAGTTTTTGCTTGCCATCTACAGATTGTCAATTTCAGGCTCACAAGCCATTCCTCTTGAAAGGTTACTCATTTTTCCTAGTTCAACTGTTGGAAGATTTTCTAATGTGAAAAATGTGTTCTTAAATCGAAGGCATGATTTTCGAAAGGGGAAAATGAAAACTCGGAGTATTGTAGCCAGTCCCTTTCATAGCTGCCCCCAATCTCCGCGATGTCACAGGTCGAAGATGAGTGGACAACTCTTTTGCTTTCTGTAGCTTGCAACTGTTTGTTGTGTTTGTTTATATTGTCTGCTTTTGCTCTTCAGGTACATATCGCATTTCATGACCAATGTTCAGTTCCCTACTCCTCAAAGACCAAGAGTACAAGTTCTAGTGAGTAGGAAGATACCTGCTTTTGTTAATCTGTGTTTATTAAATGGTGGAGATGTTTGCTACCAGTCAAGGCCACTGTCTTTTGCTTGTCTGCTTCGTATTCGATGGCCCTAAACTGCTGTTGGAAGTTTTCTAGAAGCATTCCCATACTCAGCATTCTGTTCTTTGCAAGGCGTGTACAGCCGTGATTCACTGCCTACTCTCCAACACATATATGAATAGGGGTCTTTATTGCTCAATTAGGTTTGTGGTTGTAGCTGCAACTACTTTGACTTACCAGGCAATTCTCTGTTTCAGATGACTCACGAATCGTTTGACCTCCAGGAACCGTCCCATGGGCCCCTGCCAATCAGGTGAGAAACCCTTTACATGGAGTACCAAGCATTCTTTTTAAAGCTATTTGTTCTGTGTAAGATAAAATTGTTAGGTTTGGGAGATTAAGCTACTTGCTCAAAATTGCCTTTTGAAAAAAGAGGCTTGAGTTTAGAGATAAGCTGGTACCTAGTATGTTTGGTATTTAATCAAACTGGTACTTGATAGCAACATACAACATTGCGTTAAACGAGCGTCGCTAATTTTATCTGAAGGGCGTGTAGTTTACGCGTTCGGCGGCTACAAGCAACGCATTTTAATGAAACAGTTTTTGCTTTTCAGTGGAGCCTCTCACTCGTCGTTACTGCGATGCCTAGGCCCAGATAACGTGCTAACGTTGTTGTGTTGTGCACTGACTGAACAGAAGATATTGATACATTCACTGCGGCCCGCCCTACTGACAAGTGTCGGCGAAGCGATTACTGCTGTGAGTGTTTTTGCCACGGAGTACGAATCTGTTTCTCCGCAGTTGAATTTCGTTAAATTTGAATGTTAATCGGGATAAGCAAGTAGTCCGACCTTATTTTATCTAGACGAAGGTATGAAAATTCGAATGAAACACAAAGAAAACAGTATTTGAGTGACACACTAACATACGTGTACCACGTACATGTACCATCATTCAAAAAAGGTGTGCCATGGCACAAGGTCTTGAACATATCACCATCAACTGCTTTCTGATTTTTTTATTTATTTCGTTCTTTCTTCTTTACAATATTATGCTTACAAAAATGCCAAATGTTCTATGTTAATAAGGTGCCATTGCTTTCAGCTGTTATTCCCCTTTGTCTGGCAATGTCCCTACATACCTCTGTGTCCGTTGAAGTTGGCAGACGTGTTATCTGCACCTATTCCATTCATATATGGTAAGAGCAGCTCATATTGTTCAATTGATTTGTCTTCTTGCTGAAAAATGCTGCCTGCTTCTTTGGGCTTCATTCTCTGATTTCCCCCCACTCGTGAAATACTCTTCTGTTATTATCTTAAGCCAACCCTTTGCTAAGATCAATCAGCCCCATTTTATGTTGTTTTTTCCTATACACCCCCTAGAGAGTTGTCTTTTTTCCCTGCCTCTGCTTCTCTTACTATATCCGTTAATGAACCATTTCGCGCTCAGTTGACAGCGCCGATGATTATTTTACTCCGAGCATGTGCTGTATGAACATTTTCTCGCGATTTCCACTTCGCTATACATTCAACTAAAATCATTATTCCATTATTTTACTTTATTTTCTGCAGGCATCGATTCGAGATTTTTTGATCGAGGTAGCCCACCAGAGGATGTCACGTGTGTTGACCTTGATACAAACATGATCACGCAGTAAGTATCCTTAGTTTTGGGTCGCATTAATCCTTCTTGGGTATGCTAGAGTTGGTTCAAATCCATCACGTTAAGTCACGAGGGTTTTTAATAAGCTTATCTACCGTAAAGTTGCCTCGAAACAAAGCCTCTTCGATGCAGTCTTCGATGCAGGTTTCAATCCTTCCATGGATACAAGCAATTTTATATTTGAACTTTGCTTGACAGCTTGTATTAACGAAGTATTTTGAAATGTCTTCAGGGCTTTGCAAGATCCAAAAGACTCTAGAGAAATTTCCGGGCGACTATTACCAAAGGTTTTTTTTTCGTTTGTTGTACGTAAACTAGTTAGTTATTCTTCCCTTTTAAGCCAATTTTTTCATGTTTTTATATATATATTACGTGCTAGCTTGAACCTGATCTGAACGTCAATCAATCGACTTTTTAACCACACTGGTTCTTGTCACATCACTAGAATGCGTAAACCTCGTAGCGCTTGCAAGAGAACCGCTTTGTTTCTCGTGATAGAGTTTGACCTTCAGGGTGGTGAGAGTCGAATTCAGGGGTGTATACTGCACCGTTGTTGTTGTTGTTTGTTGAAGTGAGCATTTTGCATTCTCTTTATTTTCGCTTATTTATTTACCGAAATGGCCCAAAAATCGTCTTGCGGTAATTTTTAATTTCTATTTGAACTTAACAGAAGCCAGCGAGGGTTCTCAAGGACAGACTTGACGCTATCTTCAATGAAGTTTTGATGAGTAAGTTTGGTCATAATTTATCTCATAACATTTTGTTACAGCTGAAATTGGATTTTAGTACTGCTTTGATCATTTTTTGTTTATTCATTTCCCTTTAATTTCTAGGTTTAATCTTAATTAGGGTTGTGTTACGTTAGATAATGTATTTACAATCTTATTCTCGCCGTTGAGGGTATAATCCTAAACCAAACTAGAATGCGTTTTTACCTCTAGCTAGTTTTTAAAATGCTGGTATTATTTAAAGGCATCAAACATTGATCAGTTTGTAACGTTACAGTGTCTTACATATATTTAGCAGTTTTATTTGTATTATTGAAGACTTTTTAAGACTCTAAGTTTCTAAAATCATCCAAAAGTATTAGTATTGTAAGTTTCCAAAATCTGTTCTAATGCCTTTCGTAATTTGAAACTTCACTGCTGTTCTTTGCTTGCAATCTGCCTTATGCCTAGTCCTTTTGTATTTCACAACATAAATTTATGTGTTATCTCTTTAGCCTACAACGAGGACGTCGACAGAGCTATTGAAATGCCACCGATGGATGCTGATGGATCACTCGCAAAACGAAAGGTGCCTGCTATTTCATGCATCTGTACTATTGGAGAGGCACTTGTTCTTTACGTCTATCAATCTAAAGATTTTGAAGCTCTTCTGCCTGTGTAAATTTGATCCCCTCAAATTAAGCAGAAAGTGTTTTAGAATGTTTCTCTTGATTTTTGGACAGCAAGCCGATTCTCTATTTCATGATCACTTTCTTTGCACTACTTTCAAGCATTGTCCCATCTTGCCCTTGCTTTTCTTTGTGAATGGGAACAGCAAATCTGCTTCGCTAAGGAAGACAGCATAAAGTCATTCAAGCTCTATTTTGTTTCTTTAAATGAGAATTCAATGAAAAGTTTTTGATTTTTCTAATGTTGATTGTAAACAGGAGAAGTTAGAGCTCGACATACAAGAGGCATTTCTACGATTCAATGCGACCATTCTTAAAGGCTACAGGTGAGAAGTCAAAAGTCAGAAAATGATTAACCTTTATCAATTATAGCTGTTGATGTAAAGTGTGTTTCAAAATGCCTGGACACATTTTTTTTTTAAAGTTAGAGAAAGCGAAATTTAAGAGGAAGCAAACTTATATAAACAGGAAGTAGAAAAGTATTTTTGAGTTTTTGCAATTTCTTAATGATTAATTCTGTGTAGGCAATATTTATTACCAATCACGACCCGACCAACGATGGAATCTTGCGACATTTCGAAAATCTTTGACTTGCAAGGTTTGTTGTTCATCGTAGTATTGTTTCAACCATTTTTGTATTAGTGAAGGTCATTTAGCAAGGCCATTTGCTACCTTAAGCTATTATTCATTTTCACATTACCATTTCTACGAATTTCTGAAATCATGAGCCTGTTTTTCAAGCTTAATTCTTCTTCATTTTGGCGTTGAATTATGTAGACAAACATTCTCTAATTGAGTAAGTTTCGCCGGTTATATACTCAAAACCACTTAGAGTTGGAAGCTTTCTCTAATTAAAAGTTAGGAATTCATTTTACGAACGAGTAAGATTGCTCTATTTGTTCAGGAGTTTTCAACAACAAATCATTGTGTGCCAAAAATGTGTCCTTTATCAAAGGACAATACGTTTGCTACAAAAATAAACCGGTTTTGAATTCAGTGTTTCTTTGAGGATAATTAGTTTTTGAAACTTCCTTTTAATACGTTAATTAACTTTCAATACAGTTGTATGTTGTATTTGCTATGATAAATAGGCAAAGGATCTGTTTGACCTCAATAGAATTGGAATAAAAAGATAAGCAAAATTCTGAAAATTTTTCCCCCCGATAATTGACTTTGATGATTTCTCAGGATTGGTTGTGGTGAGATACATAACAGTTTTGTTAAAGTTTCATTCTTACACGAATTCCTGTTTCCATCTTTTCAGGATTTGCTAGGAGCAGACCGAGAGAATATCAGAAATTTTTTAGTATACTGTTGAAAACACAGGTATGTAAACAGTTGACTAAATAGGATGCCAAGTCCGTTCCTATGTAAAAGGTTGTTTTGTCATTTGGTCGCATTTTTTATTCGCGAGCTTTCAATATCCTTTGTTCGAAGAACAATGACACATTTTCTAATAAACCAAGCAGAAGGTTTGTTTACATGGAACCATTAGGACTTGAGACAGTATTCAGTGCTAGTCGAACCTCTCGCGGTTTCCCTTTGGTTGATATATCTCCCTTGACGTATGCGCAACACTCTTATTCTAACCTCGGATACTAACCTTTGAGAATGATATAATACCTCAGCGTTCAGAGACAAAACTGATAAATACTACTTATTTCTCTTCTAGCTTTTCAGTCATTTAATCCAGCAACGATTTTTTGCGTCATCAAATGACACGCTGCTTGCTTTTTTCGACGACTGCACCGAGAAGGTATGCCTTGTTGTGATTCAGAAATTGCTTGAATTACTCCTCTGATATTTTTATCCAAGAGAAGACTCAACACTGCTGTGATTCCTTTTTATGGATAAACATCGAATTGGGATTTGTATTGGCATCTGTGTGCATTTCAACCCATGTTGTCTGCAGTCCCGCTCGAAGATTACTTACGGCCTTTTTAGGTGACAGGCATTTGAGCACATGTCTGTCATAAAGGGAAGGTTGTACATTGGTTGTAAATCAATCACTAATTCAAATCGGTCTCCTTTGCTAGTAAAACATTTTCTTTAGAGCAATTATTATATTTACCCATTTGCCACCAATTACTAGTAGGTATCTCTTATGCAGTACCTTTTCATGTACCATGCCTCTTCTCGTGAATTTGAGACTTATTGTTTTCAATCATACCATTGCTTTCAGTGTGAAGGAAGCAGCCCACTGTTGCGGATGTCACCTGTGCGAAAGTGAGTTTTTCTCTGCATTTGTGTCACCACTTTTCACTTTAGACAGCTTTAGAGAAGCAAACATTTCCTTTTCACGTCAAAGCTTAACTTGAAATTGAAAGTCCAAGGCAATTTGAAAGTCTAGTCCATTAGTGGGTTACATCGTTCGTCCTTTCTTATTCTAGCCAACGAACCGTGGTTGTTACTCCACCAGACTGTACAGGGCTACCGCACAACGCTATATATGAGTAAGTAGATCATCTTGACTTACCAGCTTTTCTAATACTATTGCGGGCTGGAAAAAATCTTTGTGACTCGAATTTTCTTGTTCTGATATTCTATATAGTGAGGATTGTAATACCTAACTAGGAGCGTATTAGCACGAAGAGGCATTGGCGCATGCTTGTCGCAATGGCGTCATAACAATCTATATTCTAAGAAGTGACTGATTAAATGCCTTTATCTTTCCAAGCTTTTTCGGAAAAGAATAAAGATACCTTTTTTATTAATCGATTATTAGAAGGTTTTTTGAACTCAATTTGTAATGTGAGAGAAGAATGGTTAATCGTCACAAAAGTATCACTTCAAGCTATTGAGTAGGCACATACGAACCAAAAATAATTGAGTTCCATCATGAAATGGATGCTTTTTAGATGCTTAGGTATTACTTGAGCCACAGTCTTTCTTCAATCCAGCTGAGACACAACGTTTCTACAAATTAAGTATCTAATCATCTGTCACTTTTTTTTTTCTAGATACAATGGCTTTCCTAAGTTACAAAAAGAATTATTTCTCCAAGACGTAACGACGAACATACAAAATTTGAAGGCGCCTCCCAGATCACCAGCGGTTGGGAGGACAAAACACGAACGAGATCAATGCACTGTGGTAAGCACAACAGCTACTCAAATTCCATTAAAGAAGCACAGCTCAGAGGTCTTGCAGCACAACTGTTTATGATTCATTTAATTTTATGCAAGATCCGCCTGGCTTTTCAATTTCACTTAAATCAAGAAGTCTTTTTCATGTGCACAGAGGATGCTTTGGCTGCTTTCAAGTGTAGCCTTTAAAATTTGGATAAGGATGTAAATAACAGGGTTAGCTTTTCAAACAGGCTTATCATACATATCTTATTAGACTTCAGGGGAGCAGCCTTCTATTATTCAAGGCCCCATTTCTATTTATTCAAGGCCCATTTCTCTATGAAGACTCTCTAAGAAGGGTCTGTTAACAAGACTCTAATGATGTCAAATATACCCTCTTTTTACAAATTCTGCGAACTGAAAAGTACGTTGTATTCTGACTCATACTAAATATTTGGGGCCTGGTTATAAAAAGAGTGCCAATCTAGAGGTGAAATTCTCCTTGATCTAGCTCCCAATATGATGCAAGGATTAATAGGCTCCGAAGGAAAAAAGTCAATTCCCGAGTTCGCAGTTTTTTTCTTTCTTGGTGCGCATATACCCTTTCACAAAGGACATCTTGATACCCTGAGCTGCAGAAATGCATATAAAAGAAAAACCACGACCATTTTCAGTATTTTAAAGCTGAGTTTACTTTCATTTATTTCTAGAGTGCAAAGAAACAGTCAAATAGTCCTACCTTATGGGCAAGGTGAGTTTCTTTTCTTTCCAACAAAACTGTCATTCTGTTTGACCTATGTCATATTAGAAACGCATTTGAGCTGATTAAATAAGGCTGAAAGCAATTCAGATGTACATGAATATAGCTCGTTTGCCCTTGTTGATGTTTGTTTGGCAAACTGTTGGCACTGTGTCTAAGGGAGTGGTTTATGTCCCTTCCAGGTGTCTTTTGGGCCACTGTTTTGCCATTTGGTTCATTCACCTGCCGGCCTACATCAAAACGCACCATAACAAAAAGAAAGTGCTTGACCAGGCTCTGGAGGTAAGTCAACCCTTTGCCATCCCTTGATACTTTTTGATTATTCATTTCTTATTATGATCGCTCATTTTCACCTCAATCTATTATTCTTAATCTATTTTGCCTATTATTCTCGTCGTTTACAATTTTACGATAGACTCGTAGAAGGCACGGCTTTTTTAATGAACTTGCATACCCTATATCAAATATGCATTTTGAATAAAGGAGAAACCAATTTGAAGGAAGTTGTTTAAAGAGCATCTCATTATGTTACAATATGCTAGCCCAACTGTCTAGACTATCTAAGTATCTTTTTACTTCAAAAGCTCTTTGTTTTAATGTTGTTGAGTCACATTGATTTGACCAAGAACAGCAGTGCCATGAATTTGTTATGCAACGAATTACTCCTTCGCTCTTACCAGGCATTAAACTTGCATTAAACAAGGCATTCAATTTATTATTTATTATATTTTGTTATTATTTATTATTCATTATTGTAGGTTCTGCAGAGGATTGCCGAACAAAAGGCCCAACTTCCAGATGAAGTACGTCTAGTTTGCTAAAGGAATCTCCTCTTCCAAAAAAGCGTTGTTGATGCTAGCATTGCTGTATCAAGATTTAAACGTCTTTTTATTTACCCAGGAGTTATGAATAGATATCATAATCTTAGCTGCCTTTGAAAAGAGAGCAGAGAGTCTTGATTGTATAAAGGAATTCCGAAAAACAAACATTTCACAAATTTAGTTCTTCAATCGCCTTTCAATCTGTAACTGAAATCAAATTACCCAACCCGAGACACGATCATCGTGTAATTATTGTTGATTAATTGAATCAGCCCCACAAGTCGATAGTATCTTTTCTATCAAATTGTTTTGTTCAAAGCTAGATAAAAGTCACTTCGTTGATCTGAGACTGTATGGTAGTTTTATGGCGAAGGTCTCACATAATAAGATATTATATTACAGCTGTGCAGTTACATTCCTACCCATGCAAATTGCATCCTTACATTTCTACTCTCCTTTTGGCTGTAGGTTTGTTTTCGTGTGCTCATGCAATTGGCTGGCCAGTTCGGACACCCAGCTCTGGCAGTCAAGGTAAGTCAGGCGCATGGCCAAGCTCACTACCAACTGGAGTTGAAGTTTGTCGTGTAACCCTTGTATCCCGTGTCTTCAAGATGCCTCGCTGATGCTGGGTCTCTGCAATTGGTTCGTGTCACAAGTGCTAGTTCACTAATCATTTAATGCATAGTGTTCCAGAACCTGCCCAGAGGTGTCATATTTGTAAACCATTAGCCCTCCTCTTGCCATCGTTTCGGCACGTCTCGTTACCACCATTCTTAGTTCACCAGAAAGCCATTTTTATTCTACAATTCTGTACTTTTTGTTTGGTAGATTAAATTCTACAACTTATATCTATTTCAGGTGCTGTTCGAGATGAAGAGGCAGAAGATTGCACCAAATGCAATCACATGGGGTTATTACCACAGAGTAAGTGGCTTGGTATCCTCCCAAGGTGCTTTGCAACGAAATATACCAAAGACTCTCTCCCTCCGATGACGTCAATCACACGTCACAACCTCAGAAAAGAGAACGGATAAATTTTTTTATGAAATTAAGAAAAAGTCCAAATTAAGTTTATGAACTTTAACACAATTGATACTTTCCCTGTATTAGCACTGATTGCTGAGTACTCTCGTTTCTTAAAGTCACGTGTTCTTTTCTTAGGCCGTCATCGAAGGCAAGTGGAGCTCTGATCATAAGTCAGCCAAGGAATTATGGCGGAAGTTACGTCACATTCTGCAGGCTATCAATTCCTTCAAGAAAGGCTTGAAGACGCCGGACCTGATCAGTTTCCATGGCAGCAGTGAAAATGTTGCCAAAGTCGGAGTGAATGAAACAACAAGCGAGGGGACTGGGTCCGACGCCGGCTACAGCTCCCTGTTGTCAACAGAAGACCTGACTCGGACCCATCCTGTTGCCGGAGGTTCGAACCGTATTTATTCAGCTCATTTGAGCTCTATCCGTTGCAAACATGTATGCTTTTCTTGCACAAAGAACGATTGTACAATGCGTGCCAAATTGTTGTCACACAAGCGACAATGCTTTGACTCGCATTTATTGATCCCCTTTTAATAACGAAAAGTGAAAAGGGGGAAGAGTGTGACCAAGGTGCTTCCTTAGACTTGTAGCAGGCATTATAAATACCAAGCTTCGGAAACTGATATTTTGGTGGGCATATTTTTGTTGAAAAAGTTTAGGCCTGTCCCCAAACCCAAGCAAGCTAGAACCATTCGTGTTTACGCCAGCTTTAAAAAGGAAATTGTCTTCAAATCTTTATATATACCACCATAATCTTCATCGAGTAATCCTTATACCAAATCTACGGTATTTTAGTTGGATGTTGCTTTTACTCATAGGCCTCTCAGAGTTTCCGGCTGAATACCCAGACATTCCGCCCAGACCAGAAGTACAGAGCACGGTATTCTCCAAGGGCCACCGCCGCGCGCACAGTACCTCAGAAATGTCGGAACCGGAAAGTGAACCCGGAAGTGTTGACACAGAGCTGCTAGGCTCGAGTTCCAACTACCCCTGGTTTCAGAGGAAGCCACTGGCACGGCACCTTAGCGAGACCTCGATTGGTTCGAACCTGAGCGACAGTCCCGGGAGCAACCAGTTCATCATCAGTCATAGTGGAAGTTGGCAGGAGCCATATCTCCTACCCCCCGGCTCCATGGAATCTTTCGACGAGTCTGATTTCAGGTACCCCCTGAGACATCAGTCGGACATTGCACTGGAGGCTGTCATGGGAACGAGTCAGGCGTGCATGAACTGCAACAGGATAATGTACGACGAGGAAATCATGGGAGGCTGGAGTGCTGACGATTCCAACTGGAACACAGTGTGAGTAGCCTTGATTCGAGGGGTCCTCGTTTCACTTGAGAATGGGCAAGGCAAAGCTGTTCAATCAACAACAATGAACAAATTCACGACGAAACAGAAAACTAGGTCAAAGGGAAAAAAGATGATTTACAGCAAGTGAGGCTATGTTCCCTCCACTTGCACCCGTTTCAGAAGTCACCCTTTCTGCAGGGCACCATTTGGCATGCGGCTCTAAACGCATCTATAGATATGCACTAGGGTATTACATCGCCAAGGTGTCACATCACTTTTCCAAGATCCCACCGAGCCCCCGAAATGCCATTCATTCAAAGTTGGACTTTGATTCAGCCAGAGTTTCTCAATGTCTGTGGCTACTAGTGATTCCTGAAGGAGTGCTTGCCAGCTGCTGTCTATTTGTTTTATTTCCAGATAATTCCTAACGTATTTGTTTGTAGAAATGAGAGAGTTGTGTCTTCTTTTACAGATGTCCATTCTGTCAGGAAAAGCAAGTGCCTTTGCTGCAGATGAAGATAAAGGTAGTCTATAAATCTTTTCTTCCCTTGAAAATCGAAGTTAATATCACGATAATGCATGTGTGAAGATAAGGACCTGACCATTGGTTTTCCTTTCATTAACGTTTTTACGATGTAATGTTTCCTCCGTGTGGTAGATATTTTTTCGATTATATGCTGACTAAGTTGCAGAGCCAATTTTTTCCTTTGTGTTTTCATGAGTGACTGAAAACCTCTGAAATTCGTGTGTAATTTGTAGCTACAATGCAGCAACTCTCAAGGAATTTAAAAAGTTCTACATGTCTGAGAATTCTCCCATTTTTATTCATTTTGCCTCAATCCTTAGGATTACCGTGGTTTGCAGTCGAAAGTTTGCAGTACCTCAAGCCTCAACTCCGAGCCCACTTCTGTTAGTCATTCACTTAGCAGTGCCATTGAGATTGCTGCCAATGACGAGGCTGGAGAGACCAGCTCCCTGCTCGGCAAAGACGTCGATTCGATCCCGTTGTCGCCTCCCTCCTCATCCATGATGCAAGCGGCCGGCGGCTCGAAGCCGATTTCCATAAAGAACAAGCGGCTCAACAGGGAACTGGTGCTGAGTAGCAGTGCCCCTACGAGCGCAAGCAGCAGCCCCCTGCCCGGACACCGCAACAGTCCGAGGCAGCAGTTTTACCGAGTGCGCAAGTCCAGTAGTAGCAGCAGTCTAACTGTCTTCGTAGGTGAGTTGAGTAGCCAATAAGCTCCTGCAATAGATGCACGTGATCGCGGCGTGAAACAAGGCTTAATTTTCAAGTAACATGGGCGCAAGTTCTTCTCACCATGAATCATTTCTACATACTTTTTCAGTATACCAAAGAAGCTTTCAGATTTCAAATATGTCTGCATTACGTCATAACTCGCGATTATTGTTTGTGATGGAGTAATATCTTATCAATCATTTAAGTGATAAAGCACTGACAATTTGCTACATATTCTTGAGCTTCATGACAGGTAGGCCCTTTGTAATTGAACTTGTTGCTTGAGTATAAACAGTTTGATTAGCTGTTCCGTGTCATATTCTAGCCGGATCTCCAGAGGAAAAGCCACCAATTACAGTGAAGTACCTGAGTCCACTTGTGTTGAGAAAAGAGCTCGAAACGCTGCTTGTCAATGACGGCGATCTGCCGCTGCAAGAGAGTGACTTCGTGGTGAAAAGGCCCATCCTATTCTGGAACATGGTTTGCATTATTTACTTTTTTCAATTTTTTACAACACCAGCTAAGTCCAATGTTACGAATTTTCAAGGTTTTTTAAGCAAAGTTTCTATTCTTCCGTTTAATTTGTTACGTTACTGTCATTCTTTTTTCTATCTTTAAAACATTTTGAGCGTTATCATCTTATTGTTTCAAGATTAACTTCTTTACCCATTTGTGTTATGCAGCCTTGCAGAATGCGTTCTTTTGGCCCTTTCAAATATCTCCCGTTTCGTGATTTCCCATCGTCTGTTCGAGACTGGCCTCTCTTTCAGGTTTGGTACTTCAAGCGCCTTGGTCTGGGCAGTCATCTGTCAGACCTCATCCTGCAGTCGTACAAGAACTTAGAAAAGCCCAACCAGGTACAGATTCAATTGGGTATTTAAGGATACATCCAGTGTCTCGCATTGTGACACCTGTATGTATATTCAATGACACAAACAATCAACGAAAGCAGGTTTTAAATGACTATTCCTTACGTTTATGCTATTTTTAGTTCATGACGTAGTCTTCCATCTTGTGACTTAAAAGTTCCCAACATATTATAGTGAATATAGTTTTATTAGGCCTGTTTTCGCCCTTCTTTGAGTGCAATTATTGCCTTTATAGGAGCAGACCAAGTCTGGCAGCCGTGTGATCATATCAACCTCCTGGGACAACGAGCGGCTTGGTGATGCCAATCACATCTCGCTGTACATGATCTGGAGCATGCCAGGTATTTTACAGAAGGCATCTCTTTGCAGCCCATGTTGCACCTACGTCTGCTAAAGAACTGTCGCTACATGATGCACATATAATCAGGTTGAGTCAACAGAAAGGAGGCTTGATTTGATTGATGGCTTACTAACAAACCTTTGATGTTACTAGCAAAGTGACAGAAGATGATGTTGTGATGTTGATGATTTAGTTTTACGAAAAGTTGCAATGATTTTATGCTTTTGTTGCAGAAAATCAGCCAGACTTCCATGACAGCAGACTCGCCTCAAGAAGGTTGGCAAAAGTTTTTTCTCAACCTTCCAAATAATTTAGAATCTGGGCTTTTTCAGATTGGTCTCGATCGCCTCCTGTTTTATCATGTCTATCTTGCAATTTGTGTCATGTTGAATGATCCGAAATTTTCCTCGCACATTTATAGAGACATTTTTGTGCCGGTTTCAAAACTCATATTTAAAACTCCTCTGGCTGATTGCAAATAAGTAGATTATTGTATTTTGACTCAGGCCCAAGTTAGTAAGCATAATAAGAGCAAAATGTTGTCAAACAATTGATGCATAGAATAGATTTCATTGGCGACTAGCTTCCCACTGCATGATTAGCGAACAATGAAGTTTCTGTTGCTGCTATTGTAAAGAGGTGTCCTTTCAAGTTTAGTAGAGGTGACAGACCTTTCGTCCGTGGTTTATTTAATTGTGAAATATACTCAATTGGACACATTATTTTTTAGCCTTCTCAAGTCAGTAGCTACACATATTCAGGAGAACGATGTCCAATCGCCCATGAATATTCTTCTAGACGAGAGAAGTAGACAACAGAAAATTGAGCAGAAAATTCAATGGTACCCCTTTTGCAAATTTGCACCACTTCATTATTTTTTTTACGATCATTTTACTTTTATTAGTAGAACGCAAGTTTTAATTTTTGTTCAATGTAATATTGTTGTGATGTCTTGACTAATAAGATTATTAAGTTTTTTAATTTTCCTTTACTTCTGCAGGAGTCTTTATCGGGAACTGATGTTTTTGTCTGTTATGGCTTGTGGAGTCGATGCCATTGATGTTGGTGAGTTTTTTATCTCCACTACTTTATGTGTCCGTTTAAAGAATATTTGCAATATATTTTCGTAAGGCCATTCCAGTTTATTGCATTTTTTAAAATCCGTTAATGTACTTTAAGAGGTGACGCTTTGCCAAAATTAAATTGCCCTGGCCTCATTGTCCAGTCAGTGTTGTTGTTGTTGTTGCTATTAAAGTGCTATTATGTCCCATTATTGTTTTCTTTCCTTTTTGACTTAACCTGAATTTTTTGCATACACAGAGGCCTTCGATCGGGAGTACAAAAATGCCTACAAGCAGCTTTACAAAGATCGCGCTGATCAGCTGAAAATTGACGACAAGCCACCAACGGGTAAGGCGTTCTGGTGTCGAAGGGCATTCCAACAGCCTACCCTTCAGCCACGGTTGCCCAACATGGCACTCCTACCCTGAGATTCACGTATTCAATTTCATTCAATAGCAAGGCAGCAAAGTTCATAATGTTATATTGGGAGACGTACATCTAGTGACAGCATAAATCCTTTTTCGCAAATGCGATCGCTTCTTTGTTTCTATGAGTCATAATCCGTGGAATGAAAGGTTTGTCATAGTTAGACAGTCATATTCTTATTGCGAAAGTGAATTTATTTGTGGCGTGTATTTTAGACAGATTCAATTTTTTTATCGGATTCGTAGGACAAAATCATTATGTGAAAAAATGTTATAGTTTATTATTATTGATATTACTTATTATTGTTATTCTGGCTATTATGTCTCCCACGTATAAGAACTTAGTCGGTTTCACAATCAAGCAAAAAATTTTTTCGCTAGTGAATATAATGCATATTGAAACATTCTAGTAGGCAAAGACTTGCTTCGGGTAGTGATCACTTTATTCGGGGGATTGCAAACAGATTATTAGGGCCCATGTCTGTTCATTGGGAACAGTGCCTTTATGTTCTGGTTGCTTGCAAACATAAAACTATGTCATATTCTAAGAGGAAAACACCCCCTGTTTTTCTACTCCATCCCAATGCAATCCTCTGCTCATTACAAGTGCATTACCACGAATCAAAACTTAGCACCTCTACCTACCTTTTGTTCGTATTCTGAGCAACACAATTATCATTTATATAGATTTCCCTTTCTAATAATTTACTGATTAAATCATTCAGTCACTTGTTACTAGTTGTTGATTATTTGTTCGCAGTTTAAAGAAATATAAAGTTATTTACATCTTTGGATAGTATATTTATTTTACCATAATATTTGCTTGGACTCTAAATGTCCGTTAAATTTTAGGAGTTGATTTTAGCTGCCTTGATTCCCACTAGGCTCATTATGCCAGCCCTGCATCTCTTGATTGCAATTTCTGTCCTACTGTCATTGTCAGAGTCGAATCCGGCCTGCAGATGTGGCATTTTGATCTTTTTGGGGTCATGGATCTGTTTTTATTACTAACGTTTAGGACACTAACACATTTTTGAAAGTAGAGTTGACACTAGTTTGTGTGAATTTAGTAACTGGCAAGCTTCTGGACGCGTAATTCGTATGAGCTCAAAGATGCCAGTAAAATGAAGATAGCTGAGAGACCATCCTTTGCTTCGGCCTGCAAAACCTGTGCTTGGATAATGAAGTGGAGGGGATCACCGGTCAACCCTTCCTCCCCCGGCAAAGCCATTATTGTGCCAAGAATGTAAGAGCGTAATTATCTCTAACACGGGCGTAGTGTCATGCTAGCCTCTGCCTACATTCAATTGTTCAGTTAACCTTCCCACGTGAAGACTGCTTAGACAAAGTCTTCAACTGCAACAGTCAGTTTGGCATTTGCTAGGGATGGTCGATTTTGCACTCGTAGTAGGGACATTGACAGGACCGGTCACTTAGGCGTCAGTGCTGTTTTAAAATTCGCGTTTAGGCCTCTGCGTTGTTTTTAGTGAAAACTCAAATAGTAAATCATTAACGTAACGACGTGAAATGATATTCACCGTTTTAATTTATTGCTTTTATTGCATAATAACTTAACTGAAACGAATTTATGAGTTCGTGCCTAGCTTCAAGTTTTAATTGTTCAAATGCAATGGACCAAGCTGTTAAACATTTTTATATAACAAAAAATGCACGTGCACCGTGATTGAAAAGGGCGAGAAGGTGTTGGCCAACGACTTCTGATGACTTTAAAGTGACTGTCAATAATGTCAGTATATGTATTAGATGACACTTGATCATCATTTATACCCACCAAGCAAGCAGTGTCCCTACAGTGCTGCCATCTCAATTCCCCTCCTTCCAGTGTTTAAGGGTTCCCGAGAAGTCGTTTTAAACCACCGGTTTCTTTTGCTAGCTTTTTAACCAATATCAGACTTCTGTTATTCCACATCATATTTATTAACGCGTTTGGTATTTTCCACGGTGCTAGACATCAACGTGCTGTCGTCAGCAGCTTTGGCGATTGAGAATCGAATTTTCTCAAAATTAGGGATATTTTCGTATTGATAAATTTTAATATAACGGTTAAATGTGTTAAGGTATAGTTAGTTCTTTGAGCAACTAAGAGCAAAATTTGTTTTAACGAGTCTTTTTTCATTTCTTACACCATGTGTGTGAATTAGTGATGACGTTGTCTTTTTCGTTTGAGTTTCACTGAGTGGACCGATTTGCCTCCTCCCTAGTGGATCCAATTGACATTAACAACTTCAGATGGTCCTAAAACATCGGCAGACTCCTCGATATCAGTTTTCACCTGAAACTGCATTTAAACTATGCGCTAATGTTTTGTTAATCAAAGTCTGCATAGCAAGGTCACCCGCGCTGCTGTCATCATCCGAATTTGAAGGGGCCTAGCAACAGTGATACCTTTATTGATCACATACGGGCATACCATGTCAGTGGTCAGTAATGGAGTTGTCTCCCATTGTAAAGCGCTAAACTGCATGTTCAAATTATGGACATACATTTGTTCAAAATCCTTTCAAGATCAAGATGCTTGAATAGATCATAACTGTGCCATTTCTTTGGGCGAATAGGAAAGAGAAAAAGAAACGCGAAAAGTTCTTATGAGAAATGGACTTGGATACAAAACTTGAGATGACAAGTCTGTAACTATTTAGTCGGCCAAGGAGTTTTTCCGGAATTTCCTATGATTGATATTGAAGTGCCAGGTTTATGTACGTTTTTTAGAATGGTTAATATTACAAACAGTGAAAGATGAAAAAACATTTTCCTAGATTCTCTGCCATTCCGGGAATTGTTGATTTTGGGACCAGGAGAAAGTTTAGCTTCTGGAGATGGTAATATGCGCACATGTGTATTTATAAAAAGCACATACGTTCCAAAATTTGATGTTTATTTACTTTTATCCAAGGGGGACAATAAGAGAAATTAGCTTTTCGTGGTCGTGTCGTTCACTTAATGACCAAGTCCCGAACCTCGTTATCGTGTGAGTTCTTCCGAAAACAAAATGGACTGGCGGGAAGAACAGCCGAGGAGAGGTCATTAAACCGGAAAGGTTTGATTTGATTTTGAAAGTGCCATCACAAATCCTTTGTCCTTTCAAGTATCAACTAAGTTTAACTTCAAGACATAGCTGAATAAAGTAGTTTAGAAGTGCTATTTTCTCACTCAACCATACAGAAAAATTTCATTATGCATTTATTTATGTTCGCACACATTCCAACAGAAATGTCAGCGTGGCTCGCTCATAGCACAAGGGTAGTGCAAATTGCCCCGAAATGTATTATTCTTATATCAAAAATATTAATTCATGCTTTGAAGCAAATATTGTGAGCTTTCAGCGTGCTTTTTGTATAAAGTTTTGGTTGGATGATACAAAATTGTTCGTACTAAGCAGGTGAAATGAATAGATTGATCTGTTAATACTTCATCTATAGCACTTAATCTGATATTAGCAAAGATTCTGATAGGTGGTTTTTCTAAGTTGAAAAACAAGCAAGATTTGTTTTCAAAAGTTAAATAATTTTTGTTGTAGTTGACTAGCTATACATATTTTGTACAGCAGAACAAGAATTGCTCTGTTTGTTATTATTGTTATTGCACCATGAGTTGCAATGTTACAGGGTTTTTGCCAGAGCTGCACTCAAACTTTAATAAAGATGAAGTGAATTAAGATTTTTAAGTTTCCTTGATTTAATCCTATTTTAATTTCAGATACACCTGAGCAGTGATGGAAGCAGAGGATGAGATTGCAGAACATCAAAACGATTCAGGCCAAGAAGATGATAGCTCAACGGACTCATTGGACAAGGTGGTATTGAAACAGGCATTATAGTAAAGTGTTGAATTTGGATTGGGCTAGTGCATCTGATAAGGCTAAATCAATGCTGGCACACCATCTGTCTACCACTTTGAGGTTCTTGATAATTGGCTGGATTGTTTGTGAAGTTTAGCTCTACCTTCCAGGATAGAAAGTCAGTTGCCATGAACAAAGAGCTGCAGCAGCTGGCTTTCATTAATCCTGGCCGTCTCACTGTCACTGCTGGCTTCAACCCTGAATTCAGCAACAGGGAAAAAAGGAAGCTCAGTCGACTGATGGATCAACAAAATGGAAGAAGTGAAGCTGGGTCAGTTAGTTTAGTTGTTACGTTGCAGCATCAGTTAAGTCTGCACACTTATTGTGTAGGCAGTGAAGCCTGCATTATTCCTTCTCATTATTCTGCCCAAGTGGATGTGCTATCAATACTTGATTCCATCAGGGTGGCAAAATCCATTTCCTTTGGCTTTTTTCACAAGACAGATTATAAATCATGGAACAAGAAAACTTCATAATTCATTGCATGAACCCTTTTCTCTAAGTGCCAAGTGCATTTGCCCCCCTAACAAGGCTAGTGTTCAAAGGGAAAATGAGGCCAAAATGATACTTTCTGTTTGTTTCCAACTTGACCACAGTGATTGTTTGGCTGTTTTGCATCAGCACACTCTTATGATGGGAAATCTTTGCTGTTGTATTTCTTTGCTTCTTCTTATCTTTGAAAAATCTTTGCAAAGAAAGTATTATTCATAAAATTTGGTTACACTGCTATCTTTTTTCTATGTTCATCCTGTGGTACCAGACATATCCTCCTTAGGCCATCAGATATTGAACTTTTCTTTGAAAATGTCATTTTTACGACTGATCATAGAAGTATGTTGCAGCTTGGCTCCGGATTGAGATTAATTTCAAATGCCAAATACTACACAATTCATTTTTTAGGAAAGGATTCTGTGGCTTTAAAATGAAGAGACAGGCACTGCATAACAGCGCTGGCTGTTTGGAGATTGATGGTCGGGATCTGTGTGATTGTCAAGACCCAGACTGTCCTGGATGTCACTACCCGTGCTCCCAGTGTGGCTCTGAGAAATGTGGTTCAGCATGCAGATGTGGTAGAAGGTGGAGCTATGATCATGTTGATGTTTATAATGAAGGAACTCTTATGAGGTAAATTGTTCTAAAAACTTTAGTCATTTGTTAGGAGTAATAACAAATAGAATAATGACTCAAGCATTATAAATTCTCAAATGTTCTCTAAATGTTCTCAATAACATTTAGAACAAAACATAATATCTCAAAGCAAGAAGTATAAGACCATTATGTTTCAAAGCAAGAAGTATGCAAGCTAGCATCTCCCACTCAAGTATGCTGTCTTGTGCTAAAACTTGTGCTAAAACTATGCTGTCTCTTTCAAAGTCATGTTTTGTTAAGTATCTCTTACATCCCCCCTGAAGCTTTAATAATCTGCAACATTGCGGCATATTTCCTTTTTCTCTTTTCCTTATTTGACACTGATTGCTGCCACCCTGGCATTGCTTATGAACCAGTACATGAACTAATAGATTTCTGTGGTCTTTAGCACAACTTGCTAAGGGCTCGGTTTTACAGACCAAAAAGTGAAAAATATTTTTTTAGGCTGTTTCCAGTATCAAAAACCATATATTTTTTGCAAGATTTATAACATATTTGCATTGATCAAGTATTGTATATTTTTGGTTAGATTATCAATGATTAATCTTGTAATATTTTTTATATAACAAAATATTTTTTACAAAACTCAAAAAAAAAACATTGATAGATTCCTTATCTATTTTTATAGAATAGATAATTTTTTAAACTTAGATATTTTTCACTGCAGCCTTTATTAGCACTTCAGCAGTATGTAAATAGTTCTTAGAATAAATTCAGATATTATAAGAATATGTTTGCCAGGAGTTGCTGTAGCTCAATGATTGTAGTTTGTTATGAAAAGTACAATATGGTTAAGTGTGATAAATGACAACTGTTATAACTTAAATTGTTTGCATATTTTATAGTATTGAACACAACAAAGATTACTCAGACCATTTTATTAAAAGGTACTTAGTTACAAATAATAACATTGTGTTAACAGTGACACAATATTCAAAAAAGATTTTGTAATCAGTATTAACACAATTGCATACAAACTTGAAGAATTATAATTACAAGAATAGTTTGAAACCAGACTATATTGCAGATAAAACTTTTATTTATGTAAAGAAGGTTTTAGTCTAATTTGTACAAAGGTAACATAAAGCACTATCCTAATTATTATTTAAAAGCTACTTCAAGACTAATAAAAGATGAAATAGTTGCTGTCAAATGAAGGAATGTTTTTCCTGATGAGTTACAATATTAAATGATTGTTTATATGCGCTCCACCACCAGCCTCATCCTCCGTAATCTATGAACATGCCAACTGATGATGATCGATAATATGACACATATGCCCATGCATGCAAATGCAACCGCAAACCAGATTCTGCTCCCTTTTCTGCAAAAAGACAATTTTTCTAACTTTAGGATAACCCTAACTTTAACATCACTCACAACAAATCAACCTGCCTGTGGCACACTAACTCAACATTGGTGTAGATATGTACATATTTCTTAGTTTATCTGGAATTGTTATTTGCGAATTCTCAAGCTGCTTTCGCTTTAATAGAAGAGTTTTGGTGAATATAGACATTGATGAAATCAATTTTAAATGTAAAGGTTAAGCCAATAATCAATCTAAATGTATTGAAAGCCTAAAATCTTTGTCCCTAGTGTTCTTGAGCAAACAGAAGATAAATAACTGTATTTATTAATCAATCACTATTGCAAAAGGTTGCTTCCGTGAATGACCTTTGACCAATTTAAAAAGACTGTGTAATTGCTTTTCATTACCTGGAATGATTCTCCTTCAATATTTTACAGCTGTCTTCATTTTGGTACATAGCACAAAGAATTGCATACACAATACTAGAGTAAGAAAGAAAAGGAGATATATTTCATTGCACCAAAATATCTTGCTTGCCTTTTTGTGACAAAAATATCTTTAAACAGCACAATTTTTCATGGAGTATATTCTCATTTTTATTAGATTCATATTTTAGGTATACAATTTACTTTTTGTGACAAAGTTCTCCTTCTACATTTCAAGTAGCCGGTGAAATGAATAGTTTCGGTGCGAATGTTTGTGAAGCAATCACTACCTTGAGTCTAGCAATGAAGAACCGCTTCGACTAGAAAGATTTTAAAACATTTTCAACATAGACAAGTGCTTGATAGGTGGAGCCGATAAAGAAGTCATTCAGGATGCTATGGAGAAGCTGGCCTGTATCTCCGACCTCATCAACTTACCTGCTTTGACAGAAGAGCTTAAAAAGCTACCTGAATACTTAAAATATATAATAAAGAAGTTGTCATACCAATTAAGAAGGTAACAAAGATGGAAACCTTTTGTCTAATCGTGAATTCAAAGGAATGTCTGCCAGGGTTACATAAGATATCCCAATTGTCAGTTCATGTCAGTAATTGAAAATGTGCCCTTTTTGAGTAGCTGCCCCCACCACCTCAAAATGCTTCCAGCCCCCCTGTCTAGTACCGTAGTGGTTCCTTTGTGTCTAAGCTGGATATAACAAAAGTGCAAATGTAATTCTTCCCTGAGATACCGTCACGCTGTTATAGTTGTTTCAACTTTTACCGACAGGCAAAAAATTACCGACAGCTTCTACAAAAAGTAACAACCCCCAACACCCCCTACTTTGGCACGCCCACGCTGGCAGTATGATATTTAGAAGAGAAATCTTTTTCTGGAAACTGACCAATTCAATTACAAATTTAATCTTCTCTCGTGTTTTTTGTTTTTCTCAACATCAAGAAAAAATAAGACAAAAGTTGTAGATACCTTGGCTCATCAATGCATTTTACTTTTATCTGCCTGGCTTTTATATCATCCTGAAGCTTTTTTATACTTTTTTTCCCACAACTTTCTCTGCATCGAAATAATTTAAAACAAGCTGAAAATATACCTGTAGCAAAGGGGTAGAACATATGGGTGGCAAAGGGCCAGTCCCAAAGAAAAACAATGGTCATTTGTCAAGAAGCAACACTATTGCCCCCAATATTGTTTAAACCCCTGACATAATATTGATCCTCTTTCTACATAAAAAATAGAAAAAACCATTTTTATAGACTTCCGGCTTGTTAAAAGCACAACTCTCATATCAAAACTGTATGGGGATAAACAAAACTTATTTTGTGCAAGATGCTTTTAGGTATTGAATGTACCTTATTCAGTAGATCTCAAGTTCATTTATTTTACTTTTACTGTGAGCACCTTCATCCAGTAAGCAATTCTTGATATGAAGCTTTATTTTATCATTTCAAATGTAAACTAACAAGACAGAGAAATTATTGTAGCTATCACAATAGGTAATAGAAAAAACGTTAGTACCTTGGTTTCTTATCTATGTCCATGGCAACCAGTATCTTAACCAATGTTATAGCAGTTGCATTCAGGTTTGGTAATTCCACTTCTGTAAAGATGCTTTTAAAAAGAGTGTTTCAATGTTTCAAAGAAATCTTACACTGTGCTCAATGAAAATGTATAATATTAGATACATGTGTTTCAATTGTACTAATAACATATTGTCAGCCACTACAATATAAAACAGATGGTATGCAGTAAACATAGCACATACCGAAACATTCATGCTTTTTTCAAATTTCACTTAGTATAAACAGATTTCAAAATGCTCAGTTTTTAATTACCAATTGACAAAAGCTATTGTCCCACCCATAATAATCAGTGCAGAAGATGGCACAAGATAATGTTATTATTTGTTTTCACTCCTTACTGACTTAAGGGTTAAAAACATTTGTGAGGAATTTCAAACCTATTGTTCCTGTAAGCTGGGTTGTTGTCATTTCTTGTACCATTAACCAAGACATTAATAATCCCTTGTGCATTTCTGGCAAACTGAAAAAAGAAACCAGGAACTTTTGATCAGGGCTGGCAACTTTTAATTTGAAAATGGGAGACCAACATCTGTAGTGGAATGGTTCCATAAAGGCCACCACCGTGGCCGGCAGTAAGGAATGTTTTGAATATGTGTCATTCTGAGACTTTCTTACTAAAACCCTCGAAAAAATTGCAGAATATTTGACCTCTTTTTTCCCTACTTTTGAATTGCTTTCTAATGTCTATTTTACTGCTGGAAAAATATTGTTCAAAGAATTGGGGGGGGGGAAGCCAACCCTGTACAGTACCTGAGTTGAAGCCTTTCTCCAAAACACCCTTTTCTCTGAAGACTGCCATTTGCATATGCATTGTGCATAGTTGAAACCAATTGTACCTTCCCCACAAAAATTCAGGTTGTTTGCTATATACCTACAAACAGTATAAAACTATGTAAGAAGTAATAGCGTACCAAATTTGCCTACCACTGTTATTAAATCATATGATTTAGTGACAAAAGTATTTTGCTAACCATGTAATCATGTGCAAAACGCTCTGCCATTTTCCAACACTTGCAGCAATACACTTGTATCTTGCTATTCTAACTTCACTAAATGTTTTAACAACAACAAAAGTAGAATTAAGTTAAATAAAAATGTAAAAAACTAACATACCCTGGAAATGTGTCTTCCAGTGTGACATAATCTCTATTAATGTTGCTGATGCCATGTGCCGCAGCAGTTGTGCCAGACCAAAAAAGTGCCTATGGATGATAGAAAATTTTAAATATTAAGAATCTTTTAACCTGACTGGGAGTTGCACACTTTCTTGGAAATGATAGCTTAAATATTGATACTTAAAGCATTGAAAATTATGTGTTAACAAGTGCTTTGCGGTAAAAATCTTCACAATGGCAATAAAAAGCGGAACTTGTTTTTGCATGCTTAAAGTACTTTTTCATTTGATGCTCCTCCGAGTATGCAAATAGCCAGATGGGGATCGAAAACACTAGAGGGTGATATGCAGAATTATGTCAATAGTCAAACATGAAAATTATGACATAATTAAAACTGCTCTCAGTTAAAATATCATAAGAAAGATGACAATTAATAAGCTTCGTTTTCAACATAAGACTAGTTTTTGAGAGGGGAAAAATTTTGCCCAACTTACATATTACAAAATTTGCTTGGCATACAGACATACAAACAAAGTTATATTTTCTGGTTAAATTAATCAGCCGATGTTTGTTACCAATTGTAAGTCATTTGGCCATACTCAATTTCAAAGTTCAAATGCCATACTTTGCTGATATGATTGGGTCTGTTCAAAATGAGCTGATATTTTTGGGTAGCCTGTAAAGTCCTCTGAAGATCACCCATAGTATATACTAATCTTTTGCATCCACAGAAGTTCAGAACTTCCCTTGAATTTTTGGCGTAAAATTTCTCCGTAAGCTAATTTTTGAATCATTACCTATAATGAACTATTTGCATTGTGTATCCAGGCTGCAGTCTTATAAGGGAGAAATTAGGCTAGGTCAATTGCTCACATGTATTTCCAAAAGCAGAGGGCCAATACTTACTGAGGAAACAAATAGGTAGGAGCGCCTCTTACGATTTGGGCGATGATATTTTGCAAATGGTATCTTTTTAAATACATAACAATTTTTTGACTCTTTTCTTTACAGTGTCTTATATGTCGAAGTTTGCACCCTTCCCCATATTTTGAGTCTCGCGGGATCGGAGGAATTCCTGGAAACAACAGCAGACACGTAACCGTGACAGAAAATGAATTCTTTAGTTTGATGAACAGGGTCAACGTTTATTCAACATTTCGAGATTGACAAAGGCAACAGCTCTTTGGGCCAGACTTACATCTTGAACAGTGAAAGTGAAAGTAGCAAGAAAACCCTGCATTTCTCTTTTACTGTGCATTTACTGTGGTTATCGTCTAAGAACTTTTCTAAACGGCATTTCATCATTTTGTTAAGCTATTTCGGCTTCTGTCGGCAGAGTTGAGTAAGAACAAGGTCTCACCTTGTCTTTCTCCGTCAGCCCTGGGTCAACAGCTTGAAAAAACTGTGTGAACATTCTTGAAAAATCATCGCTGCAATTTGTTTTGTTGTAGAATTCCTCTTCAAATAGGTGGTACAGGTCAGTGCAGTTTTTCCCTTGAGGACCAGGGTGATACCGAAACTCCAGGTAGTCATAACAACGACCCAAGAATATCTCCTTGATATTATCTGTTGTGCCATTTCCTTTACTCGCTCCAACACAGCTAATGTACAGCTGCAAGACAACAAAAAGGGCTGTGTACCTGCTTGGGATGCTTCTCTTCAGCATGGCTCAACGAAAGCACCACAAGATATTGGCGTTCCTAGGGCTTGCTTCTTTTCAAGTTATTTAAACCAGTTCTCGGAAAACAATTTCCCAGTCCTCAAAGCGTTTTGCGGTCTGGCCAATTGTCCGAGGCAAAAGGTGCAAGATAAGTGACGCTCTTTGCATGAATCGTGATAACCGGAAGTGGAATAAGGTAAAGCGAACAGTCAATGACAAACACCATTATTTCCAAAAGCAATTTGCCTTTCTTGCAAATTGAAAAGGGTGCTGTTGTGAAACCTTGGCATCATGGACGGGGAAGTGTTTGCCAGCATCTAGCAGACTGTGCAACCCTAAATGTTTAAAGCAGGCATGGTGAGCTTTTGCAGGGACCGCGCACCAGTTTAAACGTGGGGGGCTGAGCTTTGAATTTTTGGGAGGACCACGCCCTATAGAACGCCAGAAATGCTCCTTTCTAAATATCCTTCTTCTTTTCATTCTTTTGAAAAACAGTCCGATTCAGGAGATTTAATCGAGTTAGAGAATATAATTATTCATTAAACAAGATAAAAGACAAAGAAAAAATTAGCAACAAAAGGCTCCCAGTAAAAATTAACTGTTAGTAATGAAGGTCCTTTGGAATAAACTTTCCGAAGTTGCGATGTCTGTTTTCATTTAGAACAAAATCGTTAGCAATATCCACGAGGGACATCATGTCTGCTCGTTTGTTGTGGCAGTTCAATATGGTAAGATTATTAAATCTTGCTTGTCTCATATTACAACGAAGCCAGGTGTTAGAAGGATCTCTGCAGATGCACTCGTTGCTGGGTTAACGTGCAGAAGCTTGCAAATAGTCACTTCGCCTATAAGACATAGTTCAGCAGGCTTGAAATTTGTAACCCGCTTCAAGATGTCGTCAAAGCATATGGCTTCATTCTCTCCCAACAGCAACTTGAAAGAGGAAGCTGAGCAGAGAGTGATAGTGTATCGACATCTTCACCGTAAGTTTGCTCAAGAAAACCTTCAAAAGCAACGCCTCTAATTTTTCTTAAGCTTCGAAGCAAGGCTGAATAAACCATCAAGTCAACTGCTTCAAAATAGGTATGTCTAAATAAATCCCGTGGAGATTCAGGAAAAATAGATTGACTTCTCTCCTCATATCTTGCAGGAAAATGTCGTTTTGGGGTAACTTTGGTTCTCTAATCATACTGTGCTGCTTAGGTTTTAATAGAACAGTATCGTAAAATGAATTGAAGCTTTCAATATTGTGAATACTTTCAAGAGTTCTTTTGGTAAGGAGTGCCAATCGCTTTCCAGAGATAGCTTATAGTTTGTTCCCCTGTAGAGTCTTTGACAAGTTGTCAGTAGGGACAAACAATCTTTGATCAAGATTTAATCTAAAGAGGGACTCAAAATTTTTCATTTTGTTCTCACACCCAATTATCCAAGCTTTTGCATTTGAATCTAAAGTTCCAGATTCTAACGCCACAACTGAAAGGTTTGATCGTAGTTTTCAAGGATCCGTCGAAAACATGTTGCTCGTACAGTCCATCTTGTAGTGCTCAGTTTTTTCAGTGAAGCAGCAGTCACGTCCTTCGCATCACTTTCCATCTCAATGTTTTCTTTGATTTCGCCAAGAATTTCCTCCCTTTTTGGAGAGTTTCCTCCCTTTTTGGAGAGCATTTAACCAGCGTGATGATTTCTCTCGAAATGTCCATTGCATCTGATAAAACTTTGCTATCCGATGTGGTGTCTTTAACACTTAAACTCAAATAATGAGCATGGCAGTGAGTGAGAAGTGCCTGAGTAAGAAGTGACTTGGAAAGGTGCAATTTTTAAATGCGACGAAATCCTTTATGGAGTGAAAGGCTTAACTTCACAAAAAGTCTCACACCTCTTCTGAAATTAGGGCTGGAAACCCAAAATAATTGATAGAGATAATAAACAACCCACTTGTTTTACGTCGAAAAGGTTAACGCTGACAAATGATGTTGACACATTGGCTTTTGAAAGACGAATCAAAAATTCCGTATTTGAAAAACTTTAAAACCTATTATTGCCAAAAATGTGGGAGGGGGCTATAGCCCCTGCTAGCCCAATGGCTGCGCGGTGCCTTATACTGTGAATGCGATACAATGAAGCATATAAAATATTCGTTATCCCGCCCCATAAATCATGGCCCAGTAACGGATCCTTGAGGCAAGAAAATAAATAGACCCAGTCTCCCAATGCGCACGCAGTTGCCGCGAAAAAATGGTCACGTGACCGAGTGCAATAAGCGCACATTTTTGTTTGAAGGACGAAAGTGAAGTTTTTGCAGCAGTATTTAGATCCTGGATTTGTTAATTTCACTTTCACGACTGGTATGTCAATTAAAATTTGTGTTACTTGCTTTGTGGTGTAAAATTTGTACCAATGCCTCTTGGAAGTTTAGTTGCGAAAGCTGTAAATCGAACAGTGCTTGGTCGCTGAGGTGCAGATTTGGCGTGCCTCCTGCGTTTGAAACTTGTTTAAACTCGGTTTGTTTCTGTTTATTTTATGGCACCAGTTTGATATTCAACTGACATTAAATGGAAAATACGTCTTGGTCAGTTTTTTTAGTCAGAGTTGTTGAGTGCCTAAAGAAAGGAATAAATCTTTTTGGAAGCAGTTGAGAAATGAAACTGCTGGCCTAGCCACAAAGAAACCGGATAGTTACGTTTCTAACTTTACCGTTTGAAATCTAAAAAGAGTCATTACGGTTCTTCATTGTATGAAATATGTGACTTTGATGAATTTCTTGACTGCGGCAAAGTTGCAGTCCGTTTTAATAACCGTTTGCATTTTTTGCGCACTGCGGAAGGTACCCAGGTATCCCTGTTCCGTCATTCTGTATGCTCTCTGTACCCTATTACTGAATAGTGTTTAACCAATTTCAATCGATTTTACTAGATCTTCAACATATAAATCGTAAACTTTTATAGAATTAGCTACTGATTATGCATTCATTTAATTACTGGCTTCGTCTTATTTAAGGGCCATTTTTAGAGTAGACGAGAAAGCATATTCTTGGAGCTTTTAGCTCAAGATCTTTTGAATGTCAGATTTATAGGCATTTTGAGTTTGCATTGATTTTAAAAATTGTATCAGTATTTGTATTACGACTAATATGATGGTATAAATGAATACTCTGTTTAAGTTATTTAAATGACAAAAATTTAAAGCTGGCAAGTCAGGTTAGGCCAGTTTATATTTTTCTTATAAAGCAGAAAATGATTTGACTTCCATACTTAAAGATAAATGTTAATATTAAAGATTTGTCTTGGAAACATTATTATCCAATCCTATGAATGCAATTTTAATCTTTCCATCACAGCATCTCCAAGCTGTTTTTTATATAAGTATATATGAGCTCATAAATTCTTGCAACAATGCAACTGTCTGCCTTTCTGTTTAGTCAAATGGCACAATTTGCCTAGCCATCATCCACAATTCCATTCTTCCTAGTACGATGCTTTTGCCCCAGGTTTTGATGATCAGCCTGTAGATTTTCTGCCTTCAGTAATTCTTTGGATCGTTATTTTCTTTAAACCAACTCTTCTTGTCAGAAATTCAAAATAACATAGTTTTCAAAGGTTTACTTCTAGCATTGTTTCTTTCTGAATTTTTTTAGGCGACCCACTGGTTTACTCATCTTTCACTCCACCTTATCCCTATCATTCAACTTAACTTGTTTTCCAACTCACCCACATATTTGGCATTGTTGTATGTCATAGCCATATAATGCAAGGACCATCACCTCAATGTCAGTTGGTTCTCAATGTTTCTATTTCCCAAAAATGGGCTTTTATTGACCTGCATTCCAGGCCATAGCCTGTCTTTTTCTGAGCCTAGATACACACATTCTTCTATCTCGTTGTCATCAAAACTAATGGTGTGACAATCACTCTTGTTTTGTCCTACTCTAATATGAGTTTCTACATATATAAGTTTATATTGAAAAGTTTTGTTGAAGTAATTTTTAAACCCAGTTGGATAACAATTGTTGTAACCTTTAAGTACTGGTTTAACAAGATGATGATTTTTTGCAGGCCTGTAAATATATGTATATATCAAAGTGTCTATTGTGATATCTGTGAATCACACTGTGTGCAATGAAAAGTGGGACAAACCAAACCTTGAGTGGTAGTTCCACAAAGCCACCTGTTAATGCCTCCACACATCAAGTGAAGTCACAGGTATAGAAAATGTTTGTTTTCCAGAAATAAATCTTACTGAACCTTATTACCATTGGACTTTGAAGAATATGATATATAATCATTGAAGAATATGTTATATAATCATTGAAGAATATGATATATAATCATTGAAGAATATGATATATAGTCATAAGGCAAATACTGACAGGAGGAAAATTCTTTCCACAAGGGTGCTACCCAATTGTATTGAACCACTCTTGGTCGGAATCAAACTCCAGCTTGCTGCTCCAAAAACCAACGCTCATTCCACTAGGCCATACGACCCAATATATATATATATATATATATATATCTCATTCCAGGGACTATTCTTTTTACTTTGCCTTTACACAACCCCAAAATAATTCCTTTGATCCTTTATTCTGGTTTTGTGTTTTGTGGTTTTCCATGCGTTCCATAAGTTCTTTATCATATGCCCTGTGTTTTATATACCTATGTGTATGTCATATACCAACTATTAGTTGTACCAGCTCCCAACTTGATCAGTAAGCGACTTTTCCTGCTTCAAGGAAACTTTAGGAGGCCATTGTTTGTTTCTGATCTTAACAGCTTCTGAACAGAACATTTATCCCTCTTAGCCAACCGCTGAGCAGATAAGATATGCAAAGCTGGCACAGTTTGCTGGACATGAGGAGGCTGTCCTTCAAGAGAAAATCAAGCAGGTGAAATCATTTTTTGTTTTATTAAGATAATCTAGCAGTAATTGACTGTTAATAAGGGCTAGTACTCATATGAAAACATCTAGCCATATATTCAGCGTTAAAACAACAAGTAGGACAATGGTAGTAAAGTATGGTTGTATAATTCACTATAAATCTTGCAATTTGTGTTTTTTGTGAATAAACCATACAGAAAGATGGACAACTACAATGTTTGATGTGTTGCTGAAAATCTGTGTTCTTGAAAATCTGAATTAATTTTGATGAAATAGCCTTTTCTGTTTTGTTTTCAAAACAAGGCTGTTTAAAAAAGATGCTTTTTGTTTAAATGTATTTTGGGTAATTGCAGACAGGTTTTCATTTCATGTCCCCAATGCCTAATTAATCAAGTTGTTATGTTTTTTTGTTTAACAATTTTAGTATTCATATCAAGCAGCCTTTATTGTTAGCCCTTTGCATAGGTGTATATTGGTTATCATTGCTTGGAAAGACCCTCATAATATATGAAAGCCTGACACATATATCTATCGTTTTGCCTAGGTCTGTGAAATCACTGGCAAGCTAGCAGATATAGCGTCTGTTGCACTTCATGAAAACAACTATGATGTATCACAGGCAATTCAAAATATTGTTGATGGACAATATGAAGTGGTTGATGTAAGCCTATACTTCATTTTGTCTGACATTCTTGCTAGTTAATGCTTTAGAATTAAGCCTATTAAAGTCTTCAGAGAACGTAGTTATCATAGTTTGTTAGTCCCATTAAATGAAGTGACATCTAGTGAGTAAATAAATTTATAACATGCATATAAACATGGAAAAAAGACAAATTTAGCAACCATCACTGAACAATCTTAGATTGAATCTAACTTAAGGATCTTACACAAATAAATCTCTTTTCCCCAAAAAATGGCTACTGCGATGATTGTAATTCTTTTGGTCTGAGTTTCATCTTGAAATATGCCATTTACGATGGGAAATGAAATTATTTCTAAATCAAGTGGGTTTAGTTGCTCATTTTAAGCAAAAATGATGCATAGATAAGGTAAAGTGGGCAAAAGCATTGAATCTTTATGTTAAATTCAAATGGTCCTAAAACCCCACTCAAAGCCTCTCCGAATTCTTCAAAAAGCAAAACAGCCTGTTTCTGTTTATATCTAAGAAGTTGCTTTTTTCTTTCTTTTCACAAGCCAAACAAATTTTAAGTCACAAATGATTTGTAGGCATAGAACCTCAATTGAGGTTCTTTGTAAGTCAATTATTTGCAGCTGAAAAGTTTTCCTTTTGCAATTCTATTCACGATTATACCTGCATTGTAAGTAAAAATGTTAATTATTAGAAAATTGATGAAAATATGATGGCTAAATAATTCTCATGGTTTAAATTTCACAGACGGAATGGAAAACAAAGCTAACAAAAAAGAGGAAGACAGTTATTCCTGGGGGTGCACACGAGAAGATGACGAACGAGGAGGGGGTGAGTGAGAACCATGTTAACGAAGAAGATGAAGAGAAGCTGACAGTCAAAACCGGCAAGCCAGGTCGCAGTGGAAGAAGGGGCGGTATGCATGAAATAATTTAAACTGCTCATGTAAAGTGACTCAACATAACTAGTAATGGTTGATATATCAAAGATTTCTACAATTGTATCTTTTTGGAAGGGTAGAATTTTGATGTTCTCATATGTTCTATTGCAGAAGCTAGTTACAGTTGTATGTTAAGCTTGAATTTTTTAATGGTAAAACGTTTATGCGACAAAATAAGTTTGCCGATATGAAGTTAATGATATTGATGAGATAATTGGGTTGTTCTGATGGGAAGGTTTTTGAAAAATTTTTGGTAAATTTTTTGGAGGTCGAGCAAGGCGATCAGAAGAAAAAGCAGAAGAAAAACCAGCGGAATCGAATTCTTTGAAAGACTGGAAACAAGACGGCAGTGAACGAACCAGATCACTTGAAAGAGGGAAGGGGAGACCTCGGGGAAGAGGACGAGGGGGTGCTCCTAGAGGAGGTGCGTGTACTGGTCTTCCCTTTGAGCATATGCGGAATTCGTGCTCTAAAGCTTTTCCGAATATTTCCTGCTCTAAGTTACATGTCTGCTATGTGTTTTGCCCCCGTCAGAACTTTACAACAATGCTCATGATGCTCTACGGATAATTTCAGAGGCCAAGGCATCTTTTGAAGGGTCTGCAGAGAAGCAGCTTAACTTGCAAAAGGTCTATTAGCGACATTTCGAAACTACCGTATAAAGTTAGCTTTGCCTTATATATATGTGCCTTATATATATATATTAATATTTTCTCATAGAAAGCAGCAGACGAGGTGGGTTTGGAGGCAGAGGCTCGTTTGGTCCTGGTCGGGGGTATGCTTATTTTCAGTTCATTTTCTAATACATATATTTTTGTTCGCCTTTGTACAAAGCTGTCAAACCTAACATAAAGAAGCACGCTATAAACACGGTTATAAATTGAGCGTAAAAACTCGATAAACTAGTAGAATGTTCTGTCGTCATCAGCATTTGCAGTTACATAAAGCGATCACACAACATTGTGTTGGAGTTAGCAGGCAGTAGTTTCCATTCTTTTCAAAAGCACGCTTTTATTTATTCTTGTTTTATTCCATTTTTGCCCTCAAGCGCTCCACGAGGTCGGGCAAGAGGCTTCGGGCGAAGGCCACGGCAAGACCGAGAGTGGAAGACATCTCAATCGAATGAGGCCGCCAGTGAAAACGCCGTTGACAGCCCACTGAATGGTATCATTGCTTAATAAAGAATACCTTGTTCATTCTTGTAATCTATGTGGCATCTTCAGTTTGAATGAGAAACTATGGCGTTGCCTGGAGTATTGAAATGAAGAAGACTTGCGAAACGAATATTGAGTCATGCAAAGAATGTGGTGGCTTGATGACCATCAAGACAACCTCTTTGACTTGGCCAATGATTAAGTCAAAACCTGTACTAATTATAGGCCTGCTGACCCGTTTATTGCACGCTTCGTATCAGTTCCCTTGTAATGGCAAATAGATAGTCACCATTGTGATGGCAGATTTGATCTTGCAACCGATAACTACACCCCTCCATTGTTTTTTTTAAAGATTGATTCCTTTCCACTTCAACTAGTGGAAAGAAGATGTGATCTGCTGCTTAGAATTGAAAAAGGACTAAATAAAGCATTTGGCAGGGGTGCAACGTTCCTTAATATGCCATATTTCCTTATGTCGTTACTATTTCTAATGCCTTCATCCGTAGAAAACGAGTCGTGGGATTTGGATGACAACAACGGCTTCGAAAAGGATAACATCGGTTGGTAGCAACTTCGCACATTGTTCGTCTGTCTAGCAGATGGAATGATTAGAGCTTTCTGTGATCGTCATAGACACCATAGCTTCATGTAATCTCATGAATTTGTTTTATAGTCAAGGAGCAGTTATTGTTCTTTAATGAAGCAATGTCTCAGTCTTCATTGAGAGAGTCTTCATAGAAATATATGTACGGCCTATCTGTACGTTGATTTGTCAGCCTTCTCCTTTCATTGCTTTTTCTGCACGTGAAGGTTCCCATGCACGAACTTTGTCTTTGTTGGGTCTCCACAGTTTTTCTTATGATTCCCTTAACACGGTGTACTGAAAGAAATTTTCCCGCTTTAAGTTTATGATTGCGATTTGTTTCCAGAATGGGGACTGGCGGTTGAGGCAGCTGATCCCGACTGGGCGCGCGACGCAGAGCTGGACGGCTTGGAAGGAGGAACACATGACATCAACAGGGTAGCTTCGGTATGGTGGCCTAGTTTCTTGTGCGGTTGAATCTGAGTTGAACACTTCCAAGGGCTTTCGTCGATGATCGTGCTTCTTTCAACGGTCTTGAATATTACAGTTGTCGTTGAAACAGGCCAAGGGTTGAAGGGTATTTCTAAGGCTATCTTTGATAGAATTGATGGACTTTTCCTCCACCAACAGCTCCTCGCGTGTTGCTTTTCTTTGGCCAAAGTTATGATCATCAAAGTAAGAATTACAAAGTTCGTGAAATTGTTTGGCGGGACTAACGAACTACGTATTCTATTATGTCCTGGTAGGTCTCTGAAGACAACACTGCCAGCCTGTTTGCGATGTCGATGATGTCATCTTCGGCCAAGGACGACACCTGGGCGCACACCAATGGACCGGAGTCCGGATGGAGACGGACGCCGCCCGGACGCCAGCAAGAGGAGTCGCTCTATCGGCCGGAACAGTAAGATGTGCTCCTCATACTGCTTAGGAATGATAACTGACATGATATGTTGTTGCTTAGCCTCATTTCACACGGGGTTCTTAATCGTTTTTCTTCTTGTCCGGTCACTCCTGCTGCTCACAGAGTGTTGGCATTCTTTGCTTCTTTGAAAAAACTTCTGGATTAGACAAATAGCATCAGTTACTGTTTAGCAAATGACGTATTCTTGATTGCTATTTACGGTATCTGTGTCTCTCTTTCGTGTGAGCACGGGTCTTTCTTAGCTGCTATTCACAAAGACACAAACTCTCTTTTGAATGGGTCTTGTTTTCTTATGCCTCTCCCCTCCTCTCTTTCACTATTTTCTCTCCCTTTTCTCTCCCTTTTCTCCCCCTTTTCTCCCTCTTTTCTCCCCCTTTTCTCCCCCTTTTCTCCCCCTTTTCTCCCCCTTTTCTCTCCCTTTTCTCTCTTTATCACTCCTCATCTCTTCTTTTTTCATCAATTTTGGGTGATCACACAGTTTCCTTCAAATGTGAGTCCTATTTATACAATGTGTTATCACAAGGACTCTGTTGTTTCCTTCGAGCTGCTTGCTAAGGCTAGTCCGGTTTTTTCTTAGCGTCGACACGGCGGTCATCAAGTCGCAACGTGCGCAGCCGCCATCCAAGCCGGACGCGTATTCGACGAAAGAGCACTCCGGGCCGATCTACACTTCGTCGCACCACAACAATCGCTTTCCGTCGACGCACCAATCAACAAGCTTAACGTCATCGTTTCTTGGACGAAACTACAACCTGGAGAGCCTAGCGAAAGCCTCGTTGCAGAATAATGAAGGGGAGGCTGTCAAAGGCGGCATGCCTGCCACCATCATCAGCGGTATACATGATAGCCACACACTGGAGCAAGAGCAGATACAGCCTGCGAAGGCGCAGAGGCAGGCCAAGCAGAAGCGAGCCACCAAGCAGCAGGTATTTGCAGTTCGTGCATCACGTGGTCACTTGCTGTATGAGTTCCGATGTATATTCCGATGAAGATTCTGATGAAGTGCCTGTTAATGCGATCGATGTTTGCATTATGTACCATTATGTTTATCATCCACACATAGGAATATCGTTAATTGTATCGCTCTTGAAGTTCATGGACGTCGGATGCTGTAGTTGAGCCTACTCGATCATAACGCATGTTTTTATTGTTGCCGGAGTTGTTGTTGCTATTGTCTCTGCTGGTGTCGTTGCTGTTCGAGAAAGCTGCTTACTGTCGCGATTTATTCAAAAATTATAGATTCGTTCTTTTTGTGCTGCCTTTTGCTCGAGCTTTTTAGTCATCTAGGCATGATGCCTTGATTTGGTTTATGTTTGATTTGATTTATGTTTCATTTATATTTGATTTGATTTGATTTATGTTTGATTTGATTTGGTTTATGTTTGGTTTATGTTTGATTTGATTTGGTTTATGTTTGATTTGATTTGGTTTATGTTTGATTTATTTCTCAGGTTCCTGCCCAGCCAGTGGAAATGCCAAAATCATTCATGGAGGAAATCGAACAACAGGTAGCTCTTGTAGTGCTATATATGTTAGAAATGTTATTAAAGGATGTTTCAATTTCCAGCTAGCTTTTTTAAGCTTTGTCTTTGAATAGAAGGTTTAAGCCGAAAGTGAAAAGAACTTTATTTTGATGAAAGATGTTTGACTGATGTTTTACTTCACTTTACCAATGGAAACTGGGATAAGTTCTTGTTGCAAATTAAAGCATAGCGGTCCTTCGCTTTCTGCGATTGAATTTTGTCTTCGCTAAGAAATAGCAGTCGCAGTCTGGATATTCTTCAGTATATTCTTAGAATTATTCTGTAGTCGAATGTTGTTATGTTAGAGCCAAAGTTGTATCACATTAGAAGGTGTATCCGATAAATTGTAAGTGGCTCGATCTTGAGTACAATCAAACTCAGCCTGTGCTGTATTGTTTCTTTTTCACATTGATTCCTTATTTTGTAGCTTGGTGGTCTTGAGTTTGGCAGTGGTCTTTCTGTCAGTCCAAAATTCGGAACTGTAAGTTTTGTTGTTTAATTAATGTTTCCTTAACCTTTAGAAGCTAGACCTATTGACATTTAATTTGAAATTGGTATCGAATCTGCTAGCATTATTTGAAACATGTCTTTACATCTTGCTGCACAACATGGGCCTAAAAATTGAATCTTCAACTTTCTTTCTTTTCTGTCTGTCTTTCCCGATGGAATTGTACTGCTATGTAAGTAATCAGATCATTTTATAATTCCTTTGAACGGCTAATCTACATTATATGGACACCGTACAAGCTTCAATTGTGACAAGACAGTTTTGTAAAATCATAGCACCATGTTATAGAATTAGACTAGACCTGGTCTTAACGTAATTGAACCAGTTTTTGTTTTTGATATCTGCATATTAATCTCATTTCATAAATGCAGTTTCATGATTGTCCAGTTCACATAGCGTTTCCCTTCCAACAGGAATCGAATGCCTCATCGTTTGGGACTTCATCCACGATAGTTTCAACTGTATTCCAACAAAGGTTTGGTTTTAATTAGTTGCATACTATACCAACTTTGATTGTTTTATATATGCGTAGATTTGGTTTTATGTGTCAATTAAAGTCGATAAAGTTTTGGCTTATGCAGTATCTCCAACTTTTGCCACTGTTCCTCGTGCTGCTCTACTCTCCTTGTCCATTTTTTATGTATATTTCCTCATTGCACTTTGCGTTTGTCTTGTTGCATAAATTTTCATTGTAAACTGACAGTAACCAACCGCTAGATTGACAATTAACAGTACCACGTTATTGTGAAGACTACAATATTTCAATGCAATGCTTAAGGCTCGATTCTCGCTTGTATTTTTTTGGAATAATTCCGCGACTCTTTTTATGGATTTTACATTATAGTAAAACGACCAAATGTGAGCCACAACATTAGTGATATGATAGCTCTATATAATCTCCCCTCTTGTTAGTGATCTGCCACGTCCTACCCTGTTTCTCCTTGCGTGTTTCGTAACCGCGTTTATCTGCACCCTCGTGTAGTGTCCCTGTCAGCATCACAAGCACCATCCAACAAGAAGCGGTCCGCCACAGCGTTGCCGTCCCGGAGTCGGCACGCAGCCTGCCGGGTGTCTCCGCCATCCAGACATCAATATCGACCAAGAGTGACCGGCCCAAAACACCACCCGGACTCAAGTCGCTGCAAGATCACTCGTCTCCTGCCAGGCACTTCGTTTCGCAGTCTCCGCGTGACCTTAATAGAATGGTACAGGCAAGTAATAGTAGCCTCTGTGGGACTCATTTCTATGTGGGACTCATATACTAGTCACATGAAGGCTTACCTGTGAATCTATATGTAGCCTTTAGATGGAGAGGAAAATCTAGCGGCTCCAAGTTGTATGTAAACACCGAGTATGTAGTTTGTAACGAAGTCACTGCGAGGCTGTATAGTTAATTTTTGTTTTGATTTCAACTAGATGACGGAGGCGATTGGTTTCCCTGGCAACACGCGGTCTGCTGTACCAACACTACCTGTCTCTACGTCGCTCAACGAAGACGTTGCAATGGAATCATCACTGAGTAGTTCATTTCCTGGAACTAGGGGCGCAATGAATCATGGGCTTGAGTCGGAGCCGGATGCGAGCGCCACCAAAATGGGAAGTGACCAGCGGTCGCTTTCAAGCCAAGGAATGATGGGTCTCGGTGCATCGACCATCAGCAGCCACTTGCAACAGAAGGTAGGGAATGTAGGAGGCCCTGCAGGTGTTCTTAACTACTATTTGTGTTCTTAAGTACGGTGTTACAGAATAGTACGGTATTTTGCTGTCATTTGGAACTAAGCTTCTAATTGAATGTAGACGTTCTGGGTAGAGGTTAACTAGTCGGGTTATTTCACTGCTTATCCAAGTTGCACATCTTTTACAGAATATATAAGTGTAGGTACTTTTTCAGAGTTTGAAGTTATTGGCAGTTTTGTCCAACATGGTAGCTAATTCGAAGGGGAGCAATTTTTGATTGAGAGGATAGCAAAATGTTAACCTTGTTCAATATTAAAAAAGAATCAATTTCTAATTCACTTTTGGGGAATAGGTCTGAAGAAACGGCTTCGCATTTACAGCAATCTTCATTTGACAAGAGATCTTTGCTCTGTAACTATGGTGCAAAATGACCCTTTTTCCGAATACAAAGCCCCAACACTTTTAAGGCAGATGTGTTATTCCTGTCGCATTTAATTTGCCGGACAGGAACAGAGGTCAACACTGTTTTTAACGCAGACCTGAAATGTCTTGCAAAACACCCTGCAGAACCGTACCCGTTTCTGTCGCTTCCCACTCCCTAAGGCTTTATGTACAGACAAACATATGTAAGCATGACTATGAATGTCATCATATAGTGGTGTGGTCGATGTGGAAAGTAGAATAATATGTTATGGAAGATGAAGCTGGTGTTATACTTTGTTTACCGGATCTCGCGTAAGCATAAATAATGCCAAACGCTGTCTTCTTGATCTTAGTGAGTGAAAGTATGAAAGAATGACTTCTGCGGGCCAGAAATTTTCTGTCTTCTTTCGTGCCCCTTTAAGCCTTTCAATTTCTCCGAAGATTACTAGTAGCAGTATATCACCCGTACGGCTAAGGGTGCGCTGCACAACCCCGACCTCTGACCCCTGACCTATGACCCAGTAAACGGTGTTTGCCGTTGGTTACACGCTCAGCTTCCTTTGCAGCCGGGCAGTGCATTTTCGAGTGTAGCCGATGCGTTCGTGAGTCAAAGCACATCGAACAAGACAGCAGCTAACTTGCAGGCTGCGCCGAATGCGAACTTCACCAAGCAAAGCATTTCACCGGGAGTCCTGGGCTCCAACTCGCACGTTACGTATACGTCAAGTGCTCTCGCGTCGCAGGTGCTCAACTCCCAACTCGCAACCAGCACAGCCACGACCCAAACTGCCGCGCGGACGCAAGCTAGCACCAGTAAGTCGATTTGTTGCTTGCAGCGTGCACGTTAGACCTTCTATAGAACTCAGTGTGATCTTTGTGTCTCGAATGTTTCACCGAGCAATGATGAAGGACAAAGCTGTAGAAATAGAGTGTTCTCATAGAAGCAGTGGTTCCTGTTCACATACTGACAGTTTGAGATTTCTAAAAGATGTTTGGAATTGAGAAACTCATTTTGTGTTTAGAATGAAGAATCTTAGACAGAAATCTCTGGTAAACAGCGCCCGTTTCGTTAGGTCATAGTCTGGTCAATGCGAGTTGAATGGTGCCAGGTTAATCTACCTACAAAACAATTGCCTATAGTCAAGGTCATAGGGGACAAATGGCTGTCTTGAAAAGTAATCTTGTTTTCTAAAAATGAGCAAAGTTATACAAAGTGCATCTGCTCTACAACCGACTAAAAGTTATTCTCATTAGAAGTTAACAAAGCCTTGAATATCTGTTGAGCAATCAGTAGCACTCAAAGAAAAATCCAGTTGCTTTTGATGCTGAAACCAAGTGAAACTTGTTGAAATTGGGACTGACGAAATTGCTGCTTTCTCTTTCGTAGGCAAAGCCTCTGCATCCGGGCACCACGGGATGTGGCCAATGAACATGATGCCCGGAATGATGCCAGCACCTTACACCGTGAGTCTGTTACGTCATTCGTGCTTTTGGCGATAAGAGCACTTGCTGTCTCTCTAATCATGGAAGCGAATCCATTTGAAATTGTTTAATAGATGAAGCCCATTGGAAAATGATAGTAACATGCAAATTAATTGTGACATGTTCAAAACGTTTAGGGAAAAGTCCACAGTTGTTTTCGAGGTTTATGTAGTATATGTCATTTGCCAAATAAGGTATATGTCAAATCATAAAGTTTCCTTGCACCTTGGTGCAAGATGCATTTGTTGGTGTGGGAAACTGAATGGAAGTGAAATAGAGCAAGTGATGTTGGTATGACAGGGGCTTTTTCTAATTCATGTTGTGCATGTTGTGAATGATCCATGTGTTAAGACCAAAACCCAAGTATGCTGTTGGAATATATAGCTACCAGAGAGGCTTGTATATAAAAACCGCACTCGGTGAAGCATCTCTTGGTGTTTGTTAATCAACAAATGCTCTTGTTTTCAGACATATTCTTATGTCGACATGCCAGTCATGCCAAGAATGCCAATGGTGAGTCGATGCCACCCTTTTAAATGGATTCAAAAGATGATACTATACAGCTGAGCGATTTGAGGTTTCCATGTTTCTCGTTTGACTGGAACATCCTTTAACCTGATATTTCATCCGGATTGGTTTTGTCTTTATCTTCAAATCGAGTTTGGGCTCTTTGTGCGTCAGTGTTGACAATAATTCGATAGTGGAAATGCTATCTTCTACATGAAGTTTTACACAAGCCGATAGGTCCGGTAACGCTATCTCCCAGACTTTGCAAGGTTAAACCACAAGCCAGATCATTTTTGGTGCTATTTGAAGAAGAACATCTCTTTTATCGAGTGGCTACCGTTTGTTGGGGAACAATTTGTCAAAGGACAAATAAACTAACGCTTAAATGATCGGTTTGGGTGGTCTCTTTTTTTTTAAATGGTGTAAAACACAATTAGGTTTGTGAATTTATTAAAAACTTTAATCTTTGCAGAACGTTGATACCGTTCTTGGTTTCTGCATTTTGATAGTTTGAAAGTCAAAATTGGTTATTGCATTTCAGGAATTAGTTTAAATAAGGAGTTGTTCTCCATCATATGAAATTAGAAATTTAAACTTATTATTTACCGCTATGTAAAAGTCGTTTGTTGGAGCTATTTCCCACTCCTTGAGACACAGCTATTTTCCGAAATTTTATTTCATTTGCAGATGCTCCCAAGGGAATTTCTCCTGGGTGTTTTGGAAGGAACTATGCTAGGTTTATAAACCAGCCAAGTTAAAATCCAGCTCGATTTAATTACAATCAAGAAAGGCCCTTTGATTAAGCCACTTCATTTTCTTTTAGCCTTCATTTTATGATATGGGTGCCTATCAAGGTGCTACGAGAGAAAGTCTCGGATCGAGTTTCCAAAGTAAGTCACACTGCCATTTCATTAGTAATACATTTTCATATGTTTGTCTACTCAATATTTTCGTGCATACAATGGAATAGGGTGGTTTGTAAGGAAGGCAAGTTATAATGGACTTTTGTATCAGGTCGTTATAAGTTTGCAGCGTTTCATTACTCGCCCGGTACACCTTTTTGATATATGAAGAGATGCCCGGTGGCTATCAGGAGTCAGACAGCGCTCTGAAATCGATAACTGCATGGATTATGTTCCTCTAACGCCAGTACAGGAAATGCGATAAATCTGTTTGAGTTGATGAGCTAATTTCAGGCTTGCTGGATGATCTGTTGTTGACTGATGGTGATGTTTTTAGATGATCCCCGTGGTAAGAACTAAGACACCACCCTCGTTTGTAAAGGCTCTTGGTACCTTCAAGAGCGATTGCTTAATTGTGGAGGTTAGCAATGATATAGATTGCGATGTTTGTGTGTTGTTTGCATGGTAATATTAAAGTCTCAAATAAAGAGTGACGCAATTATAATTTCATTTAGAATAGGCTGTAGATTATCAAGCGGTGGTGGTAGGGAAAGGAGTGCCACCAAGTTAAAATAATACCTACACTGGGGAGAACTTTTGCTGCATTGGGGCAAAATATGCAGTCAAATAGTTATACATGATGTTTTGTTTATTGCTTTGTTTGAAATGGATACCAGCGTTTCATGATTCCAAGGATCGCCTCCTTGCCAAACGTGATCCTTTTTAACTGTATTGCCTTGCTACGGACTTCGTTATTGATATACAAGTGACGGTTTTGCCTTAAAGAGATAAACATGCCTCAAATCAATTGTATTTAAGAATAATTTTGATTGATCAGCCAGTCAATAACTGATGTTCAGTTTTATGATTTCAAAGTTTGGTGGATCAGATTTTTTGTTAGCTTGTCGCTTTGTCCGGCTAAGGTTCAACGCGCTCGGTGCCACAAAACTCGTGCGAGGGCCATTTGCCTTTGCTCTGTTCGATTGTTCCGTTCGGAATGTATTGGCCTTGAACATGCCTGGCCCTTAACAGGTCAATGATGTTTTGAAGTGATCTTATTTATATCGAGTTTCTACTGTTATGATGTTTGTAGGAGGTTAATGAATCCAAGAATTTGTCGGATTAAGCTTCACTCCAGGGCACCCACTGGAATGCCCCCAAACTGGGCCATGGCATCATTGGCCCTCATCCCCAGCAGAGTTACATCTCTAACAGAATAGAACCATCAACTGTACTCATTTGAGATCGCGGCATGCGTTACAGTTGCAATGAGAGCCTTATTATATTTTGGAGTAAAATTTGACAGCCCTAAGAACAGTCTTTCCGGGGATGGGTCGTTGTATCTTTGGTTAACCAGTTTCAAGTAAACATCGCTTGTTTTTTGACATCAGATGGACCAATGTGTTCAAAAGGTCTTTGGTCAACTCGCCTGCGGTGTAGAATTAGCTCCTGTCTCTGAAATTTCTTTTGCTATTATATCTTCTAGGATGTATAGGGCTTTGATTATCTGTTGACCTGCGTCTCTGAATTTAGTTCCATATTTTATTATCAAGGATTAAGTCAATGTGATTCTAATTTGCCCAAAATGATGTAACTAATGTTCCCGGTCCTAACCTTAGAAAAGATCTACACACTCGCGTGCAGTAAGTCAAGCTTTGAGCCTAAAGGCGCCAGTATTTCTTTACAATGCCTTGGCGCTTGGTAATATTCGAAGCTCCAGTGAGTTTTTCCAGCGACTTCATCATGCCAATCTGACAAATGGGAAGCAGAAACGCCAAATCAGTTTTCCTGGGAGCTAAAAACTTTGTGTTTTGTATTGAGTATTTAAGTGCGTCTGTTACAGACTGGATTGTAATGACATTTCATTAGTAAGGGAAATCTCCTATGGTTATCTATATGTTGTCATCTTCTATTGTTTCAGACATTATACTATTATTTAAAATTCGCTGCCATATAACGTCACAATTTTAGTTAACGTTTTGAAAACAAGGCTACCTCGTGGGTTGAATGAATAATGGCTACTTCAACAGTTCGTGATTTTCTAGTCTCTCTCTTTTGAATTAAAAGAATCCTGTGTAAAGGCGGTAACACGTCGTGTTTGTCTTTGTTTGAAGACATGTATTTGTTCTACATTGTGTCGTAACCAACTCTCTTGCGGCAATTTCAGCTGGAGATTCGAAGTTTGGTCGCGATGCATCGTCTCCCGTCGCCTCGACCATCAACACAGGTGCGCCCTTACCTTATCCTGCTCGCTAGTTTGCAGTTGCGCACTACGCTCAAAGTGTGATTATGTAATTTTGGATTTACAGTGCTCATGAGCGGGAAGCTGTTATTGTGTATAAGTCATAGTTAAAATGGTATCTGTGAATCTGGAGCTAATGAACAATCCAAGTGTATGTTTGCATTTCCCAGAACTGGTACAATTTAGTATATATGAGGTTGTGTTGACTCTCGATTCCATTCGTTCCTAGGCAACATGCATGCTGCACATGCGCACCAGCAAGCAGCTTTCCTCGGAGCGGCTGCCGCCCACACGCCTTACGGGTATGCCTACTACCCACCGAACGTCATTCAAGGGACATTCCCCGCGATGTTTACAGCTCCGCCCACTCAGGTTCAGATTTGTCTTCTTCGCTCATCTTCATTTTATGTTTTTGATTAAAAGTGCACATCTAGTAAATCAAAATGTTTTACATCTTGAAACTTGAGCACGGGACCTTGAGTGAATCGAGATTGCAGGGAAGGTTTTGGGCAGTGACAATTCCGCTTGGCTCTTTTTTATAGCTGCAATGCATTATGTTTTACCAAGTAGTGAAGCTCGTCAAATTAGAAGTAGCCCATTTTAGGCCACTGAATACTAGGAGCAACAAGAAGTATTTCTACCAAAGATTAACACTAAAATTCGCAGCAACCTTGTTGCAAACCTAGCAGATGCTGCCTTGTCATTTTGGTAGAAGTGAGTTTGCAACAGTGACTTTGCAGGAGATGACCACAAACCCAAGAATAAGGTCATCTCTGTTTCTTATTGTTGTGCGATGTAGTTGAAAAGCGTAGCACCGATTGAGTGGCTGTTCTCTTCATATTGTGTTTAGATGCAGGCTGGCAAAGCACACATGGTTGGTGCTCCCTACCCGTCTGGCTACACCAGTCAACATAGCTCACCGGCCTACAATTCAGGTTCGTATGCCCGTTATGTCGCTTACTGGACACTCCTAAATCGGATTGTTTTCGACCTCGTTCTAACCAAGATAGGGATCTTTTGACGTAATATCAAGGTTTTGGGTTTGGCATTTGTCTGATTGGAAGGACCTTTTGTGATTTTATCGGAAGAGTGTTTGAACAGGAAGCGATATGGAACCAAATCAAACGAATCGATGCAAGCCTTGAATGACCAGAGGCGGACGATTTGCAAGGACAATCAGAAAGCCTATGGCATCTGGATGGCCTTGCCAGTGACACGCGGGTGCATTGCTGTGGAATTGCAGGTCTCCACTTGAATGGAGACCCTGTTTTGAACAATCTTCCCTCCTATCTTTCACGTGAGACACATTGCTAGTTGTTGTTGGCATGTTGGCGACAGTAGACGACATCTGATCTCATTTTCAAGCCTCAAATCCAGGGATATTGTGTTTGACCCCATCAGATATTGACCCTTCTAAAAAGCCAAAGCATGTATAGCTGGAAGATCAAGCCGAGATTATATGAATCCAAATTAAGCAACAATCTTAAGGCTTTTTGGTTTGTTTCTGTTTGGTTAATTTCCTTCTTTTCCAATTTGTAACAAATATTTTGCATTCCTGTGATTTGAAAAGCGACTGACTGTTATTTGTATTTCTGATTTGCCACATCCCTTTATAGTATGTCAATCCCTTGCTATTTGCTGCAACAATGCTGGTGGGTCTTTATGCGGAATCCTTAAGGGACGTGGCTTTGCTTCTCAAAGCACCCTTGTTCATGTATGTAAACGAATACTGGCCAAATTTGCCTGGACTTAGGGATCCCAGCAGAGATGCAAGGATTGGGTGGTGGCGAGTACGCCAAGCCACGTAAAGCCCTTGTTGAAAGCCCTCGATACTTGGAGACAGCTTTTCATTGCTTAGACTGAAGACACAGCAGATCATTTTTACTTTGCTCAGTGAAGCTGATTCACCGTCCTGCGCTTTCGTGTCATGCTTTTACTTGCATCGCAATTGACCGGCTGGCTAGCCCCTTTGTTGCCTTCAGTAAGCAGATTGTTTCCTACTGACCCTTCGATCCCGCACCCTTCTTCGTGTCTTTCCGGTCTTTCTACACGCGCTCCCAAAGGGATCTGTTGCCCAAATGGCGTGAAACCGAGAACGTTATCTGTATTGGATTAACACTGATGTTGTCTAGATACTGTTAAACCAGGAAGCGCGGTACGAAACGAGGTGGCTAGGACATCAGCTAAAAACGTATGATGTGTTGTAAAGTGATCCGAATAGAATAGGGGGATTGTCCACTTCTGAGCCTTCCATCAGTTAGATATCTTTTATGATACTAGGCACTCAATTTTACCTTTTAAATTGTCAGTCAAATTTCGTTTCACTTTTCAATTCACCTGACCTTTCAATTGACCTGTTATCTACGTAACATTCTGGTCTAGGTGACCAACTGTTGTTACTGCTTGAAAGCGTAAAGTACTTGATTCATGTGAAATACTTAGGATGAATGCTATGCGATTGACAAGCGTGGGCTTGTGGTAGAAAGGCCCGCTTGCTTCGTTTGTGATTGTTTTTGGCCCTCTGGATTTGCCTGCTATGAAGTAAGCACATACGTCTTTGAAACACGTGAATGGAAGCCGCTTTAGGCGACTCCTGCCGCAAGTCCAAAAATAGCGTCTATTTCTGCATGTCGGAAGAAAGTCTAGCCATATCCGACCACCTGGAACCTGTGTCCTTCGGAAGTCGTAGCCTATCAGTGGTTATGATTCTGTTTATGTTGGGGCGACCACAGACTTATTGGGTTGAAGCTGATGGCTTCATTTCAAATGTTTTTTTCATTTTGTGTATGTTGACAATGATTTTGTTTTGGTATGATAACTGGAAAAACCGCTAGAAGAAATTTTACGTTTAAAAAGTTGTAGATATTTTTTGAAAAGCCCTATTTCTCACGGAATTCTCGACATTTTTATAGCAGGGGGCAGCCAGGAATTCAGCAAGGGAGCATACCACCAAGCCGCAACGCAGTCTTTGCAGCAAACAAAGTCCAACCAGGGCACAGGTATTGACTTGCCCAAACTTGTTTTTGTTCTGATCCGCATTTTAGTCAGCTGTCTGGCATACTCAAGGCGGTACTAATGCAATCCATACAGTCCTTGTATTTGAAGTCGGTTTCTTGATCTTAACAGAAGCTCATTAATTGTGCATGTATTCGTTCTATTCTTCCTTTTCTACTAAGTGGGCTGGTGGCTTTGGCCTTCGCCCAATGGATCCGGTCACAAATATGCTCCCAGGCAGAATGACGTTTCGATGTTGTCTGTTTCTACAAGCGCTTTTGGTAGGCTCGAAGTAGCACAGTAGTTCTTCGCTGCTTTTGCCATATAAGGTGATCATGTTTTGTCATTACCAGGCTCTCTTGGGACTACGTCAATCCCATCGGAAAGCTCACACCATTCTGGATTCAAAGGACAAGTGAGTTTCGTTTCATATTCGTTTCATATTCGTTTCTTATTCGTTTCATATTCGTTTCAGTGCTCGCTGCCTTTATTAGCGCAGCACTTTTTGTTACCGTTACGTTGCTGTTTTTACTTGTGTTGCAATGACATTGGTGTATTTTACAAATTAGTGCTCGAGATATTTTGACGGGTTTTTCCTCATTTGTTTCATATTCTCGACTTTGGCAAAGTTTATTTTCATATGGCTCTGTTTGGCAATCTTGTCTTTTTTCTTTTTCTTATGTGTTTTCGTTTATGTTGTTTTTGATGACAGTCTTAATTTGCTTTCCATTACAGTTTCTAGTTTAAAACGCTTCTTTAAAGCATGCGTTTTTAGGATATCACACAACGTACACGACCATTCTTTCAGTATTATTGTTTACTTCATGCTCATCTTGTTTCTAGTTCAATCAAGATACGAAGGGGTACCAACTCACTGCCACCCCGCCTTCCCTGGGGATACAAATGCCCCCCACGCAGAACCACATGACCTCGTACACCCCGTACATGATGCAACACCACACCACGTTGATGCACCAAGGCGGTCATGTCGGCCTGGACGGCTCGAGCCAGGGCAGCCTCGTGGGCCAAACCGGACAACACCATGGCATCACGAGCTCGCAGCAAGCGAAGCGGGAAACCAAGGGTCAGGCCTACCGCTCTTCCATCTGGTCTGCTACTAATTGAACTTTTGCCGGGCGGATCACTACACGAGAAACTGCAGTCGGCTCTAGATTTTCACCGGACACTTCTTTCGATTTGCAGGCTCATTGACCTGTTCCGCGATGCTTGCCTTATCTTTCCGGATCAATAGAGAACACCGAAGTGACTTGCACATTGTCACTTTAGTTATAGCGTTGTATTAAGTGATTGTCGTGTTTATTTTTGAAATTTTCATAACCTCGATCTGTATCAAAGTGGCGAAATTTATAAAATTATATCCGTCAATGTTGTTGAATTTAAGACAACCACCCAATACGAAAGCGAATTGTTTTCCTGCATTCTTAATCCTCTAAACAATAAAATTTTGTGTGCTGCAGATCTTGCGTGGAAAGACACACGCAATTTCGTCAAATGAAAATTCTCAGAATGGCAAGCTTTGATCTTTTTGTTACCAGTAGCTTGACCCTAGCTGGTGATGCAAATCTATAAACTGTCTCGTAGTAATTAACACCAATCTGCAATTTATGCTTCCGTTCAGCCAGAAAGAGAGCATTTGCAATGCATGATGGCTTGGAGCTTAGGTGTGTCTCTTTTTCATCATTGATTGGCATGCATCGTTCTTTCGGACAACGGTTGCCACTTGTCTAAGGCAGCACTTTCGCCTATCAATCAAAGCTGAAAGATGAACAGCAGTAATTTCTGGCTTTGCGCGAGAAGCAGTTTCTTACGTTCTGGTAGAATTCAGCCCAATTCAGCGCAAGATGGATTTTATGGCCTAGCTTGAGTGCTGGTTTTGTAAAGTGTTGCTGACGTGTTGTGTGAGGACGCAGGGACTAGGCTGTGTCAATCGTAAGCATGGAAGCTGTTGGAGTGCGCATGTGTTCGTTGGTTCGGCTTATCAACATTACACGGCAAGCCGCTTGATATTGATAAGGAAGATGCTCAGTGTAATAAGACAAAGACTTCTGTTAGAATAAGCCAAGGGTTGTCATTATGCTGTACAGCCTGCAATTTCTCATTTACCTTGTAGTCGGGTTTTTCATCTCTTTGGTACTCCGGCAACTGTCGGTAGTAATATTCTTAATACAACGCGGGTCAGTCTACCGAACTGAAAACAGGCCCATACGAAGCTCCCGCGGCCGTAAACAGCTGATTTTTGTAGGCGTTATGACTGCGGAGAAGTTTCTTGACAACCGGGCCAAAGCGGTTTATGAAACATGGGGAAGTTCACTGCAAGGATCGCTGGCATTCTTCTCGAGTAGCAGCTCGAAACGGACGGAATTGCCAGTTGTGAGTTTGGAGGGCGTCGACGACTCGTATCCACCGCAGAGGAAGTCGATGATGATGTTGAAGTATATGCACGATTACTACATAGACGACTACGAGTGGTTCATGCGCTGCGATGATGACGTTTATGTGCGCACTGACAAACTGAGGGCCTTGATCGGTAACCTGGACAGTAATGACAATGTTTACCTTGGGCAAGCTGGCGTAACTCAAACCGAGGCCAAGGCCTATTTGAAACTAGGACCGAGTGAGAATTACTGCATGGGTGGGCCTGGTGTTGTCATGAGCGCCTCCGCATTACGCGTGCTGGTTGAGCATGTGCAGGAGTGTCTCAGTGCAACGGTGACACATCACGAGGACGTCGAGGTTGGACGATGCCTGCAGAGGTTTGCAGGGATATCTTGTACATGGGCCTTGGAGGTATGGCTTTGTTTTCTTGGTAATGCGCCTAATTAATGTTACAAAGGTACTTTTATCAGGTGTCCTCAAGCCACCAGATGTGCGAATCAGGTGTCTAAATTTATCTATAAGCTAAATATTGACCTTTGATGTGACCTTTGACCCCAGGGTAAAATATCTCTATTTATTGTTGTGCGCACTGTCCTGTGAATGTTTTCACGAACCTAAACATACTCTCGTCACGGGAAGATTTACTCAACCAGCGATTAAAGCGTGTGCAAAAGGAATTGATAATTTCAAATGGGTTATCAATCCATTCGCTTGTCTGCCCGGCCATAGCTGCAAGTGTATGATTTCTGTCGAGAAGCACCGGCCATGGAAAGGATTTCACACTGCTAATAGTGTTAATTACAAACACCATTCACTTGACGGAACCTGTTGCTTGCACTTGAAATCCCAATGGATTGCTCACGTTGCAACTGGTCCCGTTATTAATTGAACTCTATTCCTTTGTCTCACAACAGCAACACTACAACAGCAGTCACAAGCAATGTAAGCGAAACCACTGCAGTGTCGTTTTCGGCAAGGGAATTCGGTGTGCCCCAGAAATGCACGCGGGACGGCTGCTAGGCGAATCAGCATCAATCAATTTAGTTAGGAAAAACCATCAAACGCCTGCTCAGGTTAAAAGCCCTGCGGCCGTATCTTCCCCATTGATTTCTATAGAAAGAAGATGATTTGCATAAATTCATAATGGTAGCGCTTCAGCCAATCAAAAGATTATTCCGCTATGCTCGCTAATTTCACCACGGAGATTATCGCACGTGTCTTGTGCTGCTGTTGCAAGCTTCCAGGTAGTGCATTGGGCGCAGGTGTGAGCCACCATAATGGAGCATTTATGAGTGACAAAATGATACCGGCTACAGGTTCCGCACGTGATTCTTTGCATGGTCCTTACGACACCATGTTCGAATGAACAAATATTAAAAAGACAAATGGCAGTGATGAGCCAAGTTCTGTTCTGAACTCTTTGATACTCAATTTAAAATAACTGACTTGATGGTCTTCCAATACCCTTGCTGTCCTACTTCTCTGATATGCCCCTTTGGATGCAAGTGCAAAATATCGCGACTGATGCACATTTTCATACTTCGATCATTGCTCATGCTTTAAAGCATATTTTTGGACCTTTTTCACATAGAAACACATCTCAAGGTGCTCCGAAAGTTACCATGGCACCTGTAAAAATCGCAATTGTTGCTCAATTGGTAAACACGATTAAGAACCCAAACACTCTTTACAGGCAGAAGTTTCTTTGTAGCTTTTAAAAGCATTCTTTGGCATTTGAGAAATGCAGTTTTTGAGTCAGTCTTTATTACAACAGATATCCACTTCTGGTGATACGAGACATATTGCTAAGACAGTAAGATATGAAAGATATTTGTTTATCACCACGATTACCACAATCGCAGACAATTTAAATACGGGTTAAGTCTTCAAAGATGAACCTAAAATTGATAGGTGATTGAATCAAAACTAGGACTTTATGACTGCTTTAGTTACTCTGGATATGCAAACAATCTTCCATAAAGGGACAATCTTGTACCGATGTCGAATATAGAACATACTAACATTTGCAACAATTTTACCCGTTGGTCGGCTCGACCCGCGTGGTCCTGCGATAGAGAGCGCGGTTAAGTCGACCGGCTTCTTCATGCCGGCGAAGCACGTGGCACCTGTTCCAACAGTGACTCCGTTTGTCTAATACCCGTCGTGACCAGGTACTTGACTCGCGAGACCAAGATCAGGGTGTGCTCGGTAAACAGAAGTTCTTTTTGAAATCAGCTGCACCAACTGTATTTGCGCGATGAACTGAGTTCAATTCATACTGTATTTATTTAACAGTTTAACCTCTTTCCACCTGAGTCAACTATGCCGATTTCTGGTTACATGCAAAGACGTGATACGTTTGAACTCTCGCAACAGGCCTAAGGTGGCAGACGTCAATGATGAAGTCTAGAACGTTTACAATTCGTGGTATTCTCTTACTCCTAAGCGGCCTAACTATCGGGTTTTTGATTCCCTTGATATTACGGCGAACGCTCATGGCCTTTCCAACGAGACGGTGTCATTTGCCAATTCTTCATGTTGAACAAGAGAACAAGCCAATCCAAAGCTCCCGCGGCCGTAAGCAGCTGATTTTTGTAGGCGTTATGACTGCGGAGAAGTTTCTTGACAACCGGGCCAAAGCGGTTTATGAAACATGGGGAAGTTCACTGCAAGGATCGCTGGCATTCTTCTCGAGTAGCAGCTCGAAACGGACGGAATTGCCAGTTGTGAGTTTGGAGGGCGTCGACGACTCGTATCCACCGCAGAGGAAGTCGATGATGATGTTGAAGTATATGCACGATTACTACATAGACGACTACGAGTGGTTCATGCGCTGCGATGACGACGTTTATGTGCGCACTGACAAGCTTGAGACCTTCTTACGAACCCTAAACAGCACTGAAGACTTCTACATCGGCCAGGCCGGTACGGGGCGTCAAGACGAGAAAGGCATGTTGGGCTTAGGGTGGGGCGACAATTTCTGCATGGGTGGCCCCGGCGTTATACTCAGCCGAAGCACTTTACGCAAAGTGGTGCCTTACGTGGAGTACTGCCTGCAGCACTTGGTAACATCCCACGAGGACGTCGAAGTTGGGAGATGCATTAAAATGTTCGTTGGGATTTCATGCAGTTGGGCGTTCGAGGTCAGTAAGAGCTCTGTAGCTTGTAATATAGAAGTTATATTGAGTTATATAGAAGTTATATAGAAGAGGTGTATCAACCCGATTGAATGATAGTGAAAAACAATCGGGGCATACTTTGTGATCGTTATAGCTCGTAAGACGATCTGGGTATACGATTTGGTAGAGAGTTATTCCTACACACAAGTTGAGAAACGTTTTCCCTGAATGGAGGCATGCCAAAAGCAATTGTTTGCCGATGTATTATTTTTCTCACTGCTAGCAAGGCCTCGATGGTCTTAGATATAATTAACAATACAACATCAAGACCGCATTATTAAGAAGCCACTGATTGAAGCTATCAGTGATTAAGAAGACTCAAAGCAAATCAGAGTAAATCACAAAAATGTAATTTCCGTGAGTACTGAAAATGCTTTTAAAGTTTGGAAATAGCCTGGATTTGTCACATTGTGACACTGGTTTCTCAAACCTTATCTCATGAACGGAGAATACTTTTTAGTAAATGTCTCTATGACACTTGGCACTGGACTTTGGTAGCTTCCTTTCTGCTGTGCATAGAGTCACGTGATCCTAGAGTGTCAGTGGCGTGCCATGTCCGTGTAACGGTTGCTTCTCTCAATTTTTGCAGAAACTAAGTAACTCGATTCGCAAAGCATGGCACTAGTTTAGAAAATTGGGAACAAACTAATCACGTTTTCAAAATTTTCATACTGAAATCTTTGCTTCACTAGTGACGTCCCTGAAGTCGCTTATAATAATCGAGATGTTTGGCATGTAATGATGAACGAGAAGAATCAGAGTGACATGTCACATATCTACGAACATGTCACGCACTTCGTAGTTCATCAGTATCTTAGCCATCCTCTCCCCAGGTCACTGCAGGCAGACTGTCTCCCAAACTCTTTCGTCCATTACATTCATTTTCTTTCATTAATTCGCCTCTAAACCCTGTTCTTCAGTGATGTATGTTTTTCTTGCATTTATGCAACATCCATTCACTTGATTATTTGCTCATCTTTAAGAACTATTTGTATATTTAATTTGTACACTATGGTTCCTGTATCCCTGCCTCTTTCTGACCACTCTCTTCCTACATCTACCTCATGTCTATGTGTTCATCATTTATACCTCCATGCCTCTATGCACATAGTTAAAAAAATATTGAAATTAACCTTTCATTCGATCCTTTATCTACGCTTAATTTTCAAGATAATTTGGCAAAATGTTTTGAAGTTGGTGTTAAAAACTTTCCTCCTCCTAATTCATAGCATATTCCGTATTCCTCAGATGGTTCTGACAAGCTCTCAATGTTAAGAAATAGGCGATAAATTTTCAACCATGACTATAGCTTTGACAATCCCTCTACACAATTCTACTTCAAATAGCGATTACTGTTTTCCTTTTGGGATAAACTGGTCGATGTCCTCCTGTAGGCAAAGCTGTACTCGATCCTTGTGACCATTTGTGAGAATATAACTGTTGCCTTTTTATCCCATGAAGTGTAAAACTCACAGAAGGAACTTAGAACTTAGAATCAGATTCACCTTCGATTGAGCTGCTTTTGTGATCAGAGGAGCTTTTGAAGCAATACAGTTCTGCAGGGAAAACTATGCACAGATTCGCCAAAAATGGAAACTGATCACCGATTCAGTCAGCTAAGCACCCTTCAGTCGACCAGACGTATAATTTATTAAGACCAACCTTCATAAAACATAAAACCAAGTAACCTCAAATGCTCTAGGCAGCTCCAGCATCTCTTTAAATAGCCTTCGAGTCTCGTTTGTAGCAACTCAAAGTGTAAAGCGGTTTATTGGAAAATCTTTCCGTTAATTCGTTTTTGGACCGTGGTTGCCTAATGCGTTTGCGGAATAGTTTGCTTTACGTATGCAAGCGAAAATAGAATGAATGAAGCACATGAAAATAATCAAGGTCTATTTATGCTTCCTTAATAGCCATGTTTCGTCTACCTTTTGGCGAATTAGTCTGTCTCTGCCGCCCACTTGTTGGCTTTGCAGTCTGTTTGTAGTCCATGAGGCGTCATTTTCCTGGCAGAGAAAATTTATGACACTTCTGCAGGGTATATCTATTTCTGCTTTTTTAGTGAAGTGGCCCACAGCTGGCAATGTCCGACACAAGGGATGTGTGCTTCTGTCCCCACCCTCCTCCTGTCAAATTCTCCTGAGCCAACCTACTAAAATGAAACAAGCCACGTCGTCTGAAAATCATTTAACTTCGAAGCTCTAAGCATTGTGCCCGACCTTCTGTGTGACAAATTTTGATGACACTGGCCAGATGTCAGATTTGTCAATTTGTCAAATTGTCAGAGTGAAAGTTGCAAAGCGATTTTTGAGTTTCGGCATAGACTGCTGATGTACACGTATCTCTTGATTTGCATCCTGCAGTGTACTTTGGATGACCTGTTTGAGTAGAAACTGGGCCCTCATGTCCATATGTCACGACTTTAAAGAGAGAGAGATTTGCAATCAGTTCATGTTAGTTTTTTGGTGAGGTTAGACCAAAATATATCTGGACGGTGAATCAAGAAGATGATATTCGTTGTGGCGAACCCCAATGAAAAGGATGGTAAATATAGAATTCAACGCGTTAAAGAGCAAGTTAACCAGAGAAAGATCGCAAAAATGGAAATTCAGTAAGCAAGAAGGGTGCTGCGTTTTAGACTATAGCTTATGTGTATAAGACTTTGGTACTTATTTAAAGTTTTGCTGAAAATTATCAATCGTGACCTGAACCGGTAAAGTTCAGTGTTGGGTCAAGAAATAAGCATACGATTACGGATTAATTTGCCCAGTTTCACCTTATTTCAGATTCAATTACAGTCATAAATCAAATGCCAGTTAAGTAAAAGATTAGATCCCTGCACGAATAAATCATGACAAATAGCGGCCCAAAAAAGCCGAAAGCAGCTGAATAGAAGAAACTCGTGGTTAGCTTGAAAGATTGCTATCTCATCGCGCACCACTATGTAAGAGGCTTGATGAGTGCTCATGCATAACAAAATAGGCCCTTATTAATACTAATAATCCTGACCTGACATATGAGAGGAAAAAACTCTAGCAAAGCACTTGTAAACTGCATTACGATTTTTGCTTCAGGCAAATCCCTTTAAATCGATTATTTTTCTGCTTAAGTATTTTCTCCCTTTCACTTAAATTTATCATATTTATTGGTTTATCGTCCAGCAAGTAGAATTAAGATACCTCACAGATTATGGATGTAGTTACATTGACTTATCGAGTTATGCCAATTTCCTTCTTAGACCGAGTTTGATTGTTGAACTTCAACCCCTTGTAAGGAGGTGTGTGAAATGTATGAATGTAAGGATGTTAATGAAAAAATAACTGGCAAAAAACAGCTACATTCTTCTGACGAAAAAATGCAATATGCTACATCTTTATGTATCATATACACGTCATAATATGACCCTCTCTTGACGTTATCCTTATTGTAGACGTGTTTTCTTATAATAAACCTGTATAAAACATAAGACAGCATGCACTGAAACACAGCCAATATGAACTAGGCTATAACGGAACTTGTTTCAATGAATTAACTATTGAAGTGTGTTAGATGGTAGGGTGGCTTCATCCCTCCCCGCCTAAGCCCACATAGCCTAGGACTACAAGTAAACAACTGGAGAGAGGAATAACACTGATATTCTTTCTGCAGATGCAGTCATTGTTCTACCACAACCACTCGAACGAGCACGCCTTCACCAACAACCTCAACACCAAGTCAGTCCGCAACGCGATCACATTGCATCCGGTGAAGCGGGCCCCGTACATGTACCGCTTGCACGTGCATTTCATCAAATTGAAGATCCAGGATTTGCTCCACGAGACCGTGCTGGAGCAGCGGCGCTTGCGCATTCTGGATAGGCTGCTGGCGAAAAATGCATCCAGCTTCACGGTAGAGGAGCTGTCCATGCTGAACGACATCAGGGACTTCGGGCACAAAATGCCTAAAGACCAGTCGCCGGACTGGGACATGTTCACGGCCCGAAAGATATACTCTTACAGTCACAATGTGCCCGAGATTGGGATGATTAACCCGACGAGAGACGGTCTGAACCAGGTCCTGGGCCAAACGATGATGATTGTCAACAAAGAAGCGAGGAAAGTGCTCCACCGGACCCTTGAGTTCAAGCGTCTGAACCACGGCTACCAGCGGCACCACCCCGTACACGGCTCGCAGTACATGCTGGACTTGTTGATGAAATACCACCGGCACATCGGGTACAACCGCAGGCGGATGACGGTGCACGTGCGGCACCACGCCTACTTGCAGCATCCGTTCGGCAACCTTGTTTACATGGTGGAGCCAGTCAAGGCCTCGGTGCCGGTGATTCACTTTCTGCTGCCTCTGGCCGGGAGGCTCGGGCCATTCACCAGGTTCATGGCGACCTTCGAGAGCGTCTGCTTGCGCGCGAGGCAGCCGGCTAAACTGCTCGTTTTGTACTTCAAAGATGTTTCACCGCCGACGGAACAGTACGCGATTTTCAAGTCGTATGCGAAAAGGTATCCGGATGCAGACATGAGGTGGATTAATATGAAGGGCGCGTTTTCCCGCTCTCTGGCACTCTCCATGGGAGCAAGCCAGTTTTCAATGAAGTCGCTGCTCTTCTTCTGCGATGTTGATCTCGATTTCAACACTTTGTTTATCGAACGTTGCCGCAAAAACGCCGTTGTAGGAAAACAAGTGTACTACCCTATAGTTTTTAGTCAGTACAACCCAGAAGTTGCCTTTCGAAATACAACCATTCCAAGCACTGCGTTCTTTTACGGGCGTAACGCGGGATTCTGGAGAATGTACGCGTTTGGAATCGCGTGCATGTACCGAGGTGACCTGCAGGCAATCGGCGGCTTTGACACGACAATTCAAGGGTGGGGCCTTGAAGACGTTGAGCTATATGAACGGTTTGTATCGAGCAATTCATACGACATTTTCCGTGCAATTGAGCCTGGCCTCGTTCACATATACCATGACATCACGTGCGCAAAGGACCTTCCAGAAAAACAGCTGAAGATGTGCTTTGATTCAAAGGCGGGGACGTTTGGTTCCAAGAAAAAGCTCTATGAGCTCATGCTAGATAAGGGCTATATATCATAGACTGTCAACTGAATACCTCGCTATTGACTTAAGGCCGGAAGCACTCAAAGCATACTTAGGCCAAGCCGATTACCATTGGGTAATGGTAGCCCACATCCAGGTGCAAGAGAGATGTGGTCCACCATGCATGAGCGAGAGCTAACTATTTGCTGTTCGTGTGGTTTAACGATGCTTACATGCTGGAGCTGAGTATTTCTACCGAAAACACGTTTATAGTTTTCTGACGTGTACTTTCGCAAACGCTACCGTCACTTCGCACATGAAAATTTTAATCGTCAATTATTAGGCAGTTTTGAAATTTTCTTTCAAACAACTCACCTAGATTGAGACGTCTTCTTTGAAAAGAGGCTTAAGTAACGTTGAGAAAAGTTTTCAAATAGACTGAAACACAGTTCAGACAGAGTTTCAATGGCCTGTCTTACTTTCAATTACATACTTCACGGGTTTTATCCCTTTATGTTAATTCTATTTCGTTGGACTGTACAGAAATCAAAGTTCGACAACTAAACAGGAGTATTTTGGCCAACTCTTTTCTACCGAAGCGAATGATTTGCCGGGAGGGTACACAGATTGTGTCCCAAAAGCTTGATAATCTAGGAGTAATGTCGTCATATTTCAAGAAGCCTTCGTTTTGTCATTTTTCTAGGTAATTATCAACAATAGATCTCCTTTCCATAACAAGACGTTCAGAAGGCAAGGAAAACAATTCATCCAGATCTAGCATAACCTTGTTTATTTTTGTTACATCAATTCACGCGGGGATTCAGCAAGCAATTTGTATCCTTAGTGGAAGAATACTGTTTTAAAGATACTGTGAAATGGTAGGCCCCAAGCCAGTTTCTTCATACCTGCAATTAAGCGACGTTAATAGAGACTAGGAAGTTTCTAACTAGCACTTCCAGCTAATCCTAATAGACGGTCGATAACAGTGACCGATGTTTCCGATTTAGGCTGTAACCACAAATCTTATAATTATTAAAGCTCCACCTTTTTTACTTTTGGTTCTTCAGACAGTATTGATACTTAAATGTGACTCAACAGGGGAAACCAATTATTAATTGTTGTCCAGCCGTATTGCAAGTAAAAGCCTTCTCTAGAGATGAATAGAGTCGATTAAACCCTAAATTCGTATGTTTTTTAATTCTGCTACTTGAATCTTTATTGAACAGGCTATTGTCTGTAAGAAGCAGATTCATGTGTCACGAAAAAGGCCTTTGACACACACATTGGCTTTTCAAATTAATAGAAGAAAGTACCAAGTGCTTATTTTTGTGCCCAAAATGAATTGTGTAGAAGTGATTTTCCGTGAGATTGCACTGAATAGTTAAAACTAAATGGCATAGCTTACCTGGAATAGCTAGAAAAATTTGTATAGGCAAACTACACTCACAAACTAATTGACAGAACCTTAAGAATGTTTCTAAAAAATATATCGATTAAAAGATACCTTGAAGTATGAAATACATTTGGAAACCACATGGCTTTGACAGCAACACTTATGAGCTGATTTTAGGTGAAAAAATCAATTTTGTCTTTTGGTAATTTAAGCCGTAAAACATAAACTGCTAATGTATACAAGTGTGCTAGCATCCTCTGATCAAAAACAAAACAAGGCCCAATTTGTGAGATTCCTTCTTCAGTTACCATGCAACTCTAATAAAGTATAAACTGGGTCAAGTCTAAAAAGTACCTATATCGATTGGATTTAGACTCATTCCCAGTACATTATTGTTTGTTCTTGACTTTCTCAACGAATCCTGATAATAAAGCTGCATTTTTACAAGCAGTATAGTAACAATGAATCCCCAAGAGAGTTTTCTTCACCACAATCTCAAACAATAGAGCAAACCACAATCTATAAAAGGTCTTCACAATTATGATTGGTTATTCGCTTTGCAGTTTCAGTAGTGCCTATGCACCAGGATCCTCTGGTTATGACCAGAAGCCCTCGTTGAACATCACTGAGGATCTTATTTGAGCAAGCAAACCAGTCAATATAGAGTTTACAAGAGTCAGGCCTTGCATAAATGCACTCAGTATCTTAAACAAGTCCCAGCGTGAATAGAATTCCAACTATCTGCTACTCCACCTCTGAGGCTTAAATAAATGATTCGCATAATAGTCACGTCGAATAAGTTTGAACCCAGCCAAAATTATTATTCACCCTTATTATAAGGCATCTGTTCTCGGTTCTTGTAGCCCTTCCATTCCAGCATCTCCAAAGTAACTCTTTTTCATGAAAGAACTTTCTCATAGTTAAGTTACTTCACCCAACCACGAACTGGCAATTTGCTGAAGAAATATTTCCTAATATATGGTTTTGTCTACAGTGCGCAGCTTCTGTGATAAATGAACTATTCTTCACGTTTTCAACCCGCAACAAGTGCCAAGAGGAAGGTAGGAACAATGGGTTGTAAAAATGAATCTCTCTCTCTATTGCCACACATGAATCACTCTGTGAATGAGGCCATTGTATTGGACATTTAGAAACTTTCAAACCACGCCCCTATAATGTTTCTATATCCTGATGAACCTTTCCTCGAGACTAAACTGAAAACATAACTGTCAGAAATTTTACTGAGTATGTGGTCAACCCTTTCTCTGCAATTAGTGTTATTTGAAAGCTTAGAAATGAATGTTTTGTAACGAGAAAAAAATATCCACAGAAGCAAGTTTGCGTTCTGTTGAGTGGTGTAGCCAAGTGACAATACGACGATGGAGGTTAATGGTGATGCAGACATCTTGTGAACCGAGCCTTCGAGGTTACAGCAAGTTAAACCTACATGAATGAGTTAAAATGCCCAGAAAATCTCCTTGGAATGCCTTGATCTCCAAAAATGTTCAAAAGCAGGGCGTTGGCAAATTCCAAAGCTCCCTATTCTTCTCACAATCGAGAGACTGAACAGGTGAAATCTCGTTGCACGATCGTATATCTACAAACGCCAAACCATCTTTCCATGAATGATCAATTGTTTGCCATTCTGGAATGGATTTACAGGCCTCTCGACATTGGGTCAATTTTCATTCCATGAGACTAAAGGATGCAACATTATATCGCCCTCCTAGGCCCTCCTTTGACATAACTAAAGTGTATCTGACATACCACTACCCCCAAATCTTATTTTAGAAAGCATGATGCACATCTATTGCACGGGAGGCGCGTTTGCACCTTCATGCAGATGAAAGTGGGACACCTTTGCTTTTGACGCTCTACGCTTTCATGATTCCAACCTTGAAAAGATATGGTAATAGAATACCGCCAAAGGCAGTGGGCAAGGCCGTGGATAAACGTCAATGGGTTCCATTGTTTGCGACTGCTTCAAACGTGACTCAGTTGGAACACAAACGCAGACTGCTTCTAATTTGGTAACTTCATTACGGTGGGTAGCCACCTCCACGGAGATGACTCGAATCCCACAACCAAGCTGCCGAAAAACTTCGCATTTGCTGTTCTACTTTGCTAAGACACTGTGCACTATTGCACACAACAACAAAAACCCCTCTGTGCACTATGTGCCCTCACTGCAGATTACAGATGCGCGGTTAACGTCAGGCTCCCCCCTCCTCGAAGTCCAAAATCCTGAGCGACTTCATGATAACGCAATTGAGAAATCAGCTTAGCTGCAGTAGTGTAGGGTGAACCACGCCCCCATGATGATACTCAATTATCAGCTTTAAATGGAGCAAGTCCTATAGCATAATTGAAAGCTAATTCCCAAACGACTCTTTAATCAACTTCCCCCCCGTCCCCCCTAATAAGTTTCCATCGTTTTAGACCCAAGTGCTACTGAACTCAAAGCAGACAGGGGGTGGTTTCTCAACATTCGCCTCTTAACAGTGTTCTATAGTTAAACAAGAAATGCATCCTATCAAAGTATTAGCAATCTTCTTTGAGTGGCACAGATATCTTCTTTCAAGAATTGTGATGCCTCTTCCTACATCCTTAAGTGCTAGAATATTTTGCCTCTTGATCTATTTGGCTTCAGATATAGGGTGATCCCTGGACGTGCGGGTCTTCGCTAAAAGTACGATTACAGTACTCCTCGTCACTGAAAACTGTGTTAATTGTGGAGGAAACAGAGAGGGGATTGCCAAGTATGATTCAGCAACTGTGTTTAGAAGACCGCAAGCCTACAACGCAAAAATGATATCTTAAATGTGGCTGCCAAGATTCAATGCCCGTAACCCCTTGTTTCATTTATAAGCTGAAGCCTTCTGACTCAACATGAAATATTCAAGATGAAATATTCAGTGAAAATGATGAAATATTCAGTGAAAATGATGAAATATTCAAGATTAGAAAAGTAAAATATCTGCATATTCTGGTTTACAGAACTCAACCAAAATATGAAAGAAGATAGAAGCAATTAGAAAGTTAATAGTTTGTAACGCCTGAATACTCTTTTAAATGTTAGAACATGCCAGCTGCTTATTATTAAAGTAGCTCTTAAAGCTATATTGAAATTCATATAACTTACAAAAATATCTTATTTCCCGACAGTTCATGGATTGTCTTATTGCGGGATATGATCCCTCTGCTTTTCTTTACCAGTATCTTTAACAATCCCAGCAACGAAAGTTCCAAAAATCTAACGCTAGACATAGCGTTTGTACTTTTAGATCTCCTTTCGGGTTTTGTGAATGATTAGCCAATGCAGGTCTATATATGCGCTTTTTAGCAAGCGTATGAAACACCACTGTTGTGTTCATAGAGCACAAATGCACAATGCAAGAACAGTATTCATTATTCTGCAGATTAAATCAGTAAATAAGGCACGAGTTTTGGGTAATAATGAGAAATGATTCACTTTATGTGGACCACTTTTTCTCTTACAGAATAATGTCTAAAACCGCAGGTAGCCAAAGGGACATGGCAGTCTGTAGCTTCAAAGGAAATACCATATTTGGGCTCTATGTGAAAAGCTATGAGTAATCATCTGAAATAATGCAAGGCACAAAAGAGCTATAAAGGCATTCGAGTCCAGCAACTAGCTGTCTTCAGACGCCCAAGTTTGGTACATTGAAGCAGACATTAGTCGATTGAAAAGTGGTTCTGAAAAAAGTGCAGACTCTTGCAAGCACAACTGAGGTAAGCATAACTGTAGTGTGTGGAATCAATTTTCTGAATGATTCAAGATGTGTTTAGCAAATGCCTCAGTTATATTAAGATGATCAAGATGCATTAAGTACTTCTAATACCTTCTTGTTCTTTTCTGGGCTTGTGGACGTGTGTGTTTAAAAGATTGCATTTAACAGGTCACAGAAGTGTCAATACTGAGCAAAGTTTCAACTTTGATATTTCGATTGAAATCTTCTACAAGCGTGTTTCTGCTGAGTTACTTTACTCAGTTACTTTATTACTTTAATCATGCTTGTGTTCGTTATCCATGTAGTGTAGTCAATGTAATGAGTTTGGCTGTGTCGTTAGATTGTATATAAGATTGCATTGAAATCAAGAATGCAGTCAATGAAGTCAGTTCACGTATCTGTAGAATGTTTTTCCTGAAACTGAGAAAATTTACCCTAATGAGACGAACCGCAAGCCAGTCTCTGTTGTTTATATCAGCTCAGAGAGGTCAGTTCAGAATTTATCGAAAGGTCACTGCTAGTCACCGTTATAGCGACGTCATTCGTAATTGCTCGAAGGATAAAGTACGCACTACTACAAGGCTTGTGGCAGGCGACGCTGGCAAAGCTAAGAAAAGGGTGACTTCGCCAATCTGTCTCACAACCGGACAATCGTCTTCATCCTTTGATGCAATTTTTTACTTTAAATCAAGATCAAAGGCTAGAGTCCTGTGGCTGTTCAGAACGTTATCTGTTGATTATCATATATGAAAAAGAATTAATGGTTGCTAGCAAATGCCTCTACACGAGGATGTTTCCTCGGCTTTAGGCCAGCAATTGTAGCGCTAATTTTTTTGCAAAACGCCTACAAGTCAGAAAAATACCACGCAATGCCTTTGCAAGTCTCGATGGCTTTTAAACTGAGACAACTCTTTTCTTTTGTACCAATTCTTAACGTTGATCATTGTATGAGAGTTCGTTGACCGTGCAATGCACCTTGTCTTTTGGAAGAAAATGAAGCCGATTAAAAACCATTCTGAGCTTAGACTTGGTACTACAATCTTTTCAGCAGATTCTCTAAGTCTATTCTTACTAAAGAAGGTTGCGAGCAATTGTACATAAAAACCACATTTTTTGCTTCTGTTTTCACCAATTTGCATCAAAGAATATGATGAGAATTCGTATCTCACAAATGTTGTTTAGAGCGTCTCGCCGTTAGAAATAAAATTGCTAATGTTCGGCCAGCATCTGTTGCGTTTGATATCTGTCAACCTCAAGAACTGACTATATTTATAAGTTACTCTTATCAGCTGCTCAGTAAAGTTTCAGTGTGACTATTTCTAAAAAGGAGAACACACCCTGGGGGAAACCAATCATCACGTGTCTCCCTTTCCTTTAAGAGAAGAGTTTTGCGAAACCCAAGAATCTTCTACACATACACTTTGGCCTAAGTGTTATCCGAGTACATCTACCAGTGACCTAAGCTACGCACGTGCCATTTAATAGCCGCCAGGTCTGAATATTTTCATGTTTCAAGAATCTAACCTTTTCCCCCAAATTGCACAACACTTTAAAGGGTCTTCGCAATTATCCTACAAGGTCCCCTAATGGAACGCTTTTCATGCATGCGACTTCAGCGCTTGAGAATTCCACCAGTTCTAGACTTTGTTGTCACTTAACGGCAAAATTAGAACATGATCCACTAGGGTGGAACCTTACGCTAACCTGTCCTATCACCCAAGGCCAAGTTTTGCTGATTGTTATAAAGTGTATACTGATCGATTTATGGTGGCCCCTGCTACTACTTTGTGCTGCGTCAGCTGAACGCAATTTCCGCAGAAGCTTCAATGGACACCCCACGCATTTTGACGAGTGTTTGAAAAGTCAAGAAACTTAATTATCCTCCTGTAACCTTACAAAACCAACATCAACGTAAAAAATGACCCAGACTAGAATCGAATTATTTCTTTGATCATTGATGCCGTTAAAGATAAAGGAAACACACTTGCTAAAGGCTAAATGCTTCGGTTTTGGGTGAGATTTCTGTCTTGTAGGGATTGAATTGAAAAATATATTGTGCTTCAAGGTGCATGTTTCTATTTCAACAAACTTCTTGATTCCTTTTACATCTTTGTGAACCGCAAGCTGGGTTGCTCTAACAAACGCTCTCAATAATTTAACAAATTAGCCTTCGACATCTTAAAATCTTAACATACTCATGAAAGTCTTGAAATCTTAACATACTTTTGTCGCCAAATACAAAAACAAGGCTAGGGCACGGCCTTACTTGGTCACGTGACAATCAAATCGTTAGGCACAACTGCAGAATTGATGCATGCGTATCAGTTAAACCCAGGAGCGATGATAAAAGGGGTGACAACGCCCCCTTTTGGGGTTGCTTTTCAAAATCTTGGTGTCATTCATTGGGTTTTCAAGACGGCCCTGATTAAAATTGGAAGCATCAATTCTAGCAACGATGATTGAGTCAAATGTCGTATGCCACTTTTCTTCGTTCGTGTCTCCTTCGATCTGGACATATATGACATTGGACCGTGTCGTCATGTCATGCTCTAGCCACGCCTTGCGCGTTCGATGTATTTCTGAAAAGAACTTCCATGCTGGACTTTCAGGCTTTTACCAACCAGGAAAAGTCAATGTGTTTGCTTATCTGCCAAACAGAATAGAAATTCTTGCTGTCTTCTAGTTATTTTCACCAAAGAAGAGCATAATTAGATAATGTCGATCCGATTAAAATAAGCCCAAGTCAATAAACCGAAAAACTCAAAAATTCATTTGTTTTGCCAATCTCTTCTATCAATTCTTACATTAATAAGTAAAGGAGAACTTTTCTATAAGAATAAGGGTAGGAATGACGACTTCGCTAATAACTAGTTTGAAATATGTAAAGTATGAATGGGATTCTGACGTCTTTCGTCAAAGACTGATTGTCTATCAAACATATTTTAATTTGGAATGAACAAAGTGAATTCTTGGAAAGTCTTGCTCCCTTCTGCTGCACACATTCAAACCTGAAAACAATCTTGAAAGAAGAAAGCATAATGTTCTTTTTCCTAGCTTTAGGCACCCCTCATGCTTATTTGTGTTAACAAGAATCCTTCCTATGAGAAATTTTTCGAATGATTGGACAATGGGCCTTTTCTGGAAACAGGAAGATTTGGCGATCATTTTAGGTGGGTAATCCAGTGTGCCAAATATTGATCTCTTTACAAAATTTATTACAATTAAGCATAAAACATTTGAATTTCAGTTCTTATAAGCAAACTCTTTCGATAATCAACTTTTGCATCATTTCCAAAGCCAAACATCTACTTCCTTGCTATTCCAACTTCTTTACTATCTTCATTGCTGCAAGATTTATATAGCTATTTGCGCCGCACAACTAAATAGAAGAGAACTAAACCTATGCAAGGTAGGTTACAAAACGAATTGCATATAAATGAACGCGTTTGTTTGAGTAGTTAACTTCGTCAGTTTGCATTATCCATTTTCAATCCAGCCCCCGTGATGACTCTAAAACACTAGAAGAACCCAACATAGTGTAGGAGATATGTACTTGAAAGGCGCACGTTCAATGTTGTTGGCCTTTTTAGAGATAAAGCGAAGTCTCCATTCTGAACTTCTCAAAGTAGGAAATAACTTTACCAATAATAAGACGGTTCGCCAAGAAAGCCTGACAGTTCAAGTTTCAGGAAAGATAAGGATCTGATTAAAAACCGCTACTACCGCCAGATTACGAAATCAAGAAGAGCTTAGAGCAACCTACAATAATTTTGGAAAGGGATTCTAGAATTTGGCTAGCGTGGAGAGAAAAACTTTCTTCCTGCTACAAACGCCATCAGAGCTAAGTCGATTTGAGTTCGGTTGAGGTGATACGTCAATGCTATGTCCAATTCATCAAAACAACTGCTTACTACATTACATAAATTATTCGTTCATTCATTATTCATTCACTAAATATTTCATCCATTTGAACAGTCCTTTTCTCCGTTCATTCATTCTTTGATCCATTTAATTGCTAGCTTGCCTTTCCCCTCGCGATAAGCCCAAATAATTCGTTAACTTTCCAGGATCCTTTTCCCTTGTAACTCTTATTGGAATTCAGATTCAAATAGAACGATAGCTTCTTCGTTAAGAACCCTGTTTCAAAGAGTGCTCTGTAAACTGTGAGTCATATTGCATACCCGTGGTAAGAAGGATCTGCTGTGTACGGAGGAGTAGGTAGGTCATGTTTTCAAAGCTACTCATCGGAGTTGTGCAAAACACCATATATTGAAGCTCACTTTGAAGTTCTAAATAGCACCAAGTACTTATTGTGTCTCAGTTAATGGATGCATCAAGCTTGAATCTCAAGTATTTGCTTGCTTATGTCTCCTGATCACAAGCCATTGAATAACTGCAAAGTAGTCAAAAACAAATTTATTATTACTTCATTTAGGCTGGAGCTGAAACGCAAATGTCGATGGGCTTTAATTGAATGAAAAATTCTCAGTTGTCTTCCTGGTTAACAAACAAAGCATATCTAATAACAAGCTTGTGTGATACTGTGCTTAAAGTGGATAACGATTGTTTAGAAAATTCCTTTCTATTTTCTTAATCAAAACAAATTTCTGTTCGGCTTGGCGGCTTGGGCAACCTTCTGCTAGAGTCCATTCAATAAATAGATATTGCCAGAAAAATCATGAAATGGCGTAATCTCAGTAATGACACACTTGTAGTAAATCTTAAACACGGTGACAAATTTTTGATTCACTAAAGAAAAAAAGATTAGCCACAGAAAATTAATTCCTCCTTTGTTAATCCTCAAGGTATCACCATTTTTCTCAACATCTCCTCAAATACTGTAACCATTGTGATCAATGAAATCCTTATAAATGTTTAGAAGAAATATTCATAGCTAATATTAACTTTTTGAAGTTTAGTAGAGTTTATTGAGTTGAATAGTTGGTGCATAATGGGTTATTAAAGTCTAGATACCTTATTAATTGGGCTTTTATTTTAATCATGTGAAAAGCTTTTATTCATTAAATTAGTCCCTATTAAAATAGGAAGCTGATAAATCTATAAAAATAGCTTTTTTGGAAGTGAAGAGACCGCATTGGATTTGAATTTTGGACAGATGCCACCTAGATCGAAGGATACTTTAAGTAAGTAAGAGCAGGCTGCTGCCATTAGTAGACTTGAATCTTTCCAGTTCATTTGGAAACATACAATTCACGTCTAGAAGGAAGTAGTCTAGACATTATCAACAGTTGACCATAAGGAAACAACAGCATATCGAAAGAATAGCTATTACTAAAGCTTAACATTAACAAGATCATCTACCTGTGACAAAGCATGCAAGACCTTCTATTTGGCACAACTTTCTACATCACCACTACGATAGATCAGATCAATATTTTTTTCTTTTTTTCTTGAATGAATAAACACCAACAAAGAAGCGTCACGCGCTCCGCAACAGGAAATCATACGAGGAACGCGAAACGTTCAGGGGATGCGACAAAAACGATCAAAATGGCAGTCCAAGTTTTAATATTTCCTAAGGGTGAATTTTTTCCATTGGTGTTGCAAGTCAAGCGAGTTTCATATCACTGGAAATGAGGGACAAATGCTCCTTCTCTGGGGACACCTTTCCAGTCTCTGTCAGTCTAGTAACTTACAAGCCATTCAGCGAATCAAATTATTCTAACGTCTTCGCTAATGTGCAGTACACAGACATCACGTTTGCGACTCGATCTTTCATACAAATCACCATTGAAATGTTCTCTCCAGTCACCAATTGGATTTCGCATAACTGACACCTCGTGTGTTAACCACGCCATATTTGTCTCGTCCAGTAGTAGCTTCCTGCAGGTCATAAAAACCAGAAATATCTTCATATCAAAGGTGTGAACGTTGGGGTACTGGCTTTTATGGGTGCCAAGCTGTTCTATGAGCCATTGATTGAAAGCTTACGTTTACTAAACTTTCCTACCAAAGTTTAGGAACATATATATAGTATGTTATCTGATTAGGAGTGTGATATGATGTAAACAAAACTTGTATTAAAGGCGATAGTCCAGAATCTGGCTACGTAGCAAATTGCATGTCTTTCAAGTAAAAGCTATGCGTGCCTTTCAATTTCCACTCCTGTACATTCTCGCATTCAATACGATTTACTGTTCTCAACAGCAGACAACTATCGACATGTCCCAGCTACATTCAACAATTCTCACTATTTCCAAAAAGAAGCTTCCAGTACTGTTTTAATGACGATTTCAGCGAAAATCCTAAGAATTGCATTCATTCATTACTTGGGCCCCTGGGACATTGTTCATTACTTGGGCCACTGGGACATTGTTCATTACTTGGGCCACTGGGACATTATTCATTACTTGAGCCCCTGGGACATTGTTCACAGGTGTACTGTATACAGTCGCGACTATTTCCACGTGGATTCTTGTAGTTCTTGTTTATTAAAATGGCTTTTGATGACGACAGCGTGCATTGTTATACTCATTTTAGGAGATATCATCAAAACCAATGCTTAATTGCATTTCATTTGGTCACGCCCCACCCACTTCTCTTTGCTTCGGGCATATTCAGTAGTTTAAGTTCTTTTTGCGCCAAATTTGCTCATCACGTTTTATGCATGTCTCTTCGCCCTTAAATATTTTCTCTTCAATCTAGAATATGTTGAAACAACCATGCGTCTGTTTTACATTACAAAACCACAATATAATTTACCAATGAACGGCTATTGATAAAACAGGCTGGTTTGATAGCGCTTTTTTCATCTATCTACGAGAAATTTTCTTCCCATTCGACTTTAAACTCACCACTGTTCCATACAAATTAATTAATTTAAAAAGAAATGAAGCAGCTACGTAGAACAGCAAATCTGTCCACGAAAACAAATAGCCACCGATGACCAAAAATCCCCTATGATACATTTGCTTCGGAAGTCTTAGGGGTTGATTCACCGCAATGCTTAGATCTAACAGTCGTTTGGATAATCAAATTCGTTATTCAGCTCTTCTGCTACCAGAATACCATAGATCTGTTGATCGTCTGACGAGTGAAGACTTTCCCTTGAGGTGCAGTGTTTGCCAAGCATGCGTAGAGCTCCTAAACAGATTTAAGATTTATCCTAGTTCAACGCACAAAAATTGTTGGGCCTTCTTCTGGGACTATGATGGGTGGTTACTCTAATCTTCCTTGCTTTCCAAAAGTCTAATTCCCTTAAAAAAATTAAATACCTTCTTTCCTCTAAAGTGTTCCTTCTGATTAACGCCGCCCTTTTTTTAAAGGCCACCCTCCCAGCCAATCGTTTGTAATTAACGCCGCATGCAAAAGTCTTTATTCTATAAATAAACGTTCTTTAGAAGTAGTACGGCATCTAAAGCTGAACATTGTTTGAATGGCAAGAGGGGGCAGCTGTTGCAAATACTTTGCGCCCCACAGATTTGTGATGGTACTGCACTGGACAAATGACAGAGCTGGGCAAAGACTGGTTAACAAATCAGTTCATTTGGCGAAATGGCAATAGAACAATAGCAAATTGCAATAAAAGGCAGTGGTATAACTTTTGAGATGCTATGACTTGCTTGAACAGGTCATGCGTTTCTCTCTTCAATAAAAGATTAAGATTTGAGTTTAACGTAACTACTGTGAATTTTTCCTTAAAAAATGAGATTAAAGTGTTCCTAACCTATCAGATACGATCTAATAGGCTACGATAGCTGAGCTCCCTGGAGACTTTCCTGTCAATACCTCCTCGAGTATAAAGTCCCTTACTGTCATGTGCCATAAAAAAAAGAATTGTCATAATTTCTCTTTATCGTTAGAAAGAACGTTGATTGCTCATCATGTTATAAACCTATTTGACTAAAGCCATGGGCTAGAGTTTCGGGCTCTGTTCAATATCCCCGATTAGAATTCTTACAAATTCATAAATGGATTCTTTCGACGTGTTTAAAACGGTAGAGCCTACTTCAAAGACGTAATAAAGACCGTGGTTAATGATTAATCTGGCTCACTTCGCAGCGACTCCATGTTCTTAAATAGATTATAATCCAAAGCTCTTAAAACGACAATACAGGAGAAGGTCTAAATGTTCTGATGCTAGTAATTAAAATTATTGTCATGGAAACGAGATCGTTATTGGCACTTGTCCACAAATGCCGGCCTTATCATATGACAGGGTGGCGCTCAAATGGTTCTGAGTCATCTAAAGCTTTTGGCTAAATGACGTGACCAAGTAACTAACTTTGGTAAGACTAACTTACGTCATTTTCCTTGATTAAGTTGTATTAAATTTCTATTTGATATAATTGCAGATAAAACATCCGCCAAAGAAGCAAGCGTGGGTAGAACGAGCAAAAGAACTTTCTGATCAAGGAACAAAAAACCAGAGGTAAAGTCTTCAACTGATCAAGGTCTCTTTTCTGGTATGCAGTTATGTAATCGCTCTATGTAGATGACATAATGTAAGGTTGAACACCATTGTTTCTGAATACGGGTGCTAGCTAAGTTGCTTAAAAGCCAGACTGGGGCTCATCTTTATCAGGTCCCTTCCATAGCTCCATGCCAAAGTTTTCGTCTTTGATCCTTGGGTTTACCTCTACAAGTCGATTTACTGAGTGGATCAGTTTCATGACACTTTATTGTACATGGTCAGTCTGTTTGACCACTCCACAATGCTTAATAATTGTGCATGTGGAACGCAACAGGTATCGAGAGAAGAACGAGAAAATGTAGACTAGCATTTGAAATACTCATTCATGTAAGTGGGGACATGACATTTATGTATACGAAACTCAGTAAGGATACAAATTTATGTATAGTATGTGTCGGTCAAATTATAAGACATGTTGACTAGCTTCCTAACTGTTAAAAGGCTATGTTTGAAGAAGGAGAGGTTGGAGCGGGTCATGCAGCCCCTAGTGAGCTATAAGGGATGCTTAAATCTCGACGCTTCCAGTCTGTTTACTGTACACTTTGCGTTTCAACGTTCCAAGCCATTCTAAATGCGGTTATCATTCGCAAATCTTGCAGTTACTCATCGCCACAGGTAATGCGATTATATAAGACGATTAGCACAAGCAACACAACATCAACATCTCCAGTTTCAATTACAATACTCGATTGAATCTGATGGGCCTTGTAATGGGTCTTTATTTTCCTCTTCCCCGCTTTTCCCCAAGGAATCTAGGTTCAAGCCCTCGTCTTTACCAACAATGGAGAGCTTTAAGGGCTTAGAACATTACCTTGAAGTACTTTATAAAGCGTGGAAAATGGCTCATATTGGTATTTATGACAGTTAGGCGCTGTCATATTCCTGTAGATCCTTGCACTTATCTGCTTTGCCCACGAGAAAGCCCAATCTCCACTAGGCGGAAAATATCGAGGCGGAAAAATTGTCTGCGATCTAATTTGCTAATTGAAATTGTCCCGGCAGAAAATGCCGACTAGCGAAAAGTAGAAAGTGATCCTACTTTTCGCGGCTCGACAATTTTCCTCCTAGTGGAGATTAGGCTTAAGGGCGAAAGAGTTCAAAAAACTGTTGTCTACATTATTCTGTATATTCTTTCATAAAGAGCCAGTACCCAGTAGCGGCTTTAGGGTGGGGCCACTGGCCCCGCGCTTTTAGTAGCCCAGACGGGGCCTAGCACCTAAGAAAAATTGAAAGGGCACCACCTTGAGGCATGCAAGGGCCCCGCAGATGATTTTGGCCCCAAACTTTGAAGTCCCTAAAACCATGTCTGCTGTACCATGTCAGTGCCATGTATGATTTGTTGACGCTCTTTCGCACTGGCTCAGTCACGTTTTCGAAGCTTTTTGCCCCGTGCTTCTGGTAAACAGCGACAAATATTTTTCCTTCAGTCACTCTCAGCTTGGTTATGACGCTAAGAAGTGTTGATTAAGACTTGAATACGATCTTGAAGAGTAGAATGTTTGAGATGCATGCCCCAAAGCCTTTTGAGTCCCTGTTTTTGCACTACAGACACGGTAATGAATATAATGAATGGTTTTGTTTGTATCCATTAGGCAGAACTTGTATCATCTGAATAATCCCAATCGTATGTAAAACCGCTGAAAAATATGATGTGACATGGCTTTTAAGACTTTCTTCTTACACAAAAGCAATTACAATTTAAGCCGCATTATGCGATCTTGTTCCAACTCAAGTTGCTTCTTTTGAAGTGTAAAGCTCTTTTCAAGAGACCCACGATTACTCATGATTCCACCCTCAGTAAACAATTCGATTCTAGGTCCAGCCCGCAATGCTCCGTAAAGCTTCTCTTAATTGTCAATTAAGTTTAATTGACTAAGCACCAACACCCAAACTCTATTTGAATCCTAAATTGTGATTTGACAAAATATATATTTTGGGTTAAAATATTTTCACACAATTACGAAATATGAAACGAATGGATGGGAGAGGGTTTTCTCCTATTCTCACCACAATATCTAGCCAAAAGTTCCCTTTAAGTCTTCATTCAAGTAGATTGTTTGTGTATGGGAAAGGAATACAAGCTGTTTTGGATTGCGAGTTTCAATTCTATGATGCCCCCCCTTTTCTTCGCCAACATTCCTTTAGACTATATCAAAGTCATTTCAGTAATATATTGTTAGTTATAATGACTCTCCCGGCTAACCAATTTGATCATCGTGATGGGTTGCATCCATACTGCAACAGAACGGAGGCGATCCATTTTGCCCACTTTTCATTACAATGTAGCATCGCCCGAGGTGAAAATGGGATAATCAACTTTAATATGTACGATTACCAGTCTTGTGGGGGCTATTCATATTACATCTGGAATTCATAGCGTAGCATGAACTTCATTAACATCATACAAGGAATGGATCTGTTGAACAGACGACTGAGCTGTTAATATGCCTGGCATATTGGTTCTTGTTTCTATACTTAAAATCTATAACCGAGCTTACATAAGATACCACATCATATTTCATTTCGTGTAGATTATATCAAGCTTTATCCTAACTATTGCTTTAGACTTTCAAAGCCCTTTTCTTAACATTTGCGGCATATTTATGATTATTGAGTTTGCGGCACATTTGAGTCCCGGGTCGATGCAGCCTCCGCACCAGTTCGCAAAGGGTCAATCTTTCACATTTTTGACACAAGGTTAATATCCTAACAAATGCGTCACTATTTCAATAAACGACGCATAAGGCACTTATCAGATTTCTTTGAAGAACCTCTTTGGATCGATGAGCAAACTCTTTCTAATTATAGACGAAAAGCAGCTATTTCATTTACTAATTATCTTGATTATGAACTGAAAAGCAGTTCTTTATCGGGTTCAGCTCCAATCTTGGAGGACTAAACCCTTGTTTGTTGTGGTGTCTGTTTTCAGTAATGTCTCTGAGCAACCAGGGCTATTTTCAGCCAGCTTCGGCCACAGGCAAACAATTTCCATTTCTGCTATGAGATGACCTTTGCACAGACTACCTTTCAGACCGGCCACGTTTTGGTAGCATTCTCTTTCAAATAGCATTCTGCAATCTATAGCAAGAGCAACTTCATAGGCCAAGGTTGAAGTAAATGTTTCAAAGAATGCTCAGTCACATTTTCGATATAGAAATTACGCTTTAGTTAGTAAATGTCTATTCTACAAACATGAAATTGCAGTTCCCTGTTATAAAGCTTTATAAAGGAACTTATTAATTCTATAGCCATCCGCTTTTATGTTTTGCATGCTCATTCATGTAAATTGCAGAAATGAACTTGCTTTGTCTATTATGTTCCACGTCGCAACAACTAACCATAAAGCATTGTATCTTAAGACAACGGACAGTAGCTCCACTTCAGGCAAAAATTAATGCTTATATTCTAGTTCTCAGGTGTAATGGTTTGAGACGAGACGAGTAAAATTGAATTCTGGGCGGGCTTTATGTAGATTAGGTAAAGAGCAAAATAAAATTGGAGCCAAAGTTTTTAAAGATTTGCCTAGTGGGTTAGAAGTTACTGACAATCACCAAGCCTCTGAGATACTTTTTAATTGTCATTAAAGCTCTATGTTTGACAATGAAGTCCTTACCTCATCCCCGTGTCCGTTGCTACGTTTTTGCAATAGGTAAAGAAACTTTTGCCAACGTGCATGCGCACTAGCAACTTTCTTCAGGAGAACTGTTTGCGTACTTGAAGAAGAAGGCATAATCCCCAGTAATAGAGCCAGGTATAATTAAACAGCAATTAGGAGGGCAATGATACTTAACTAGTGAGCTGTTTCGACGCCAGATATATGCAGAGAAGCCTGTTTAAGCTATAGTGAAATCTGCATAGAGCAACCAAAATCGCTGCAAGGAGCTTTGGCAGAAATGAATAATTGTACAAATGAGATCCAGTGGCTATCAATATGCGCACACGTTACATTATATATGTTTTCATGTGCTACTTGCTACATACATACAAATATGTAAAATAATAAGTCAGATGGATAGCGTTTGTGTGACACACGCAGGAGGGGAAGTAGGAAGTGGCATATTACATGGCTGAACATTACACGTTAGTAGAGACAGCCGTTTGTTGGTCATATGCAAATGACTGATGAATTTCTTCTGTACATCTTCAGGATACTTTCACAAGATCTTAAAACTTGTCTCGCCATCTGCCCTACTTTTCTGTTTCAGCACATGCTTAAGTTAACCAGGAAATTCATGTCTCGAAGACTTCCCTTCTTTTTCTAATTTAATTTCAAATCCATTGATGGCTGATATTCTCGGAAAAACATTTTCCTAAACACGTTTCTCTTAAACCACTCTATACACGTTTATCAAAGCTCTGAAAAACACGGTATCATACACTGTGGGAATGAGGCTCATGGCATAGAGGTTTAACTGTGCTTAGCCAAATGTGATGTTTGTGCAAAATAAGTTCGCCAGTTGAAAAGTCCAATCTCCATTAGAACTCTAGATTTAATTACACGTGACGAAAATCTATGTTTATGGGTTTTCAAAATCCACAAATATCAGCTTTCGATAATTAAATGAACGGGATAAGTGTGGCTTAAGCACAACTGTAAAGTACGAACCGTGTTTCCTGGTGATTCAAAGCCTTAGTGTCAACGCCATTGATGGCTTTCACTAAAAAATGACGACTTCTGTAGTTTTTATGATTCAGAATTCAAAAGCCCGAAGGCTGAATTTTCAAGGTAACGCTGAAAGAAGTGTTTTCCTGCTTCTATGTATATAGTTACCCTTCTTGAAGTGAGAGATGGCCAAGACTTGAGTTTTTCGGTGTTATGTCACTAAAAGAGTTGCCCTACTGCCAAATGTCAGCTGTTCTTGCAAGTAATCAAAAACACCTTTGCCTCAGGTACAAAAAATTTTTTCGGCTTTTTTGTTTTTTATTTTCTTATCAACTTTACATTTTCATTTTTTATCTCTCTTCTGATTGTCACTTATTCTTACCAAACTTGTCACAACGAAACTTACCAAACTTGTGATGACTGTCAATCATGACCTAAGGTAAATTACTCAAGTATTTTATGAGGCACTCGGAGCGACAGTCTATTGTGGCCTTGGTTTTGAATGACAGCAGATAATAACAGAATTGGCAAAGACGTATCCACAATTTCCACAGAGTACTGGCCTCAAAAGCCTCGAGTATAAGAAAGCAGAACGAATTTGGATTAGTACAAGTACACAGCTGTAGGGTCCTACTTAACTAACCAGAGTTAGTGTTTCAAGGGAAGTTGAGAGCAAATTCTTTGCCGCATGATATGTTGCCATTCAATGTACTGAAGGCTACACGAGCAAAGCCTTGTTGTTGTGAAGACAATGTACCTACATCCTAGCAAGACAAAAACCACATTGACGTTCCTGCAGGATAGATGGCTGTCTTCGAAGGAAAGCCAAACCATTGAATCGTGTTTTGAGGCTCAATACGAGAAACCAATGTCACATGGGATACAACCACAATGTTTCAGGCTTTCATAAAAGCTTTCAATTTTTCTCCCTCTCCCTCGAGGATTTTTGCCTTCAGCGGCTACAGCTTTTCTAATTGTATCTTTGGCTCCCACAGTACTCAGTGCTCGGAACAGTTCTTTATCATTTCTTCACATTCACGCATTTTACTTGTAGTTAGAGAAGTGTCACTCTTTCTTTGGTTTCGTATAAGATGTGGTCGATTTGGTATGAAATAGAGAGCAGTGTACCATAAAAAGTTGCATTTGATCTGCAACTGAAAGGCGCTAATTCGTTTGCCTCGTTGAGAAAGCGGAGAAATGCCACGACGGTGGATAAACTCTGCCTAGGGAAATTTCCAGCCCGACCTATTGCTAGATTGCCTACCCCGTAGAAAATCAACAGGCTTATCTATATTATTGGGAAACCAGAACAAACACGAGGGATAAAGGGATTGTGTTTTCGTAACCATTTTTGGCACAGACTCAGAAATCAAGAGCGCACATTTAAATGCGCAAGAGCCCGAGTACAATCATGAGCGATTGAAATTTGCTTTCACGTTACATGGAATCCTTGGCATTCAGCCAATGGTTAGTCAAGCGAGCCCATTTACGTATTGCAAATTGCCAATGCATAACGTTTCTAGACATTCCAGACATGGCAAGGATTAATTGTCAATTACTCCGTAAAGGAAACATAAGAGGTTATTGAAGAGGCATTTGATGCCAATCTTTTTGGGTAGCCCACGTGTTCACCTTTGCATGAGGGCATTGAATTCTTTGGGCTGAGAGTCAATGCTCGACAGAGTTTGGCAGTTGAAGGACTGCGATCGGGGGAAGGGCAGATAAACAGCCTTTAGCACTTTTAACATTAAAGTAAGTATCCAAGTTATTTGTGTACAGCATTTGTGAATTACAATCTGGCAGATGATGCATTTTGATGTTTAAGCAAGATCTCCATTAGATTCAATGTACTTTACTTTTATTAATTTCTCAAATAGCATTCTGCACTTCCTGTGACCCTCTTCACCTTCAAAAACTGCCACACCCCTAGATTCTGTGTCAGTTTCCTCTTGCTGCTATGTTCAATGGCGCCCATAATGATGAAGACTTTTCGTCTGATTTTATGAACCCCAAGCTGCTAATTCTAAACTGAAGGCCATTTCACTCGACTTGCTTGCATTTAACGCTTGGGTGTCGCAATACCCTTTTGGCTGATTCATTCCAATCAAAGTTCACAGAGACCGCACGCTTCGTTTCCAAAATATTTCACAGCAATCCATTTTACATCCAACGGAGACCCAAACGCGGGAATTCATTCACGATGGCTTGGCTCGTGAAGGATTCCTTTAACCATTTTGGCGACCGTTTTTGATTTAGATTTGACCAATCTCGTCAAAAACCTTTTGTTCCCTAATTGTTTGTGAAAAGTTTCAAATTGGCAAAATAACTTTAATTCGTTTCCCATGGAATTGTAGTCCGCTTTAAACACTTTGCAAAGCAGCAAAACATAATCAGCAACACTCTAAAATCACAAAAATGGGCGCCATCTTTATGAGTCAGCGGTGAAATATGCTTGATGACGAAAAATTTAAATTGCATTGCTCGTTTTTTCACCAATTAAAATAAGAAAAATGAAATTAGTTAGTCTAGGAATTTTAAACTTCAGGCTAATGATCAACATCGAAGTCATTTCTTTTTTAACACCCGTACAGACTTATATCTAAAAATCAGAACTACGTCACATGACAGTCTATAACTAAAAAGAATGTAGAATGACGAATGTAGCATTGGGAGCTGAAGTTTTGTTTGTTAAGCTGATCTGAACTCTAACAAAACAACGAAGAGTGATTACGTAATACATAAAGCATTACGCAGGCTGTATTTGTTTTATTTTGCATTTTACTGGGCATGGTACCCACATCTACTCTATATTTCGCCCCATGCATATGCAGTTTGGCTTTTAGTTCTAATTTTTATTGCTCTAGTTTGAAAAAATCGTCTCGTAGCTTTTCGTCTCAATTGTGGAGCTTTTGTGACCGCTTTCTCATTCTATTCAAAGCTTCAGATTAACTTAAGCTCTCTATTTACTTAATCCTGATAAAAATATCAATAATACTCCCCAAGCTCTCAAACAGTACTCCCCCTACCCAAAGCAATGGAACAACACGTTTCTTCGCCACTCCACCTAAGTGGCCTGTCTTTTCCTGCTTTCCCCACGTCGTCCTTTTCACACTGATTCGAAAGAAGAATGCAGCAAATGGGTTTTAAGTCTTGGTTCATAAGGTGACTGCAAAGCCAGTTATTTGGCCTATTTTTACTTGCAATCGAGCCATTCAGCGGCGATTTCAAAATCAGTTGGCCTTGCTGTAAATGAGCAGTTATTGACACTGTCAGCAATGTCAAAAGTTGGAGGATATATATTCTGAAATATTTATGGGGTCAAAACCAAGATTAATGGAAGCCTGATTCGACCATTTTCACTTCAGCAACTCAATCTGTGGTGGCCAACTCGTTGACAGACGATAGGTTCTAAAAGCTCAAGCAGAAGTCAGGGAAATGCATGTTGAAAGGAAAAACGAGGCGCGCCCAGGTCACCTGGTCGCCAGTAGTGAATTTCTTTATCGGTGTTTTATATATGGGCACCCTTTGATCAACCTATCACGTGACTTACTCGAGGACGTGTTTCGTGGGAAGATCGCAAAATTTCTTCTCATTCACAGAACACTCTAAGCAAGAAATACATTTCAATCGTTGAATTCATTTTTATAAACTGTATTGTTTTGCTGTCATGGCTATAGCCAGAATTGTACAACCTGCGTCAAAAATAGAGTTTCACACACATTTTCCAATGTTCTTGATGCCCTGTTTTGTTTTTAGCCATGCAGAGAGACCGTGTTCCCTGTGTGTTTTGCCTTAAAATTGCCTTTTAATATCCATATTAGAACTGTTTTGCTGTCATGGACTTTTTATAAACCCGTCTGACTTAGGGATATCGTAGCGATCTCTTGTGGCTTAAAACAGGTCACTGGGAATCTTTTTTTGGCAACGATACAAAAAAGCATGAAACATGATAGTCAAGTTGATGAAAAACTAAACTAATCATAGCACATTCTTTCTGCTGTAAAACAACTTTGCACAGCTTTAACAAGTAAGAGCTTTTATTATTTTGCTATTGCTTTCTTGCAACTTTCAAATTTCTTATTATTTGTTTCCATTCACCGAAATCATCGACAAACATGCAAACAAATTTAAGGCATTTGCGTTAATAGATCTTAAATATAATCTAACAGTTCCACTTGTAGAGCCGGTAAGTGTACAATTTAGGTATTCGATGAAAGAAGGAATTATCTTTTTCCCCTCTCTTCTGTTCTTGAGTTTAAAAGATTATCTCTCTAAATCCACTCTTAGAAATAGTTGGATGAGCATGAAGAAAATGCTTAGTGATTCATCAGTTGCGTATACCTAATGCTGATTTGGCCAGAATGGTCGTCTTTCAATCGAAATAAAGGCATTAAATAGGCAATGCATGGCAAACTTATTCCTCGTTTAATTCCCGAAATTCATTTTTCAGCCGTGTCTTGTTTCAAAAAGGGATTTTCGATTTTATCTTTGTTTCCTGTTCAGGTGCCCCTTACAAAATCGCATTAAATATAGACTCGTGGGATATGTTACGTGGTTCTGGGTTGGACTGTGTTGAACTGGAGACAATTAGTTCTTAGTTTCAGTTTTCTCCCCTTTTGCTCGTCCATACTCGAGGTAAATATAACATGGATATATATGTGAATGACAACCAAATTATTGTACTATAATGCAGGGGAAGAAGCCTGTCTTATAGAAAGCATTCTGTAAGTGAGCATTCTAAGATACTCAACATTGAGGAACCGTTAGAATCATGCCCAGCAGATGAAATGTCCAACAGCCAGCAGTGAATGTGGGAAATGTTCTTTCGACAAAGTCACTGGTTTTCCAAGCAGATGCTGACACACGCAATTCCGGAAACCACTTGTGTCCAAAGAGAGCCTTGCCCGCAAACGGGAGGTGCTTCTCCGACCCTACTTCCATTCACTTGTGCCAGGCGCCCGCAAAAGGTGATTCGTGGAGCACTTCGAGGATCAATCGAATTTTCTTCAATTAACGCTTTCCAGGAATAATACAATGTGATAGCCATATTAATTTACAGCAAGGCTTGTGAAAGCCACATTCTATCTTCACTCCTACACTTACTATATAAATCTGTATTTTGCTTGCTTGTAGCCCTGACAACCATTCATATACTGGCTTTTTTCTTCAAGTAGCCCAAGGCTTGGTATTACTTCTAGTGAAAGATGTGACCTTCAAGTAAAAATATTCTTAATGTGTGGTTAGAGAAATATGGTGTATGTGTGTATCAGGTGTCAATTCGAGTTACTATTATTATTGGCTTATATGTTTCTTCTGTCTTTAAAGTTTAGGTGAAAAATCTTCGCTAAAATAACTGACGTTTCTATTTGAAAAACTTCAAAAAGGAATTGCTATCAAAGAGATTCCTTGTCAGTTTATCTAACTTAGATTAAACCTTATAACCGATTCAAAAGGTGGCAGTTTTTGTCACAGGAAAAGCCTGTTCAGTTTCAGAAGGTCCAGAAAAGATCAATTTCATACATTAGTTTCATCTTATTTTCATTCAAGTAGTTGAAATACGTTCTTCAAAAATCTCCTTCAAATAGCCTTTGATGTAGAGCTCTTCAAAATTATTCTTCAAGAAGGCAAATTTCTTCGGTCACATTTGGATAATCATTTCCATCTTTCAGAGAGTTAATTTCCTTTTTGGTGATTACAGCTGTTTTATATTCCACCGGTTATTATTAGAAAGGCATCTAACAGAAATACGATATGAAATGTGACATGTGTTTGCGACCTTCTGTAACGCCTAGAATCGTCTCCTTCATTCTTCATTCGGAAACAAGTAAAATGAATGTGCTTTCTATTGATCACCGAGAAGAAGGCAGGTTATACGAGTTACATGTAAAACAAGATTTCCAGTGCTTTCTGCGATGAAAGGCTTGGGTCTTGTATGATTTTCTTCGTAACGTAATTGCACTATCTACAATTAGTCAACAAACGAATGAAATACAACGGGTTATCACAGAGGTCAAGCTATCAAATATGGACCATTCCGTTATCCCTACTATTGAAAATAATACGACTTTCTTTATGGACACTCCTTTCGTTTGTTCCTTCAATTGTATAATCGCTTGTTCCTTATGTTCCTTGAAACCAAGTTATCAAACCCAACCTATATTGCGTTCTGCGACTTTACATTTTCTATTTCATAGAGAATACTTCCACGGGCTCATAAGCATTTGCATTCCGGTTTGCTCATGTGCGTCAAGACTAGAATTCGCGGGAGAGAAAGAAAGACTGACAGTTGTTATGACTGGCCGTTTTCGCACGCAATCAAATACCGCGCGACACATTTAGAGAACTTCCCATTGCTGTGGTTGGACCACAGCTTTGGTCATCAACCAATCAAACGCACTCTTATTACGTAGCTCACTGTCGATTCACGCTCTAGTCGCCCTGTGGCAATGCACCTCTGGGTTGAATCGAATTCCAATCAATGGCTTAAATACGCGGTTTCATGGCTTTTCATTTCACAAGCCGGCAGCGAGCCTTCACGAGCTGTCTTCCATATTTTGCAGAGTCGACCCAGAGCGAGAGCGCTATGGCGATGAGTCTTCAAGCAGTTGTGTTGTTGCTAATTCTACTCGTTGGCCGGATCACCGGTGATTCTATCCAGGTAAGCCATATTTAAACAAAATATCACTCCCTCATTATTTATTCAAGAAGAAACAATTTTTTTGCTTTTTTCTTTCTAATTGGGTATATTAACACTGCAGAGTTAATATAATCTAATAGACTGCACTGGTGGTTCGCTGCCAAATGGCGTGTCTTGTTGAGAGGAAATCAGCGAAAAGCGATTTTACTGTTATTTAACATGCATTTTCGCACTTTTTTGTGCTAAAAGTTAAGCCATCATTAAGCCAAAATTGCATTAACCAAACATAGCTGTTGGTGCCATTCAATCTTCGTCGCCACATCACAACTTTCTTGGGTATTTATATGATTGAAAATTGATAGCATACTTGACAGCTCAATAACGTCATATATTTTACCCCCAGCTAAACAGTTAATGATTTCAAGCTTTGATATTCGTCCAATAAGCTCCAGTTACAGAATTTTTTTACGTCAGCGACTCCCTCCCAGTGTATTCTAGTTGGAAATTTCTATTGCATTTGTCTGCCATTTTGACGTATAATGAACTAAAGGTTGTCAAAGTCAATGTATTTTGCTCATTAAGTCGGTGGAATAATCGTTACAGTTATTGCTTTGAAATGTCGTCATCAAGGAGGTCAGGTAAATGGCACCAAAATGACAGCCATCGACCAAAGCTGCACCTTCAATAGTGACCGCAAATCAGGATTCTTAGCACTTATTCGAGAAAATCCCAAAAAACCTGAGCATGTGGAAAGTGATATCGTTTGTGAGATTTTTTAATCCCTCGTAGTTTTAGAACCTAATCATGTTCTATGAATAGTTAAAAATGTTCAAAGCGTAGTTCAACTTCTTAAGCGTACCAATCGCAATTCTTTCACTTAAATGGCTTTTCGGAAAAGGAAGGGTACCTACGTTCCCACTTTCTATTAAGAAAGTAATAGAGTTGTTCCAAATCATATATTACTGCTGCGCGTAGAGTATTCTTGCATTTAGATAAGTTTAGGGGAGATGACAGGACATCTGCTTAGCACTAAATATGCATTGGAAATTTGGATGTGCTCAAAAATTGTAACCAACTTGGTCGTCACTTGAAAGTATTAATGGTCAAGACAACTTGTTGAATCAAATCCCGCAAACAGTGCCTGGAGGAGGGACTCGTATAACCAACGTAAATCCACTAAATTGTCCTGGTGCTGCAGAGACAACCCACATTTAAATGTGCTGCAGTGCCTTCTGCGACGACCTCCCCCCTCCCCCCTGCTCACCTAAGACATGTCACCAAAAGCGTACTGGAAAGATCTGATGTTGACAAAGTTGATCCGGTTCGAGTAGAGTTCAAGGACCTTCCGTACCAAAGAATGGAATGGAGGAAATTCTCTCTCTTTTACCTTAAACGACTGGTGGTTTTGTTTGCGTCACACTCTTGCCAAATTAGGCATTAAAAGTCACGCGCCGCACTGCGTCTAGTAAATGTACCCTAGACCAAATATGATTGGTCAGCGCAATTCACCGCGTGACCAGGCGTTCTCTTCACTGCTATTAACCGTGCTGCCTTTGTAGGGTGAAACGCAGCATGTTATGTAAGTGAAATGTTCCTTACACTTCCTTCCAAAAAAGATCAGCTTTGCGAATTGTGAGTCTTAGAGTAAGACCGCCATCAGCAATTTCAGAAGTCGACCTTCCAAAAACGATGAACAAATTCCCAGGCTTTGCCTGTTTCGTCATTCCTGTTCCGATCACCACGAAGGCGGGCACAGGAGAGGATTACCTAAGAAGAAGTTGATCCGGCGTCAGTGAAACTCGTGCGTAGCCACTGCATAGCAGAGATTTTTTAGTCAGGGCTTATCGTGGATTCGGTATCTCTAGCCTGGACAAACGATCTGAATATAACACTCGAATAACAAGGTCTTTGCGCAGAGAAATCCAGACTAACGTAGCTGTGGTTGGCTCATAAAGACCTCTTCGACCTACTTTATGAATGGTTGCTATAATTAAATTGATGCCCGCTTCCTTCAATGGAAAAAGTTTGTAGACAACTTCTGCAGCTCGTTCGAGGAAGCTTAGAGTACAAGGTGGCTGACAAATTCGAACTCAAGAAACCCATTGTTATTCCAATCCAATTTGCGTTGGTTTCGAGTGTACAATGATATTGTTCTTTCGCCACCCCACGAAACGTCGATTCTGGTAAATCATTATTTTTATCTAGCTCTATGCATTCGGCCCAAAAAATGGCGATTTTTGCCGTCCCATAATATATGGATAAATCATGTAAGACATGCTCCACAAAGCGACACTATCATATGTGTTGTCAAAAAAAGGAAGCCAGGAAGTATTACAAAATCGAAATTCCCGCATTTTATCAACAAGAAAGACATTGAATTGGTCGAATTAATAAATGTAAAAGCGCTTCACCTCGCGGAAGTAAAAATAGTATGTGTCTTTCTTTACCTTCTGCCAGAGCTGCTGCGCAGTGAAAACCGCAGTGTCGGAGAGAACACGGTTTTTATTTCTATATACAAAGCAAGTCGATCTGAAATTATCAGTATATGAATGAATGACAGATGCTTATCTGTATTTGAATGACGTAGCCACGTCATACAGAATTTGCTTTAACTGCCGTATAGAATCTGATGATACTAATAGCCTAGTCGGCGATTTAATGTCACAAGCATATCCGCTTCAAAGAAGTGATGTGGCAGATCGGTGATTGGAATGGTGAAGAAACCAGTTATCAAAGACCCAACTGTTATTACGACTTCTTGGTTTAGTAATTGCATAATAAAAGCAGTGCAAGCTTCGTCTTTCCAAGGTCTTTTCATCTTGGTGCTAATTTTGAAGTTGAGCGTTAACAGATTCCTCCATGCTTCGCCCTTTGATAGTATCTTGGTACAAACAAGGAGTATTTCCACCGCGCAAACATTACAAAGTTTAGAATCCCTGAATGGATTGATTAGAGAAAGTGGAAGCTGCTTTGGAGAAGGCAAGGCGGGGCTACGAGTACAGTAGCTATTCTCGAATGAGATCCTAGATATTCGCCCCGAAGGCAATCGACAAATCTTTATCCGCGATTGGGCCCGTAGAAACGCTCGCTAACGATATTCTGATCAATCAACTTGAAATTGGATTGACTCTCGGCCGCTGTATTTTCGCATATTTGGTCGAGGCTCTCCAACCTATCGCCTGGCTTTTCATTTCACCAATTAGTTTTGGAATGAATATCCACAACACGAGTTGAAATGCGATGGCTGTACTTGCGATTCATGTGTCACTTCTGGTCAATTTTCCTTGTCTCCAGCTACTTCTCATCCTTTGTCCACCGTATTTCCTGGTTTATTTTTGCTAGCAGTTAACCCAGAAGCGTATGCTACTTAATGGTGCAATATGAAATCATTGGCCGGCGGGAAAATACTTTCCATTCATAGCCAACAACTATTTGAGTACGTGCTAGTGTGCCCATATCAGACAACAATTGATTCACTACTCCCGTTTTCCCCAAAGCACGTGATCGCTTGCAGCCATTATTGATTGCTGGAGTGCTTGTGGATCAGTGTGCTCATTCCATGATGCAATTACGTCATGTCACTGGATGGAGGATAGTTTCTCTGTTTTCCATGTTCATATGAATATATACAAGATCTTATTATAAAAAATCCGCGAAACCAACTCTCCATTGTTTCAATTCTTTTCTTGCTGCACATCCAGAGTCACTTATCAGCTTCTAAAGGGCGAGGAACGATTAAATGAGTGAATTAATCCGCTTCAAGATTTTCTGTTTGCGCGTTTATACAAGGCAAATAATCTTGGAGAGAGTTAATGGCGATTATTGTAGCTACAATAACAAACAGTGGTCCAATAGCACAAAGTGTCAGCAGGGGTAGTGAGGATTAAGTAGATGCAGAAAGATGTAAAGTTACAGTAGGATGATAATTTCTTTCTTGTTTCACCCTGGCTAAAGAGACTTGATCGCACTTTGACCCTCCTTGAAGCGTCCGAAATTTTTGGAACAATTCAAGGTACATCATATCATGACCCATAGGAACCTTGTGAACTGTGTGGCCCTCAAGCCGTTAACGCACCTATCAGCGATACGGTTTCGGTAGAGATCTTCCAGGTAGATTTATCATTACGAAGCCGATGCTTGGATGACAAGGATTTGTTTGGCGACCACAAGTTATCACTAAGTACTGTATATAGCGATAATCTTTGCATGATATAAGATATGTATGACAATACTGGTATGGGCGGAGCATAGAAGTACAACACACTGAGAGATATGGTTCGAATTAACTGTAAGGCTATATTTATAATATTTGCATAATTATTACTTTTTTGAAAAGAAATCTTCTCTCTGCCTGGTTCAACAAAACTTGTTCAATATTTTTGTGTGAGATGATGGTATAAATGCCAAATGAAACACGTTTTCTCACCATGTGACCCGGAGCCATGGACCGAACGGGGTTTTTTAATATTACGTGGCAAACACGCATCTTTGATGGGAATCTTGAAGATCATTCATAGTAAAGTTTATCATGCCTACATAAACTGAAGCATGGAACAAACACGTATAGTGTTTAGACATTATTTCTGCTCCTCTCTGTTGCCACGACCGCTTTAGTCTCTGATTTTCTGTTTTCATTTCTCTGCCCCTTGTTGTTACACGCGGGAGCGAGGCTGCCTCTTCTTGTATTTATATTGGCGGTAAAAATGGAGGAAAAGAAATAGGCTGAACGAAATTAAAATAGTCTAAATAACACACATTTTTGGCTTTAAAGGCTCTAAGAGCCAGTTTGAGACAAAAGGTGAACTTAAAAATGGCCTTCTATATTGTAGGATTCAAAAGAAGGAGAAAAAGGCTACTTGAAATGCACTTGCAAATCAGGTGAGACATTTTTTTAAATTTTTTATGTTGAATTTTGCTGAAATGTTCATGTTCCAATAACGGAGCAACGGAAGTTAGAGAATTTGTACACCAAGATGAGACATTTTCTGGCCAACTTTGAGCACAAGGTGTTTCTCTACTTATTTTGAACGTTTGGGTGCATCATTAATGTTGAGAAACAAAAATGGGTGGATCTTCAATAAAATGCTTATTTTAGAAGAAAAATTTTAATTTAGAAAGAACATTTTATTTTCAAGAAATATTCAAAGTGGTAATAGAACAATAAAGCTAGTTTGTTTAAGCAGTAATTTCTCAATTTTCCCAGATTTTAGTGAAGTGGGATAAAAATTACACAAAAATGCTCAAGTGCAGTGAGCTTTCTAGGATCAACCTTTCTTATCTATTCAGCACAGTTTCAATTGCAAATGATATTGCTGTTTTTTGGTATGATTTGCAGTGTAGCCAAGTCATCCATTCTGTGCCTCGGATGTTAACATCTTGAGTGGAGTGATAATATTCAATCTGCGTTCATATCTCTCCTCATATGATAGATTGTTATAATTAAGAAATAAAGCCCTTTATAATTTTTCTATTTATTTAAATTCCTGCATGTGCAGTGTGTTGAGAAACTTAAGTTGGGATTAAAAGTCTGTTGTTCTTATTATGTAAGGGATTCATGCCAATATCCAATAATACTAGATGTGTGGCATCTTGTGGAACTTTTCCCATAAGTGTCTATTTTCTAGATAAAAGGGCTAGCCAATTTGTGATATGCTCTTCTTGATTTGACATTCTTTTCATTGTTCTGGTATTGGGCTTGCAATGGTGGCTTGAATTTTTTTTAACTAGATAAGTTATTGAATGATAAGATCACTTGTGATATTACATAATTCATACCCTACTGGGTCATCAATTTCAATTCTGGCTAATAGGATTTGAAGTTTTACACATTGAGGTCATGCTAATTACGTCAAGCAGTCAGTTGTTTCTTGGCCAAAACTTTGATCCCTTCTTGTTAATAGTTCCTTAGGTAACTAGTACAGGATGGTTGCTGAGAAATTCTTCAGTTTTATTTTACCAGGAGGGCTCTGAGCAATTGTTTCAGGGGCATTGCTCAAGGGGTTCTGTACGATTAATCTTGTGTATGTTGGCACAATGAAGGTTTCATAGGCAAATGATGAAATGTTTCAGCCGTCTTGTGTTGCTTTACTTTCAGTGCATTCCCAATCAAAGATTTCAGTGCAAAACCTATCAAAGCATAGAAGTTTGTCATGAAGGAAAATATCTTTTAAGGCTAAGGAATTCACTTTGCTTTGTTTTTTATTGCCCAAATATGAAGTCACATTTATCCTGACCACCCCCCCCCCTTGTCTGCAAATCTCAACTTTGTACCCCACAAAAAAATTTTGTAGCTCTGTTCCCTGAATTGTTCATTTTCTTGGTAATATCAAATGTAGAAAATTCTGTTGGGTAAATCTGTTGCATTGTAGAGGAACAAATGAAGTTAAACGTAACTCAAAGTTAAACTCATTTTAGAATTTCAATTGATATGTTATCCTCATATCAACAAAACTGGCTCAGTCTTAGCAAAAGTCTCGTTGTTCCAATCTGCAACTGCAATTTCCACTTGACAATTGTTTTACACACAATCTTGAAAACTTTGAAGTAGCTGAAACTTTTCTTGAATTCTCAAGCAGAGCCTGTGCCTTTCCCAACTTTATTTCTTCCTTATTGCAACTCCATAAGTGCTATGGGTCACCAATTTTTTGCTTTTCTATTTTTATAGTTATTTATTGGCAAACACGAAATCTAATTATCTTCATAATGGAGGCACTTCAGTTGATCAAGTGTTTTCAAATCAAAATAAGTAATCGCCATTGTATTCCTGTGTCGCATTGATAGATTACTTTTCATCAACGAAAGGTATCTAATTGTTTCACTGCTGCATCCTCTTTATGGTTAAACTGGATTACACTGGAGCTCACATTAAAAATATTTTTTCAACAGGTTCCGAAAAGGTAGTTCTTGCATGTGTTGATGAGAAAACTGGCGCTTTGCACGTTCCAGAGAAATGCCTAAATGCAGGACAGGGTGAAATCAAATTGACAAGTTGCCAAGACAAGCATTTTTGCCTAGCAAGGTGAGTTGCTGAAACACTGTTATTTGCAGATAAATTATTTCTATTGCCAATCTCGACAAACCATATTTTCTAATCGTCAAGAAACATTGATGTGGAAGCTTCATAACTCCTTTGTAGAATCGCTAAGCTAAGTTTTAGTAATGACGTCATTTCAGCCCCTATAGTTTGGCTTTTAAAAGCCGCTTTCATAAAAGTTTAACGGACACCCAAGGCAGTTTTTCGTCAAACACTCCTTAGAGTATGTAAAAGTCGAAAACGATCAAAAGTTGACAACTAGATAGCCAGATGACGACTAAAGTCACGTCAAAGGCTGCAGAAAATGGTGTATGGTTAGTTGAGTTATGACTCATAGCTGTCTACGTAGCGTTCCTTTAGAAGAGTTTAAGTTGGAGTTTAAGAAGTGTTATATACATTGAGCAGGTTTCTAACCAGGGATTTTCTAATAAAACATGTAAAGTGGATGCAGGCATGTTTCATGTTTCACCATCACAGCTATTCTCTTTCTCATAACCTCACAAGTGACTATCGACCCTCAACTAGCTGTCAGCCTTTTGTCATTTTACAATTCTTGCATAGTGTTAAAAGTGCCTGACAAAAAATACATCGAGTGTGCGAATGTCACAGATAACCATCAGTTTTGGCCCAGGATAACCATCAGTTGGTGCGTCTACCAACGCAATCTACTACCGTTAATATATCATGCTTTAAGCACTGCAAATGACTTGAATAATCACGTTTGGTATTTCTCGATGAATCCTGCCGACAAACTCTTAATAACAGCCCATTCAGAACGTGGCCAGACAAAGGACTTGATTTGTTTTGGTGATGCTTTTTTAGTCCCATTGGCCTAAGGAATTAAGTTCGAAGCCCATTAAATATTTTCACTATTCTGGTAATCGTTTTGGCAACAAGCCTCTCTTAGTACGATATCTGCAGTATGAATCAATGGCTCTTTTTGGATCTTTGATCAAATAAAATTAGTGGTGGATAAGATGGCTCGTCTGGGTCCTCTTTGGCCCTGCTTAGCAAAAAACCATTTTGGCACCAGACTTCTAATGCTTCTCAGAGACACCGATCGGAACGTATAAACCCTCAGTTAACTTTACTTATTTTTGAGACAACAATTCTGCATCCGTTAAAGGTTTCTTTTTCATATCAAATTACGCTAGATTGGATCAAATTAAAATTCAATTTTTTGCTTCCTAGCCACTAAGTTCTTTAGTTTTATGTAAAAATGAAAGAGAAATATTTAGGCATTGTCCTTATTAATGAAGTTGAAAGTTTTAATGTGGATCAAACAAAGCAATAGGTAATTGAAGTGGAAGTGGGTATCGTTTACTCCCAATACGTCAGAGGGTTTCAGAGGGTTTGGAAAGGGGTCTTGTCCATTCATACGATAAAGTACAGAATGCCTTCATCTCCCGTTTTTTGAGCTAGAGAGCTTAGTCTTGAGCAACTGCAAGGCGTGTGTGAACCAGAAAACATTTCGCAAATGCTTTTAGCTCCCACTAAACATGATACCGTTAAGTTAGCAAGAGAAAAAAACATTGGTAATAGAAAATCTTTCCATTTCTTTGCCTTCTTTTTTAGTCTTTTTAAGCATTTAAATCACTCATGATGAAAGTTATCGCTATATTCTTGTAGTTTTCATGAGATATTCGTCTTGCATCCCTGATCTTCTTATTTTCTAGATGGCACCAAACAGGCTGGACAAACTGTAGTGCCCCTTGTGGTGGAGGCACCCAAGAGCCTCTTCTCGAATGCAGAAGTTTTGTTGTTAACGATGTTGTTGCAAACGAAATTTTTTCCAAGCAAGACGGGCGTTGCGGGTTTTCTCCTAAACCATCAGGAAGAGCCTGCAACCGGGTAGATTGTCCTGCTACCATAGTCCATGTTGGCTGGTCACAGGTGAGAAATCTTTACCTAGTCATTCTCCTAAGTTCTAGAAACATTAAGACACTTTACAATAATTTTCATAGCAAATAACAAGTCAGACGATTGTCACTCTGAAACTTTTTGCTAAGTAAAGCGCTGCCTGAGAATGTCAACACAATGCTACCAGTGTCCAAAAAGTGCTATTATTACCGTTCAGGAGCAATTTCTTGAGCTCAGACACACCCACTGTGGTTCGTTCAGCGCAAGAACACACCCTTGTACCATCTCCTTTTTACGGTCCTCTACAAGCCTCATCGATATACGGTGGTAGACGATGCCAGATTTGATGACAGTAAATTCAGTTAGGAATGTTCAAGGTGTACCTCAATGCGGAATGATACCGAACATTCATGAATCGCCACAAAAATGGGGTGCGCCCATGCCGACGAGTCAGTGTCTTGGTGATATCGGGTCACACTCTTCACACCGAATTTGTCTCACTTAAGTGGCTATATATGATGCTATACCTTGAAATACGCCATGCCTGCAGCTTTCTATTTTTCTGTGCCTTTGAATTCGTGCGTGTATAGCTTATCTAGATCAAAGCAATATCTACCAAAAGAATTATCTAAAATCATACCCGCAAGCTTGGTTCTGAAGAATTGGTGCAGAAGGAAGTGGGAGGTCATTCGGTCACCGATTCTTCTCTAAGCACTCTAGACGCATACCGAGGGCGTTTCTGGGTCTCGCCAGTAATCTGTTCGTGCTATCCTGATATCATTTTGTTTATCTGTTGCTACGAGTTTCTTATCTTGCATTACCAACGGCCGCTTCCTATTACACAAAGTCATACTCGACTTAAGTGTTCCCAACCATCTCCAGTTTCTAGTTAAACAGCAAATAAAATGTTGTGAAAACAAGTTATTTATTCTTTAATTCCTTGGGATTGCTTTGATTGCTGGCAGATCATCTTGCATTTACAGCCACTGATACTGCAAATACGAAGAGAGATCATTTCTTAGGTAATACTTGTGATGCCCACTGTCACCCAAAGTGATGCAAGAGTTATAAAATGCATCGGTATTTACATAAAGAATTTCTCGAAAGACTACCCTGGAGACTTGATTTGTGAACAGTTTTGTCCAATCATTTTCTCCATGCAATATATCATTGAATGCATTTGTAACCATCGTTGATTCCAATAAGATTTCAAAATGCCAACCCTTTTAAGAGCTTCCGTATCTGCGAGGCTTTCCTTTGGCTTCAGGGGGAACTTCTGTTTTGAATCTCTGTAGAGATGCTAATTTTTTATAGCGTGGACCAGACTGGCCAATTGATTAGCGCGTCTACAAAACCTTTTTTCGGTGACCCATGTTTCCAAACTTTGAAGCTGTTTTTAACATTTTACAAATTGCTCAGCGTAAACTACCACCCAATCTGCCTTGTTTTCTCTTGATATATTGACACGAGTTTCCCTAGACATGCTTTGTTTTCTTAAACATCATTTTTGAAATGGCATTTCTGACGTCATAGTCTGATGCTTAGTACTTGGAAAGCGCTGCGCTAAGAGGCTTAAGTTGCCAAAAGTCCATGAAAAGGAAAAGGGGATGAAGTGTGTGTTCTCTGCTGTGCTTAGCCCTTTGATAGTGGTCGATCCTTAGTAACGCTTTCGTTTCAAGCCCTCTGACAAGTGATACCAATGCGATTAATTTTTAAACAGATAAATCAGAACGGTGTTTTTGCAAGCAAAGTATCAATTATGTCCAAAAATATTTGAAGGAATGGGAAAAGTGGCCATATGTTTATAAATCTTGTATTAAGCCTACGTGGAACATGGATTTGGTCTTTAGCGGTCATCTCAAGGATTTGTATCTCGTGCTGCAAGCTAGGATATACTTTTATGTGGAGGTCTTTCCGCCATCACGAGTATCTGTTTGACAAAAAGCTGCCATGAGTTTGTTCATCGAATGCTTTCTCTTAGGCTGCCTCTTAGATTTTCTTCATTTTCTATTTCTAGGACAGGGGCTTTTAGCAGAATATTTAGATTGCCAAAGCATATTTGAAAGTTAAAATTTTTGAGCTAGAGAGCTTTGAATGCCTATGTGTTGTCGTAGCATAGCGAACAAGTACTTCTTCCCCCAATTATGACTTTTATGACAATATAAAATTGACAGTTACTAACAGCACTTGAAAAATCCCATGAGTGGAAGATGGAATAAACATGGTGTTTCGATTGGTTGCTATGCTTCTGCATATTTTCGATTGTCTATTGTAGAATATCATGTTTAATCCAATATTGTTTCTCAAATATTATTCTAGCTATTGACGTCCTGTCCAGGCAGCTTTGCTAGTGGACTAAATGCTCTAGATTCCACCTCTCTCCTATCCCCTGTTAATCTTAGCTGAACGACGGGTAAATCAGTTTTGGATTGACGGTTGTCTTCCTAAATGTAAAACTCAGCATTCCTTGAGTTTCGAGAAACTTGGTGTGGAATGAAATATATTGGATTTAACTAAAAGTTAACCTGACTATTTTCAAAATGGTGGCCATCTCTATTTCTTTTTGCCGTAAACTTTGATTTTGTTGGTCTTCTCTTGCTTACGCCTGCTTAATTTCCTTCCGATTTTGTCGAAGTAATTCGTTCTGACTTTTATGTTTCAAGTAAAGCCTTGCTGCTGGATATAGGTTATTCTTGCATTGTCATTCCCAGGAAATTTATTTTGGGAACATCATTGAAAGCATCATCCTGCTTATCAGAGATCTCTTAAAATTTTCTTTTATCACTTCCTTCTTGATATCATCTCCACTCCTATGTTCTTGTTTGTGTCGTCACGAGGCTTCTTATTTTGCATTGCTGAGACACGTGACAATGTTAGACTTTCCTGTCAAAATTTGATATCAGCAAAATTCTTTCGTTTTTAATTCTTATTTTGGTCTGTCAATATAAGGCATCTTTCATGTACATTCGTAAGAAGAGTTATGCAACGCCTTGCTCAGGGAAATCATAAGACTCGCATTCGTAAACAAGGGGTCAAAAGAGTTTGTTGTTCCTTGTGTTGCCATCTTGCAGAAGAACTACGCAGATGAGTCACCAATGCTAGCAAAGTACTCCCATACCCAGCAGGGCAAATTCAGTCGTAAGTGTCATTGCTTGCTGATCGCCCTGAATCGACAATAAAGCGTACTGTTATCCAATGAATTATACTTCTCTTTGGTTTACCAATTTCAATTTTATTAATAAGTTGTTTATTAAACGGGCGTGGACCAATCCAACCTTCCCTCGCAGCCAGCAACTTCCGTCCTTCTTCACCAGTCAGTGGAGTTGCCCATTTACATGCATTGTTTCTCTTCTGAAGTTTTGTTTTCCTGGTGTTTTTACGCTGCGACTCTTTCCTCGTGCTGATTAAAGTCAATGTAGGCTGGGCTGTGCGCTGCAGTTGCCCATGGCCTTGTCCAAGGCCTTTTCTAAACACTAATCATAGAATGCACACCACAATCCGATTCCAAAACACAACACAACTCCTGCTAAGCTAATGCTCTTTCAACCAAGCAATGAATCGATCCCTTTCAACCAGCCTTGCTTTGCCTGTAAACCTTGTCTATTATTGTAAATAACTAGGCTTGTCCAACTTTGTCTATGTGTGGTCCACTGCCCTATCGGGTAGCCTATAAATTACATTACTTGCCACATAGTTTTACCAAACCTACCTTTAACAATAAATGATGCTTTAAGGGCGATTCATTCTCTTTGTTCCGAGTACTAATCTCAATAATTGTCTTTCATATGACCGAGGAATTTGTTTAAATATCTAATCTAGAAAACGTCATTTCTACTTTTCACAGGAATGACTCAATTCATTTCGATGAATTTAATTAGCTCTAGAATGGAGATGTTATTCTGTATCATAATAGTCTGTTCATGGCTGATAAGATTACGCCTCACTTCCGGTATCTTATAGATGATAGCATTGATGATCGATTTTGATCTCGATTTAGAGTTTTACTTCCTCCCCTGTTATGATTTCTCATTACTAGTTGTTTTGTTTTTAATCTGCCTATCAGCAAGAAAAACTGCATCTTCAAAGGCACATCTCTCTGCATTCCTTATGGCTTTTTGCACGATATGTTCATTCAACCACTTGTTGACCCTACCCAGCTCCGTTCCATTTTTTCTCATACCCTGTACTTTAAAAGACCTTCCTCTTACACATTTATTGACAATTCTGGTAATGTCTTCATCGTCCAATGGCTTGCATGTTCAATATAATATTGTAATGGTTTTTGCACGTTTTAAGTCTTCGAATTCCAGTAGCTAACAAGAACGGTGAAATGAAAGAAAACAGATGCCTGAATATTGAATTTCCTGTTGGGTAATGTTTTCACTGGGAAGAAAATCGAGTCGTCTTGCAATCAATAGTGCTCACCACGTCAGCAAAATAACCTATTCCTAATCTCTGCAATTGTTTTGGGAATTTTTCACACTGCCTTCCTATTTGTTTTCCTTGCCCCAAATCCCTTCTTTCAAAAAATGTTGTTCTATTGGGCTTTGGAAACTTCAATGTTGTTGTATAGACCTTCTATTAAAGCATTGCAACCAAAACTGTTTTGGATTGGAGGGGTGTTTATTAATCCTACCAGGAACTGGAAGCCCTCTCAAACAGAGCTGTCTTTGCAGAGATTTCCTTGGGATTTCGGCAAGGGTGCGATTGATGATGTCTTTGGTTTCCTCAAAAGTCGCTTTTTCTCGGCATATTTATATTTCCTTAAAAGCAAAACTTTTTTTGTAGGATCCATATTTCTAACAAACAGCCGTTCTGAATCTTTAATCCTTTCTTTCCGACGGCCCTGTTTAAGATCTTGTTGGAAGTAAACGATTTTAGAAATGACAACACTCAAATGTGTTTGTTTTCAGGAAAATACTTTTGTGCTTTGAAATCTTGGCTTGCTGAATTTGTATGTGAATTGTTTAGTCGCCCATGTTTCCATCAACCATTGTTTTCTATTTCTATTGTTGTTTATGTTAAAGTTTGTTTATGGAAACAAATTAGAACTTAAGCTAAAAATTCTATTGGATTTCAGAATTCTATGCATGTTGTTTTTTATTCCCACGATATCCCATTATTGACATGCCACTGATTTTTGTGCATAGCCAAAGATACAGAAGGGGATAGCTCAAACGATGGAGATACTTAAAGCCAGTTCTGTCGCTTTCCACCTTTCGCTATCCATGAACTGTCCCCTTGCAATGTGCATTATAGCTTTTTAGTGTCTGGCAGTCCTTTTCAACAGCTTGCACACGAACGGTCTGGGGCAAGATTGGAACAGAATGATTCGACGCCCATCCATTCCTTTTCGTTATCACCACTCTCTCTAAATCCCTTCTTCTTATTGTTACATTCTTGGATCAGTGGTTCGTTGAATATCTATCTTCGACAAGATGAAGTATCATCAAGGAGATGGGACGTTCATGTTTATTGAAAGGTGGGAGGTGTTCCCAAAGACAAGATCCAATGATGCAAACTAGTTTTCAATCTGCATTTCTATGCCTTGTCATTCGTGGTGTCTTAGGCAGCGCAAGGTTGATCGTTCTTCTGATGCGCATAGAGAACGGACTTTGAACTTTACCCCAAGGTTGGCGAATCTTGAATGACCTAGTGTTTCTCGTGGGCATGAAATTCGAAAATCGTGGATTAGAATCCAGAGATTCCAGGCCGTAAGGCGCTTTAGCTTGCCCTCTAGCTTCCAGTGTTCTTGGATTAAGCTGCATGTTCTACCTTGCTTTAATATCATATCAAGGATTAGTGAGGAAATTACAATTCTTGATGTGTTTCACCTCCTGCTTCGTGCTAACATTCTAGCTAGCCACTCAGTTTACTGATTTCATCAGCATCGCCCCCCCCCCCCTAATTGGGGCTTAGAAGATGCGATGGTGTTCGCTAAGCCAGTTTATATCTCATCTTTTTGTCGGGTATCTTTTCATTGTCTTTACCAATTTTATGCTCAAAGCCATGCTTGATTGATCTCTCTGGACTCTTATGGATGTTCGGTTCTTGGAATTGATAATTTTCGTAGAAATGATGCCACTGGATTCTTTCTATACACACGTAACACCCCAAATTTTCAACTTTAATTTTCCTGGGGCCTTGCCTAGTAAGAGTTTCTGCACTCACAACAGGGGTACAAAGCAAGAACTATTCCCTCCCATGTTGATTGCTTCAATAAATAGCTCAGACTGCAAAACCAGATTATACATCGTTCTCTCGACGCTTTGGCTCCCCAACAAATGTTGGGCTGGGAATCAGTTATTTATGAGTGTAATCACAAAATGTCGATATGCTGTTTTTGTAGGATACTATGAGTCCTTGAAGTGGGCAACTTAATTCTTACCTGAGCTCATTAACTTGAGTCTCTTAGAATGCAGAGTTTGAGAATAGACGACTTATCGAAAGTCGGATAATACATCGGTGTGATGCTAATGCAGCGATTATAGCCCTCAGATGGGAAGATTACGGGATTATAGTTCAGCTGTAAAAAATTTGTCCGGAATTCGGATGCAAAGCAGAGCAGCAAGTATATGAAAAAACATATGTTTTACCCGTACTTTCATTTCTGCGCTGAGCTGCAGTGTTATTGTTGTGATAGATCGCAATTAAATGTGTCACTTTCGGTACTGGCTAAAACATTTCTGTGCGATTCATTCCTGAAAGATCCAATTGGCTTGATTAAATGGGTTAATTACATGAGCTCATTGACATTCCGTAGTGAATTTTCTCCACGTATTTGATAGTGAAAGGTAAGGGTTGTTAAAATAGGTTTGCGGCTATCGAGGGTTTCAGAATAACTCTTGTCTCCACTGTTGGTGGATTAACATCTTTAAGGTAATTTGTTTAGGAATATCGAAAGGGGAATGTTAAATTGAAGCAGCCCTTTTATAAATTCGACACTACCCTATATTGCTTTGTTTGTGAGCCAAGGAGCTGCATGCTTTCAGATATCGTCGTTTGCTAGAAGTAATTCGCGTTTTCTACCTTTGGATCAAAACCCACCGTGTTTGACATCGTGAAGTTGTCAATTGACCGAGGCCTAATTTTCGAGACTTCTGTTTCTTCTACCAAATTTTCTCCCTCTTGAACATTCAACAGAAATTACAGCCTTCTGGTGGCAATATTTTCATTTAGGCTGCTTTCCAATAGTGAAACCTCCCGCCATGTATGTTCAGTTTTCTTGTCCATTGATTCACTTTCCCTTTGCATTCGTGAAATCCCCTTTCAACGGGCTCAGCACTGAAACAATCAGAGCATTACTTAAGCCTCTCATTTAGGAGTTTAATGTCACTCCACGATTGCCAACTCAGCCTCTCAAATTGTCCATACAGACTGGTCCCGTTATCAGACCTCGTTTTGGCTTCCATGCTCAAGCCAAATGCCTCGTTTTGGTTCTCAGGTCAGGTGGTTCTCCATTTGCTATTTTAGTCCGCAAACTATTGCTTGAGGGTTAGTTGTGAGCCAGCCATTGAGCAAAGATTTAAGAGAGCTATTGAACAGGAAGACATGGAAGTTCTTTTTCTGCCAAAAGATCAGAGCATTCGCTAAGAAAAGAGACACTAGGAATTTATAAACACGAACGCTGAGCATTTAATGCGTACGCAAGATTTTGCTAATATTCCTTTAAACCTTGATCGTAGGCTTTCAATTCTTTGTATTGTGTTTTTCCATTTCAAGCATCCAAGACACATTTTGCGGGATCGTTTGCGTTTGAAGCCAAGAGGGACAAAGTCCTGGAGACCCTTAATCTTTTAGTCGCCAAATCTTTCTAAAAGTAGAAACGACCGCACGGGCTCGGACTTTTAATATTTCTTTAAATGATCGTCTCATTCTAAAGATGTTCTTATCCTTTCATTGTCCTGCTTGCTTGAACTATTTGCTTAAGCAACGTCTGTCTTTGCAGTTTTGCATGCTTACCAATGATCTTACTTCATAAACCAGTAATGGAGAGTACTAAATCTTGTAAGGGCTTCCCGTGGATATGTCGAATTCCTCAATAATTTGAAATACTAGTAGCCGAAACACATTTATTAAACGTCCGCTGTATTTTTGTACGGTCAATTATGACTTGCCTTAAAAAATTTCCCGCCTTTGTCATGTGCTCAGCGACAAAGGTTTCCTTTATCATATCGGTAGGAAAACACTTTTAACCCGCCATATTTTGTTGGTTACGGCACACTTTCTGCATATCCTATTACCAGTGCTCTTTATCATTGGCTGTCAAAGGGTGGATGAAAGATGAAGATCTGTCGAGTGCGTAGCTTTTGTCTTGTCGTCTTTCTTACAGCCTGAAGCAATTGCCAACTAGTAGGCCTTCCCTCCCCTAAACTTTGGCATGCTTGCAGTCAGAAGGGTAAACATGAAGCGCATTGAGCTACTATTCCAAGCTATTAATGTTCGTACGCAATGGTGCAAGTATCACAGGGTACGGGTGCTTTAAACGCTCTAATATGCCGATGGCCATCTTGGAAAGCTGTTTTCGTGTACTCCAGCGTCTTAAGCCTGCTCAGCCACGAGCGACCCTACTCTTCTTCCATATCATCAGCACTCAAGACGCGAGCAATCGAATCGCCACACCCGCGATCAACAATATCATACTTAAACCCTTAAGATTGCATCCAGTATTCAATGACTAGTTATTTATTCCATTGGCTTAATAGCCTTTTTTAACTTTGGGCTACAATAGCATTGTACTTGGTGATCCTCCTAATTCTTGCTTCCGTTTATCATAAAGACCCACCTTGAAAGTGGCTTTGAGCACAACGAGTATTGTGTCTATACGCAGGCCTGCCATTTTCTCCTTTCTACATTGCTGATACCTCACTTTCTGTGTATGCCAAAATGTTTTATCTTCAATAAACAATTGCAAGTTCATCGGCTGCGTTATTGCAATTTGATTAAATCATGGAACACTGTTTAGATGTGTGCGTCACCAATAGTTCTTTGTAAGTGTTTGCGTCTTCTAGGGACTGACCCTTGTTTTCCCTAGAAGACAGACCCTTCGTTCATTGTGTACGTTTGTAGCCCTGAAGCCTTTGCTTGGAACTTTTTAACTACTAGTCTTGCATAGGAATGGTTTCTTTTCTCCTTCGCAGCACCTCTCTTTACTCTTGAACTTCTCATTTATATCATCCCTGACAGTTCGTTCCCTTTACTGACATGTGCTCAAGCCCCAGTTTCGTGCAATCAGACACTCGTTTCCTTCTAGTCCATTTTTATGCTACTAAGAAATTACTTTGCATCCGTTAACTCTCAAATATGATTCCATCTATGAATTCTAAGTGCGCCTTTGGAGTGCTTAATTTAAGCTGGGTATATAAACTCGGTCTCATACCCTAGCCTCTTAATGCAATCAAAGTAAACATTGTCACCAATAGTGACAATCTCTTAATACGGATAAAACCATAAATGCATTCTGGGTTCGTCTAACTGCTTATGTATTCCTTGCCCGCAAATTTGATTTTTTCCAGAAGCCATTTATCGGTATCAACTTTAACTGTTGTATTTTTGTATGGGATTTATAGTTCTAAAGTCGTGTTATTTCTCTCCGGATTTCAATCCTTTACAGAGCGTACCGGCAATCTTTGAAACTCTTTACTTAAAAACGACCTCGTATTCAGCTTAATCACCGCGTTCTAGATTGAGTACTAGTCCCGTTCGGTTCGTCGATCGAGGCTAAGGATCCACTTTTTGGTTGAGATAAGCATAATAGGATTATCACTCAAATAAGGCACCGATTATTAAGTCTACCGATCAAATCATTTCATTTTACATCACCTCGTTTGATCCATTACCAAATTCGTGTGAAGATGACTGATAAAGTTTGCAAGAAAAGATACAGTGTATGTGTGAAATGCTAGAATTGATATTCATTGTAATATTTGGATTTTATTTATAAATTGGATTTCTTTTATCTCTAAAATTGGAAATTAAAACTTCTACCACAGAAAACGACCCGCGATATTTACTTTCATAGGAGAAGAATATTTCAAATGCAATTTTAATCTGGACCTTAGCTAAGTTATTTCTTTAAGAAAATGTCCCTTTTTCCAGATATGGTGGAGTTAGTGCAAAAGAGCCAAAAGGTTTAACTGCGCTTCAGACACATCCTTTTGGCTCTCTCAACAGAAGCCGAGGGAAATATTGCCGCTTCTTTAGGCCCATGTTTTCTTGAAGTTAATTGGTGTGCCTTCCAGTTTCTGTTGCATTTCTAAATGACTTTATAATGCCCAAACGGCCAGGTACGGCTGTAGGTTCTTCAAACCTTTTCGTGAATTTGTCAGAAACGTGACGGATCGTGTGGTGATCTAAAGAAATAAGACAATGGATAAAGGGGTAGCTAGAAAATTTCACGATTTCAGCTTTAGAGGCGAGTTTATGGGAACTTCACCATCTTCTCGTTAACCGAAACTTGACCTAGATTGCCTATTCCTAAAGTCACAATCAATTTGTTGGTCACAATTATGGAAATGATAATGACTTAATTATGCGATAATAAGCTCTGCCTATCAATGAGTTCAACTTTGATCACAAAAAATAATCACCACCCAATCATTTGATCATTCAAAATAGTTGTGCTTGATATTGTCTCCAGTTCCAGGAGAAATGTGAAAGACCGACTATTTGCGTAGTTTCACCAAACAGCTATTTTTGTTTGTTTTCGTTGATGACAATGTTAATCGGGTTTACTGCAAGTTTTCGAGTGATTTAATGGCCTTCGTGTGCAGACCAGTTCCCTTTGAGCGCCAGTTATTGTTTGTAAACTAGAAATGATTTGCGAAACACGAGAGGTCGCGGTGCTTTGCTTTGCAAAACCTCTCCTTTCGTAAACAATTTTATCACCTCCTCGTAAGCCTTGCTTCAGAATTACATTCAGGCATGCATAGAGAACAGAGATCATTCAAATGTCGTCCCCTCCCTCTTCTTCAGTTCTTTTTTCTAAATGGGCAATTCGACATGATCATTATTAGGCTATTGGCACGCCTCTTTTAATATTATGTGTCCAGTAAGCTGTCGCTTTTTCGGATCTCATGAGCATGCGATCTGATTTGCTCTTGACGCAGCACATGACAAGCTGCCACGGGGAAATGCCAATTCATTTTGACGGTGCACAAGGCTGCGTTCACATTGCACACGCATTTCTTGTTGCCAACTTTTGCGTCTATGATACACATTGGATACCAGGGCTCAGGTACTATTTTCTTCCCGCGATTGCTACGAATGACACCCGTCGTTTCGTTTCAAAAGCATGGAAACATTTCAAATCGCTCATCTTTTAACTGTAACCATTAGTTTTGACAACCGACCGCATTTATAATCCGATGAGGTCGCTGCTACTCCGCTGTGTTTTGCATCGTCTAACGGACAGGGTCAATTACCCCGAGACAAATGATGTCACATGGCCCCCACCTTTTCGCCAACGCCAGCGAATGTTTAATTTGCTACATCACTCGATTCGTCAGCTTCCGTTGGTGTATTCTGTGCAAATCACATTAAAATTCTGATGTCATTTGTAGGGATTCTGATGTAGGGCATTCGCACACTGAACTTTGTTTGTCCAAATGTTGTTAGTGGTTTCATTTTTCAAATAAATTCGATAGCAATAATGCTTTTCGAGTTTCTATTCACTTTTGTTGTTATTTGTTCCTTGGTGGCGTGTTATGGGTAGCTAGTTGCAAATAGTCTCAATATTCCACAAAACGAATGCCGATAAGATCGTAGATAACCAAAAAGTATAAGCGCCCCTTGTAATCAGCAGAAGTTTCCCCAAGACCACTATTCATGCTTCGAGTTTTCGGGGTGCCTCATTTGCATACATCTTCTGCGAATATTCGTGTTGGTGAACAAATGTCTTTATAAGCCACCACGACATGCGAGAAATGCCCGTCCTATTACTGGAGGACTTTTTAAATCAGACATGATAATGAGAGTCGACTTCTTAATATTTCAAAAGCTGACCGATGACAGACTAGGTTTCTGGCTAAAGCATCGTACCATCGTATACATCGTTTTAAATGGGGCTTTATTCTGTTTATGACACCAACTTCACTGTGAACACTAAAAAGTGTTTCATTTTTTGACAATATTAGCCAGTAAGTCTGCAACCCAATTGTTTGGTACCCGTTTCGTTTCTAGTATCGTGACAAAGAGCGCTTCCAGACCCAGGTAAGAAGAACCCCCCGTGTAACCCATCGAATTTACCTGGCGCGCTCCAGGCTGCAAGGGGCTCAAAGGATTTTGGTGGGGGGGACCTCCATTTTGATGTTGACTAGGATGTTGAGACCTTGTTGAACAAGAAGTTATTTCCGTAGAGCCACAATGTCGTACCCCAGGAATCGCACCACACCCACAAAATTTCCAGGGTGTTCCTTTTTAATTCAAAAATAGCGATCGAAAAGTGTGTTAAGTAAATAGAAGTTGTCTGAAAATAGAATTGACATGGCACTTTCTTGGCCTGGCACAGACCAGTCAGCGGGCCAGCTGGGACAACCAAACAAAGAGTATGTTGTCACATCGTTTGAAGCGCATGAGACCCAGACGGATCTCCACACGAATACTCGAAATGATTGCCATTGTCCTGTGATTGTAAGCTTTTTTTGACTTCGCACAGCAGCCAGGCACGCCTTTATCTGTTTGAGGTGCACCTAGGATTATGCAGGTCCGATAGCCAGATCCTGTAAACTGAAGTGTTTGCCGCCAAGCACACGCGTAATCTTGTAGCTCCAGCCACGTATCTCTAAGGGCCGTTTTGTCGTTGTCAAAGCCAAGGTCGAGGTTACAGGCCTGTTGTTTACAAAGCGTCGATTTTGCTGCCCTTTGAAGCCAATATGGTTGTTTTTAATTGCTAAAATATTCATCTGTTGTTTGCCGTGGATTACAAAGTGTGGCCCTAGTCATCATCATTGCGAGCTTTTTGCGGTTTCAAGGAATTTTGTTCATCTTCAACACCACCGGATAAAAGGAAGAGGATCCGGAGCACTTCAAGCAGTCGTGATAAGCCCGGCACGATATAAGACTCGACAAATCAGCTAAAGAGGGATATTTTTCTGGCTTGTTGTTAGATGTAGCGCTGTATCGGTGCAGCTGGCGAAGAGATCCATTGCAGAGAAATAACAGCAACGGGCTTGTAACACGACATTAGGGCACCGAAGACGAAACCCGAATCGGCCGAGCAACCCCTCGGTGCTATTTGCATAATCTATTGTGACTGGTGATCTTATATTAGACAGAAGCACGGCTCGAGTTGAAAGGACTAGCAACTCTAGCTGTGGCAGCAATGGAGCTGAAGACTTTGAGGTTGTTCTTCATTTTGATAGTTTGTGTTTTTCACCAGTGCTCAAGAACGTGTGGCGAGGGAGTGCGATATCGGCAAGTGAATTGCATGCAAGTGCTTGCGAATGGAACTGAAGTCCAATCGTCAGACTGCAGCATCGAAGATGTGCCCCGGTTGACGGAACCATGTCATAGCCAGCCATGTGGTATGGAATTTTTGATCTTTTTTTTGCATTTCTTCTTCGTTTAATGTGTGATTTGGCATCAACGTATCTTTTGGTCTAAATTGAATTCATTGTATTGGAGATTTAATCGGACCTAAGATGCCCCGTAAACTACCCTCGCCAACGTCTTTCGCTCCCCTATCTCTTGGGCTGTTGTCGACAGCTTGGTTTTCATTCAGATCTTTGTGACATTCTCAGAAGATTCCATTAGCAAGGGCGCTTTTAACTAAGGCTGAGGCACAAGAGGTCCCAACACTGACTGAAATCCCAAACTTTTGACTGAGGGTCCTCAAGTGATGACTTTATTAGCAGAGCACGAATATATCTGGGCCAAATTATTACACAACATTGACCGCGGTAAAACTCTATGGCGGGAAAAAATGATTAGATCGTTAGGTCATGCAATGAGATATTGGAGATTGTACCTGGGTTTGCGAAATGAGCGGGTTTGTGATGTTTGCAAGACACAAAAGCTGTATATTCCTTTACTTAGAAAGCAAATGAACGCCCGTGTGCATTCCACAGAATTTTAACCACTTATAATGCGGAAAGGTCAGTTGCAAGCTAATCATCTCAGCTCTATCCGATAAAAAAATCAAAGGATTTTATTCTTATGGCTATGTGGAACACTGCTTGATTTTTTCTAGCGATGTTTCTGTCCTTGAAAGCCAAAACGTCCGTGATTGTTAGAAATCTCTCCAGCTAGGTGGAATAAGAGAAGTAGATTAGTGCCCATCTTGTTCGGACAGAAGGACGTGTTCTAATCAAAACAGTTGATTCTGTTGGTAAACGACGCAAGATTCGCCTATTAGAAGCCGATGTTCAATTCGTCAGGAATATGCCGATCGTGTGCCAAATTGTTGGCCAATGTTCCAGGAACATTTAATCGGTTTTCCAGGTTTTCCACTTATTTTTTCACAATGCCAGTTACGGTACTGGAGAGACAACTTTCTTATTTTCTAAGAAATCTACGGTTACTTCTGCAGACATAAAAACCTTCTTTGATCTAAATTCATTGTGGTACAAGCAGCAATCCTATTAAGCCGCGATTCCCGCGGTCTAGACGAAAAGTGCGGGATTTCCGCATATTTCAAGCATAAAACTGTCTGAGATTTATCTTTAATCAAACAGCAAAGACTGATCACATCAGGCCATAAATATTTGCAATGTCTATTTGAACAGTTTCAACGCGCTACCAAGATTTGTCCGATTCGCGCTCGCTCTTCGTGTTCGCTTCATGTTCGCTTCATGCTCGCTTCCATGTTCGCTTCCATGCTCGCTTTCGTGTTCGCTTCCAGTGTGATTTCTCCTGCGTTTTTTCCCATTGGCTTACTTCACTTTGCCTTACTTCACTTTGCCTTTGCCGCCCAATTTGTTTGTCCACCTTATCGAGAAGGATTCTCCTTTGGAACAGCAGTTTTCCAAAGAGACACGGCACATGACGTGACAATGACCCCTTTCCAATTCCCCACGTCTGCTGTGTCCACAGACAGCACCCTCTTGCTTTTCAATCAGCGACCACCACCGCCGCCTAATTTCTCAGGAAATTATTTCACCAATCGAATATAGAGTAAGCAAACCCGATTGTGACACCATAGACTTTGTATTAGCATGCCGGAGCGAACCACTGTCACTTCGTAACTAAATGCACCATTGTTACAATTGTGTGAACTTTCCTCAGAGAACTTCGAATCACTACCCCACAACCTTTACTGTTGCCCCAAAAAAACCTCAGTCGTTATTCAAGTCCCCATTTTGTGGTCTAAGAACCTTCGACCTGGCAAGGAGGAAAATCGTCTGCTTCACGCATTCTTCCCCTTTGGATGGTGACTTTTCCCTTCACCCACTCTAAGAACCATGCCAAGATCACCCCATATATGATTATCCTGTCCATTTATTCTACAGTACAACGGCAGCACCAAATCTAGCCTCAATACATCAATACCCGCCTCTTACTATAGAAGAGTGCTTTTCACGACAAATACCTTCTGTCGTTGTCAGCCTTAACCTTGAGGAGACGCACCTGTTTCTTATTCGGGTTAGCGGCGTGATGTTGACAAGACTGCGCAATGCAATTAAGTTACTAGAAGAGAGACGGTGACGTTTCAGTGCGTTTGTACCGGCCAGTTATTGGTGTTGAGAGACTAGCCAAAGCGCTCTTTCCCATTCCTTTAGCCCAGCCCTGGCTTTAATTAAAAGTGTTTTATTGCTTCGTATTTGCATTTAGGCAATTAACCAAAAATATTTAGCAATATTTGGTGGTTTTTAATGCCGGCAGCAGCACAGAGCAGCAGCACAGAGCCGAGTGGATGTTTCGCATTCTTACGGACATTAGTAGTTTGGCCCCCTGGTTAATCAGAGATCTTGGGGATTTGGCGAAGATGATGGCGAAAGGCTTTTGCCCCAGGGTATCTTCTATCCACTTAGGAAGTTCAGTCTTGCTTACTTTTGCCCATGAACATAAATATATAAACACGACATTCTCACATATAGTTAGCAAAAGGATTCCATTTGCATGTTGTTATTATATCCTAGTAATCTAGCGATGTTTAGCAAAACTCTGGTTAAATCGAGATGAGCATGAAAATATTTTCGTGCCTGTTCAAGATTATTCTTTACTGTTTCACATAGTATTCCCCGAGAACAAAGCCTCGGCATTCGAAGAAGTTTTCGATGATATTAAAGTCGGCGCGAAAATTTGGGTGGCTTGCGATCACCAGGTCACGATCGCAAATTCTTTGCTTTGCTTTGATGAAGGCGTAGAAACATTCTGTCTAATCGTAGCTAGGATTCCCAAAATGATATCGTTTGTCCCTCAGTGTCCTTTAGGTTCCTTGAAATTTAAGTTCAAGAAAGGTTGACGCAAAGAAAAATGTGAAACTAAATAGACTTTTTCATCAGAAGCATTGCCGTTACTATTTTGTGAAGAAATTGAAATTCGCTGTTCTATTTGTGTTTTACTTTGATTTTGAGGAGACACACCCAAATAGTTTGCGCATCATCAACACTATATGACAATTCGTTGGGAAGCAGCAGTTGTTGTATAAACATTCATATTTCGATGTTTTTCACTCGATTACCGAGAGGTTTGTTTTCAAACCCCAATCATTTCCTTCCATTTTTGAATATGGCTTTGGCGTGCCGAGGGCGCCATTCCATTTGTTCTTTGCACCGGCTTGCAAAGGCTCGACTTGGGCCTGCACACTTCTCGATGAAGGCGATTGGATCCGCACTATTCCAGCCCTACGCAGCTGTGCGTGTTTCCCACTTATTATCAATCTACGCAGGCTTTTACTTTAAATCCTGTTGACATCGAGTGGATTATTACTCTATGAATTATCTACTGAATAGCTTCTCAATATTCGCCTGTATTTATAGAATCAGAATGGCTTTGGGTTGTATTCAAATTTTTAGAGAAGTCGCTGGTCTAGAGGAGCCTCCAGATCTTGCAATCTTGCAACTATCTTTCTTGATTATCAGCTGATTTGTTTGGTAGATTGGAACAAGCTGGATCAACTATAGTTTGAAGATAAGCACGGGTTCGAAAAGCACACTATTGTGCAAATGCTGCTGAAAGATTCCACTCGCAGAAGGAAACACTCGTTATGTGATTGTAGAATCGGGGGTTTTCAGGGTGCTTTACACCCCACTTAAGGTTTGGACAAGGGTGTACATCCTTGGATGACGTCCTCAGCTTGGTTACTTTTCAGCAAGATGAGACGAATGAGTCCCTTGTTCAATGGGTTTTTGGGTGCAAATGAAGCAACCGGGCCAGTGAAGCTCGGCCTTGTTTTGAGTCAGAAACCCTTAGGAGTGCTCGTATGCGCAACGATTCTTTTACCAGTTTGCCTCAAGATGAGGTCATTATCTGGTTGGAGTGATAAACACGACCATTTTCAGTCTCCTAAAGACTTCTTTGAGCGTTTCTCAGAGGATGAGAACAGGATTTGCCTCTAAGTATATATTTATGTAGATTTTGCTTCAATCTTTTTTCTTCTCGATACAGATCGCCTCGTGATCGAATCCCCCGCGGGCGACCTAGAAGGGGATGTAAATGACAGGAACCTTGGCTATTTCCAACGTTTTGCTTGAAGGAAAAAGAGACACCTCTTGAATTCATTTATTCTTTCGTTCATTCGACATATTCCCGCCACCATCAGCAGAATCATAATCACTATAATCACCACATTTTTCATTATCAACTTTTTCATGATGGTCTTCATAAAAATGGCCCATCATCATCGTTAATTAACTTTTACTAGATTTCGCTATTGTCGAAGATGACCTAGACATCTTGCTGCCCAAACCGCACAGGCCATTGAAAAGATTCCACTGCCTTTTTGACAACCTACTGTGATATCAAAAACGAACGTTGGTTCCAATGATAGAGACAAGCTACTATAGAATTTCGAAGTGCAGAATTTCACCGACGTATCGTTACAGTGTAAAGATACGATACGGTTGAATTTGTGTCTGGCCAAACCCCTTTTCTCTACAGTGGTTAATTACCCGGGGTGGATTCCAACTGACCTGTCTACAAATGTCGTTACCAACAATTCCAAGCGGCATGTTCATCGCCATTTGACGTCAGTCTATCTTGCTCATATTTTGAAAATGGCCGCTAGTCAATCTTAGATAACTGTGAAAGATTTCTTGGGTCCCGAAGTTCCGTTCGGAACTCGTTTCGCATGGAGAACCCGTAGGCACTGCTTACAAATCGACCATTTGATGCTCCGCAGTTAAAAGGCGCTAATACCCCCGCAGTGCCATGCCTTTAGCCCTCATTTAGCAGCCATATTTTGTCTTCCGCGTGTTAAATAAGGCTCAGGTTTAGGGCAACCACCCTGTGATTGCAGCCTTCATCAATAAAGATAAACCATGACCAGCTAAGCCATCGTATTGTATTGCGAATTTTTCTGTTTCTTATCTCACTGGACACCGGGCATTAATTGAGACTGTCCTAGCTGTTTGCGAGAGCTGCCTTGGGTATTGCTGCCTGGAGGGTCGTGCTTTTCCAACCGCTATCGGTAGAAACAATTATCAGTCATTGCCAAAGGATAATTTGCTTGTGGCTGTAGCTTCAGGGTGTGGCAAGATGAATAGGACTGAAAATGTCACCCAAAGCAAATTCGATCCTTGTCTATATCGAAAGACACGACGTCTGCTTGTGTAGTAGAAATAGACCAGCGACTTCAGTAAGAGCGTCACGAGAACTGATTTTTTACCCTGGTTGTCACCAAGAGTCACCAAGAGTTGAACATCAACCCTTGCAAATTTCAACCCAAACAGGCTTTTCTCAAACAAACATTTGTGCAAGGCACACCTATTGTCTGCTTGCTATATTCTAAACGGAAAACTGAGATTTATGCGAAATGTATTCGTTAACCTGTTGCTGACAAGAAAACCACTCTGTTTCTGGATTGACAAAGGTAGTGGCTGTTCCTCGACAAGTTTCTTCAAACCACTGTCTATCATACATTGCAGCGTCAATTAATTAACGGGCTTTGTTGCTGGAAATAAAACGGTGTGGTTTTGCTTGGCGAAGTTGTTGAGTTGGTCTTAATTTATCGTGTCACCTCAGATATGGCAAATTGAGTTAACAGAAAGCTCAGTGTCTCTTATTTCCTTCTTTGTCTCCTATTAAACTCGGTAAATTTCTTTTGCTTTCGAAGTAGTGCGACCGCTTTCTGTTAGTTAGAGCCTTAGTTAGAGCGCTATTGTTTATCTTGAAGCGAATCGAAATGTTTTTAACGCAACAAAGATGTGTCTGATTTGGGACAAATGAAGCTTGCTAGGACAGAGGCGTCCATTTTGTTGTTGGCCAAGGGCATGGCCCCAGTGACATGTCACACGGTCAGAAAATAAGCTTTATGGCTATAGAAGAAAACTTAATCTACAGTATCAAGTCATAACGCGTCTAAAGTGTTGTTGTTTACTGTATTCAACCATTGCAAAAGGTCTGGCAGCAAAGTCCAGGCAAGCCCGTTAACGAAGAACACCCTTTTAGAAGGGGCCTTCATTAAGCTGTTCCCACTGATGTGACATCACCCATTATTGCTTTGTTTCATGTTGCTGAACGTCCCTTGAGTCATGTTGGTCAGAGAGAAGAACGTATTAGCTGATCATCCTTCGTTTTAAGTTGTTGCTTGCTATTTAAGTGTGCTAAAATGGCGAAGACGCCATCTTTTATCACGCGATGGCTCGCGAAGGACTATTTGCTGGACAAATGGCCAGACATAAGGTTGCGGGGCATTGTGGGAAATGTCTAGCTTAAGAAGCATAAAAGCTGTTAATGGCAACAAAGGAATACTAAAACTTGGGAGAGCGGATGATTAATTCGAATCTCTTCTGTGAATTATTGCCATCAATGCATATTAGCTGAATGTAAATTATCATGAAAGCTGCAAACACCAGATTATGCAATGAATGAATGGCTTTGTCAAAAGTGCGTCAAATAAATCACAGTAAGACAGATAAATGGAGCCTTAAGGCCTATTTATCACGAGATAAACATTCGTCTGCAAGTAACTGATAAGGCACGATTATGGCTTCCAAAGCTCTGAGTATGCTGCGTTATTTGCCGATAGAAATATCCCGGCTCAGGTATGAGCGGCTTACGATTGCGAATGTTTTTCTATAGAAGCAATCCTATTTTCCTAAATTTGAATGGACTGTTTATAGAGCTTTAAGTGGCACACGCTTCAAATATTCGCGGAAGTCGCTGGAATGGCTTATCGTATAAGCCAATGTTTTTGCAGTCCACCATAGTCTGTTATGTAACGACCTGTAGGCAAGATGTTGGCATAAGTCGAAGCTTCTTCAGCAGGGCTAATGTAAGATCGGTTTTCAAAGCATATCCGTAGAAGTATGTCAATCAAAAAGAGACGCATTTGTATATCATTTGCAGATATCTTTTTATATAGAAGTCAGCCCGAGCATACTTTGTTTTCAACAGCTTGATGCAATAAAAAGTTACACCATAATTATACTTGCAAAATAGGCCAATTTTGAAACTGAAATTCTGCAATAGCCAGACTTCTTTTGCTTCGTGACGCCAGTAGAGTGATTAAGCTCTCGTTCCCAATTTTTTTTGTACCACAAAGCATGGGTTCTCCCAATTATTTCACAAGGCGCGAGGAAATGCCGAAAATCAGATTAATATCACATCGACTATCGTCTCGGATTTCCTTTTAATGCAATAAAAAGATAACAGATATCTTTGGAGGAGGGACTAGTGCTTTAGATGTAACCATTTATTTCCTGTTTTAATATAATTCTATTTTCACATAGCATAGTATGTCGCGTTAGGGACTTAATTTGTTTTACTTTAATTGTCCTTAACGAGTGGCGAGGCTACATTTATAGTTAGCTCTTATTCAAGGGCAAGAAACATTTTCTGACTTGATGATATATAGCCAAAAACTGCGTATGTTGAATTTTCGCTCAAAATAAAAAACGGTGAAACATGTTGTTTAGTACTTCTAGAAAGATACCAAATTTAGCTGAATTCACAACATCTTTACGAACGACTTGAGTTCAACAAACTTGCTTGGTTGTGAATTTTTCAGTTCACAGGGGACAGTTTTAGAACATTTGTTGTCTTTTTTAGATTTTCTTGGCAACTCCTACATCATCGCTACCCCAAAAGCATCAATGAGAAAAAGGCGATTGTCAAGAGGCGCAGGTAAAGCATTTTGATCTTCTACTGACCTTTTCTCGACATTTGCCTGACCTTTTGAACTAGATACCTTTTTCTCACCTTCAACATATATACTGGCTTTTCACAATTTTTGTTGACCTCCATTGAATTCATTTTAACCTTTAAACCCACTGCGAAAGCATCGGCACGTATTTATTTGATTTTGTGACACTGCTGATTTTCTTGCAGCTAGCCTAGCTCTTCCAGGAATCAAAGTTGGAACAGGCAATCACTGGCAGCCCAAAAAGGAAATAGAAGTGCATGCCTCGATTGGTGACCGGGTTTCAGCATCCGTTGGAACAAGAGTATTCATTAAGTGTATATTTGCTGGCAAACCCGAGCCCAGGGCAACATGGTACTATGGGGAAAAGCGCATCGACAATGATCGATACCTTCCGTACAGCTATTCCTATAAAGACTACGTCACCGTACTGGAGATACCGAGCTTGAAGAAGTACTACACTGGGAAGTATTCGTGCCGCATCGAGAACAGATTTGGCATTGTCAAGGCAAGCACGGATGTGCGACTGATCAGTGAGTGTATAGTGCTCATATTTTCCAATGTTGCTGCGTGTAGTTAGAGTTCCCTTTTCAAATGACAAAGCCATAAATCTGTATAGCTTTGCGGGCATCGACGCACTCCGCGTTGAAGAGAATTGACACAAATTCCAACTTTATCTGGAATAAATCCAATCTAAGTTTTGCAGTTTTTAACTTTATCTTCTCTTAGTAACCTCTCGGTGTGTTGCTCCTGAATCAAAGCATAAATGCGCGGAAATATCAACTTTTCTTTGTATATTACTACAAAAAGCTGATGTAACCCAAATTTTTGTCTGACCTTCTTTAGAGCCTGGCGAGCCGACTATTTTCAGTGAGAGGAAAACGCTGGAATTCGGCGCCGATGAGACAGTTGCCAAAATAACAATCGGTACAAATGCTACTCTGTTTGAAAAAACAAGGGTGAACATCTTGTGTCCCGTGCAAGTGTACCCATTCCGGCCTCGTGTGTACTGGAGATTTTTTAACGTGACAACCACTCGGGGAATTCGCAAACACGGCTACTACGGAACGGATGTGCTGATTCCGGATGCAAAAGTGACACATTCTGGAACATACGTTTGCACTGCTTACGCCTATCTTGGATCTGATTCTGAAAGATCAACTATCAGAATTATCCGTAAGTAGATTAGTGACTATTAGCTAATGGTCTTTTCGCCCTTCTTCTAAGTGCTTGCTCCATTGAATATATGTTGTATTATATGATGCTGTTGTTTCTAGTTGATATTACGTGGTACTATTTCCGTCATCTTATATTGCCTTTTTGTACATGCCTAACTACGAAGCAATATTTTCAATTTTCACCACAAACAATATCAGCTGTTGTGCAAAAATGGTATTCGATCTAGGTGCCTAGTTCTCAAGATAGGTTCCTTAAGCATTATTTATAATAACCTGACAACTGTTAACACGTGTTTTGTTTATATTAATGTGAATAATTCGTGCATATTCTAAAGAAATATTTATAAAATTTTAGCGAAAATCCCCCCAAAGATTCAGAGCAGCAACGAGAAAGTATATGGGCGGGCCGATGCCTACCCGTTCGTGAACATTACTATTGGGGACGTCCTGGTGGCTGAGAATGGGGCTCAGATCGAGGTTGCTTGCCCTGCAACAGGCTCACCAAGGCCTAAGATTGTCTGGCATCGCAGAGGTTTGTATGCCGAATCAACACTTGCAAATGTCTCGAGACTATCTCAAACACGAATGTTATCTTGCTTTTGCGCATATTCTCCCATGGCAATCAAATTAGATTTAGTTACGATGTACCGCAACAAAAAAACATATTCTATACGTTCTGATAAGCTGCCTAGCTTTTTCACAATCATCTTGTCAAAATTTGACGCGAAGGCTCGAGGAATAAGGTTTCACTATGCGCGTGATATTCCAGCCCACCCAGTCGTTGCGCGTGAATTCATTACAAAACCTTATCAAACTAAAGACTTAAGAATTGACGTCGATTAGAATCCTTGGCCCCAGCTGAGTCCTTGTGCCCAACGTGTTTCACCTTACCGTCATTTGAAACTAAATCCATGGTTTTTTCGCGACGAAAAGTTCATTGGTCTGGTCCATTTCTTAAAAGTTTCACCTTACTATTTTGGGTGCGATTGCCAACATTATATCATATTTTTTTTCAGTTCAGTCAAAATACTTTGGTAAACTACGTCGCCTTCCATTTCCTCCCCTTTTCGTTATTTCATTTTTGTATCAAGCTTCATTATCTTTGCTTGTTTCGTGCAGGTGTGCCTATTTCATTTCCGAGTATAAACATGTTTACAAAGAAGGATGGAGCGACTCTCGTGATAAGAGAGATGAAAGATGACTCCTCAGACACTTACTCCTGCGTAGCTACCAACGTGGCCGGGCAAGATTCCGCTGGCTCAAAGATCACAGTTCTGCCTGCAGGTACTAGCCTTGCTGCTTCCAACGGGGGCACCCCACCCCTTTTCGTACTTTCACTCTTTTTTAATACGGTGCCTTTTTTAGGTTAATCGTAAATGGGAGACCCTGTCCAGGGATCGTCCCCCACCCTACCCCCTTTGCAATCTCAGAAACCCTTAAAGTGTGCGTTGAGTTTAACTTGATATTCACAATACAATCAGAGGATTGCTTATCAGTTCTATCTTCTCTCTCAAGATTCCTTTATTGGCAAAAGCCTTTTCGATCATATCTGCTATCGATTATCTCAGGAGATGATTTTCCACAAATCAATCTTTCTTGTAATTTTTCCCACGTCCAAAGAATCGCAAGCCTCTTAGCCTTGATTTCAATGTTGTTTTAGTCTCTAGAACATTTTTCTCTCCCTTTTCTAGCACTCCCATTTGGGATTTTTTTTCTTGAGTCAATTCCCAACAAACCGATGCGATATATTTTGTGTTTTAGGCGCATTCCATCCAAAGATAGAAGGCAAAAGAGGATCTGTTTTAGTAACAGGTGGAGAGAAAAGCCAATCAGTGACCATTGGGCAAAAAGCAAAGGTATTCGAGGGAAAGCCGCTGACATTATACTGCCCCGCAAAAGGCCTTCCGAAGCCGGATATTTCCTGGAAATTTGAGGGTCAGCCCATTGCGGAAGTAAAAGGGGTCGATGTGATGGTTGACAAGTCAGGTGGCGGGCTGATGATCATTCGAGTAACTAAAAAGATTGCCGGCACCGTTAGCTGCGTGGCCGAAAATGTCCTTGGGGTGGCCACCATGTCTTCTCGTATCGAGCTACAAGGTAAGCTGCTTGAAATGCTGCTTCGTACAAAATTGAATTTGAATGATTTTTCTTGGCTAGAGTATAGATTTTTGAAAGAACTTGGCATTTTTTCTCAGTAATGGTAAAAATCATTTGCCTCGTTAGTGCTCGATCTATGGTCTTTTGCTCTATGGTGATTTTTCATTTGATTCTATGTTAGGCTCGTCGCAACCAAAGATAGTCTCCAGCAAAAATGACGTCAGAGTAGGGAGGAGAGCTATAACTATAAGCGCCGTGATTGGCAGCAGGGTCAAGACATCTGGAAACCGGAAGATAAAACTGGTTTGCTCTGTTGTGGGCTGGCCACTGCCGAAGGTCGTTTGGAACAAGAACGGCAAGTCGGCTGATCTGCCTACGAGTAAGATGTTGGGCGGGATTGCGAAAGGCTCCATTCTTGAGATCGACAATGCCAGAGAGGCAGACAGTGGAACTTACACTTGTTACGCAATCAACCCGGCCGGGGTGGCCATGAGCTCATCCCAGGTGACCATACTTGGTAAGACTGAATTTTGTTTTCGTGTGATAGAACTTAAGAAATGCAGGTATAACATTTTCAAGCCAATATCGAAATTGTAAATTTCAGTATAGACAGTATATCTTGATGCGGTAATCTTCAAAGGCGAAGCAATCAAGTCATTTGAGATTTAAATTTAATTTAGAATCCAACTTAAAAATTAAATTTGGCATCTTCGTTGTTGTTTTTGGTCCCCCCCCCCCCTGCCCCCTCTCCTTCGCTTCAGTAAGATAGTTGGTCTTTCCTAGCACCAAACGCACCTATCATAACTTCGTCTCCAATGGTGATGAAAGTTTTGGAGAAGAAGGACATCAAAGTAATTATTGGCGCAAACGTTACCTCGCTGCTTGGTAACTCGCTGACGATTCACTGCCCTTACGACGGGGATGAGAATACCCAAGTGGCATGGACTGTCGATTCCCAGAGGATCGTGTTCAGCAAGCGGGTATACCTGACGAACGGAAACACGTTGAGGATAGAGAACGTTGGGTTCTTTGACAGCGGTGTCTACGAATGCAGGGTCTGGAATTCAGAGGGCCACGATACACAAACCAGCTTGGTCAGAATAGCAGGTAATCACATATTTGTAGCCCTTACAGCCTTGGTGCATGGGCGTTGTGGTGTAAGAGATGACGATCCATCTCGAGAGCGCGAGATGACGATTTATTGTACGAGAAGTGACATCCTTGTGTACCATGGTGATGCTGGTTCAAAATGCTTTAGCCATGGTCTGTCTTGAAACTAGATACAACTTTGAAGGATCTGGACTTTGGAAGTAATTATTACTAACGCCTCTTTCATATGAAACATGTTGCTACATAGTGGATTGCTTAAATACATGCCTTGCTGATTGAGGCAACGTGATGCCTGAGAGCCTGACCGGTCCCAAACTGGGCCTACTCCAATGGCACTTTGTACTCTACGCTCTCCTTTTTCAACCGTAGCACCGCACAATCAGATCGTCAAGGCCTCAAATAAGATGAGCAGACTTGATTCCTATACTGCTGATGAAGACCTCCATGTCATCATTGGTCACAATTTGACAGTCACTAGTGGTCATAATATATTCGTGACCTGTCCAGTGCGCGGCGTGCCAAGACCAGTCATTACATGGATGAAGGGTGACAATGTCATCAAGACTGGTGCTGACCTTTCCGTCGAAGGAGAGCAACTCCTGCTTCTTAATGTGGATGCAAAGGACGCCGGAACGTATTCTTGCATCGCAAGGACAAAGTTTGGATCTTCCAATTCGAGCACCCAGCTCAGTGTTATTGGTATGTTTTAGTAAACGCAAGTGATCAATAGCATTTTAGTGTAATCGATGAAGAGATCTTAGTCAAAACTTGCTTTTCTATATTATGAATGTTGGCTTGTCATAATCCTTATGATACGTTTAGGTCAGTTAATTAAATGTTTTTTTTTGTTTAGATGAACCAAATTTTCACATTTTTTAATCATTTTACGTAAATTCTTTTTAAATTTTTTATCTTTATTTCCTGTTAGTGGTAGAGAAGATTTAAAGAGTTGCTCGGTACCGCAAACTAGCCTTTTTATCCAAGAATCAATTCAACCAGAGTTTATTGGTCAGATTTGTACAAGATTCTTACTTGCGTCTTTTATTTTTTTCGTCAGTTCCAAGAAAACCTGTCATCAGCAGAGGTAATAGTGACGTCACTGGCGATGACGTATCCAAAACAAAGCAAATTATGATAGGCGATCGTCTGTATGCCGTAAAAGACATCACCGTCAAAATAAAATGCAGAGTTTCCGAAGGCATTCCGAAGCCTGTCATCACTTGGTATCACAACAATGCAAAGATCGTGTCAAACGGTAGATACGTAACCGTCAAGGAAAACAATGATTTGCTGATTCCGAAGCTAGATCCTTACCTCCAAGGCGTCTACAAGTGTGTTGCTGAAAACATGAAGGGAATGGATGCGGCTACCAGTCATGTCATGATAATGCGTACGTTTTATCATGCAATTGTTATAACAGAGCTTTTTTCATGCCTCTCATCGGTAAACATATCTGATTTGAGGAGGTGAATTATCTATATCTCAAACAAAGCGTGAAGCAGCAATTTAAATGCTTACCTTTATACCAGGGTTTGTTGTTGATCCATATCTTTCTTCCTTCTACTGACTCATATTGTTACGTGAGTTTATTTTGAAATACAAAGGTTGATACGTTTGTTAACCTTGTTGGAAAACTTGAAATGGTTTACATTGACCTTCGGTCGACATATCATTGCAGTGAGTGTACCGCCAAAAATCATGCAATCTTCCAAGCGCATCATCGATTACAGCACCCCAGCATCAGAAGAGGCTGGTTCCATGCTGTCCATTGCGATAGGAGACTCTTTGAAGGCGAATGAAGGCCGTGACTTGTTGATCAACTGTGGAGCCACGGGCATTCCAAAGCCTAGAATCATCTGGACCAAGGATGGTCATGATCTTGCGCCTGGCGATCGTATTAGCATATACGAAAATGGTAGCCTGTTGGTCAGAGAAATGTCGGAGGAAGATACTGGTCGATTTGCCTGTGTTGTTATCAATAGCAGAGGAGTGGACACTCATTTCTCAAATATTAAGATCATGGGTAAGTGAAGGGCAACAAGTCTTTTCATAAAATAAAAAACATTGTTTTATGAACTTTTGTAATGAATTTGTACCATCTAGTTTTGTGTGACATTTTCGATTTTTGTCGATTTCAAGCAGTTCTTGTTAGCAAGACCTTCGACCATGAATGAACGTGTTACGATGCTTTTGTCTATAGGCAAGGACAGGGCAATGGTAACAGTGGCGGAACAACCAACAGAGACAGTGCAGGTCAATATAACTGAGCCCAAGGTTGAAGCCAATGTAGGCACAAGCGTGACAACGCTATCTGGTAAAGAGGTGACGCTTAAGTGTCCGGCGATTGGTAAGCCAAAGCCAAAGGTCACCTGGTTCAAGAATGCTGTGGAAATTGAGTCATCATCTAAGGTGCACATTGGGGAGGACGGAGCTTTGGTATTCAAGGAAGTTTCGTATGAAGACGCAGCGCGATACACGTGTGTTGCCGAAAATGAGTACGGCAAGGATAAGATGTCAAGTGTTTTGAACGTTGCATGTGAGTTACTGCACACAGTCGTCAAATGTTATTTGAATTTGCTTCTCTAGAGAGCTCTGATCTTTAGGATTTAATTGACTATCTAATGACACTTTGTCTCTTGTATTTTCTAGCTCTCCCTGATACGCTAATAGTCCCTCCAGAGAAGCTCGAAAGCTCCTATTTAGGCCCCAGAATTCTGTCTAAGAAGGTGAAAATAGACATTGGTATGTTCAGTGAAGTTGTGTCAGGCAAGACGGTGCATATTAAATGCCCTACCAAAGGATCGGTGAAACCAAAAATCACGTGGCTGTTGAACGGTGAGCTGATCACACCGAACCACATGTACAGTATGGAGGAAAATGTACTCACGATTCGGGGTCAAAAGGCTGGCAACTACCGTTACACGTGCAGGGCGGAAACATTCCTTGGCTCAGCGGAAATGCAATCGAATGTGAAATTCTTAGGTTGGTTACGTCACTATAGCGAATTCGCTTAGTTATCTTCCCGTCATAAACATGGCCTTTCTAAATTCACCATGCTAACAAATTCCAGATAGAAGGTCGATACTATCTTAGATTTTTATCTTGCCATCTTTTCTATCCTCTCTCCCTTCTTTATCTTTCTTTATCTCTTATTTTTAATCATTATGTTGGTTATCTCTTCTTTTGCTCTTTTTATCCTTTTTTCATAATCTGTGCTTTTATTCTCTTCTTCCTCTTTGGCGCTCCCACTCTTCCTAATTCTCTTTCACAAGATACGAAGATTAGTGAAGATGAAAATGTTTTATCAAATTTTGCTAATTTCACGATTAGTCTTGATATTTTCCCTTTCAAAATGGTTTAGCAATGTAGACTTGTTAGTAGCGAATCCAAGCAAGCGTAAAACGAACAAATCTTCTACGTAGATCCAGCCCAGCCAAAGATACATTCAACGAGAAAAAATAAAGTCATAACCGATGAAAAGGTTAAAGTTGACATTGGTGGTAGCATCAAGGTCAAGTTCGGAAGTCAGCTGGACATCAAGTGTCCCAACTTTGGAGTCCCCATCCCAGATGTCAAGTGGTTCAAAGGCGGGAGGCGTGTGACAGAAAAAGACAACGTTGTCATCAAGGGATCTGGAAGTATTCTTCGTATTCCATTCGTAAAAATGGATGATAACACGTCATATTCGTGCGAAGCCTCAAACGGCGTTGGAAAGAAGGCAGTTGAGACCATGTTCGTTGGTGTATTCAGTAAGTCAAATTTACGTTTCAAGAATCCTGTGCCCTATGTTTCAAAGCTTTGTTTTCAAATGTCGACCTCACTACTGTTTTAAATGGTTGGTTGACGAATGATTTGTCTCTAAGATGCCAATGCTTCTTGTTTGGTATTTACCTCCTTTAGCTCGGTAACTTAGAGTTCAATCATCCTTCAATATGATAAGCAGTGCAACGCAAGGTCTGTGTATTTATGTGTCGCAAGCGATGTCATATAGCTAAAGGTGCTACATTTTTCAACGGCATGACACATTTGCAACCATTTGCTCAATTTTAGAGCCAGAGAGTGCAGTTATTAGAGCTGAGCCAATAGAAAAGCGAGCAGCACTGACATATATTCGGGACGAGAATTTCCCTACGATTATCAAGGAAGAAAACAAGACGGGAAGCATCGGGCAAAACTATTCTATTCTTGCTGGTATGCAGCTGCTGTTGAATTGTCCAGTCTCTGGAGATCCGAAGCCGAAGATCGTGTGGAAGAAAGACAACGTGCAGATCGCGAAGGACATCGAGACGCTCGTCTTGGAGTCAGCGACTGTGGAAAACAGCGGTATTTATGTCTGTGAAGCATCTAACGATTTCGGGGCCCAAATGATGGAGAGCAAAGTCAGTGTAATGGGTATGCTTGATTACATCGTATTCATTTTGACGTCACGACTGACATTACTGGTGGTATAGGCTTGGAACAGACTAATTATCATCCTAATTGGTGGAACAGAAAGTGCTTCGCTTTTCAGCATACAAATTACGCGTTGTGTCTACTGTGTACCTCTCACCGTTTCCCATTGCCGATCTTTGCATTTGACGTGACGAAGCTGAATTTGCACATTGCAGGTCAAAAGAAACCGGAGATTCAACGCGACCCGGCCAAACAGGGCTCGAAGACGGAGATCATCACGGCAATATCTGGCAAGGGGGCCGTGGCGATCGACATTGGTGACGACCTCAAGACACTGATTGGCACCGAAATAACGATAAGGTGAGCCGAGATGCGATATACCTTTGCTGTGATGTGCCGCTTGCCACATGCCTTGCATGAGTATCTATGCCCAGGGTGATGTATGTTATCAGGACAATGCAACCTCCAGTTACAAATGCTTACATAGAACAATTGTTTTCTCAGATGCCCTGTTATTGGAATACCAATGCCAACTGTCGCCTTTTACAAGGATGGAGCGCAGGTCGAGCCAAACGAAGGAATCATCTTGGACTTGGAGCGCCGACCGTTCATGTTGACCATCCTGAAATCATCCGCCGAAGACCACGGTGTGTACTCGTGTGTGGCCGAGAATTCTGCTGGTGTGTCAAACATCTCGTCGAATGTTAACTTGATCGGTGAGTGTATTGCAAGCAATCTTTTCTGAATGGCCCTTGTTTTGGTATCGTCCAAAACGAATGCAGCTGAATGCATCCTGGTATCGCACTCTTGTGAATTTACGCACAATGATGTTAACTGAGGACTGGAAACTGCTTCAAGATCACTGCCTACGTTGTTCCTTTAAAATTTGTAGAATGACTCCCAACTCGTTTCCTTTGCAGAACCTGTAGCTCCTTACATGTCTGAGGAAACCCCTGCCCCATCCTACAACTTTGATATTCTTCAAAGCAAGGGCGTTTTGAAGGCCTCTGTGGGCAGCAGCAGCAACGTTTCTTCCTTCCCTGGAACCAAGGTTTTCATCGATTGTCCCGTGTCCGGATTCCCTCCACCTGAGATTGTTTGGTCAAGAAACGGCAAGCACTTGAACCCCGAGTTCGACTCGGTTGACATACGAGACAACGGCACGCTCGTACTTCCGCACCTGACCAGCGAAATGCGAGGCACGTACGTCTGTCTGGCCGTGAACATGGGCGGGGCTCATGCGCGGAATATCACCATCTCTGTGACAGGTAAGTTGGTCGATTCTGCCTCTTGAATTCTATCAATCGATCTGATTGTGGTTGGAAAGAGATAAATAAGTGAACATACTTCCCTAATGTTCATTGCAGCTTTATCGCTACTTGTACTCAAGTGATGGGCCAATGTGTTTGATGCAGTTGTCTTTCACATGACAGGCTCGGTAGTGTTAATGGTAGCTCTTAGCTGTTTAAGGCAACGGAGAGATTAATAGTCGATTATATTTTCCAGATCCAGTTGACCCCAAGATAACGAAGGGTTCTGGTCTCAAAGATCTTTCCCAAACATTGAAACCCAACATAACCATTGGCGAAGATGCTGTGGTTTTGGAAGGCTCGGACGTGACCATTAACTGTCCTTTTAAAGCTGAACCGAAAGGAACCGTATTTTGGTCGGGTCCTAAGGACTACGCTGATACTAAGACCGAGTTTGAGTATTTGAATGACGGAGCCACCGTGAAGATTCCCAATATCGACAACACCTTCAATGGACTGTTCAAGTGCATCGCATCGAACCTTTTTGGCAGCGACCATGCGACAACGAGGCTAACCATCGCAGGTATGGCACGAAAGCGAGATTAATCTTGTTCTTGAGACAGAGCCGCTTTCAAGGCCTATGCACGTTGGCAATGTAAACTCGTCTAGCTAATAGTGAATTTTCCGTATAAAGCATTTTTTATGATTTTAAGCATTGCGATTCTTTGTCTGATTTTGTCATGCGACCCCCTCCCCTTCAAAACAGAGTCATTGAAGCCCATGATTACCCCCGTGACGGAGAACGTTACTGCCAACATGGGCAAAGATGTGGCCGCCATTGTCATCGGAGGAAACCTCGAGGCACCAGCCGGCATTCTGGTGGAGATTGCCTGCCCTGTCAGCGGAGTTCCCAGGCCCAGCGTGAGGTGGATGTTCAACGGGCGACTTGTGCACCAGACCAAGCTGCAGAGCGATAGCGAGGCCGCCACCTACGTCATCAACAAGTTGAGCTTGAAACACACTGGCATGTACACGTGCGTTGCAGAGAACGTGATTGGGCGTCACGAGGCATCTACCTATCTTAATGTCGGTCAGTAGCTTAAAAAGACGCTTTATCTGCCTACACTTGTACTTGATACTTGCAACGCGAGAATGTGTTAGATATCTAGTTATATATGTACATACCCCCTCCCTCTACTAAAAGAACCCACTCAGATCCACTTACAGTTGAGATAATTTGATTCTACCCTCTCCAACAGGGCTAGAACCAAATATCCAATCGTTTACCAAGAGCGAGATTTTCGCCTTAACTGAAGACTCCGTTACGATTCCCGTTGGCGCAAGCTCCGTTGTCAAGACGGCGACAAACGTCGTCCTACAGTGTTTCGCCCATGGCATTCCGATGCCTCTGGTCAAGTGGTACAAGGATGGTGACCTTGTGAATGTGGACCACCGCTACAAGTCTCGTATCAATGGCATGCTTGAAATCAGGTCCGTTACCGCTTTTGACGATGGCACTTTCACCTGTGTGGCAAAGAACAAGTTTGGCATAAAGAAGTCCAAGGCAACACTGATAGTTGTTGGTAAGTCGTGGGAGCCGTTTCAGGCCATTTGTATCTTAGTCTGTAAAGGAACTTATTGTCATCGCTCTTTCATGAATACAAGGAAACTCCAGTTTTTCTCTGGGGCAACCTATTTGACAATTTTGTTGGTTATCGAGAATCAGTGCCAATAATGCAAAGTTCTCGCGACGGACAAAGTATAAGCGAAATGATGCTCATTCTAGATCCACCCAGGATTGGTCGAAGCTTTGGAAACAGAACTGAAATCAAGTCGAAGAGTAACGTCATTGAGGCGACAGTTGGCGAAACGATCACAGTGCTACGAGGCGTGCAGCTGATTGTGAGATGCCCTGCGAAGGGCATTCCCCCTCCCGTCATTCACTGGAAGCGCCTTGATGCTTACCATGACATCGACCCGCGCCTCAGCATCACGGCTGACAAAAGCCTGCGGATAAGCGACGTCCGCTCCTTTGACGCCGGTACCTACGTCTGTATTGCGGAGAACAAAGTCGGCAATGACACTGCGCAGGTGCACGTGCGAGTGGCCGGTAAGTCAAGTTGGCATATTCACGTAAGCAATTCGACATAAACTTAACACATAAACATGTTGTACAGTCACATAAACTTTTCGACATAAACATGTTGTACAGTCACACTCACGGGGAGAGCGAGATTGAATAGGGCTATCTTTAGCAACTTTTGAATTCAAATTGCCAATTACAGAGCCACCTTTATTTTGCAGAACCGCCTTCAGCAAAATTGTCATCCAACTACAGAGCACGTGCTCCTTCAGTCGACTCGACAAACCAAACCGTCGTCTCCAGCAACAAGCGCGTCACCATCATATGCAATGTGCATGGAAACCCACTGCCCCGGATCAGGTGGTTTAAGGAGGGTGTCGAGATTAAGGTGGATGGGAAGAAGTACTATAGCGAAGGAGACGAGCTCTTCATTGATCGAGTGACCAAAAAGGACACGGGAACGTATCGTTGTGTTGCGGAGAACATGGCAGGAAGGAACAGTGCAACGTTCGAATTGATTGTTGGAGGTATGGTGAATTCCTTTGACGCTTCAACCTTGAGTAAGCTCTTCATTACATATTTCTCCACTACTGCTTGAGTTATACTTGCTGTGCAAATAAGAATTCCGTTTCGCTTCCAGATGCACCACGGATAGTGAAGGGCTCTGGTGTCATTCTCAAGCACTCGGCGACGACCCTAAAGGCCATCGTCGGACAGTCCCTCCACCTCCGTCACCACTCTGTCTTGATGATCTTCTGTCAAGTGAAAGGGACACCGGCTCCCCTCGTCAGCTGGAACAAGGATGGCAAAGAGGTCGACCAGAGTCTCATGGTACGCGCCTTTTCATTCAGACCATTTGCTGGTTTTAGTGTGCCTAAGGATCCTCGTACACTGTCTTATTCGCAATTCACTCTCTAATTTGATTCGCTGTCAGTGCTCAGTCATATTGACCGCTGACAAAGTAACCAACTTTATCTTCTGCAAAAATACGAAGATTACTTTCATGAGCAAGAACCTACCCTAGCTAGTGAGTCGATGGAATAGCATACTTGTTGTTAATCAATACACTGTTTGTTTAGGTGGAAGGTAACAAGATACTGCTGTTGAAGGACTTGTCGTACTCCGATGCTGGCAACTACACTTGTATGGTTGAAAATGAACTGGGAGCGGATCAAGCCACATCCGAACTTGTTATTGTTGGTAAGAACATGCACATTCCTTGCCTCATTCTTTCCTCAATCTCCCGATTTCTTCAACTCTGTTCCTAAGTAGCTTTGTATGCTATTACAGCACGTTTTACGTGTATTTATGGATCGCTGTTTTCTACATCGCTTTTTGCTTCCTCAGAGCCCCCTGCCGTCAAGTCCCCGGACGAGAAAGACCGTGATGGCTACACTAATGGAGTTCTCCATGTTCTTCTTGACCCAGCTGAAGTGAAAACTGTCGACGTTATTCAAGGTATTGATCGCAATATCGTTATGTTGTTCGTGTCTCGACTATATCCTACATCTCTTGAAGCAATGCCTAGAATATGCATCTGGCTCTTTAGGCCTGTTTCTTTGTGAATCATTTCACAGCAATACAAGTTGGGCGCCACTCTCTTATAGTCTTCTTACCTCCTTCTCACCCTTTCAGGTGAAACTGTTAAGATGATGTGCATCGCTGAAGGATACCCTATGCCAAAGATTCAGTGGCTAGAAAATTTCCACGAAATTCAAGCCGGAAGAAGTGATATTCAGTTCTCAGAACGACGCAGCATTGTCAACAAAGGAAGCAAGGTTGTAGGCAGAGTTTATGCGACGCTCACCATGAAGGCTACAGGCACTGTGATCAGCGTTGGGTGTAAAGTGCTGAATCCTTCCGGAAAATCAGTAGCAGAGATAAAGCTGGTCCAACATTCTCCTCCGAAGACTCCTTGTGAGTATTTTTTTTAAATAACTGCTAGTTTTTTGCTGGATTGCACTAGAACGCACCGATATTTCGAATTGGATATCTCAAGACGCCCATAGGTGATTGATATAGGAGTCAATATAGTGAAAAGACGAAAACAGGTACAAACTTGATAAAGGTAGAAATGTAAGACACGTTATGGGAGCTGAGTGCTTTAGGCCTGTTTTTCAACGGCAAGAATTCACTTGCATCTTCAGCAAAGCTCTTGCAGTACGTTTTTAAGCAATAGACCTTCATTCAAATCGCATTTTGAAGTATTATTTCGCGCATTGTAGACAATGGCGTTTGGGTCACAAAGGGTTCCCAAAGCTGCTATGGTGAATGCATTCGCCCCTTCTACGCGACGGGAAAACTGCACACCAAATGTGTGACATTTGGAGGCAAAGAGCTTTTGGCTGAAAACTGTGATCCAGAGGAAAAGCCGGCCGAAGTGAGGGAATGCAAAACGAAGCGATGTGCCACGAAGTGGAAAGTTGGTCCTTGGGGAGCGGTAAGTAGATCATTGCTTGATTCAATGTCAATTATGGTCTCTGATAGCTTCTGTATCTCTTTTAGGTATTCTTCAGTTTTGCTCTGTTCGAAAAGATTCAAGTGCTGCAAGAGTGTGATTCTAAATTAGTGTTGACATTTTGTTTTTGGCTCGTTGACTTGATTTGAGTTTGAAAGTCGAATTGTTCAATTTTAGTGTTCTTCTAAATGTGGAAATGATGGCTTCAAAAAGCGAATTGTGAAGTGCTTGTTTGTGGATGGATCAAAAATAACCAAAGACATGCACTGCAATGGCATGTCGATTCGAAGCCCGCGACGATTGGAGCCGTGCAATCGCGTTCGATGCGTAAAACGTAAGTATAGTCTTTGGTCAAAGTATAACCAGAGCATAATCCACGGGGGACCAGGTTTGACGTCATAGTCCTCGCCGCTGAAATCGGTTAACTTTAAGAGACTTGAGTACATGTATGGTACCTGGTTTGTGAGTGGCTTGATTACGCGTAGATGAATTGGTATCATTCAAGATTCATTACAAGTGTACCATAAGTGACGAGATGGTTCATTTCCTTTTATTGATAACGAATGCTTTCCACCCAACATGATATTGCCTCCGTATTCTGTTAACTTCTATTTCTGTAAGCTTGATTTCCTTTTCATTCCAGAAGTTTGCAAAGACGTTAACAAGTACTGCAACCTTATCAAATCGCGGGGGTATTGCAAGCTGGAATGGGCAAAGATAAGCTGTTGTCGCACATGCAGTTCAAAACTATACAATTAGAAGACGTATTGACACCGTAGAAATAACATAAGACTTCACGCCACATCCGATTAGGTAAGAGCCATGCCGACTATCGAGTCGCTAGCTCTGCCTTCGCAGCCGTCTTCAACGAGCTGAATCCGAGTGCATTCCTTAGCAACGATAGAGGTCCGCAGACTTTTAGCACATGTCTTGCTGATTGTTGTCCCATAAGTCTCTTTCCCTAAAGTGAGATTTGAAATGACGAGAACACCTTTTCAATATGGCCTAGGAGGAACCGTTGGCATGTCGCTTGCTACAACAACAAGCAAGTATAGAATAATGGTGTTTTGCCCAATGCTTGCGAATGAAAGGTGTATAAAATACTTAATTTTGTATTTACTATTCTTTTTTGGGTTCTCGGCAGGTATCAAGCTGCAGACTTTATTTCTTTGTTGCCAGGAATGCATCGTTTTCCGTAGAAGAAGACCAATTTAGAGTCAGATTTTTGATACGAACTTTTAAATCAAGCTTAAATTATGTGAATATATGTTTTGTGGACGAAGACATTGTTAGAGTAAATTTATAAAGTAAAACATTTTTATGTGCTATATTTTCGATGTTTTACCATATTTTATTAGATCGTTTCCTTTATTTATTGTTTTTATTTGATATGTTTGGTTTGGCTTGGTAGACTGGCACGTTTCACGTATAACGACACATTCAGCTAATAGCATCGATAAAAAATGCACTGTGATTAGGACTGGGCAGCTTGTCACACCAACGAGGATTTGGCCACTGGTTTGGCTGACATAATCATAATCATCTTGAGTTGTAATGCACTTGTATATTCACTTGCAAGGCCTACCTCCCGTGGCTCTTTGATAAACATAACTTTTATTGGATAAAATAATGATGTAACGGATGCCTTGAATGAAGGCAACAAATACTATTTTTGCGGACTTCATGAACGCAAACCACTGGATGCCACATACTTGGTGTTGCAAGCTGCTTCATGCTACCACGTTTTGCTAGATGCTACACGATTAAGCTCTGCACTTTGCAAGTTCGTTTAGGTTAGCTTGGTGCTTTTTAGCTACAGTGATACGGGTGTTGAATTTAAAAGTAGAATGCTTTTCTTTTACGGTTCTTTTAGAACTCAATGGTATATCTCTGAGATAAATTTGTATTCCTAGTTACAATTAACTAATCATAAACAGTATTTGTTGGTTAAGGTTTTGTGGTTGTAGAATAAAATTGGTTTTGTAATTTTTCTCCTATTTTCTTTAGTTGTTTCCCATTCATACGATGAATTTCATGTATAAAGCATGCCTGATTATTTCGAGTGGAGAATATCTCTTTGTGAAATTATCACCTGCGATATTTCCAAAGGGATCTCTTTTTGCTTGTGTTTTTGAATATATGATTTTTCTATCAAATTAAATTAGCCTTGTTTTTCAACATTTGATTAGGCAGCTTCAGTGATATTGACCGTGGGAATGTGCCTGGGGTGAGATCAACCTAGAGTCTGGAAACGACAAAACTACGATGGTCTTGTCTTGTAAAACCGCCAAAACTTTCCCTACAATATATGTAAAAAAATTGAGAAATGAATTTTTTTGCAAGTCTGAAAGTATAGCTTAGGACATGTTTTTCGAATCAACCGCAGCAATGTGACGAGAGAAACCAAATTAACGAAGAAACAACATATAATTTTTTTATCTGTTAGACAATCTTGTTTTTACTAGAACGAGGTTTCATCCGTTGAACTCTACGAGGATAAAAAGGCAGACATTGTTGTCCATGTATTTCCAATGCCACTATTAGTCAAAGTTTCAAAATATCATATCGATCCAAAGCGGCCTATCGATTAGCTTTATATCTTTAAATTGAGTCTGATTCGCAAGAAACTTTTGAATACGTTTGCGAGATTTGCAGCTATTTTCTGTAAACGGAAAGTATTTTTTGCTGGGAATGACGTTAGGTTCCCTATTAGTTTCGAAGATAGATCACTTGGTTTCAACAGTTCTTTCTATCTGCAGTAGGCCAGTTCACTTCATAAAAGTGTTCGCTAGCTGTCGATGTCGTCGGTCCATTTAAGCATTTGCCTCCTTCTGACACGGGTCCCTTCCACATCATCGAGATGGGGTAATCGTAAAAGCGTTATTAAGCCCTGGGGACGTATTTTTCAGTCCTAGAGGGGTAGTATTCTAAAGAAACGATACTAACAGCTTCGACACTGCCATTTGCTCATCGCCAAGAAAAAAAAGAGGTTTAATAGAGCTTTTACGGTATTATAAACGGCATGGTAGTTTTCTCTAAGGTGCCTAATAAGCGCCCACCCCCCAATAATTCGAATTTTTCCCAATCTCTCTTCGATCTTGTCAGGAAAATCACTTGAACCTGCAGTCGCTATTTCTCTAAAAACTTACTTCTACTTAATGAAACAAAGTTCGGAGTTTGCATTTATACTTTGAGGAAAGACTTACTGAGCCAATAAAAGTACCTGTGTAGACCTGCAACTTCCGGAGGTGTCCCGGGGTCCTACCCTGGGTACCAGACTGACTAAATGTAAAATAATAGATATTTTTTATTTTATATCTTATGCTCTATTTCTATATCATACATAGTGAGTCTGGTATCCAAGGTATGGGGGTCCAGACCCCTACCATTTTTCTCAACAGAGAAGAAATGCCCTTTTTCTCGGAAAATTGCTAAAGCCTACGTTTAGAAATGATTTGAATTAGGTTTTCGCTATCAAGCTAATAAGGATGGCCACAAATGACACATTCTGACACAATTACATGTAGGAATCGAAGCATCAGTAACATGATGGCGGTCATTTCTTCATACTATTTGCCATATCGTGCTAATGTTGCAGTAATGGAGTCTATCTTCAAGCCCCAACTCTACATCGAGTTTTACGATGCACGACGCACTGATTTTGAAGAAGAATGGACCTGGGACTCCGAAACTAAAGCTAAGGCACAATGCTTGTATTCTTCGTGCAGTTCATTTGCACATATAGTTTCATTTATTTCGACTATAAGCGGGATAAAGCCTCTAAAACAACTTAATTACAAGAAAGAAACCAAGACACCTTTCGAGCCTACCAAGTTTTTGATAGTGTCATAGAGGGCCTTTCCATAAAACGTGCGAATGTAGAGAAAAAATTCGCAGACTGGTATGAGCAAGCAGTGAAGATGGCACAGTCAGTTGGCATTCAGCCAAATAAACCCAAAACTACAAGATGTTGGAGTCATTTCGCAATTGGCGATCGCACTGTGGCACCAATATAGGTTAAATACCAATGCATGAGAGTGAACTCAACAAAAAATTAGGGGGAAATTCGCTTTGTAGAGGCGTGCAATGCCTTTCGTATGCAGTGTGGTTAAAACACGCTGAAATGGCCGAAAGAGGCCTAATTCTAGCTGCGAATTGACTAAATTGACCAGACCAACTATTTTCTGATACATAGTGGGTCTGGTACCCAGGGTACAAGGTTTTGTGACAGTGCGAAATCTTAATTGAGCGAAATTTACTCGTCGTTCATGTAAGAAATTTTCAACTTTTGAGAGGGAACGATCAGCAGTTTGATTGTTTTGCTAAGTCTTACATATTTTTCAAGGCACAGTCAGGCACCGCGTAACGTTGAGAAAAATGGGGGGTCTAAAAAGTGGGGGGGGGGCTAAAACCATTAAAAAAGAGGCTTTATTGGTAGTTTATTACTTAATATTTGGCATTTTTTGCAAAAACTGGGGGGACTAAAGCCCCCTCAGCCCCCCTGCTCCGCGGTGCCTGACAGTTTAGGTATATCTTTGCGAAATCGAGAGAGTTGATAGAATCCCTGAAACCAATTCGTCGGCCGAGGCTTGTGTCAGCTACACCAAGTACTTTTCAGATCTTGGATTACTTTTAATAACCCTGTTCAGGGACAATGATTTTAGGAATGCGGCAGTTGTCAGACAGGAAAAGTGGAAAATGGTTGTGTTAAACACATTACCTTTGCGTTTCATGGTAGCTGTGTTTTCCCTAGCATCTATCAAAGGTAAGTGAGGTAGCTTTTGACTTCCAAATTCCGTCAGTTTGCTGCAATGGTAAACTTTTGAATGTCGCGGGCAAGCTAAACACTTGCAAAATTAAAGATCGAATCTGAATATATATGAATATGCATATGAATATATGATAAATTACACGAATCCATAGAATTATACGTTACTCTAGGGTCCAATGAGTCACTTTTGATGATAAATAAGTTTATAAGATTAAAACCTACTTATAACAAATTATTTACTGTTCTTTTAAAATTTGCTTTGCTGTCTTCATTTATTATATTGATTGGCAACGAGTTATATACTAGACTGAAATGGGCCCTTCTGTCACTGAAAAGCTATGATACATAAATAGCCTAATATTAATTATTTGAACATTGATTTTATTATGCTGCAAATGTGTAGGTGTTACATTCTGTTTTGTCCTCCCGAAGAAGGACCTGTGCAGGCACTAATCCATCTATGTTTATTTGGTTGAACAAAAATTGGTTTGACCAGATCACACTTTACTCGACACCTGATATAACAAATGACATGAATTTGAACTTGTCTCTTTGATCTTATGCTTTTCAATGAGAGATTAATTGTTTGATGATGTAAATGTTAAGATATCAGAGTTTACATGAACCATTAGCTAAATGATTTTTAATGATTGCAGAATGTACAAAGGCTAAGCATATTTTTTGGAATTGTCAGAAAGAGTTTGATTAAAGTTGAACTTCCTAGGTTTTAGTTGTGCAGATGAGATGTTGCTTAACAAGGTGGAACTCAGTAATGGACCTTGTGTGCATGCCAGTGCTCAGAAAAGCTTAATGGTTTATATTGATTGCTTTGTTGTAAGCTTAATTTTCCTGGGGCTCATGATGTATCCACTTCGTTTCATCCCAGTGTCAAGATGATAGCAAGGGCCGTGGTATAAACAAAATAGCTGCTCATGCAATATCTATAATTCACATATCATTGAGTTGGTTTTCTAGTTGTGTTTACAAAATAGAACTATGTAAAATCTATTGATAACTAGAAGGAAAAGGAAAATTTCTTTAATCTGTAATACTTTTAAACATAAATTGAAAAACAGGATGCATGATTTTTGACACATTTCTTATGAATTTGAAAGGTTACATAATTTTCATAGAAAATTGTCCTTTGGGTCATTCCATGCCAAATCATCCAGAGGAAGGAAAACCTGTGACCATCTTGTCTTAGATTTTGATTATATTTTGCACAAACAAAGCTTCTAAAGGGACTACAAAAACTGCAAAATTTCAGCTTTTCCCCAGGACAGGTTTTTTTCACTGTTGTTAAGGATTCAGAAACATCATTATTCATTGCAAGTAAGTTGATTGTTTAGGGTACTTTAGGCCACTTTAGGGCAATATCTTGCTTCCAATGGCAGTATGCGTTCAATAAGTTTCTTTTTTGCTGATGGACCAGGGCATCATTCTGTCATTTTTCAGTAACGCTGCTCAAGAAGTCTTACATAATCTTTTTAGAATTTTTTGAATTGCTTTTTACCACTAAAAACATACCAACAAACAAACACATTCAAACAAAGTCTTGTCATTATGTTTTCAATCAGTTTTAGTCTTAATTGATTCCAATTTTGCAGCGTTAGAAGTGTGAAGTTTGTCATGTACTGGTATTTATGAGTAGAAAGAGGAAGTAGTTTCTCTTGTGGCTCATGTTGTGTCTAGAAGAGTTAAACTTTATAAAGAAGTTAAACTTTTTATATGGCATTTTGATATGTTTTTTATCACCCTATCACAAAAAATGAAGCTCTTTTGATATATTTTTTCTATCATCATTTCACTGCTAATACTCAAGGAAGGATTCATGTGACTCTGCACAGAAACTTTTGTGCATCTGCTTTTGTAGTTAAAAATACATTAATTTTATTGTAGATTCAACATGTTTATTTTCATACTAGGTCTTTATTATGTGCCAAAGTGGTCATGTGATTTTGAGCGTGGTTTATGTGACTGGTACCAAGTTGATGTCGATGGCTTTGGATGGACACACAGTGATGATGAACCCTGGAAAGTGAGAGACCATACAACAAATAGTCCAGATGGTAGGGTGCTATTCAAGGCTTTTGTTCAGGGAAACTTTTATACTTTGTTTAGTCAGTATGCTACGATATTGACCAAGACAGAATAATCAAGTTTTGGAAGTTTCAATGTTTGTAAATAACATATGGGGGTGTTTATTATCCAAGTTTGTGTAGCCTAGCACGTACACTATCAAGAGGCCGTCAATCATGTTTTTGTCTGTTTCTGAGGCTCAGCGATTTTGCCAACGAGCAGAGAGAATTTATTGGCCCAGGTAGATGTGCTAGATATGCATTTAACTCTCAAAATGTAGGCATAAATGGTAATTTCACACCTTTTTTGACAGATAATGCTTGTATTTCACAGAAATTAAGTAAACTCAATTTTTAACAGGAGCAAGATTGTTTTTTCCAATCATTGTGACTGCAAATGCATCTTGGAACCACTTGCCCCTTTACTTAAGACTATGCAGATCTACAAAATATTCTCAAAATGACAGTTGAAAAACCATACTACTTTCAATTTGAAAATTTATCCATGGTAAGTCAAAGTTAAGGGTAATTGCAAGTGTTTCTCAAAGTTGTTTATTAAACTATTTTTTTATTACATTGTAGGCTCCTATGCTGTGCTTGATCTAAGTGGCTGGAGATTTGGCATTGCTGGAAAGCTTGTTTCACCACTTTTTAGACCAACAAATGGGTCTTGTAAAGTATGTATGCAATTGAAATATATAATATATAACAGATGCAAGTACCCAGTGGTGCACTATTTGCAACATTTTGACACATTTTTCAGTGTTTCTTAGATTTGGCAACTGTTCTAATTTGCTCCTGTTTGTTCAGTAAAACCTTTTTGTAATAAAAAGAGATTGCAAAATTGTTGGTGCATACTTGTTTGCATTGACTATATCATATGTAATGTCTGTCAAGGTCTAGTCCTATCTAATGCTGACTAAGTGATTTGACTATGATCTATTTTCTTTCAAGTAGCCCTCTTCTCTGCCCAGTAGATGTAATACAATTGTTGTGCCTTAGAATTTGTGCCAGTTTTAAAGAATTTCTCCTTTTAACATACAGCACCTACTGACTGGGTCTTCTAATTCTTTTGAAACATGACAGCTAGTGTGTTGCTGAAAGCTTTGCTCCTTCTTTCATTTGCAGATGGTTTTCTATTCCCGGCTGGAAAGGAGGCTATCATATACCAACATTCACTTGACAGTTGAAAAAGTCACCCGCAAATCAAACCAGACACATCATGAAGTTTTGTTTGCAAAAAATAAGGAGCACAACAGATGGGAGAAAGGAGAAATAGTTTTGAATAGTAGTGTTAACTTTCAGGTTGGTGTCTCTTTAACTTCTTTAAAGTACTGCAGATATGTGGTGACATTTCAGTATGTGGCGACACTGAATGATTGACAATCAGGATTATCGTATAGTGTATGTCATAAAAGTAGAGGATGGCAGGTCAAATTTGGGTTTTAAAACAATTATTATTTCCCGCTGATTTGAACCTCTGGCTGATCTGCTTTTAGACATTTACACTGTTCTAGGTTTGTTTGGTTTTATTTTATTGTTTTTAGATTATTTGAAACATTGCTTCTGGAGAAGTCTTACATGTTTGATGAGCAAAATATTGGTTTATTTAGCAAATTTTGAGAACCAGATTGTCAGATTTAATTCATGAAAGTGTCTAATAGAAAGAGACAAAATGCAAGTAACACACTATGACCATAATAAAACAAGTTATGGATGTGAGTATTGGACCTCCTAGTTATTGGGGAAATCACTCCAATATTTGCTTGCCACTTTGTCGACTGACATGGAAATGCACCCCCTTTTCAAGGCTGGATCCAATGCATTCCTACATCTCCTTCTATCAAGAGAGTTCCTCTTATCAAAAGCATCAGAGTTTCCTAAAATTCAAGTCTCTAAATGGTGCCTGTTTTCCAAATACGGAGCTCTTACTTATGCTTCTTGTTTATAGTTAGAGTTTGTTGGAAATGCGAATTATGCTTTTGGAAAAATACTGCTGGATGACATCATGTTCACCGAAGGCTGTTTCACTGACGGTAAACTTCACTTTCCTGAAATAGAGAGTGTATTTTTATTCTATGCCATAAAAGGTGTAACTTAGTTTTAACAGATTTGGAGTTTGAATATATAATTTGGAGTTTGAAAATCCTGGCACAGGTGAAACCTCAAACCTTTTTGAAAAGATACACTCAGCTTTTTTCCTAACCATAGACTCTTTTCACATTTGGGATAAAGTTACTCGTTCTTCCGTTTTAGAGTCTACTCCGATCAAGGTTGTGAGGCTTTGGTTATTGCCAAAATACAATTTTCCACAGGGGGTGTTTTATGAGAAGTCAGGAAACCACTGGTCAATGGTCTGTAGGGCAACCGAAGGTACGTCCATGCTGGAAATGCTTAGCGGTTGGGGACTGAGGAGGGGTTACGAGAATTGCAAATATTGCCAAACGTAAGTTAAAACGGTAATAAGTTCTGTTTTACGAGAAGTATATAGGAAAGCAATAAAAGATGTTCTCAGGCAGATGTTAGAGCTGAATATCTTTTATAGAACAGCTCTTTGCTGCTCAATCCAGCTATTGAATTGTTTGATACAGTGGCATTTTCTGTTCTGCATGAGTTTGGTTTGGTTATTACCCTTTCAACCATTTGTTTCCAGCGCTTAAAGCTTGTAGATACCTTGGCTTCAGTGATATAGCCAAAAGCAACTCCTTGGTCAATGGGTTCCGGTCTGGCCAGTCGATTTGTCTCTCAAAAAATACCACGCTCTCCAATTCAATCAGTTGCCGCAACAAGTCAGATTGTGTTCAAGGGAGGTACTGGAGATGCGATCAAAGTAGGCGGTTTTATTTTATCGTTATCAAATGGCTCCTTTATGTAGGATTTCTTGAAATGAGCAACTACCCTTAACGGCTGCCATACTAAATTCCTTGCTATGGAGATGCACACTAATATATGCAGACAAATGATAACAGCCTTTACCATCTATGGTTTAATGTTTTTCTGTGAATGTTGACTGGTACTAGCAGGGAAAATTTGAAACCGTTCAATTCGGAGCTGTACTGTACTGTTTTGGCTCTGCCATAAAAGTGATTCCATATTTGGAACCGTTTCTTTTGTGTAATTCGTCAGAACCAAATAGAAACGCTCTTTCGCTCTATGGTTGAAGTCAACTGACGATTCCTTTGGTTACTTTGTCGTTGCACGCCAAGTCAAAAAGAGAACTGGCTTGTTAAGGATTGATTACATGTGTCAATTTAGACCAAAGCATTGAAACAACAATATTGAAATCACGTGGTCGCCTTTCGAAAAATGGACAGCAATGTGTGAACAGTGACTTGAAAATCAGGGGGCTTGTTTGTTTGAGCGGATAGATGTTCCAGTGCTTGATAGCTTTTATTGGTTTACAGTTTATATCAAGACCTGCCCCCGTCTGACCCACAAGACGTGTACAGGAACTACTGGAGACCCAGAATGCTACACTATTCACCAGAGGTGTGACTTTGTTAAGGACTGTCCAAGTGGTGAAGATGAAGAAGGCTGCGATGAGAACAGAAGGTGCAATTTTCAAGCTCATTTCTGCAACTGGATTCCTTCTAAACACACCGCTTTGGAGTGGCAACGCGTTAGAGGCGTGGGTAGGTCATCTGAGTTTTGGTCGTTGCAATAAAAGAGTGAGGATGTTTACAAATAGTTAAAGTTTGTCTTTATAGGGCTCAATCCGCTATCAACAGTCTTCGTGATCCAAAAAGTCGCTTGAAAGTGTAGAAAATCTGTAAAAATGTGCTAAAAAGTTAGAATTGCCTAAACACCTATTTATGTAGAAGATAAGGGTAGGAACCCTTTACAAATTAAAAGTTTATTCCTTTTGTTGGTAAATCCAAAAAGCTAAGGGGTAAAACGTCCTAAGAAATCTACATGGGGGAGAAGGAAAGCTTGTCGGTCGATGAAAGCTCCATAAGAATGCGAATTCGTTTTTCAGACGACAATTACTACTTGGAAGTAAAGAACTCGTATTCTCTACACAAACACGATATGGCAAAATTGCTTTTGAACACTACTATTGAAGGTTTGTATCTATTATTATTGTGAAGGCCACCACTAGGAAGCTGGAAGTTTCTTCTGCATTCGGAAAGAGTCACAAAGATCGAGGTTTTATTCTTCTGATTCGGGGTATTATTTGCGCGTGAAGGCTGATAACATGAACATTCGTGCATTGCTTGTCTGACTCTGCGATGTAGGTCATTGAATAGACTGCTTCTACTGTTTGTCTTTATTCGAATTTCATCTTCTGGGAATCTCTGCTCTAGTTTTGATCTATCCTGCTACTGTTTGTCATTTTGTTTAAAACTTTCTGTACTTATTCTTCATTTCTTTGTTGACTCTCGAAGGTATAGTTCTGCCTTGTAATAATACCTTCTTTATTTCATAGGCTCTCCTAGTGTCAAGTGTTATTTCCGTTTTTCATATAAGCTTCCGAGGTATTGGAAGGGTGTATTGAGGATCGTACTGATTTTAAGAAATACCACCGAAGTCGTATGGTCGAGGGTGTATGCTCGTAGAGCTACCTGGTTCAGAGAAAACGTTTTTCTCTCATCTCTGGGCACGTTCAAGGTGAATCTCTTTTCACTGTTTTTCCAGATTCAGTTGGACATTGGCCATTTGTTATCTTCTGTCCTTGCAAGCAGTTTTGAAGAAAGTTTTGTATACATTCACAGGATTTACCAGTTTGCAAATCTACAATTGATTTGCCCATCAATTTGCGAATGTCTAATACTTACCTGACATTTGTAAATACCGTTTGATTAACATTAAGCTCACTGTAACCTAGGTCTACTGCCTTATTCATGAGAGCACTAGAGTTGTCTAGAAATATGTATTTACCGGCAGAAGTTTAGCATTATTTTGAGCACAACACAACGTCTATGGTCCTTAAAAGAATAGACGACAAAATGTTATCATTCGTATAATCAAAGCTTTGAAATGTTTGATGAGTAAATGTCCTGTTTACTAGTCTTCTCTTATAGAATATTAATGTGTAGATCTGTAAAATGAATTAAGGCAATAGTTTCTCTGTCAATATAAGGTGAATGTCCATCTTTGTATATTCAGCTTAATTATCTTTTTCCATGGATTACTGAAGCTGGAAGGAATTTAATGGTCTGTTTTTTTGTTGCAACTTAGGTGAGGGTGGACGCCATAGATGACTCCGACTCCTTAGGTTATTTTCGTCTGGCCAACATATCATTCTCTCCGGAATGCATTTTCAAAAACCACCCCAATGGTTTGTATAACGATTTGCTTTTACTTTCTGTTCTGTTTTTTATGTTTCTTTTAAGTTGGCTGACTGCAAGTTCCCCTTGATCTACGACTGAGTAAATTTGGTTTCGAGAGCCAGAGCCTGTTGGTCGATTGGTTTTGCACTTCAGTCCAGAGCAGTCTCTGTTTCCATTTAGCAAAGCAAGCACGTCTGTTTTTGCAGGTCAGGGCAATTCGTCAGAACGCTTCACGTGTCACAGTGGCGAGCAGATCTCTAGGTTGAGACTGTGCAACCTCAAAGCGGACTGTTTCGATGGCAGCGACGAATTTGATTGCAGTGAGTACGATCGTATTAGTCATAGTAAAATTTGTCAATTTGAATTGCTTCCTCTGGACTTTTTGACATCTGGGTATTGCATTCCTCAATATGGAAAGAAACATAGACTGTGTCAGTCTTTGCGTTGCATTTAGCCATTTAGTCTGTCTAGTCCATAAATGTCTCGTACTCATTGAGAGCAGATGATTATCACTCGCCGGCAAAGAACAAACGATTGTTGCATTCAGGGAAAGCAGTTCTGGGATGCTTGTTGCCCTGTCTTTTTCTTCAAGGCAGTCTTCACGATATCACTTACTTTTATTTGAACATTCTAAACAGTTGTTCTTTGTTCTATTTTTTGCAAGTAGAATTCGACCACTCGTTATAGACTTTAAATGACTATAAGAATTTAAATGTTTATACAGTTTGGTTAGGTATGAAGGAAAGAGCCGGTTGGTTAGGTATGAAAGAAAAGGCGGTGAGGAGACGATATATAGAGATAAATGGAAATAAGCTTTATTTTCCTTTTGACATTGTTCAATGGTTCAGTTCTCTACACGCAATTCTAGTGTCTACCGCCACTTGTCAGCTCATTCGATGGCTTTTTTCCGCAGAACCACGAAAGGAAACGTGCACATTTGATCGTTCATTTTGCAACTGGCGAGTTGAAGATGAGGCAGTAGGTAGACTGCTCCGCCACAGGGGTCGTACATCTACGACTGGTACCGGCCCCCGCAGAGACCACACGAACAAATTCATCAGTAAGTAAAGCACACATTAAGATCGCAAGGAAAAAGCATTTTACTGTCCCAAATTGAGAAGATAACTTCTGATTGGGTTTTTATTGAAGCTTGGATCGATCTGGTCTAGTCATTTGTCAAGTTTTTCTTGTGCTCCTTTTTGGTTTGTAGGCATCCCTAGACATGCGAGTGCCATTGTTGACCTCTGTCTAATGACGTCAGTTGTATTTGTCATGATACCCAACCTACTAAGTTTCTCCTCTATAGAATTTCCTCATTTAGGCCCTTGTGTAGAAACTGAAACGCAAAACCTGTCATGTAATTACTCTTCGATGGTGAAAATTCAGATTTCGACTGGGCTCTTGTAGATATTATTTTACTTGATCAGGTGGCTATTATGTGTATTTGGAAGCATCGAATTTAAGGAGCGGCGAGAGTGGTCACCTTGTCAGTGAGCTGATGCAGCGACCTGTTTCTCGGAAATGCACGGTACGTCATTCATGGCCGAGAGATTGACAACCCCAGCATCTTCCTTCTTCCATGCGGAGATATTATCTATTTCTTATCGCTACTTAGAATTAAGGAAAGATAAGTTTTGCTCTTTCCATTTGTCATCAATGATCGGAGCCTTCTTTCTCTAATGCTTTAGTCCAGCTTATCCCTTCATGAGAAAGTCTAGTCAAGAAGATGAGGCAAAAGCGGTCTTGCTTATCAAGACCAACGGCATATTTCATAGATCAACAAATCTCTTTGGTGTGTTGTTATTTGTGTATGCCATGTTGTTTGTTCAATTTGAAGCTGCGCATGGTATTCTTAAACATTCTTCCCTTGTAGTTTCGCTGGTTTTACCATATGTATCGATGGTACTACTTTACGATGGGGACATTATCCGTCATTTACTATGATCCAGTTTCTCGCAAAGAGAAAGTTTTGTGGACTAGAAGTAACAGTCAAGGCGATATTTGGAAATACGGAAGTGTCACGTTTGATGTTGACTCTCTCTTCTACAGGGTGAGTAACAAACAGCAGTGATGCAGGGCCTTTTGTCCAACGATTGCCTTTCGAAAGTTATCGGGCGAAAAGTGCCTTGTTTTTTACACTACTAACTCAAAATTCATATTAATGAATGCTAGCGTCTTTTGTTCCTTGAAGAGTTCCTGAGTGCTCTGTTTTGATAAAGTGAAATGAATATTTGTTTTTTCGAAGGTGTATATTTTTGAAAGAATTTTCCTTGAGTCTGAGTAGGAAACCGTGTCATTAGATGTTTTGCTGTGTTTCGTTTTATTGAGATGTGAATTTCTCCACTGAATGTTGACGGTTTCCAAATAGGAGCTGATCATTTCTGTTGCAGATAAAGTTTAAATTCAAGCGTGGGTATTCGCACGAAGGTGATATTGCCGTTGATGACGTGTCGTTTTCAGAAGATTGCTACAACACTACCAGTAAGTCTGCTCTTGTCCAATTGGTTTATCCTTCATGAAATCACATTATGAATGTAACCTGTTTATGCTTAGAAATAGGACTGCAAAAGTCTGTTGCAACTATGCGTCAAAACATTGTGGCATAGAGCTAGGAGTCAAGTGCAAGTCTTTTTTAGTTCCTTATATGACTAAGTTATAATCATCCAGTTACAAAATGGTTTATAAGCACTTTCATGGCAGATGTTGTTATTGTGTTTTTTACAAAATTTGTTTTTTCCTTGAAAAACTAGAGGTCAAACAAATGTTTATCTTTTCAAGGCTCCGTTTGTTTTTAAATGGATGGCACTAGGATGCAAATGTTAGACCTCAACAAGGGCTCGGCTTGTAAAGGATACGTGGAAATAGGAAGAATAAGATATTGTTTTTTGAATGCAATTTATCATTTTATGAAAATCATTTTATTTTATGAAAAGCAACATCTTTTCTAGGGTACACCCCACTCTCGGTAATGCAAGGTTTGTAAAATCCATTTTTTTATTTAGTGCATCTTTCAGAAGATTGGTGATATAGGAGGTGTTTAGAGATATGTCCTTACGGTTTATGGCTATAAACGCATCCCGTAAATCCTCGAATTAGCCCCTTGGGGGCTTATTTATTTTTGATATTTTTGGATGGGGGCTTATTTGAGGGGGGGGGCTTATTTGAGGGGGCTTGTAAAATTACCTGAAGCATGTCACATAAGAAGATAATCTTTAAAATATCTTTCTTTTCATGATATAAAAAATATAGGTATAAATAATATATAAGTATAAAGTAACATTTGATTAAATTATTAACAAAAATATATATTTTTGTGGTAATTCACTAAAATTGTTAAGGCAACCTCAGGAGTCGAAAATCAGCAAATCTAGGGGGGGCCTATTCGAGGGGGGCTTATTGAAAATTTGTAGTTCTAGGGTGGGGGCTTATTCGAGAGGGGCTTTTTCGAGGGGGGGGCCAATTCGAGGATTTACGGTAATTGATTCAACTTTGGTTTTTCCAGTCCCTTTGACAAGCTGTACCATACGCATGGCTAATTGGTGTTTATGTGAAGAAGCTTTCCCGTTGCGAAAGTCTCTCTAGAAGGCTTGGTTGGGTTTTCTAACATTGGTTGCCAAAAGGGTTGTTGTGATGAATTTATCTTCAAGGATTGGCTGCAGCGCATTGAGTAAGCAAGGTGCTTTTTTGCAGTACACTGTAGTCACGTGATCATGTACAGACAAGAGAACCATAAGGCATCTATATTTTACGAGTACAACCGTACACATGGCACCAGCCTCAATTGCAGGTGGCTCATTACTGCAGATCCGAGGCTGCGTATTCACCTGTCATCGGAATACTTTTACACAGGTCAGTTGTCATGGTTGTATGTTTTAACTGACTTCATGTTTCGTCACCTACAATCCTTAATATATGTAATACGAAATTTCTGCTGTCGATATTTTAGTAGAACTTTCGAGCCCGGAACTACGCCCTCAGCGAATGGAACTTTATTTCCATGCCGTCTTCAATTTGGTAGAAGCTAACGTAACTGTTAAGCAAAATGTGAACACTACGAGTGTTTTCCCTTGGATTCTTAAGAAGGGCATTTGTCAACGGAACAGTTGTCGACAAAGCCTACAACTTGCAACTCAACAAATCAGTTTTCATAAATCATGAACTCCTAAATCAGTCCTATTTTGATAGAAAAAAGTTATCTAATTTTCTGGTTCAAGCTTCCTTCCATTATAACAATTACCTGTTACGTAATTTTTGCATATTACGTTTGACAACTTCATATCTTAGTATTATTTGAGATTTTGCTGGTATAGCTTTTACATGGCTGCAGAGAATCCTGTGGTGAATGTATGCCTTCTGGATGCTAGTGTGAATTCTTGCTTTCTGAATCCTGTAGTGAATTCTTGCTTACCGAATCCTGATGTGAGATCTTGCTTTCTGAACCCTGTTGTGAATTCTTGCTTACCGAACCCTGTTATGAATTCTTGCTTACCGAACCCTGTTGTGAATTCTTGCTTACCGAATCCTGTTGTGAATTCATTCTCACCGAACCCTGTTGTGAATTCTTGCTTACCGAACCCTGTTGTGAATTCTTGCTTACCGAATCCTGATGTGAGATCTTGCTTTCTGAATCCTGATGTGAGATCTTGCTTACTAAATCCTGTTGTGAATTCTTGCTTACCAAACCCTGTTGTGAATTCTTGTTTACCGAATCCTGATGTGAGATCTTGCTTACTAAATCCTGTTGTGAATTCTTGCTTACCAAACCCTGTTGTGAATTCTTGCTTACCGAACCCTGTTGTGAATTCTTGCTTACCGAACCCTGTTGTGAATTCTTGCTTACCGAACCCTGTTGTGAATTCTTGTTTACCGAATCCTGATGTGAGATCTTGCTTACTAAATCCTGTTGTGAATTCTTGCTTACCAAACCCTGTTGTGAATTCTTGCTTACCGAACCCTGTTGTGAATTCTTGCTAACCGAATCCTGTTATGAATTCATTCTCACCGAACCCTGTTGTGAATTCTTGCTTACTACATCCTGTTGTGAATTCTTGCTTACCGAATCCTGATGTGAGATCTTGCTTTCTGAAACCTGATGTGAGATCTTGCTTACTAAATCCTGTTGTGAATTCTTGTTTACCAAACCCTGTTGTGAATTCTTGTTTACCGAATCCTGATGTTAGATCTTGCTTTCTGAACCCTGTTGTGAATTCTTGCTTACCGAACCCTGTTGTGAATTCTTGCTTACCGAACCCTGTTGTGAATTCTTGTTTACCGAATCCTGATGTGAGATCTTGCTTACTAAATCCTGTTGTGAATTCTTGCTTACCAAACCCTGTTGTGAATTCTTGCTTACCGAACCCTGTTGTGAATTCTTGCTAACCGAATCCTGTTATGAATTCATTCTCACCGAACCCTGTTGTGAATTCTTGCTTACTACATCCTGTTGTGAATTCTTGCTTACCGAATCCTGATGTGAGATCTTGCTTTCTGAATCCTGATGTGAGATCTTGCTTACTAAATCCTGTTGTGAATTCTTGCTTACCAAACCCTGTTGTGAATTCTTGTTTACCGAATCCTGATGTGAGATCTTGCTTTCTGAACCCTGTTGTGAATTCTTGCTTACCGAATCCTGATGTGAGATCTTGCTTTCTGAACCCTGTTGTGAATTCTTGCTTACCGAACCCTGTTGTGAATTCTTGCTTACCGAACCCTGTTGTGAATTCTTGCTTACCGAATCCTGATGTGAGATCTTGCTTTCTGAATCCTGATGTGAGATCTTGCTTACTAAATCCTGTTGTGAATTCTTGCTTACCAAACCCTGTTGTGAATTCTTGTTTACCGAATCCTGATGTGAGATCTTGCTTACTAAATCCTGTTGTGAATTCTTGCTTACCAAACCCTGTTGTGAATTCTTGCTTACCGAACCCTGTTGTGAATTCTTGCTTACCGAATCCTGTTATGAATTCATTCTCACCGAACCCTGTTGTGAATTCTTGCTTACTACATCCTGTTGTGAATTCTTGCTTACCGAATCCTGATGTGAGATCTTGCTTTCTGAATCCTGATGTGAGATCTTGCTTACTAAATCCTGTTGTGAATTCTTGCTTACCAAACCCTATTGTGAATTCTTGTTTACCGAATCCTGATGTGAGATCTTGCTTTCTGAACCCTGTTGTGATTTCTTGCTTACCGAACCCTGTTGTGAATTCTTGCTTACCGAACCCTGTTGTGAATTCTTGCTTACCGAACCCTGTTGTGAATTCTTGCTTACCGAATCCTGATGTGAGATCTTGCTTTCTGAACCCTGTTGTGAATTCTTGCTTACCGAACCCTGTTGTGAATTCTTGCATACCGAACCCTGTTGTGAATTCTTGCTTACCGAACCCTGTTGTGAATTCTTGCTTACCGAACCCTGTTGTGAATTCTTGCTTACCGAACCCTGTTGTGAATTCTTGCTTACCGAACCCTGTAGTGAATTCTTGCTTACCGAACCCTGTTGTGAATTCTTGCTTACCAAACCCTGTTGTGAATTCTTGCTTACCAAACCCTGTTGTGAGTTCTTGCTTACCGAACCCTGTTGTGAGTTCTTGCTTACCGAACCCTGTTGTGAATTCTTGCTTACCGAACCCTGTTGTGAATTCTTGCTTACCAAACCCTGTTGTGAGTTCTTGCTTACCGAACCCTGTTGTGAGTTCTTGCTTACCGAACCCTGTTGTGAATTCTTGCTTACCGAACCCTGTTGTGAATTCTTGCTTACCGAATCCTGATGTGAGATCTTGCTTACCGAACCCTGTTGTGAATTCTTGCTTACCGAACCCTGTTGTGAATTCTTGCTTACCGAATCCTGTTGTGATATTTTGCTTACCGAATCGTAATGTTAGTAAACGCTCCATATTCAGATTCCAGTTATTCGTGGTTAACTGTTGATGATAAAAACAGAGGAGAAAGACTCGCTGGACCATATTCTGGTGCCGTGGCCCCCTTTCATTTGATTACGTCAAACAATGAAGTGCAAATTCATTTTTCTACAACTCATATGAAGAATAACCAGGGATTTGTTTTGAATCTCTCCTCAACTGATGCTCCAGGTTTGTGACACAACAGCTTGTTTCCTCCAGAAATACTATTCCAGTTTCTTTAATTGCTCTTAAAAACTGAATATATGCAAGCAAGAAACTGAGTAAGTGTGAAGACCATGTGTTGAATAGAATGAGGCCCGTTTCGTCCCTGCTTGTCAGAGAGTTCTTCTCATTATATATCATTAGAGCCTCTTCAGGAGACAGAATGACCCATTTTGTTGCTGTATGTCCACTATGTCTTAGGTCTTATCTGAATACCCATTTGTTTCTGTTCATTTCATGTGCTGAATAGTGGTTGGAGCTGAGAATTTGAAAAGTCCTCCATTTTAGCGCATACAGTAGTATCTGAAACCTAAAGTTTGATGCAGACTATTGCAGTACCTGGCTACTTGTAAATTCAGTTACACCCAGGTAGAACATACGTCTGCTAAAATTATTTTCCTGCATTTCATTTTAGCGAGCCGTGTGGAGCTATACAGACCACCAAGTGGTAGGCACCTTACTTCTCTCCTCCGTATTGTCGATGTTTTGATACTGAAAACACACTGCCCTTCTGCAACCAATCGAGCCATGATAAAGTTTACGTGTCTCAAATTTGAGCTTGAAAATATATTATCAGGACACATGAAGCAGGTAACAAACTTCGCAGTGTCCATTGCCAAACGGGAAAATTTTATTATGTAGTCATCACATTATACCAACACATGTAATAACTTTTTAAAGCTTCTCAATCAACCGTATTAAGTGTTTTGAATAAATAGACTAAGACTATGACAGTTATCAAATTTTGTTTTTAATGAAAATTATTGAATACCCCTTAAAGTAGTCGTTGACAGCTTTACTAAAATCATGTGCTGATGAGAGGGGAAGCTGAATGCAACATATTGTAACAATTGTTCCCTTCAGAAAAGCAACCTTCGGTTTAATTTCACAGCTAGAACCTTTCTTTTCAGGTCGTGGAGATATTCAGCTATATCTAGGTTTGTTGGTAATTGTTTTTCTCATTCATTGGTGTCTTTATTATCAACGTTTGTTAATTCTATATCCCGAAGTTGAAAGCCAGCACTTTAATCTTAGACAATATCCTTTCCTCCCATCCCTTCCATGTTTATACATCCTAGCGCTAGAAAACCTTCCATTTGCTTCTTACAAAAAAGTTTGCTGGCGAGTGAAGTGCTTTTATCAAAGTAAATCGTGTCATTTAGCAGAGATGGATCTTGATGTAAATGTCCCGTAATGCATCCAACTCAATGAAGTTGAAAATGGTCTAAATGACAGATGTGGTGACATGATGTGAGGAAAAGTCCCAAATCAGCTACATGACAGCACCTTGTCTCTGTTTTTTTGGGACACTAAACATATTCGAAGGAGGCCAATTACTGCAACTGCTTGAGCCGAATTTAAACTATATCGAACTGTTCCATTACTAAGAATGTTGCGCTACCAAGAAACTGCCATGCGTCCACCTTAAGCATTGATAAACTCTCTTCTTTTGTCATCCCGGTGATATTAAGAATTTAATAACTGGAAATTGTTAATGAATTATGGATGTCTACAAACTGTTAATTTAGAGACATCACTGTCTTTTTGAATGACAAAGAGAGATTTTTGTGGCTGAATCATTAGTGCTTTAAGTATTATAGTGACAATTATCATATCGTATACAGGTGTTGTTGTCTCGATGGATATATGATACGACCTGGGTTGTTTACTCGTACATGAACAGCAAAGACTGTTGTGTTCTCTTCTAGACTGCAAGGGCGGGCCTACAACGTCGTGGTCCTACTCCCACAGAGCTGTAATCTTTCCACGTGGATATTCGAGGGGAGGATATTTTAACGACGAAGATTGTGTCTACAAGCTTCTTGCCAGTAACGGCAATCGGATGCGCCTTTCCTTTGCATTTTACAATACAGGTAAGGTTTATGAAAGGTGGCCAATGCTTTGTATATTTGAGAATGGAATTAAGCTTCAAGACGAGGATGGGATTCACTATGCTTTTACGCTGTGTGGCTTAATGGTTTTGCGCAAAACGGCCTGATAAAGCAAAGCCGTCCAACTCTTCATTGCCTCTCTACATATGTTTGTTGGTCACGAACAAAACTGATTTTCACTTGTTTTTTAATATAATTTTCTGTTCAAATTTTAGAAAGAGGTCATGATTATGTCCAAGTTTTGAACGAAGGAGTGATTGGCAACGGGCTGTTTACTGGCAACCTTGACCCGTTCTACTTCGTATCTAAGAACAGCCTGCTGTCGTTCCGATTCAAAACAGATGACCGTGTTACGAAACGCGGTTTCATTGTAATTGCCAAAGTGACCAATGAACCTGGTAAGTTGTTTTCTTATTTTTAGAAGATTTTGTGCTATTAGTTGAAGTTCGGAGACTGGATATGGTGTTATTTTGAAAAAACGTGTTCCCGTTGGACGGAATTCGATAAAATTCTGCGTTAAAAGGGACCGCTAAGGTAGCCTTAGTTTTTTAAATTTACAATGCTGCACACTAAGGCGATTATTGTTCGTCCATAGCGAGAGGAGCAACTGTTTCAAATATATCAACTTCGGCTATTCCTACCAGGACCCCCATTTCAGGTAAAGCAAGTCACCGTAAATCATCCAATTTACTTTTGATGGGGCATTTTTAGAGGGAGGTGTTTATAAGAAAGGGGGCGTTCATTGGAGGATTTACGGTATACAAAGCTTCTCTTCCTTTTCTCTCATCATAATCATCATCACCATTATCATATCGTATTGTCAAATGAAGTTTCTCAGTAAAAGTCGTTTTATTGCCAAAGAGGTATCTAAACCCTTTCTCTCTTTCTTTGTAGTTCCCTTCAATTTTTTGGACCAGAGTAAGTTTTAACCTTCATGCTTTTATGCCGTTAACTTTGGTATTATTGGCAAGTTTCCCGACAATACTTGCAAACACGCATCAGCACTTTAATGAATCAATCTTTGGACATTTTTGCCGCTCCTTTTAAGGAGCAGTTCTTATTATTGTCCTTTGGCTTCAGGGCCCAGAGATTTTCCCAAGCCGGGTACTAAATCAAAGTTTTGCAAGAGTAGAACTGAACCGGATGCCGGCTAGCTGCAAAATCTGCATGCAATTTATCTGAAAGTATAAAAGAAGCAGCAGACCAAAGCCACATTAAAAGTGCTGGGACACTTTTTGGCATTACCCCTCTGGTGGGTGAATTTCTATCGGCAAAACAGTTCTCTAATAGCCATTTTTACCTCGTCAGGGTGCTCTGTATCCAGAAGGCAACTCTGGATTGGTGACAAGTACACCGGCTTTCTACAACCAGACCATCTTCTGCATTCTGCCTCTTGCATTTGGAAGACTCCAGCAGTGACCGAATTCCAATATGTCATTGAAGTCAATCATCGATACCTTGGTTTGTCATTCAGCCACTAGCCACTATTGCTAAGTCGAAAGTAACCTAAACGTAGCCTTTTGCTAGGATTCGTAAAGTAACCCAAACGTAACACTAGGATTTGTGATTTCTGTTATGGCTGCTACTCCCTGTTCGTTTTTACCACTTCTTTCGCTAGTCTCGACGTGCTTCCATCCTTCTTGCAATAGTTACTGTAATTACTGTAAAAGTGCTTGATAATAAAGACAATGTTGTGGACGGAAGTCGATTCATCAACCACCAACAAGGACCTTAAATTCCCTTTGTTATTTATTAAACGCTTGCTTATTTTTTAGATTGGGTGATATATACTGCCTTTAATTTTAAACGGATACTACAAATACCTTCTCTAGCTTAGGCATTTGTGCTTTTGTCATAGACCACGTGATAACGTCCCTACAAATCACCGATAATAGAGATTCACACTCACGTACCCTCACGAGCCTTGAACAAATTCGCCAATCGCAGAACCCGATGGTAGTCAGCGAGGGGGCCTTTGCCGTCTCCAGCAGTCTGGCAGATACACGGTTCAACCAAACTCTGATGTCTTACTCCATCTACCCAGGTATGATTATTATTTAAAGAAGCATGAAGATTGATTTTTTGTGCCTGATCGTGTAAACAGGAGAAAGTGAATTAACCCAACTTTGCACTTTCTGTACAATAGTTAATCAACTTGTTTTGCGAATGTCTTTACAGCATCGAGTCTTGTCAACAAACTATTCTTTTATTTTAAATTGGCATTTACTATCAGAAGTATAAGAACCTATATCGATGGCGCCACACAACCCCTGCTTTAAAAATGAAATTATGCGGACAAAATTTCCTTTCCTCTTTTTTGAAGCCTAGTATCTGAGAGATATTGATCTGATTTGTACAATTAAAGGGAGACTGACGAAGTTTTGAAAAATAAAGGAGATTATGCCAGTCTATTACTGGAATGAGTGAAGTTGTGTCGTCAGTTAACCCCTGCGTCTTTGCAGCTCTCCTTCCTGTGTTATATCATAATACTGTTTTGGTGTTAGAGAGATGCTTACTAATTAATGTATAAATATGTTAATAAATATTAATCATTTTGGTTGCCTAGCATGCTACAGTGCATCATATGGAAGTGGATACACAGTATATTACATTCAAGGTATCAAGTTCTTTCTTGCAAGATTTCTTGCAAAAATGCTTTCTTTCCTGAGTGTTAAGCTTTTCTATTCCCGTTTTGCTTGTTTGGTTCTAGTACTGGGTTTGCCTCTAGACGAACTTGCATATTTGATATACCGCGCCATTTTCTCTACCAGAATGCCTCAGTGATTATTGATTATTTAATTCCTAAGCTAGAAGCAAATCACAGAAATATCTTTCGACCGTTTTTATTAATAATAACAAACAAAACACTGTATATTGCGAATAATCGACGCGCTTAAAGCAATATCATCTCAACCTCAGGGAGAGCGCTCTGCATAGCATTTTCTAATTTGAAAACGCATTTTCAGATTTTTATGCAATTGTGGCCATATTTATGTTTTGTAAGATTTATGTTTTGAGCTAGCTTAGTATAATGGTAACAAGCTTCAAAGCACTTTTTCAGGCAACAGCATGAATGTTTGTTATGTAGAGATGTTTGTTTCTTTTGACATTAAATACCCCCAGGTTGAAATCACTCGTGTTATTTTGCATTCTCTTCGAAGGACGTTCCGCAAAGGACTGTATTGAATACTGCGCAACAGCAGGCTACAAATACGCATTCATCATCTGGCGCACTTCTGCCTGTAACTGCGAGAGAGTTGAGCCATCCCGGAAGAATTTACGAATGTTGCATCCAAGATTCTGTTTCGATCCACCAAGTTTTAAACACTGTAGTACTGGAATTTGCCTCAGTGGAAGATTTGGAGTTCTGTATCTGACTGGTTTGTACTAGAAAGCCTTATTCAAGTATGAGGATTTCATTATTAAAAGCAACGGGCTATAAATGGTTTATTTAGTGCTACTGTTGCTAGATTTATCAATGTGACTGGATACCGGGGTTGTCCTTTATCATTGTCCCTAATGAGATTTCTACTACCTTGTGAGCCACATGCTCTTCTACAGCCACCTTATACTGAGCCCTTATCAGTAAACCAATTCGGAACTTCATTTTATTCTGTAAGGCATTGTTGTGTCCTTATCGTAATGAGGACTCGTATCGTTGCACTACGTTTAAGACTAGTACAACGCAAAAAATGCTGTTATATTTTTCAGCCAACTACAGGCATCTATCTCTCTCAATTTTTTCTCTAGATCTTGGTGTCCCGTCTCAGATGGCTAAAGCGAAATCGGCCTCTGTGACCAGTTGGACCGTGGTGGTCATCATAGCCTCGGTCTTGGCACTTGTGATACTCGTGGCGATTGTCATTAAGTGCAAGATGGGAAAATGCAGAGTAGTTGCACACCAACAGCCTGAATCAGCTATCCCGGGTACTTGTCTCCATCCTGACAATGTTAAGGCCCCGCAAAGGGCTCTAAGTGCATGACCGATATGCTTCCTAGCAGTTGCAAAAACGCCAGGTTCCTATAATCCATGCCTCCACGCGCGTTTCTGTCGCATATACTGTCAACGCTAAGTAATACTTGTATCAATAGTGGGCACGATAGTCATTGCGCAAGTCAATGGTCGGATTTTGCGTTGGTCGTAGAATGCAAATAGCTTTTGGTTCTTTTAGATAGCTTTTGGGTCTTTTAGATAGCTTTTGGGTCTTTTTGATAGCTTTTGGTTCTTTTAGATAGCTTTTGGGTCTTTTAGATAGCTTTTGGGTCTTTTAGATAGCTTTTGGGTCTTTTTGATAGCTTTTGGGTCTTTTTGATAGCTTTTGGGTCTTTTTGATAGTTTTTGGGTCTTTTAGATAGCTTTTTTATAAATTACCCAGCCGCTACCGTGAGATCTCTTTACAATTTTGCTTGCTTCAATTAAAGATTCTTAGGCGCAATAATTTTGACTTTTAATAAAGGCGAATACCTTCCTTCTGGTTGTGTAGTCGGATTGCCAAGAGCTTCAACTCCGACTGTCAGAATTTAGGCTTTTGCCTCCTATTTAATTTCTGCTGTTCAATTTTAAATGGAATGGTTTGTTTTAGGTGGGGCGCTTTCCGTCAGCTACGCACCAGATCCTATCCACAGAGGTAATATGTGTGCCAGAGCCTTTCTTTTGAGAAAATTTGGGTAGAGATAATTCTTGAATTTCGATAGTTCTTTTTGCTAGAAATGAATGTCGATAATTTTTTGCACAATTTTCTAAAAAGATTTAACCATTTAAGGGTTTTAATGGTGTGACAGTGAGATCAAGAGATTAATATTATTTCTATCAAATTAAGTCTTCTGTTTTAGTCAGAATCTGTCTTGGGTTGTCCTGTTTCTACGGTTTATTCCCAAAGGTTTAGTCAGATTTTTCGTTTCAGATTGTTTGACCGTCAGGTCAGCATGGCAGCATGTCCATTCGAAGTGCATGATTAAGCATTTCATGTACTTGTTTTTGTTAAATTAACGGTGGAACATTTGCAAATTCTGTGAACAAAACCCTCTTATTGGGTGAAAACGCCAATGATATTTTTCGTTTGTTATCAAGGCTTCGTTTCCAAGTATTCGAAATAATATTTTTCTTTTGTGAACAATCATTTAGCAATCAGAAGGCTTACTACAACCAGCCTTCTTAGGCCGGGCTCTGCTTCGACAGATAAACGACCATTAGTGGTGCTTCTGATCAAACATCTTACCTATGATTGTCATGAAGGAAACCTTTCACTAACGAGAAGGAATCTTTGACAAGAATATGTGTTGGGATGCGGCAATCTTCAAAAAGTTATTTCCTTTTACTTCAGAGACTGTGCCTTTATTTACAAGTGCAAGGTTTTTGTTAAAAATTAGCAAAAATGTAGAACACTTTAAAAACATCCCCTTGCAGGATTTGCAAGAAAGAGAGCAGCCGCGTCGAAATTGTAAAAGACGCAATGCCCAAATTAATTGCGATTCGGCTATAGGACAGCATCTTTTAGAGAATCCAGATTGCGCCAAAACATACAGTGACGACAATTTTCGTATAATTGGGCAAGCTAGGTCGTCCTTTCACCTAGGTGTTTTGGAGACTGTCTATATTTCAATGGAAAATCCCATTCTTTTTAGACAGAAAGAGTTCGTCTTTTCTCTTGGGCTCTTCTAAAGTTAGGTGTTAAGTAACGCAGATTGGTCAATTTTAACCAATCACGCGCTCTGCTTATCACCCTCTAGTGTTTCCGATCCGCATCTGGCTATTTATTCGGTCAGTTTTTGGTTATCTTCCGACGTTTGCATACTCTGAGGAGTGTCGGACGAAAAAAGTACTTTTAAATATGCAAAAATAGTTCTACTTTTTCTAGCAATTGTGAAGTTTTGTACCACAAAGCACTTGTTAACTTTTCTTTCCTTACAATTAACCATTAGGCCAAGCTTTATTTCAACGTCAACATAGCGACTTTTTGACTAGCTACGAAACTCATTGGCTGAGTTTCTTGTTGACCGAAAAATTCTGAGTTGCTCAGCAAAGCAACAACTAGAAGTGCTGCTATTCATGTTCTGTTCCTTTTGCAGAGGCGCCGCCATCTTACGAAGACGCCACCAAGGAGGGAACCACCATATTTCCTGCTGGCTACGCCACCGCCACATTTCCGTCGCCACGTGACCCGCCACCGCCATTTGAATACACAGTCGATGACGTTGCTCGACGCTACACACCTCCGCCAAAATACGAAGACATAGCCTACGCTTCGTAAGCGTAACCAATACTTAGACATAGCCATTGCATGTTATAACTAATCAGATAATCACAGCAAGACATTTCATCACTTGTGTGAGTAATCCAATATGGTTTGACTTCATGCTCGGTTTTTTAGGTCTCAAGCGCCGGAGGACGGATGTTTAGCTGCAACGCCCGCCTTTATGGACCGCAGTCAGTATGGTGAGTTTTGCCATTTATGATACGCACTGGTGACCTGTGTGAGTAACTAGGCAACTGATGCTGATTTTGAGATACCAAATGGCTGCTTTTGCTGCATGCTTTGATTTCTTCCCAAACTTTGACTTCAAATCTTCTTTTCCATAGACGTAGAATTACCGACGATCGAAAATGTGAATTTAAGACCAGCCCAGGAGAGATCACGACCAGCGTCAACGGGTTCCGTCGACTCCAACACAGACTCAGGGCACCCACTGATGCAATCGGCATCGCGGGAGCAAAGGAACCCCAGGAGAATGCTGCCCCCACTCCAAATTCGAGTCAGGGCTATGGACAACAGAGATTCGGGCAGTAATTCATAAGTGCCTGTATGAGAAACTTTTCCAGACTTTCAAAAGACTGCTTCATACGTACTTGATTGTAAAAATGCGCGTGTCAAAGGAAGGGGTTTCAGCAAATACGGGCCGTCACCAAAAGAAAAGTATCGCATCTTGCCAGTCTAAGTTTGCGCTAAGGCCATAGATGGTCTAAATGATGCGCCGTCCTTCGTTATATAGTTTTTTAATGCACTCATAAGAAGTATCTATAAGGGAAGTCGTGGTTGTTGTAGTCATTCACTTTCAAAAGAGTTTATGTATCTGTTACTCCAGGAGTAGTTTCGTCGTGTGTTATTATTTGTCTCGCCCAGAATGGGACTAAATTTGATTGTGATTTTTCATTATTCTGTTGTTATGTATGCGTGAACACAAATGCCTGCTTTTGTATAGTATTCTTGCATGGCTGCAAGATTACGTCGAAGAATACAACACAAACTGCAGCAGATAGGGGTTACTGGCCTTTTGCACTGGCGTTGAACAGTCCTAGGCCCATCAATTATAGACTATAAACTAGGCCCATTGCAAATATTATTATTCACGTCCTTTCTCTTTCTAAAAATGCTCTTCGTGGGCCAGAACACCCATTGATATCAACATATCTTAGAATAAGCCTAAGAAATTATCAATTGATCGTGTTATGTAAATTTTGAAGTCTTTCGTAGTATTCTCCGGCATTGATGTATTTTTATTTAGCTTTGATTTTTAGCCGATTTTGTTATCCAACTGTAGATATACAATTTATCTGGTACGTTCTGGGGAGTTATGTGTTTTTCATGTAGCCTTGCCTATTTTGCAAGTATTAATGTTCCATTCAGCGCTAAGAGTGGTACCAAACAGCTATTTTGTGAATTATAAAATTGCACATGCATTTTTGCAACATCTTTTGGTGAAATTAAACCCGACATGTGATTCGCACCACCTTGTAAAACTGCAATTCTAACATTGCTTTGCGAAATACGTTAATTTGATTATGTGGAGAAAAAGCCTTCTTATTAACAGTGAGAGCACATTGGACTTGATAAAATTTTCACAGTTGAAAACACACTAAAAAGTCGATCTGCGACAAGAATTTGTCAGAAGCAGAGAGAAATTTAGACGATGATACATAGATCTTTAACATACATTCTCTTTACAAAACAAGTGTTGGTCTCGCAAAGATGACAAAGATGATTGACAACATCACTAAATTTGTTCGGTTTGTAAGAAGAAGCGGTACAAGCTTGACTTCTACTGACGCCTATTGCCGTTCATCATATCTCCAGTTGGAAATATAATTGACAAAATATCCCCATCGATTGCCGGAAAAGACCACTCGTCGCCAACACCCATCTAAAGGCAAGCACAACCTCTTCCAAAGCGATGATCAGCTTGTCAATGACTTGAACCTTTGAAAGACCTCCAGGATATGGGACCCCAGGTCTGTTGTGAACAACAGGCTTTCGAGGGTATCCTCGTACTGCTGGATCTCAGAATGATACTGAAAAGAACCAAACCAACATTATTGGCGCTTAAAAGAAGCTTGCTAGAGATAGATTCGACCAGCGTCTTGAGAGAAATGCTTTGGAAGGTTCGTAAAAAAGGATGTACTACTCACAGTCAAAAAGATCTCCTGCAGCCTTTGCAAGGTGAACCTGAACCACGTGTTGAGTTTGCTTTTCTGCTGCTGCTCACAGAGGACAGTGTGCTCAGTGAGTAGAAGAATGAACCGCTGAAAGCAAAACAGACAGATGACGTCATGCAGCGAAAAATGAGGGATCTTTCTGTCCAGTGGAGAAACCAACTGGATAGCGCTTCTGCTACTAGAACAAGCCAGTCGCAATAGTATACTAGTGCTCTCTCAGAAGCCACTTGGGCAATGGGACTATCATCTCGGTAACTTATGACACCCGCAATATATGACTCAAATGTCATGAACGTGAGACACACATTGATTATGAGGCAGAGTAGAGATCAATGGAGTAGAAGTTCAACTTTATGGAGCTTCTTGCGATTCAAGAAGATCAATTTACCTGAAAAAGTATCAAGAACAGTTCTTTTTGGTCTCGTTCGGCATTTTCCAGCCTCTCTGCCAGTTCATCTGTTTCGTACTCTTTTTGTTCAATCTCAGCATTCATGTCCTCCTTTGCAGAATCTTCTCCACTGTCGCTGCTGGAATCTCCCTACACAAAAACCGAAAACAAGGTCTACAAGGGTGTTCTGGCATTCACACGGAAAGACAATTTAATCTTCAAACATGCAAATGAGCGTAAAGGAAGACGAACCAAAAATAAGGAATTCACCTTATAGGTAAATTTTGAAAAGTATTTTCGCCTTTAGTTTAACAGTATGGGTTCCCAATGGTAACATTTACCACGTCCACAAGGTCTGAAAAACAGTCAAGCTTATTGCTTTCATTGCAATGCCCTTCGTTGTATGCAACCTATAACACCTTTACTCCACAGTTTTACGAGGTATGAAGGAATTGCTACGCAGAAAACTACGCATGTGCGCAGAAGGTGCTACAACCTACCTGCTTCTTCGCTTTCTCGATGAGCCTGCTCAACTTCTCTTTTGTGTCGTTGTATTCTTTCAGCACCTAAAAGATAAACGATTCCAGCTAAATAAAACGAAGGTTTCTCTTCAGATTCTGACAACGTCATTTGAAAACAGACTTTGACGTCATCGGCTGTACACAAAGATCTCATCACTGTTACCTTCTTCTGTCTTGAACGTAAACCTTCCTTGGCTGTTAAAATCTCGTCTTTAGGCCCTTCATTAACCTCCAACCTTCCTAATTTGGTTCACCTCCTTTTAAACTCAATATACTGTTCTGGCAATCTTCAAAACTACTGAAAATATTTTGCTAAACTTTTTCGCGTTTAGATCTCCCTTTCTTTCAGCATGGCAAGGTAACAAGTCGAACAATTCGGAAAGCATGGCATTCTCTGTTGCAAACAGGAATCGAACAGCAATTAGAATTAAGAGGCCAACACCAACTACCTACTTTGTTCTTGTGCTTGATCATTTTCCTTAAAGTGCTGTGCAGCATGAACCAGATGTAGCATCTACAAAAAGACAAGCATCACCAAGCCATTTTCCAGTTCACATTTCCCAATTCAAAGAAGATGTTAATTGATGTAGTAAAACAAGATAAATCGGATTTATGTATTTAGGTAAAGTGACAAGACTGCAGTCAAACAAAGAACCTAAGCGTCAAAAGTTTGACTTGCTCCTGGATCTGCGTCCCTATTAAGATGGTGGTTAACGTTTTTGCTACAAAGCAATACTCTTTTCTCGTGCAAATTCTGTTCATAGTAGACTAAGAGCACGCTTACAGCTGATGTCTGGATGGTAAGTCGAAGAGTGATCAATTTCATGACTCATTGCAAACCCACCAAAAACCAACCCTAAATGGTCTTAACAGATTCAGCTACGTCAGCGACAATTAAAACAGTTACAAGGGTTGGCTGCATACCTCGTGAAATCAGCATTCATTTCTTTCGAGAATATCCAGTTGACAACAGTACTGCAGTTTATAATCTGAAGACGAATCAGCTTGTCCACAACAATTGTTAGCATCTAAAACAAACAAAAGATGCAATAGAAAACTGATAAATAGAGCAACAGACGACCAATAAAAGGAGTTATCAAACACAAAATAGCACGTGACTAGCATGTGACTAGGCGTACCGTATAAAGACGTCATTCGGCGTACAGATGTACTAGTTAACAACTTCATTACAAAGATAGTTTTGTTATGAACTTTAATTACCGACATCCTGCTCTAATTCAAGTGAGTTTTGGCCAGGATCTGTTTAAGGGACCGAGTTCAATTGAACGTGCAGCCTTTTGGAAGGCAAAGCTCCTCCCTAGCCGCCCTAGGCGTGTTGTTGGCCGGAGCCACAGATTATGAAAGACGGCCCAAATCATTCTGTTACAACGGCCGAAAGCGCTTTTGAAACTATAGGGATTCAGGTCAGGGAGCTCCAAAGAAAAAGCGAAAGCTCACCTGAGGATTCCTCAGCCAGAACTCTTTGACTGCAAATAGGCACTGCAATTGTGCGTTCGGTGATGTTATCAGAGATTGGAAGACAGAATGGAACCTAGATTGAACACGGATAGTTAACAAAAGAAATGCCTGTCTAGGAAAGGTATGCCCACCGGAATTGACATACTTACGCAAAAAAATTAAAAACATCAACCCAAAACAAATAATCATCAGGTATCTTTAAATAGTGACATAAATGTGAATATAATGCAAACCAATTAAAGTAATTCAGTCAAACCTTGGCGCGAAATTGTAAGTTAAGGATAGAAATCAAATATTGCTCTGCATTGCACTATAACAAAACCTTCTTTACTGCAGAAGACTGGCGTCATGAGCATGTGTTCACCATGTTCTAAACCTCGTGCCCCCAAGTGAAGATTGGAAGATCGAGAAATTGTGTTCAAAGCAGCCGGATAATGTTATGTACAATTCCCATAATGCTAGCCCTTTAAGCGTGGACGACCTCTTATTAAAATGCTGTAATTGTAGATAGATTTAAAGAAATTACTCACTTTGACAAAGCACTGTACGTGTGACTGATGGATTTTATTCCAGCGCGAAGAATGGTCAGTGTGAAGATTTCCACTCTTAATGGGGCAAATGTCCCATCATCAAGTTGGTTTCCTTGACAAAAGAAAATTTACCTGAATGTTTTCAAGCACCGAAACATTTGTGCTTTGCAGGAGAGAACCTTCTCGACCCATTCAGTCAGCTAATTCTTTAATTTTAGACTCATTTATTAAAGCCAAGTAACAATTAAGTGCAACAATCAGCATCGTATGTAGCTAAATCTTTAATCCTTAAAAAGCTAAAAAATCCTTACTCCAAAGCCGAAGTCAAATGCCTAGCTTAACATTAGTCAAAACGAATCAGCAATAATGGGCAGCTTCTTCAATAACAACCGTAATGGTATTAGTAGCCAGAACAGATTTATTGCACTTCACTTCAGTCTTGCAATAATCATAATAATGTCTCCTTGATCCATTCCTTTGGCATCTTGGGAAGGCGGAAAACACACAAACCTTCATCATTGGTCAGCATATAAAAAGACTTCTCAGTATCCGATATTTCCTTGACGATATTTAGCAAGCCTTCATTGTCTGTTTTGGATTTGATTGCGTTTATCAGCGATCTAACTGTTGCATGTCCGGGTTCATCAGCTGCAACGAAAGAAAACACATATCTCACGACTTGTCGCCGCGCCTTGGCAACAACGGACACGGTCAGTGTTGCTGTTGTTGCACCTTATATTCAGTTGCATCATCTGTGTTTCCTCTCAAGACCAATTGAGAACCACGATGACGCTTCGTGAATGCCAACGAGCAAACATGCAGGCGACCTGCTTAAATAAGGATTGAGAAAATGTGGACGGGATTCACACAGGATGCGACTTACAGCTTTCTGGGTCCTCGTATCGAAAGTTTCCTTGCGGGTTGAGAGGCATCAGTGAGTTCAAACTTTCTGGTATCTTTTCAATCACATACTGACGATAATACATCCTTTGAATAACAAAGATTGTAAGTTAAATTGCAATCACAAAGAGAAGCAGCTGACTGCAATGAATCAAGTGCATCTAACACGCATCGCTCTAAGACAGCAGTCAATGGTGGCAATCAGTGCATTCGTCAATCAATCATCAATCATCAATCAGTGCATTCATCAATCAATCATCAATCATCAATCAGTGCATTCATCAATCAATCATCAATCAGTGCATTCATCAATCAATCATCAATCAGTGCATTCATCAATCAATCATCAATCATCAATCAGTGCATTCGTCAATCAATCATCAATCATCAATCAGTGCATTCACCAATCAATCATCAATCATCAATCAGTGCATTCATCAATCAATCATCAATCAGTGCATTCATCAATCAATCATCAATCAGTGCATTCATCAATCAATCATCAATCAGTGCATTCATCAATCAATCATCAATCAGTGCATTCATCAATCAATCATCAATCATCAATCAGTGCATTCATCAATCAATCATCAATCATCAATCAGTGCATTCATCAATCAATCATCAATCAGTGCATTCATCAATCAATCATCAATCAGTGCATTCATCAATCAATCATCAATCAGTGCATTCATCAATCAATCATCAATCAGTGCATTCATCAATCAATCATCAATCAGTGCATTCATCAATCAATCATCAATCAGTGCATTCATCAATCAATCATCAATCATCAATCAGTGCATTCATCAATCAATCATCAATCATCAATCAGTGCATTCATCAATCAATCATCAATCAGTGCATTCATCAATCAATCATCAATCATCAATCAGTGCATTCATCAATCAATCATCAATCATCAATCAGTGCATTCATCAATCAATCATCAATCAGTGCATTCATCAATCAATCATCAATCATCAATCAGTGCATTCATCAATCAATCATCAATCATCAATCAGTGCATTCATCAATCAATCATCAATCAGTGCATTCATCAATCAATCATCAATCATCAATCAGTGCATTCATCAATCAATCATCAATCATCAATCAGTGCATTCATCAATCAATCATCAATCAGTGCATTCATTCCATAGTTTGCTTAAAGACATTGTCTTTCGAGTAGCTCGCCGGATGACTTTCATTGTCATTATAATCAAAATGCCTTTGAATAATCTTTGCCAAAAACCTTAGACAACGTCACAAAAAATATGCTTACGAAACTTCATCAATTACAAAAAAACCTTACAAAAAAACTGTCATGTGAGATCATGTGACAGAACTGGTCCCTAAGGACCTACCTTGTACAACGTTCCAGAACCTCGACGATAAACCTGACCTTCGTTGACTGCTTGTCACCTTGGGCGAATTCACTCCTTGACCAAAACAGGAAAAGGATGTGAGGTGCTAGCTTATGAAAAACACTACAAATATGAGAATAAATGTACTAAACTATCAACATGTATCCACCTCTATGTAGTCCTGCTGAGAATGGCACTGGGTCACGATTATGATTGAACTCTCGAAATCTTACTGGACCAAGAACAACATCAACATCTACAAAGCAGGAACTATGAATACGATTTTGAAATAAATACCCAGCTGCCTGATAACAGTTGCCAATTTTGTAATACAATTTGGCATGCTACTTCTCTTTACATGATCTCCACATCAAAATGACAATGTTTCGTGTTCATAGTAAAATTCATAAATAAAACCATTACAATCTTCTGTCAGAATTTAATATCACCAAACCTTGTCACCAAATCTATACTCTCAATATCTAAAGTGTTGATGACTGACCCTTAAACCTGACTCGCAACCTGACAATGACCCGCAATTAAACAGAAAACACGCCGTTGATAACCTGGCCAAAACACAACCCATCATGGTTACAAAATGCCGCTTACCAATCTTCCCAGGACCATTTGCATTGCAGGTTGCCGAGATGATATGTGAACCAGTCAATAAAACTGAAATAGACAAAGTCGCTATTGATTTCATGCTATTAGCTTCAATATTAAACATATTGCCCTTCATCGCGTCATGGTAACTTCTCACTAGATGTTTAGTATATACTGACCCTATGAAACTTGGAATTGTAAACGAACGACAGTTAATTTGGCATGGAAGTTTAAAAACTGCGCATCCGAAAATATTTAACAAAAACATGTAACAAATAGAATAACGCAAGTCTGCAGAAAAATAGCTCTCGCAGGTCCTTCTTGGATCACAGAGATGGCGCCTTGGGAATTTTTGATGCGAGAAAATAAGTAATGCCTACATCGTCCTGCTTTTTAGAAAAATGAAAAAAATGTTGCTCTTTTTTGTAAATAATCACTTCTACTTGGCCAATCAGAGGAGCCATTGTTGGGCCACGCCCTTTTTTACCGCGAAAAGCACTTTCTTCCGTGGAAAAACCCTCTGCTTTCCAAGAAATTTATTTCAATTTACGACTGGCAACGAACGTTATTGCCTAAAACATAATTCCAGAACTTTGAAATCAGAATTTTACGTGTGAAAAAATCACGATAGAACATACAATAAAATGCTATTGTAGAAGAACTAGTCCTTCCATGACGCTGATCTGACGATGTCTTGTGCAATACATGGACCATGAAAATGAGTGACTTACCGATCGATACACGTGACATTCATTGACCCAAGTCGTTCGAACAAGAGCTCTACGGCGTGTGCAACCTGCCAGGTCATTTAAAGAAAACAATTCATAACGAGTGATGATGGAAGGCAGAAATATAAAAATCAATTTAGAGCACTTGTTGCTGTTGTAGTTGCTGTTTCTTTTCTTCGATTGATAGGGGATATGATTAATCGGCTTCCACCCGCATTTCACACTATCAGCGCTTTACTTTTCAAGTACGTTTTCAGGAACTTTTTTTATTGCTGTTAGCCAGTTGTTGAAGAATTCTTGTGATGTAGCGCATAAAATAAAGCCACAATACAAAAACAGTTGGAAACATTCTTCACATCTCTCCATTCTTACCATTCAACTTCACAACCAGGATTGCAGAAACTGGTGATGTTAGATGAATACGTTCATCAAACCAGAAAAACCGTCGTCTTGCTTCGCATGTCATTTTCTTAATGTGCATCCAATGAAGAAGCATTAATAATAAACAAGATAAGATGAAACATATGAAATAAAGAAATGCGGTAAACGAATTAAGAAAGGATACAACTCCGGGAAAAGAATTGTGCTGTATCTTGCAGAGCTCAATAATGAGCGAACCATAGAACAAGGGGATATGCGGCGGCTGTGGGAGACGCAGGAGATTTCCAAGAATGACCTACAATGGACGCAATAGCAGTTACATCGAGAGGTCTGGGCACCCAAGCTAAGGGAGCAGATGGAAAGAAACTGTGGAGGAGGAATGTCGCCATAACACAACAAGAAGGGTTTTAAATCTGGAAAACTCTCTCTTGTGGCATACCTTTACATTAAGAAACACGTTAATGTTGATGCTAGTACTTTCCATTATAGGATGCACAAAACATTCATCAAAGCAATATGTTCAAAAGGCGATCACGGCCAACTCCTGATAGGCACTAAACATTCAAATAATGTATAGACTGAAGCCCGTTAGCGTACGAGAAAGAAACACCATTCAGAGTAAAAACATGAATCTAAACTTACTTCAATAATAATATGTTCACGGGGGACCTTTCCTTTCATATAGAAATTCAGTAACTGGTTGGCACTAAAATAGAAAAGGAGTTTGTCTCAGTGCCTGCATCATCTAGATACAAAGCTCAATGCACATATCTAATTCAACTCCAAAATTAGGAAACTATTCCAACTTGAACAGCGTCTATACTCATCATTCACTGTCTCCATGTGAAGATCCTAAGGTTTGGGGCCAAACAGGCCCCCAAATAAAGCCAAAACAGCATTCACCATTCTTTTCTGTCCTTGTAATGGGCTTCCATCACTCGGGAAATACTTTCCTCCACCAAATAACGTTCGATGGCGTGAGATCCTGGTAAGGGCAGCTCCTGAAATGATGAAGAGAACACGACTTGCTCAGAGAGAAAGCACTGGAATTCGAATTTAAATGCAATCTAACTGCATGCATTCAATTATTATATGCCATTTGTTTATGTTAAAAATTAGCATGATGCAATCTAAACACTCTGTCTACCATCATCTACCAAAATTTTGTGAATGTTTGTTTCCATCTGAGCTTAGTTAAAGCTTGGTTAATTAACGATGTAAAAATGAAGAAACTGCGTTTAGGACTTGCCTCGGGACAATCCGTGTAATCGAAAATTCGAAAAACCACAGAAGGAATGGGATACGAAGTTTTGTCTGTATGTGGTGGAATTTTGAAGGCAGGAATTGGGTGCTAATGAAAGAAGAGAAAAAGCAGTTAGAAGGGAATATAAAATGGTAAAGTCCCAAGATTATGGGCAAAGATGTGTCAAATAAAGTGTCGTGAATTAATTTCGCTGCGAAAGTATATTTTACTGCTAGCCGGTTTCCAGTACCAGATTCATGTTCATAGATTATTTCCTTATTCTGATTATCTTAAAAAACCGTGGAAAATTGGGATACTTGATCAAGAATTAAGTTGTGACACAAAACGATATGGCATACAATGCATGAATATTATGGTATGACATCTTCTCAATTTTAATTCCCAATTGAAGGCTGCATATTGAATGCTGCAAATACTTCAAAAATAAGAATAAGACACAAGGCAAATACAGTTTGGTAAATTCAGGTCAGGTACAGAAAAATAGTAGCATGTCAACAAAGGATGCTCCCATACAACACTTATCCCTCAACAATTACTAGAGAATCACACTATTGCAGGTTTCCCAAAGGAGCTACCAAGAACATAAGAAATGTTCCAAGAAGAAAGTCAAAATGGCTCACCGGCATGGCTTTACACAAAACAGCATGGAACTCCGTGTAAGGTCTCCGGATATGCTTTTCCTGAATAAAAATTGATCGAAAAAGTTTTAGAGGGTCACCTTAAAAATAGATTACTTTAAAACAAATATCCACCGAAATCGTTTACAAATCATTAAGAGATTCAACAACTGGAAGGAATTCACCCGACAAATAAAATCTCACCTCCCATCCGTCATTTTTCATCTTCTCAATCTGTGCCCACAAACAGTCGATGTACTGTGGAAAAAAATATGGGCAAATTTAATAATACAAAACAGGATAACTTGTTTCCTGACAAAGGCATCGTAAATTAATAATCATTTTGAATTTCTATTATACGAAGCAAGATTGTTGCATCGTTTATATTTCCCACTGAACGGCATTATTGGTAAAACTAAATAATGAGAAATAGTTGATTCACAGGAGTTGACCATGCAAATTTATGTAATGGTGAAAAACAGATGTTTCAGGAGTCTCAAGTGGCAAGATCATGCTCTGTTTTGGTCGAGACCAAAGCATATTAAGAACGAACATTTTCTTAAATGAAGTGACAAAACTAATAGCCATTATAGCCTTGCCTCCTCTTGAGGATGAGGGTCATCAGTCGACCAGACACGCAGAGCTTTAGTATGACGCTTGCATCTCTTGCTAAAACAATAAAAGTAAAATCAATTATGAAAAAGCATTAAACTCTCAGAATTAATAGGCCCTGGTCAATCGTAATTACGACCCTGCTGTAGGCAAATGGCAATGACAAGGCAAATCAAGGTACCTTATTATATCTTCAAGAGCTGAAAGCAGCCTCTCTAGCTCCTTGCCTCGTTTCGATGCCAGCTCTTTACCGCACTAAAAAAGAGAATATGGTAGGTTTTCAAAAGTGCGTTTGAAATAAAACCCTTCCTTGGCGAGACAACACGTCTCTTCAGCAGCAAATGGTTGATAGGAGATTTTTCAATAAAAAAGCGGACTTCTAAGCTACTGTCTCATTAAAAACACTTGTTCAGCTTGAATCGAAGTAAATCGTATGTTAAACACTGACAACATTTTGGGGCTTCTTGATATATCACTTCTCTCAGGGGCCAATTTTCTGCAGGTTTGCAGATAACGATAATTTGGAATTTCTTTATAGATAATTTCATTTTCCTTGGTCATACACCATTCAAAATGGTCAGAATTCCAAGAGAAGTTGTGTATCTTATTCTCCCTCGTCAAGCAGCCATAGGACACTGCACTAAAAATCCCTGAGCTTCCTACTAAAAAGGCTCCTCAAAACCCAGACCCCATAAAAGACTGTCTTGTTGACAAGATTAGAAATTATGATATATGCCACAATAATGCTATGTTCAAGTACAGTTACATAGGATAAAAAAACTATTTCTCTCCTCTTTCTTTGCTTTACTGCCTGAATTGATATCCCTGGATTTGAATGCCTGGATATTAAATGCCCAGTAGAAAGGTTTGCTTAATAGTCCTCTTTCCAGCTGCAGTGACTACTGTCTGCATTACCCTTTTGAACCATTATAGCATTTTGGGTTGAAAAATAATTAAAATCGTCCCTGATAAAAGGCCTCATGTTTTCTTTGAAGCATAGAAAAGTAAACAAAGTACCATTTTGAAATAGCTTTGCTTTAATTTCAAGAAGTGCGGATTCTGTCACATTCTTACATTCTGTCAGGGGTTCTCCCTAACTAGCAGGAAATGTGAACTTGAATAAATATCTGGAGATCAGGTGGTTCAGAGTTGCAGTTTAGGAAAAAATAAAAAAGTATGTTAGGATTTCCGGGGCAAAGAAATATATCCCTGTTGAAGGCAAATTATAATAGGCCAAAATTGGCTTAGTGTTTGGTGTGGTGTGGCCTGTAGATAGAAAGATTATGTGTGTTGCACAATCTGCTTTTTTTCTCAAGAAATGTACCCTTCCAAACTAGTTTAGCAAAACCACATTTCAGAAAAGTATTGGAAGTTTAGTTTTTTAAAAACCTTTACTTTTAAGTAAAGATATTCTCTGTTCTGGGTTGACATCATTGACTTTGTTATCTTGCTATCTACAGACTTTTCTCAAAACGGATTTCAGAAAGGAAATCTTGATCTTTAAATTAGTTTATACTGAAAAATCCATGCTGTTTGGAGAGTTCAGTTGCAAGTTATTAAGTTTCGAAAAATTAGCTAATTCTTTATATTTGATTGTAATTTGCTGCTTAGAAATGTATAGGAAAAGCTCAATTTTGAAAATGGGTTAATTGGCAGCCTCATGTTGCAAATACTTGGAATTCAAAGCACAGACTAATTTTAACATGAAGCTGGAAATTGAGGCAGATGACTGGCTAAACAAATTTTGTAAAAACCCATTGATTAGTTTATAACAAAATGTGATCTTGTTGCCAGTAAGCATCTTCCTGGTTACATTAAATAGGAAAAAGAAAGATTCCAAGAACTCAAATGTTGACTTACCCATGGCAAACTGGAAAGCACAATGTAAACAAACCAATCAGATCGGACCTAGGAGAGAATTCTTAGGAATAACTTTATGCAAGCCAACTGAATGGTACTGTGCATCTAAAGAACATCAAAATGGCACTTGGCAAACAAAGATGCTTTGGGATAAGCCTTAAACGTAAATGCATCAGTTGTTTAAACAAAGACAAATATTAATGATCATTATTACATGCTTGCTTAATGATTTCAGGAAGAAACTATGAATTGCTAAAAGTGTTGGGTTCTCTGGTTAGTAGTCCTACCTGTGGAATATTGGGCTGTGCAGCCATGTTTATGAAGTTATCCAAGAAAGAAATCAAGGAGGTGGCAACAAGAAAGTTGCAATTCAGCAAATCAGATATGAATCGCACCTACAAAGAGATGTAGAACAAATTAATATTGATGATTTGCAATTCTATGAGCTATTAATCTGCAAAAAGTAAGGAAAGAAACATCATTAAAACTAATTCTAAATGCAGAGCTTAACTGAAAAAGGCAAGCATAAAATACATGTCGCTAAAACCAAAGCTGGATCTCTTTCTGGCATAATCTACAAAATCTGCTGATTTAAGGCCTGATGGGGTCAAAATATACAGTTTTATCTGTTGTTCTTAATCACTTGACTCACTTAATCATTTTGAACAATCAAAAGCTGTTCTAGCAGTCTAACTTTCAATAGTTGAATCGTTTTTTCTGCTTAACTGTAGGTATTAAAATTTTTACAAAAATTTGAGATACAATTTTACAGTAAAAATCTAGTGGAGATTTAGTTTTATAAATCTAGTTTTATAACAAAACTAAACCAAATGATCATACAAGTTGTGGTAATTTGTAAGGAGTCTTAAGACAAGCCAAATCATGAATAAAAATCAACCAACCATCAAGCGAGCTCTTTCAAACTGCTGAGCAGCCATCATATCTTCAAGATTTCTTATTGCCATTTCTAATACCTGTGCAAAATTACCTTACAGAGTAAATGATTATAAAAATAATACCAGTAAATACTATTCTTTACTTGAAACAAATTCTTTGTAATCACACAAAGTAGGCTCCACTGTCTAATAGGAGCTACCTTGCACCCAAAGCAAAATATAATCCCATTAGGATTCCAACATCGCCTTATGTTGATCAGAGGGATATTTTTATTACGTGAATGAACAGACCATACAAGGAACACCTTAATTGAGGACCTTGCGAATCTGTATAAATGTTTAAAGTCATTTGGCAAGACAGCTGCATACTAAATATGTTCCTTAGTACTTCCATTGCCCATTCATTAGAAAATTTTGTCTTAAAAATACTTTCATTTTATAATAGAATCCACTAATTTCATTGGAAACATATAATAAAAATGAAAAAACATACTTCTCCTCCAAAATCAAAATTTTTTTCATTTAGAAGGCCAACAAGAGTTGAGTAGATGGTGATCTTTTCTGGTAGGTTTGAAATACTAGAAAGAGAAAAACATCATAAAATATTTTCTGATTCTATTAATAGGATTTGGTGTTAGATTTCCAAAGAAAATCATTTTGGTGGATGTACAATCATTTTGGTTTCAATGAAGAAAATGTGACAGAAGCTAATGAATACAAAATTTATGTGCTACTTACCAGGTGCTCAATATCCTAAGAATCAGATCTTTATAATTTGGAATATCAGCTTCCAAAACAGCAGCAAGTCCATCCAAATTTCGTCTTAGTGAAAATGTGCTCTGAAAGAAAATTGAGATGAATCAGAGATGAAAACTAAATACCCTTTGATTTGAATTAGGAAATTGAAAGACAGCAATTCAAATGCAGGATGTCAGTGGTCTGAGCCTGGATGATTAGACTAAAATGATGTAGAACTAGCTGCTTCAAATGGTTACAATTAGGTGATGTTGAATTGATTGTTACACTAAAATAGTATACTGTACATATTGGACTACCTTCTCTCCAACTCTTGTGATTAAGGACTCCAGTCGGTCTTCGACATCAATGGGTTCAGCTCTTCGTCTTCTTTTCTCCCTTGACTCGGCTGAAGAGGACAGGAGTTAGTCATAGATTACAACAAGTTCTATTAAGTATTAGTTGAAAATTCAGTTTCAAACATATATAATTATCTTGCAACTGTTGTTCAAAGTATCTTTGGATAGCTTCTTGTTTTGTTTTTCAATCGTATTTACAGTCACCAGCTTATAATGTGCCATACGTATGTTTAAAGCACCTTTCCTCGTTGGACTTCATTATAAATTCTTCGTTAAACATGGATGCTTTTGACTCACATGACAAATTCTAAACGAGCGAGTGTTTAATTAAACAAGTAGGCTCACCATCGTCCGCGTCAAAGCTTCGATATCTCTTACGATCCATGATAGTCTTTAGATACTTTGTTTAAACTTTCAAAATAGTCAAATAATCCCACGATTATTGATCTGGCAGGACCTTTGTTTTGCAAGTTCAGTCAGACCTTATCTGCCATCTTGGTTGTTCATTTTCGCTCAGCCGCATGCGCCGCAGCCTCATCATCAATAAGAGATACCGTTACCTAGAAACAAGCGAACGCTATTAACACATGTTGTCAAGATAGGGACCTGCATTTGACGACCAAACTTGATTGCCATTTTGTGATGCTAAGCTAGTTAGTGGACTCGCTGCACCGCAGGTCACCAGACGAGGCCGAACTCTCATGGTTACGTAAATAACTAATGAGCCAACCATGCCTGACAGCAAATTTGGACAATTCCCAGTTAACTTGGTTGAAGATACGAGATTCAAAAACAAGTCAATATATGTGTCGGATTTCTGTTCGAGAAAACCGCAGATTCTAGCGAGGCATCGAGCAAAAACCAAAGAAACTGTACATTATGCAGCAGACATCGTAAGTGGATTATGTGTTTTAATTCGAGACTTGCACGCGAGAACAAAGTCGAAACTCTGTGAGTCTTCGTCATAAAAGGTCAGAAATTTTCTCATGGGGGTCTTTTAGGATCACTTGCTGAATAAAAGATTAAGATCTCAAACAACTGCGATACTATTTTTTGTCAAGTCTTTAACAGATCGCTAAATATATGTTCTTTTTTGCGTTCATCTTTCGATTTCCTTTTTCTAAATAGACTCGTTGTTTTGGCTATATTTTGGCATATCTTTTATTATTTTTTAAATTATAAACTTCGCTTTTATTGAAGCATTTCATTACTCACAATTACACCATTTTATAAACATTCTGCGACCGGTCAAACTAAAATGTTTTGACGAGAAGTTCCACCATTTGGTGATAATGTTATTTTTGAGAAGACCAGTAAAGGCTGTTGATTCAAGAGCAATAACCACTGCCTTGTAAACAGCAACTCTGAGAAATTTGCTTGGATTCAGTGAATGCAAACCGTAACCATGCCAAGTTAATCTATGCAAACAAAGCTTTTTGTGAAGCAAAACCCTGTTTACTATATGATGGTTGCGGTGACCCAACAATATTTTAAGAAAAATGGCGCAAAGACTAATTTTCATTTAAACAAGGGTCCTTTTGAATTGGAGCCCCGCTTCAGTAATAGCCGAACAAAGAAAGTTTCATTTTGTGAGATTTTCCACAACCGAGAGACATTTCATATTGTGTCTCGTGAACCTGTTGGCATGGAAACTTAGGTGAATTTTGACCACATGGTACACTTGATCAGCAAATCACGAGAAAGACCTGTTGTGTGATACTTAACTATTTACTGCGCCAGCAATAAAATTATTGTAGCATTTCTGATTAAGCGATGTTTCAGTGAATCCATAATACGTATTAGTTCAGAATTACCAGAGCCTACGATAACCCGCTTGAAAAGTATAGAGCTAAAAATTCGCCACCATTTCAACTCGAAGTAGAAAGTATATGCAATAGAAAAAGTTTTGGGGATATCCCATTAAGTCCAATTCTAAGTTTTGAAAATTCTCCATCCACTCGGAAGTGATCGTGTCGGTGCAGGTCGTTAAAGGACAAAAGAAACAGGCTTTGTGTGAAGACCCGAAAGTCAATTCGATATCAGTGTTTATTGCGCAACAAGACTGCGCGACATGAGTAGAGAACCAGACAAGAGTTCGACAGCTGCTCCAAACACTAAAATGCTTTTTCGCCGTGCCTCTCCTGCAACGGAACGACACGTGACAAACACCACAGCATCGCGGAATGCAATCAAGAGCACTTGTGAAAAGACACTAAGTGAACTTATAAGTATCAAAGCATAGCATAAATGTGTAAATAGCATAAATGCTCTTAGCAAGGTGTAATGCTAAGGTGTAATGTATCACATTGTCAACGTGATTTTAATCAACCTCGTTTTCGCTCTCCTTGCAGCACAACTCAGCGACGAGGTTCATGAATGACCACTACCAAACAAGTACCCATAATGACTTGCGGCAACACTGTCAGAAGGTTTTGAATACCATTGAACGGACCTCCAGCAGGCAAGAAGACTACGGAGGCATGAGAGGTGGGCTATTTCAACAATTGGGTGTGACATGGGTGTGGCAGTTAAATTCTGCAGCACTCCTAGTTAACGATATAGCAGCAAATGTTTCTCAAATGAGGATAGTGCTAGTTAATGAAAATAGAAATCTGATGTTTCAGGGAGAAAAACACCTGGGTATAACGGGATACCAGACGCCATTGAAAGGGACGAGAGTGAGCCTCTGGCTGAGCTGCTTCCGCCAAGTCTGAGGAGAATAGAGAACGCGTGGCGAGAGGAGGTGAACGCAACAAAGCGAGAGCGAGGTATGGATTCGCAAAAACAAGCACGGTTATCCTACTATTCACAGCTGAAGTAACAAGTAGTTATACTTTGGCTGCTGGCTAACGTACAACTGGATTTTTGTCCTGCAGGCTGTTCGATAAGGCTGTTCACTGTCCAGGGTGCAAACCAGTTCTCCCCTAATCAGAATGAACTCGATTCATGCTTTTGGTTACTGATTAGGAGTTAACAGTTTTCTCTGAACTTGTTTTTTAAAGTGTTTAGTTCAAAACAACTAATTTACCGTAAAAGCTCTATTAAGCCCCGGGAGCTTATTTACTTTTTTTATTCTTAAAGGGTGCTTATTAGAGAGGGGAGTTTACTGAAAGCTCAAAGTATAAACAAACTGCCTTGTGTCTGTCCATCGCAAACACTGTTAGAGACATTAGAAGCACATTTGAAGAAGAAAGCCATGACTGCTACTCATTCGAAATTAAAAATAGGCAGTATTGAAAGTAAAAACATTACAAGCTATCACTAAACCCTCAGATTTATCTCTTTTTGACACCTCTGACTAGCGAGAGGTGGGCCTAATAGGGAAGAGCTTATTTCAAATTGGTGCTTGATAATGGGGGCTTAATAGATAGGGGCTTTTAAAGACAGAGGAGCTTAATAGAGCTTTTAAGGTAGGTACTGTGACGATTTGACAAGAGAAATTCACAGGTGCTGTTTGCTAAGCAGGACACAGCCGTTTTTGCTGGGCAATTATGCAGTCGCCTCTCCTTCTGCAATTAAAGATCGTAAAGTAGAGCCAATATTCATTTGCATTGTTTTTGACATGCTTTTAGGGAATATTTATGGTAAAGCAGGTGCAAAGAAATGGTATCACCAACGTTTGGTAAGTTCATTTTATTTACATATCATTAACAGAAGATAGTAGTGTTTTGTAGAAGTGACAGAAAACAGTTCTTAGAGATCTCCTTTTATGCCATGGCATGAATTATTTCTGTTATCTGCGTTTTGTGATCCTCTATATTCTGTGCAACAAAATAGATTTCCTCTAAATAACTAAAATGAACTGAAAATCCTGAGTCATAAGATTCGCATAAAAGCAAAATCCTTAATCATCCTTATTTTCCGCATTTCAGTTCCGAATGAAAACAAGTTTGTACATCCACTTGAAATTGTAACTGCTATTTTGAATCCTTAGAAAGAAGATTCTGCCAGAAGTCATCAAAAGCTCGTGCCGGGCCTAAATAACTGGCTGAATGACGCCAACGAATATGGTAAATGAGTAAAACAGAATGTACCTTCATCCAGTAAAATGAACTTGCATCGTACACATTGACTACCGAGATAAAATCAACTGACTCTAGGGATCGAACTATGAAGCAATCTTTACGTAATCGCAAATCGTCCGACCAAACTATTTTATTTGATAAGGAATTGACGAATGGGGTGAGGGGGGGGGGGGTAGTTTCAAAAGTGTTTAACTCGCAAGCTGAATTAAATTATTCAAACTATCTTGTCTTTATCTTTATTCGTAGAACAAATGGTAGTTCGTGATTTCATGAAGAACGTCTCAGAAACCATCAACCATGAGTCGCCTGCTCGAGATGCTCAAAGATTCAAGGATTCAGGATACCCTGCGCAGTACTATCCAGCCGAAAAGCCAAGAACAGAGGACTATTTAGACATACACATTGACAAGAACGAAAGCCCCGACCTTGATGACGTCATAAGAGCCCCGCCCCTTCCAGACGAAGAGGACTTATTTCTAGATGAGCAAACCGCCCAACAGAACTTCTTGGATGACCAACTAGCTCAGGCAGGCTTAGAGAGGGAGGTAGAGGAGTATAAAAACGTCACTTTTAGGCACCCAACGAGAGAAACTATGGTTTTGTCGCCGGATAGAAAGCTGCTCCATTCCAGAGGATCGTCACGGAGTTCTGTGGCGCTCGTTCACAAGAAGATGAATGGCGAAAGGTCAGCAAGTAATGAAATTGGCCACATGAATCAGAGGTCCCACAGTGCAATGTCTATGCATTTGTCTAGAGACAAGGTGCCTGAAAAGCAAAGGCCAAAGAGCTCATTAGGAATATACGATCAAAGGCAAGTAGACAATACGAGGCCGACCACCTCGCGCTCTTCTGCTAGGCCGTCTGTAGATTTGGCGAGAAGGGCAAAGAGTGCTGACGTCATGTCTCGAGCAGATACACCCGACCTGGTGCAAAGAGTGTACTCTGCAGGTTCAAACAGGAGCTCCACCTGCAAAATACGAAAGCATTTTCACAATGATCCAACCTGCTCTAGTTGCCATGATAGAGAAATCAAGAGAATGGCGGACAAGTTGGCAGAGTAAGTCGCATAGAAGTAGCTTTACAAAGGGCTCTTTGAACTCGAACGCGCAATATGCACACACAGTCAACCTTTTTTAAAGATTATATATCCTTTCTTGAAACAAAATTATATTGTCTTTGTCATAATTTCATCACAAGGTTGCTTTCTAGATATTAATTCCTAATCTCTCTATTTTTTTACATCAGGCGCGAGATCTTGATGTTAAGATGCAAAGCGATGCGACTAACAATCCCCCTTGTTGCAGTTTTAAATTATTAACCAAAAGATAAATTCTCAAAAGTGAAATGCTTTCGGCGGACGTGCCTTCCTGTAATACATTAACAAGCTTACCGCTAAAAAGTAAACTTTTGATAGTGGCACATCATTCTAAATTGTGTTCTACTTCTTGAAAATTTTTCCTGCAAAAGATTAACATGCTGGTATTGTAGATGAAATCGCAGTGGCATATCTGACTCAACATGAAAGTACTCAACAACAACAACAACATCCTTTGTTTTTCTTTGCAGCATGCAGCCCAAGTCGTACGGCATGCTAAAGAAGCAGCAGCGAGATCAGCCAAAGATGGCGGTCTCCAAGATGTACCAAGCCTCTTTTGACGACTACAACTTCCCTGCTGATGACTACATTTACAATCAGTCTGTTTTTGGGAAGGTGTCTACGAAGGACAGGGGCTTCTTTATAATACACCCGGAGTGGGTCTCTGAGCGAGCGAAGCTGAAGAAAAGCTACAGGTGAATATTCATCATGGGATGGCTCGAGGCGCGGCATCTTGAGCTAAAAGGCCGATGGAGCAAAATACTTTGATAGATATATAAAAACACATAGGTATTTAATTTCTAATTTCTATAATAGGAGAAAAACGAATAAGATGTGATCTTTATACTTTGCAGCTTTATACTTTTACAAGTGAACTTATAAAAAGGTAAACACAAAATTAAAACTTGCATATGTCAATGCCTTGTTTAAACATAAGACTGTTTACATACTTGTAAAGCTGGTTAATTGTAAATTTTTGTAGTATATCACGAGTTCAATTGGCGTTGATTGCCTATAATTTTGAGGGAATACAAAGACATATGATTATTGGTCATTGTGCAATTTGTTTCGTTACTAATATTGACTTACTGCTTTGAAGCTTGATACCGTACATATCTTACCTCTTCAGAAATATAAGAAGAAACTAGATAGGAAGAGCGGTTGGCCAGCGATTCTAAAGCTCATCAACCATTTCATAAGCCTTCTATTGCGCTGATCGTCTGATTTAGAAGCCGCAACCAAAGTTACGAAATGCTGGAGAGATTTCATAAGGGTACCTTGCAGCAGAAAGGGGGGCAGCTGAGAAAACTTAAAACCAAAATCAGCTTAGTTCTTCCGGTTTGCTTTTATTTAGCCACCATCTTCCAGCTCTTCCCTTGCCCTGAGCGTCCTTGCACACTTGAATACGTGGCCAGCAGTAGCGGATCGAGAGGGGCCAGGGGGAGGGGGCAGCATTTTTGGTCAGCAAGCGAGTCACACTTCATTTGTTAATTTAAAAAAATTTACGCAGCTTTTGATATGTCTTACTTACAGTTAAGTTGAATAATATTTGACACGTAAAGAACATATGCTTCGAAATTTTCCGATCTAGATCATGGCATATGATAGCACAAAATAAAATAGCCCCGCAGGTTTAAGTTCAAGTTCAAGTTTCATATTTAAAATTCCACTACATACAAAAGTCTGACAACAATACAACTAAAACAACAAATACAATAGTAATGAAATACAACACAAATTATACATAACACTAAAATGGACTTTTGTAAGGAGAGGAATTTATTTGAGGAGGAGCTCTCTCAGTAGATAGACTAATCGAGGAGAGAGCACCCCCTGCGCAAAGAACCTTATTATTCATCAAATATTAACTTATTTAGAATTAATCAGAAAAGGAAGAAAGTTATTTGATAGAGATATTCAAGACTAATATTAGGTGGAGAAAAGATGCTGCTTCACTTCACGACATAAAATCACTACTGAACGGGATTGTTTAATAGTAGCAGGAATTTCATTCCAGGATTTAGCACCAGCATATTTAATGGACCTTAAGCCATACTGCAGTGTATTTTCATGCGTCATAAAAGTGTCGCCCTTGCAAGCCTGTCTTGCATTATATTGATGAACAGAAGTCAAAGTATCAAAAAGTTATGGAAGAAGGTAGGAGAAATTAAATTAATACATTCATACACCAGAGCAAGCAACTTGAGATGAAATAAATCATATAATTTAAGAATTTTTAATCATAAAAAATTCGAGTGGATGGAGAAGAACCACTGCAGGTGATTCATCTGTAATGGAAAAGGATTGAATAGGCTCTAGGTTTTCTACCTAATTTAATTAGTTTCCTCTTCAATGTGTGCTAAGTAGCCAGGTAGGATAAAACAAGTAACAATCAGGGAAATATGTCATTAACATTTTATGCATTTTCACCAAAATATGACAGACAGCATAGCCGATGCAAACTTTAGACTACATCTTAATGGTTAATAGATTGTAATTAATCGATTTCTGGGAAAGCTCTGTACAATGTAGAACATACAAATTACGTTCGCTAAGAACAGTTAATTTCTAAACAGCTAAATTTTTCCTTTTATCTGACGTAAAATTCTCAAATCAAACGTGACTCCATAGAAGTACAAAGTTGTAAAGACAGTCTGCTTAATGATTGCCACAACGATGCCCAAGAACCAGGAGTCCGCAGGAGCCTCGCAGCGACGATTGCCGCATGCCTTGCCACACAAGGGGGAGAACTGTTTAAGGTGCAGGGACCGACTTGTTAAAGAAATAGCTGGCCATCTGGCGAGGTAAGGAGAGCATCGTGACCCACATGTAAGACAGCGTTTCAGCTTTGGGTGCCCTTTATAATGAGGGGATGTCAATGGGGAGGAGAAGGGCTGAGCCTTGCCAATATGTCCGGAGCTAGATGTTTCGAACATAACCAATTTTGCACGTGAACCCTACTTCAACCCTAGTGTGGTTTCAGTAATGTTTTCGTTTCAATCCCCAGCCCTGTTTGCAAGAACAAATGTATCTTAGAATCTAAGACAGGACGTGCTACAAGTAGTGTAGCTTTCATCTTTTGCAGTTTTTGCAACGATCGTGATGAAAGTCACTCAAAACTCTCCAATAACACAAAAAAAAGCGAGCAAGCAGAAGATGGGCGAGTCCACAGGCGCAACGACGAGGAGCAACGAAATTCCATGAGGTGCCCATCAGGGGAGAAAGACGACGAGCCAGCCCAAGGGTTCTTTACAATTCACACTGACTGGGTATCTGAAAACAAGAGGCCGTTTCATGTTTATCGCCCTCCTACCGCCTTTTACACCGAGAATCAACGCCGCACTGCAGACGCCCAAGCTGAGGCTTCACAGCAACAACATTGATATTTAGTAAAACTCGAGAAAATAAAGTTAATTCAGACAAGGCAACAGGTTATTGACTAAAGATTGACACAGAACGATGTGTAACATTGCTTATGGGCTTAGAAATATTGTAACGATTGTTTTAATGCTGTAAACATCACGCTGACAGCTTCATTATTAATAAAAGCTTTGTCTATGTGTTAACATTCCATGTGTTTTGACCATGATGTGTGCTTGTTGCCTATGTAAGGTGCAGTATTTGACATGTAAAGAGGACTGGGAACTAAGGTCAAACACCGCCTCTAAACCAACGTTGCCACATGCTTCTGCCAACAAATGCACAGAATGCGCGCTGCAAAGGGGCAGGGGTCGGGTGCCTGTTTGTGCCTCTGACAGATAGATAGCGAATGACACGTATGATGCAATATCAAATCGCCATTCATTGGAATGTAGTGTTAAAGACACGTTCTATCTCTCTCGTATTAGGCCTTTTTATCAGCGAAAGATTTCTGCAGATATAAAGTTGTGTTTATTTCATGATACATATGCGCTTTTGATATGCTTTAAAGAAGGCAATGAAAGTTGGTGTTAACAATAACAAATAAGAAAACCTATCAAAATCATTTTATTATCAAATTATCAAATTATCAAAAACCTTTTTTAATACCAAAATGATAAGGGAAGGTTTTCATAGCAGAACTATCTAAAGATGAACTAAAACCTTATTAAACCCAAAGTTAATAGCAACCAAATGTTGCCACTGCGAAGGAGAAAGCGCTTCGACGAAACGGATATCAATTCGTTCAAGTCGAGGTGCAAGTTTAAAGGAGGGATTGACGGTAAATGTCCCAAAATTTCATGTTCTGGTTTAATGGCGAACATGTCTCATGATGCATTTGTCAGATTGTTGAAGCAATAAGATCGGGATTTTATATCACTGGTAGCTTTCGAATCACATCAATAATGCAAGAAGAACTTTATGTGAGCCATATAATAATCATTTTCATATTGACACATATACACATATATATATGTTTCAAAACACACTCTGTGAGTAATTTATGATGGAGCAACACATCAAAACTGATTTAATACTTTTCTTTGATCTTAAGGTGAAACTACACCTTGCGCCGGGCAAGAACAATTTACGAATAATCATAGACTAAAAATTGAAAATTTGTAAGAAAATTGAAGCTCGGCTAAAAATTAGGTGTTTGTATTATAAAAAGTGTGTATTAAAACGGCGAGGGTTGTGTTAGTGTCGGAAAATCTTGGCATGCCAGCCTTTATAAAGTTATGCCTCGAGATTTAACCAGAGAACATGAAGTGCTGTATGTTTATGAGGCTCGAAACAATCTGTCATTTTGTGGTTTCCTATGCCTTAGTGACGTGATTCTCAGAAGGCTTGGCCAACACGGACGCGATTAAAACTTTCAACATGGACCTCCGCCCTAATTGGTGACAGTTGACCAATCCAAATGTATTGTTAAATTTGCTAAATACCCATGTAAACGTTTCTCTTATATAAGAAACCTAACTTGAGTACTAGTACTAACAGTTTCTTAAAAAGTTCTTATTTTCAGATAAGCATTTATATACCAAATCCCTAACTGTTGTTGAGACTTGACCCTCAAATACTGTCCACCTCTATTACATCTTTCCTATCTTCCGCTGGACACCTTAATTTTGGCTCAGTGTTTACCCTTTTTCCCCACCGTACACAATTTTTATGCACTCTCAATCCAGCTTTATTGAACAAGGGTTGAAGCTTTTTTCTATTCCCCATGAAGTAAAATTTCACGATAACCACGAGGACTACTTGCTAAACATTGACTAATAACTGATACTGAAAACAATTTTGTAAATATTTCATGACAAAGTTATCGGAAACCCAGCTACTACTACAATTAGACTCAACATCCTGTGTTACTCTAAACAAATATGTGTTAGCAAACTTAAGGCTGGATTTCATATAACGTATTTCGGCGTATTTCATCGCAATTCAGGGTTCACGATCTTTACGACATATGAAAACTGCAAAGCGTAATTCACTGTAATTCGTCTTAATTCGTCGTATTTTGTCGGAAGAAACAAAATTTTTGATTTCTTCCGATGAATTATGTCGAATTACGTTGAATTACGTTCTATTAAGATTATTTACGTTAGCCTGTTTTCATAAAATTTGGTCGGTTTTCATATAACGGAAATAATCTTAATTGATCGTAGACTCGGAATTGCGATGAAATACGTCGAAATACGTTATATGAAAACCAGCCTTTAACACAAGCAAAACTGGATTGTTGACGTATTATTTTACTAACCGGCTATCGATATTCGGGTGATTAGTTCATTATAATACAGAAAGTCATCTTACTTTTTTGGAGTTTCTTAAAATATTGATTTAGTTTTAAAAGTTTCTTGAATTTTTGGGGCTCTAGTACTAGGTTTCTTATAAACCGGTTTCTTATTAAAAAAGCGTGTAGTTACCAGCTTGCTGCTACAAATACCTATCAGAGATGACAACAGATGTAAAAAGGGAGTTCTGCAGGGCCTAGAAGAAGTTCGTTCCAACTTAGAATTGGAAAGTTAACAGAGATGACTCCTCTTACCGTCACAACTTAATTCCATTCATCATCTGAATTCCAAGAAGGCGAGCATCCGTTGTCAAAAACACCTTCTAAAATTTAATTAGACAAATAGACATCTGATCACCATGTGTACGCGTTACAACTTAAAATAACCTCAGAATGTGACGTTTCTCCTTCTATTTTGTCTAAAGGCAGGCTTCAGTGGCGCTGTTGTTCACCATACGAATTGGATGGGCGCACACATTTAGTAGAAATACCCTTTGACATTTTGAATTGCCATCTTCTACTTCATCGGTGGGAGTAATATAGGTCCAGTCTAAGGTGATTTAGTGGTAGCTCAGAATGATCGCAGCTGTGTTGATGGCATATGACTCTTAACTTCTTTCAACAGGACCCTTCCTCTTCTCAAGTATTTCTTTTTCTGAAGACGGAAAATGATCTGACATCAATGTAGGGGAATTCAATAAATAAGTAATTCAATTCATCAGTAGCTACTACACAAGGACCTGTGCGTGGATATCAAAAACTGGAAAAGAGGTTTCTTAACTCATGGCTATAAAAGCAGAATACGTCTTAAATGTGATTTCGATCTATTTTGTATGCTTTCAGTACGTTTGTATAATTCTGGTGAGCTTAACTCCATCAAAATTGTTTAGAGAGAATTCGAACCCTAGGCATGGAAGCAAGTTACGCCCGTGATTAATTTAAAATCACTGATATCGAATCATTGGTGTTTGAACTACAAAGGTAATGAGACAAGGAAACTAGTTCGTCCGCGCATGTGCTAGCTATCGGCATTTTTCAACAAATTTAAAACGGTTATCCCCTGATAACCACATGATTAAATGTTTGTTTCCCCAAGCGTACGCTTTGCCCTAAGGAAGGCGTCATATCAATTATGCCGTAAAAATGATCTGGTTTCACAATTCCTAATTTCCGATTCACCAAGCTAGGTCTTCCTTATTGTCGTGGGAACAATCTAGGGAAAATCTTACATCCCAATCTAATAAGCGCTTTTCCACTAATAATCGAATAATTCTTCCCTCCCTTGTAAAGAAGGTGGAATGATTTTACCACCGATACCCGCTACTCATATCCGTAAGACGTTCCCTGCTTTCGTTATGCCATTCTGCATGCCCGGAAATGAGAGATCAAAAAAAGTAAGGGGATTCTGTATTATAATGAACTAATCACCCGAAAATCGATAGCTGGTTGGCTAAAATGGCAATGTATGCCATGAGAATGTTTAGCATAGATAAAGGCTACTCCCATGACACCACCAAACAATCTAAATTCTTCCTCACAGAACTTGATTTATCTTATTTTGTTTTGGGGGAAAATGAGTGACCAATGCTGGGATGGGTTTTCTCCATTTGCATTTTGACAAAGAACGGCCCTCAGTATCAGCCCGGTAATTTTCATGTACTAATGGAAAAAAGGAAAGTTTAATTTAAATTCAATCAGATTTGAATAAAAAATCAAGAAAAAGGGCATCAGCAGAATGGGTTGAATGGACTTAAGTTCTCGGCACAACAAAAATAAAGAGGGGGAATGGGATATTTTCTGAAATATTTGAAGATCTGACTGCACTTGCACTATTGTTGTTGATGCTGCTCGTTTTCGTTGTCATTCAACTAACGAGTAACGGTTGGAAAAATTTTGGAGAATTATCCACAGCAGGACTTTCCTTTAACTTGCTATTTTGAAAATGTCATGCAGGAGTGTGCAGTAGTTTAATCAACATTGTGAATAACCTATTTCTCGGCTTTTCCTTTCTTATGCCAAGATACAAGGAAAAATTTCACGTCCAACGGCACTTTGAAAGTTCAATGAGATCATTCAATATGTTACTATCAGAAAAGCGTTGAGCGTGGAGAAATCATGAAAATATGCAGCTTCTATTCTATTATTGTTCAAAGAAATTTCCTGCAACATCATATATCGTGATGCACACCTATCTAACTGTTTACCTGGAAGATTTGTATCTAAACTGCTTTATATTTCATCGAAACTTATAAGTTTTCCAACCGTTGAACGTTGAAAAAATGACACTTCAATTCAATTCAACTTTTTATGCTGGTCTAGTCAAAGTTCTATCGAGGCACGGTTGTCAATGCGATGCATGCTGTAATGGCCGCTGTATAAGAGCATACTGTTGACATTTGTTGTACTAGCCATTGTTGAAAACAAGCTTTTACCTTCCCTGTTTCAAAATATACTTGTTTTCCCGGCAATCAACAGTAATTGCCAAGAAAACAAGACGGAACATTGAACATATACCGATTATGACGTCACACGTTTGTCGTACACTTTCGATTTTAATTCCATTGGAATGCACGCCCCCAAAAACCCTAGAATAGTCAAACTTTACATGTCAGTCTTTCATACACAGAAAGAATGCAAAGAGATAATGCCCGCTAAAAGTGTTGGAACAGTCCAATCATCTTTCCTACTAAACGTCCCCCCTCCCCCATATACAATGTTGGATTCCGACTGGCAAATGACAACAAATGTATGTTGGAGCGCAAATTGTGTAACCCATGTTTAGCGACATGTTCAACCACCTTCACAACAATATTTAAGGGGGGAGGGGGCTCTGTCTGCTTGAAATAGGGAAATGAACTGAAAAATATACATTTATTACGAGTACAATCTCGGTGTTCCAACTACTTTTGGCGGGCATTGTAGGTAAAGCTCTTTTAAAACTTAGGTAAAAAGGCAGTATTGTTAAGAAGCTATAGCCAAGCATTGTTTGATCAAAGATTAAGCATTATAGCAGGCAAAAGAACAATATTTCACTTAAGCTTTCCTACTGCTGCCCATAAACACTTTTCCCAGAAAATTTAAAAGAACTTCCAAGTATAGCCACAACCCTAGAAAATGATTTGACTTTACTTTTGAAAAGCTCAAGAGATCACGCTGTCTATAACAGGGACCGCGTAGCCGTTTGAAAATAGGGGGGGCTGAACTCCAGAAATTTTCTGAAGCCACGCCTTTTAGGAAGTTGGAAAACATTTCTTTAAAAAAAATTAGCTTTATTAAATCCATCTATACGTGCCATTCGGTCTAGAACAGATTTAAATTAGCTACTAAGAAGTGTTGCAATAGGTAACGCGATGGCCGACGTTGCACTGCCTTGAAGATTTACTAACGTGGTAATAGAATTCTTAATAGACGTAAAGGCTAAGCCACGGTGCTCTGTGAGCTGGCAATAGGTAATTCTATAATTGGGGTGCACTGGTGTAGACAAGTTGGCTGAGTCACGGTAAGGGGCGGATCCAGAGAAAGTTCGAAGAGGTATCAAAATTTTTTTAGAAATTGATGACGAGTGTAGACTAAATACAGCACTCTGAATCTTACTCTTGATAGAAAGGTCTCCTATTAGCGTTCTATGATAGCTATTACGAATATATTGCATCAAAGCAATACTATAAAGCCAGAACACAACTAAATGTATCTTAAAAGTGTCCTCTTTTAACTGAAAATTTGCAAGTTAAAAATGTGTTTTTCTAGACAAAGCGATCGAAAACCTGTGGCTCGAGCTAAGATCTTTCATTGACATGGGCTTTTTTGCCTTCAAGAGAAATCATTTAATCCAGACCAGCATACATATAGCGAAGGGAGGGCAAATGTCCTAAGGTGCCCCTTTAATCCGGCTATGTTACTCTTTTCTACAGTCATCCCTAAATATCAATGAAAACTCCATTCTCATTAGAAATTTATTCTTGATTTAGAAAATGACAAAATTTAAGTAAGACGGAGGAAATGGTGAGAAAATGATGCATTATGAATTCACTTAGGTATCCTTTTTGAAAAACTCTTTGCTGATCATGACTCTTATCCTTGTCCTTCTTGACTGGCCATGTTGTCATTAATCATATGAGCCTGTAGGTTATTCGCTGTAACAAGAACTTATATAGACAAAACGCTGTAACTGTTATATAGACAATTAGTATGTGACTACAAGTGTTCATTTTCCACGTCCAGTTGATCATACCATCTTATAAATTTCAAAACATTTACACCAAACAAAGAGCATGCCAAATGCGCATTAGATGGGAGGGCCGAAAAAGTGACAATAAAGACTTGCTGGTTCCTGTGAGTATGCTTCACAAAATGCTGAATTGACCACAGCCGACACAGACTCGTGTTCATGTTTCTTCTCTTCGTTGTCAGTCATCAACTTCAGTGGGAAAAGCTACGATAGTAATTCCTTTAAGCTTAATAGCAAAAATGTTTTGAAAAAAGCAGCCTCTTTAAATACCTTTCTGATGGATTCTTGTGATACGCCAGACTACTGACGTAGTAACACTTAAGTGAATCAAGCTCTACAAACGCCAATGACTCTAGACGCAGATGGGCTGATTATTATTGTCCTAAACATCCAGGCTGATCTTAACCAGTGGGATACGAGGCAAAAAAATGGAAACGCTCCTCAATCTAGAACAGTGAAAGCTAATTGGGGTTCAGTGGGGGAAGGAGAATTAGTTCAAAGACTGGGAAGTTTCAGGAGACCTTTTGTCAATGATAAATAAGTTCTCAAAAATTCAAGTGTTAAAATATCTCAGCATCAACTTGTTTGCAAGTAGTTCTTGACTATCTTACGCATTTCTGCTTTAAGAATTTCGCGCGTCTATTACAGCTTATCCGTTTATTCGCGCGTTTATCCTTAACGCTGCTATTTTCTGCTTTTAAGAATTTCGCGCGTCTATTACAGCTGGTCTCTCTATAAAACTGAAGGTTTTTCAGTCCAAAGAGATCATTTATACCAAACTTTAGCGATCCTTTGCTACAAACACATTGAAAATTTCTTCTATTGTTGAACATTTCAAACCAAACTTTGTTTACTTGGAAGCAAGTAAAGAACAAAACACCTTTCAACTAAGGGTGTGCATCATTAGTAACATAATTCAATTTGGACCATTCGATTATAGGCTCATTCGGATCTGAGAGCCAAATCAGTAACAGTAGAATTGCGAGCATACTTGATCGATAAACAGAAAGGGTCGCAATGGAATTGTCAGCAAATCCACCTCAAATCCAAATCACGACGGCATGGAAGGTTACATAGGAACAACATTGTGACAGTCACACGATCATTTCCGTTCCCTTTAGCAACACCAAATAGGTCACGCGTTGGCCAGCAAAGCCGTCTATAAAAGACTTCCACGCTGAGATACATGTCAGAAGCAAGCTGGTATAGAGACTGAAGAACCCTGAAAGTAGGAACACTCGAAACGACAGACTCAAAATGTCCTCACAAGTAACGATCGGGTGGTTTTTGTGTGTGGTTTTATTCTGCAACATCTTCGTCAACTGTGGGTCTCTCGGACAGCAGCTTATCAAGAATAGTAAGTAAAACTTTGTTCTGATTACTCGAGTAAACTCATTCTTTTCTCACAAACTAGGCTCGGGATCAGTTTTTTGGTTTTTTGTTGATTTTCAATTTTGAATGTGTTCAGAGGCTGCTTAGATTTCATTGTACGAGAACTTTCATAAATTAGAGATCATAAAAATGCTTATAGCATATCATCAACCCAGCTTCTCAGTTTAGTAGCCATAGCCTAAAATGAAATTTATCTTACTTTGTATTATGTATGTTTCAAAGGAGCTAATGGACATAGAATGTTATTTCAAATTACAACAGACGATAGTACAGTTTGAGAACGAACTTTGTGTGACCTTATGGTCTAATGACAGCAAGACCACCTCTTCAGAAGTTTGAAACAAGAGAAACTTTTGAATGGAAACTTCTTGAATATGTACGGTTTGTTTAGATTGGAATCAATCCATTTGCCAATTTTGTGTAGCTTTATAATGTACTGTAAGATTCAATGACTGAACTTTCTTAAGTGATAGGGACCTAGCATTTAAATTCATATCGTCCTGTTTTTTAACTTTCAAATAATTGAGCTTACCGTTTCTGTTTCTTATTTAAAACGATGATTATTTGAATCAGAACTACATGTGGGATTATTTCAAATGCAGTTATAACTATTCATTCGTATTCACACAAATAAAAGCAGGCACTCCCTTAGAAGCTTTGACTAAAACCTGACAAGAATCGATCGTTTTCTGTCTCTTTTAACAACAGTCCAGTGAGGAAAGATTTGATCCATAGAAGGTACAATTTTATTTGTCACAGATGGGTCCCTGACCTGTAGATTACTTTAAGGCACAGTCGACGTCAGCAGGCGGACAGTGAGAGTGACAACGCTGGTTTATAGCCACTTAACCTAAACATAGAAAACGTCACTTCATGTCATAAACGGTTTACCGTCATGCGTGGCCATAATCAAGGTTTTCACGGTGTTCTTTCTATCAAGAGAAGAGCCATATGGCGCTGTTTTGTGACTAACTTACTATTATTATTACTAACTTACTATGTTATTAGTGTCCTCCTTAGAAATTGTATTGAGAAGCGTTATTACACTAATACATTCCCCCTTCCTGAGCAATTCCTGGGTTGCCTTTCAAGTGTTCCCCTCATCGAAGACAAATAGTTCCTGACTTCGTCTCAGTTGAAAAACAACCTCACCAAAGTATCACCGTACATCACCGGAATTACTGATCATAAACCCCAAGGCATCGTTGCCAAAGGCGTCAAATACGGCCGTCAAGTTAAATCGTCAAAACCAAAACGACTCCCAAAGAAACGACTCGATCAATAAGCAGACTATCTTGCCTTCTGAGTGCTTCTGAGTGGAGGCTTGTTGTGGTGTAATCATATTATTTATGAATACGAATGACTTCTCGCGAGAGCTAGAAGACGAGTGCCACTGTTTATGGGAATGAGTGAATAAGTCACTAGTGAAGTCAAACAAGGACATTCCCTGTCTTTATGCGTTCAAAGTCGACAGCTGTTTGATTTATTTGAAAGGTTGTGAGTATTTCCCCCAATATTTCATGGATTCAGCCAGCCCTCTTTTCAGTATCATCATTTGATAGAGGAAATGCAGATGCCAAAACAGTTCTCGGGTAGTATGATTAGGGTAGTAGAAACTGACTTCATTATTCTAATAGAAGTCTATTAAAAAGTAAAGAATATCATTTGTTCCGAGCACGCATGAGAGCTAACTATTAGACTATTGCCAAGGGAGCCCGCGACACTGCTCATTTGACATTTCAGAAATAATTCACAGACCGACGACGAACAACTTTATGAGTCATACACACCCAAATCATGGTGACATGCATGAGCGTTGGGGAATTGGTATGTCTACGTCAGATGTAGCCATACCGGATGTCATTATCAAATATTTGAAGGAATGATGTTAATATTTATCAATAATGGCTGCTGTCCTCCAAAACAACACCATTCGACTGCCTTTTTGGCTGCCAGATGCACTCCAGCATACGTAATGTCTGGTAGCAAATCTCAAAACGACAATTCAACGACATTCGTAGCGACATTGATTGAATAGGCTGAGTTTCCTTGCTTTCAAGTATGTTTGCAGGAAATCAAGTTTTGATCACCAGTTCTGCTTCAAAAGAGCTTCATGTAGATTTTCCAAAAATAGCTTTTATATTCCTGGATTAACACAGAGGATTTTCATGGTACTTTAAGCTATTGACAAAAATTTGACAAAAGTTAAGACTGAGATTGACTTTTATCTTCAGAATCAACGAGTTTCACTCCCCAGAAGGCTTGATTTGGCCCACATCCTGTATTTACAAAAATGGACAAAAACTCCCTGTCACGAATATTAATGACTGGTAAAACTATCAGCACAGATATTGAAAGGAAGGGAAAACCCTGATTAGCTGGTTGTAAAATCCACCGTGCATTTATCATTCTTACCAGTTGCGCTTCCAAGATTAAGAACAGAAATAATGACACAGACATGAATTGTACTCCCTCAAATAACCGCTGATTTACTGTAAAACAATTCGTCTTTCTTTTCGATTCAACATCGTGTGATATTAAGTACTGAAACAAATAATCATGCAGTGACCCATTTTTCGTTTCTGTAGAAGCAAGAGTTGACTCAGATGAGACCTTGGCGGAGAACTCAGCTGATTTCAAAAGTGCGGCTATCAATGGTAAGCAAGGCAAGAGCCGATAGACCAGTAGTAAATCCAGAGAATTAGAGAGTGAGGACTTGCGGCCATCTTTAATTTGTACACGCAGTCTTTTGATTGGGTGTACAGTGATTTGAAATAAAAAGCAGGTTAAACGTTCGACGTGTATGGGGGTCTTCTTCTGCACTTATTAAAGTCTGAATTTTAATATAAGCCCATTAAAGTATAATTCTTATTGATGGCTTCCATTGGGTTTGCTAATGAAAACCAACGTTTAGAAGAGTTGTTAGAAGAAACTGCCTTACGGCAATTGTATTTTCTTAAGGTGAACACAAAGAATACAGTCATTCTAGCTGGTACAATATCTTCATAATGCAGAATGATTTTAATTAGGTAAAAAAGCACGAGAAGATTCAGACTCGGGCACAAGTGCAACACCATCACTTCTGCCAACAACAGTCGTCACAAAGTTAAAAAATACTGAGTCAATGGAAGAAAATGCACTGGAGCTGACTACGTCATCACAATTGCCAGAATCGGTTGACACACGTAAGTACCAAATATAAGTACAAAATATAAGTACCAAACATGGGTACCTCTGCTCTTACCAGCGTAGAAACAATCACCCTGTCGGGATATCGAAAAATGCCCGTAAGTGATTCGAGCCAAAGACTCAATAATCGCATTCCAGGTAGCTTCTAGCTTCTCTTCAACCATTTTTGCTTGTGCTATTCACTTGAAACCAGAAGAGTATGGCCAGCAAACTTTCTTCAGACTGGCACATAGGGCTAGAAAGTAGCACAAAAAATACAAACCGATTTAATAGCGTTATCAAAAAATAACAATCTCTTGTGCCAAATAAATCCTAATTGATATTTTCACTTCTTCTTGCAAAGGCCCTTCAGAGGCGTCCTCCAGAATTCCCGAAATCACAACGAATGCATCAAAAGTTGCACAGACTACAAGCCAACTTCCAACAACTGCATTCACAAGAAAACTTAGGCAAAACAACAATGTAACAAGTAAAGGTAAGGGTTGCCTGTTGATTGTAATAAAATTTAGCTCTTACTATCTGCAATGTTTAGATATCTTTTACTCCACACCAGAACTCTGCGTTGAATTGTTAGTTTCAATGTAATCGACTCGATATCAAATTGGCCATCTCTCGAAATCTGTATGGAATGCCTAGCTTGCCCATTGTTCAAAGCCTTAAAGTACACCAAATTCTTAAGCCATAATTCGATACACGCCTTAAATTCGAAAGGTTTTATTGATTATATTCTTCTCGTGGATATTTATGCCCTTTCTTATTTTCAAACTTGCCAAATTGAAACGAACAATGAATACCGTAGTGAGAGGCCAAACATGTTGCAGCTTTAATGACAATCTTTCCATTGCAGTTACAAAAGCTGGTAGAACAGAGACCACCCCAAAAGCAAGTTCCACGCCAACTGTGGCCAGTACTACTACAGAAATCAATAGTATGTAAAATTTGTCTGCCCAAGTAACTTACATTCCTTATTATTTTTTTTGTACACGTGAACTAATTCAGAAACAGGCAGTAAACAGACATTACAAGAAAGCTCAATAGACTTTCATCACTTATTATTCCTTCTGACTAGAAGTTTTTTTGAATTAGAGATTCAAATACAATTTGAGTGAAAGAAATGCAATCTGTTATTCAGACCAAATAATGGAAGCAGAAGAGAAAACAACAACATCACCAAAAACTACGATAACACCAGTATATGGAAGTAAGTTTACGAAAAATTTATTTTTTTCAATTGCCTAAAGGATTATCTGACTGAGGGCTAGTAATTAGCTAGGAGAACAATAGCCAGGAATTGGAAATTTGGGCAATAATATGGCTGAAAGGCCCATACTTTTATTACCTATTATATATTAAGGAAATCTATAAAATAACTTTTGCAGGAGGTTGTTTCGACAAACTTAGTACCCGTTCTTGCAAGTCAATAGCAAAAAAATACGCAGCGTATGATCTTTGCAAAGTACTGAAGGCAATGAGGATCCATTGCAGAAAATACTGTGGCCTTTGCGGTAAGTTGCGCTTTTATTTGATTTCCTAAATAACTCAAATCATTCATAAGTAAGTATTAAAACAGTTTGGCCAATTTCCAGTCTGTTAGGCAACAACATGAAATTATAACTTTTTTACTATTATATTGGTGAATCTGACCTCCTATGTTCCAGTAATAAATCAGAATCGATTCTGCTCGCAGAAGCCCTCGTTGGCTAAAATCCAAAAAAGCTTTTTCAAAGCCAGCGTTTTATCCATTGCTGTACAAAACCGTAAGCAACATATAATCCCAAGATTGCTGGGTGTTTTTAGTTGTGTATTTGAACATGTGGTTCATTGTCGAATACTTCATTTGACAAAAATCCCCGAAGCTAAAAACATCTGCAAGTACCATGTCGGGGTCAACTTCTCTTTGATCTATTTAATGCAAGTTTTTGGAAAGCCAAGCCAAGATTGGATTTGATTTAATCGTATTAGATTACTCGATAAACTACAGCAAGAATTTTAGCTTTATAATGTAATTATAAAGGCTAATAAGAGCGCTATATATCGTATTGAAAACACAATTTTATTTGCAAGTTGCATTCTAACTGCTGAAACAAACCAACTCTACATGCACAGAGAAACTTAGTAAAATTGTAAACTCTTTACCTTAGATCCTAACTTAAACACTTTTTCTATTTAGCCAGGCTTTTAAGCTCTCAGAGGACTATATTGACAATGAATATTTCACTTAAATAACTTGCAAAGATATGAGCAAGGCTGAGAGTACTTGTGACCAGCAAAATGGTTACTTCCATCTACATTTCTTCATCTAGCTTCGCCTTGACGTCTAAAATATTACTTTTATTTTACGTCGCTCGCAGCATTAAATGGGTACGTCTTTACAACTTTTTAGGTATCAAAAAACAAGGGCTAGAAAAGCCAATGAAAAAGAAGCGAGGTAATTGATGTAAACTTATAATAACACTCATTAAGGGGTAGAGTCTATTTGACGTTGACACAACCTTCAAAACATTACAGTAAATTATCTGATTGTCGGGGGCGGGGTGTTACGAAGTTAATGCATACACCCCTCAGTCATGTTTTCTCTATTAATTTTAGAAAGTTAACTTTATTTAGCCTCAAATTTTTTTCGAGTTTTCAACATTCAAATCAGGTTAATATTTCATTATTTCATCATTTCTATATTCCAATAATCATATCTGGTATATGATAAAATCCGCATTACTATCTGACCATTACTTCATTGCTTTCCTTCTCACAGCTTGCAAAGACTTCTCCAAGATTTTTTGCAAAAGGTTTCGCGTTCATTGTTTCGAAGACTCGAGTAATGGGAAGAAGATGCGCCACATTTGCCGCAAAACCTGTCATGTGTGTTAAGGTGATGAGCCCATTAAGGTGGTCAGCTGGAAAATTTCCCAGGCAATGGACGTGCAGAATACTTGGACAATAATCTACTTGTAAATTATGTTGTATGAACCTTTCTAGCCAATGTACAAAAGCTCTCCCAGGTGTATCAATACTAGCCCCACATTCCTTTTAATCTATAGTTCTAAAGAAAAATATTACAATTGCTCTCCTGCACATGGTACGATTGTTCTTACCAAATAACAACTTAGAGCTGCCACGTTCTACATACCACAGACAGAAGAATCGAGGGCTTTATGGTAGAGAATAACAATCTTTGTAATCAATAGCCAAATAATTTGACTAAGGCGTCTTAGTGTATATTCTAGAAAATGAAATCGTTTTGGTCCTCTCGATCAAGTTAGTCATATAGATGTATTTTTACATTTGCCAATAGGGCAATATAGTAAGTATAGTTTGTCACAGTGAAGAAGAAGAAGAAGAAGCCGAAGGAAGATAAAGCAAACGAGGATTCAACATCATATTTGTTCTATTTATACTCTCCGTATTAGAATGCGATTGTCGAAAAGCTGGAATTTTCTGTAAAACTTTATTAATACCTTGATCAAACGATGGCATAACAAGGTTTGTTATTGCTTATTTATAAGACTTTGTGTAAACCAACGTTTTATGTTAAAAGGAAGAGATGTAAGAGTGTCATAATTTCCTTTATTTTTGCCTGTTTCTCTCAGCGATGAATGGATTTTTCAATTGAGAATTTATGCTCTGCTCACATGGAAGCAAAGTTAGAACATTTCTATCCGTAAACTGTGATCAAACTGCTCTTCATTCAGAGCTGGCGATAAGATATTCCTATGTTGAGTGAATCTGTATTGCAGCCCAATAAAGTAACAAAAATTAAAGGAGGGGTAAGATATTAGAGCACTGAGAATTGGAATACTTCAAACCCTCCCATCCACCTCCAGCTTCTGTTATTTGCTAAAACTTAAATTATGGCGATTAATATCAGTTTGCATTGCATAAAATCTATAACATAGAATTACCGTTGCACCTGGTTATAGGTAACGTTGCATCCCCAAAAAGTTTTTACTTTACATAATTAAAGGGAAGAAGTCGAAAACTCTTTTTGAGACAACGTGCACCTGATTGCGCCATGAAATGCGCTCTACGTCTGTTTGGATCTGTATGCAATTTGACCAAATTTATCCCTGGTGCTTTGACTCTGTTGTCTCTAATTGAAGGTCTAAATGAAAGCCCGCAAGCAATTGCAGTTTCTCCTTCCTCACATTTAATTATTCTCGTGCCCACATTAAGGCCCACAGACAAAGTCATCTTGCTCTACCGCTTCCATCAATTTACTTCAAATTTTCACCTCGAGGCAAAAAAGCTTAAATTAATTCTCTGCACAAAGAATGGAGGCGGCACAGGCTAGACATCGTTGGTTGTTGGCCGGAGAACACGCAGACAAAGCAAGCCATCTATGAATGAACTTATCCATCATTCTCTAAGGTGCTTTTCACCTAATATCATGATACTGATAATATATCTCAGGGGCGGATACAGAAAAAAATGCGACGGTTGCACAATAAGGGCGTGTCTCTATACCACGCCTTTTATCAAAGCCGGAAACGCCCTTGGTACGAAAAAATAGACAGAGAAACAGACAGGTTTTCTTGTCGTGTGAAATTGCTCTTTGGGTTAAATGTATGTATTACATAACTCAAAGGGGTGGCTGGGTGATTTCCAAACAGCTATATATTCACCATGGTCATTAAAAATATGCTGCGGCAGTAGTAGCCGCTAGTGGCCGTTTGATGAAAGCGTCCCAATAAAGTGTCACCATACGCGCAGGAGGGAGGTATTCAATTTGAGATTACCGACTTCCGCTCAATTTGCCATGGTTGTATGTGATCAAAACAGTTGATGCATGAAAACAGTTAGCTGTCAAAATAAACTGATTTCGCTGGGGAGTTTTCAGTCCTAGTTTCATTTTAAAAAACCAGTGCATTTTGGGGACATATGCTGGAAAAATTGCTATTGGCGAAACATCCTGTGTTACTCTAAATAAAAATGTGTTAGCAAATTTAAATCAAGCAAAAACGCTTGATTTTTTGACGTATTATTTTCCGGCTCAGAAAGTCATCTTATTTCTTTGAAGTTTCTTTAAAATATTGGTTTAGTTGTAAAAGTTTCTTAAACTTTTAGGGTTTCTAGTACTAGGTTTCTTATAAACCGATTTCTATAAAAAAAACGTGTACTACAGGAATGGATGACCAACAATTTCTTTAATAAGCTTTGTTATTTCAATACCAAATATGGTGTACATTCAAGGATGTAAAGCTTGGGGGATAAATTGGCAAAAATTCGCTAATTTCTATTTTTTCTATTGATTTTGCAATATCTCATGCAAGAGCCCTCATGTTATGTTGAAACAAATCATCTTAATGGATGTAAAATGGAAGAGCAGTCTCTCCGCTGCTAATGTTTAGGCAATCATCCGGTAGTAACTCCTATGCAAGGAAATCTCCTCGCGCGTTTCAATTAAAAGAGCGATTTTATGTAACGTTCCCATCAAGAAAACGACTGAAATGTTCCTGAATCCGCGTGAAACTCCCTTGATTAAAGAGCCCAGGCCAAGAAAGAGGAAGCGGGCCCCTACCCTCAAGAGAGGCTATGTGTCCAGTGCGACCGTCTGGATCCGCCCCTGTATCTGCTACAATAGCCGTCATGTTATCTTCTAACGATTCGTTTCCAGTCTCCTCTGCTTGCTTTTAAGTTTCCATGACCTTTTTTGTCTTGATCTGCAATGCTGGGGTTGACATTAATGCCCTTGACTGTCCCTCTTCTTAAAGGACATCAACTTTAACCTTAGAACTAATGATACTCCAGTAGAATTCGTTGGAAAGGAACACGGTATGACACACGCATGTTTTCACAGAATTGTTTGGATACCTCGTGGTACTAGCATTAACTGGAAACGGAAGGGTTGAATCAATTCAATCTTTGAATGAGTTTAAGCTTTCTTTAATGATAAAGAATGAGTGATGTATTTATGTAACTCTGTACAATAATGCTTTCATGCTCCTCTTATTCCATGTTCTCGATGTCTTACCCTGTAAGGGCAAAGGGCACGTAAATAGCACAGGAAACTTTCTAAATCTCTAAATATTACTTTAAAAAAATGTGAGTGGATTTCTAAATTGCCAAATACCGTGAATTCTTTTTAGCCCCAGGGGGCTTATTGTTTCTCAGCACTTCAAAGGGGGGCTTATAAGAGAGGGGGACTAAATTAAGAGGCTGGCTTAATTAACATTTCGTACTAAAAACCTTTCTCAGTGATAGACTAATTTTTTGTTATTTGCAAAATAAAAGAAACATCAAATCATGTATCTACATCAAAAATATTGTCATCATCATCGTCATCAATTATTAACTCTTCAATGTCTTCTTGGGCCACGTCGTCTTTACGACGTTTTTATTTACAGTAGATAATTGCTAGAAATGTTGAAACTATGTGAAGCATTAAATGACCAGGGTATAAAATGAAAATCTCTGTTTTTTGTCAAGTTTACTTATTTCAGCATCAGTGAAAATTGGGGGGGGGCAAGGTTGAGAGGGGGCTAATAAGAGAAGAGGGCTTAATTGAGAGGGGGGCTAAAAAGGAAATTTACGGTACACTATAAAATATTTGTTAGTTTATTTTTATCTGACAGTTTTGTATACTTTTGAAAGTTTCAGAGGAAAAATTTGCAATGATTGGGCATGCTGATTTGCTGTTGGTAAACTTATTTGGAACATAGAAACATTGGCGCCGACTACGTGGGGGCTTGGGGGCTCGAGCCCTCCCTGGGAATTGCCATGGGGGGGCTCACAACTGGGCTGAAAATTCACCATTAGGCTGAAAATTCAGCGCAGAACAGCTGAAGGAAGGTTTACGTATATTCTAAGTCTCCAAAATGTGAAGTTCATCTATTGTTAAAGAATAATTTGACTCAGATAAATCACTTGTAAAAAATTTAGTCTGAACTTTCTGTCTCCTATGTCATCTGTTGATATTTTAACTTGTCGATTGCGGAAATCGAATGGTGTCTTAATGGTCAAACTGATCAAAGGCAGTAAACCATAACCGATAATTTATAAAAATGACATCCCTACTTCGGATGAAAACTCGAATTTAATAGCTCTCATGTCCTATGCATAGAAAGGTCAGAGTTAGAATGGTCAAAGAGGATTCGCCCTCTCACTCTTATCTTCATTTGTATGTCTCGTCCCAGTCCCTGTTGCTAAGGAAGCTCACTCTGATGTCAAAAGAGCAGCAAAGGCATTATTTACTTGTGAACTCATTGTTCGTGAAATTCCTTCGTATACAGTTTGTCCAGTGAAGGGTTTAATTGTTGAGTGTTGACTGTTTTTGGACAAATTAGAATGATACTTTAGTATTGATGGTGTATGAAGCTATTTGGAGACCAACATACGATGACTTTGTAAAAACCAAGTATCGGTATCGGGTCTTCTTAGTGTACCTGCAAATTTTAAAAAAAATTTTTTGAAGATTTTCGTAAGAAGTGCCAAGGAATTGGCAAGAATGGGCTTTGTGGGCATGAAAAGTGCACTTCACCTAAGCTTGTTTTGTTTTCAAGAGCTTGTGCAATGGAGCCAAAGTATTGAGGAATTTACTAAAACTACTTAGATTTGTTCTATATGAAAGTAAAAGTGAGTCCTGCGTAAAAGTTATGCGTTAAATTCTCCAAACATCTGTTTGACGAACTGAAAAGGGCTGTTTTGAAAAGCACCGATGAACTTTTTTATTGCGTTGAATTGCTCGTGACAGAAAAACAAATTAAAATCACTCTTAAACCAAATTAACATAATTAAAGAAACAGAAAATATCAGAATTCGATGCTAAAAGCTTTTCATCATTTGTAAAAGACTGCAATAATTTTTCTGCACAAGTCAGCACTCAAATGAAATTCAACGTCTTTCCGTGTGACAGCCTATATGGCCAAGATTCTTCCTCATTGCAAATGGCACCACCTTTGCCCTGAAGAAACTAATGGATTCAGCTTTTAGTTCACATAGCCTACATGCTATGGTTGGGTGATACCCTCAATAATTATAACCTTTGACAAAACTGAGTTTCTGTGACTGCCATTTCAAAACAAAATGTGCCATACTTTTGCACGTGAATTGTAAGTAAAAGAGAAAATAATGTTGGAAAACTCAAATCAAGTTACCAAGGAAGCATTTACGTCACGTTAGCGCTCATAATCTACATTCCTTTTCTATTACACATTCTCAAGCACAAAAGAGGCTCTTTAACAACAGGAAATTTCTGGTACATCTTCAACTGAACTCACCCCTTACTCATCTCCATGAACAATGGGGTTTGTTGCATTGAGTGGTTTGTTGTCAGAGTTGTCATGGCATGAAAATAGAGGCTTTGATCGAAACGAGGCTTTCTAGGAATTTGGACTTTTTTCTGGACCTGATTTATTTAAGGCTTCTTTTTGCTGGAACGTGATACTTTTAAAGTTCCACTGAAAGAAAACACGCTTCAGATGTGTAAATATTGCTGCCATCTGAGTTGACAGTTGAACCATATCAACAGTGGGCTGAGGAACAACAGATGGCCTAAGCTCTTTCGCGGTTGGACCGAAAACAAAGCCTCGCAGTCAGATTATAAATATTTTGATACCATACTGCGGACGAAAAATATCGAAGGTTGATCGTAAAGCGAAGATCGTTCATGGGATTTAGCCAAGATAGCCAAATTTCCATTATTATGAAGTCGAGAAAGTTCTCCGTTGCGGGCATGAAGTTTCTAAAAGACGGCAGCAAATTTTCTGTGGTTGAAGAGGATATCATTCGAGAAGGTTATCTTTTCAAGTATTCCTCGTCGGTTAGAAAGCAATGGCGTGCAAGATACGTGGTGCTCACAAACACGGGTTTGTACTTCTACAAACACATGGGTGATTTCAAATCATTTCCGCTTGAGATCCTCCCAGTTCAGAACCTCACGATGACTCTCGAAGAATTGGGGGTTGATAAATCGAAAATGTTTTGCATCAAGTTATCTCTACCAACCCTTCTTGGTAAAAAGACTCATCTTCTAGGATGTCACAATGGCGAAAATAGAGATGAATGGATGACGGCTATCCTACAGGCTCTAACAAACCAAAGGATGGAAAGGCGAGACCAAGAAAGAATATCAGGTGTTTTTGACCAACTCGACGGACTTGCCAAAAGGCATTCGAGATCGCTCACCGACTTGTCATTGTTCGGTGCTAAGAAACCAGAGCGGCCGAAGTCAGCTGAGTTCAGTTGGCTGCTTAATGTAACGCAAAACAACAGAGATTGCATGGAATTCAAAGAACTGCGAAGAGCCAAGGCACTATCACTCGTTGAAAACATTAACTTGCGAAATGATTTTTATCTGCAGTGACCGTGACATTTTAAACCCTCTCTTCAATGTTTCAAATTTTATGCTCAATAGAGAATTTACCCCTTGCTGTTTTACAATCGATGCCATACATAGGAAAAGTATAGTTTATTTGAAGGAACAATAAATGTAGTGATGCTTGCAGATGTCACATTTAATTGACTAGCTATCATACAGTCACATGATAAACAAAAGCCAGTGCATCATCAAAATATAGGTTGACCTTTGTCAATGCTGTTGTTGTGGAGATGTACAACATCAATATAAGCATGTTATTTATTGGGCAGTTTGGGAGTAATGGAATGCATAAACTCTGCTATAGATATAATCATACTTACTAATAGCAAATTATCTGTGGGTTAACTGTAAATATAACAGTACAATCAAATTTTGAAACTTTGTTACACAATCTAAAGTGATTAGTTTGTTCTTGTACAATGTCTGGTTCTTGTGAACTAAAAATCATTACATTTAAGTCATTGAATTTACTTTGTTATTTTGCTGTGGTTTCAAAATCCTAAAGTTGTAAGAAAATATAACTTAATATATTTGGTGCAAATGTGTTACATTGTTTTATTCTAATTTATGCCCTATAGCAATGTAAGATTGATAAATATAAAGAAAAAGACTTTTATTTTATTCCAATCAAAATGCCTGGTGCTATATAGTGTTTCACTCCTCTGTTACATTTTTTGCAAAATTATTTTCAGTTTAGCCTACCACAGCTCTTGCTTTTGGTCCAGGAATAAATGATGACTTCGATATACAAGCATCATAAATCTGGAGAGGGTGATGAAAAATTGTCATTGGGTGCTTTTCATCCCATTATTTGAAACTTTTGAGCATAAACAAGCTACAGAAAGTTACTGGAAACCAGCTACTTGAACAATCAACAAGTAAATCAGAAGGTGCAACAACAATCAGCAAGTGACATGTGGTTGATGGTGTAAAATGGAACATTTGGACCACTGGAAGGCCCCTGCTTTACTTCTGAAGTTGGCCAAGCCTGGATTAAACTCAATTCCATCTTTGGTCTTGCTGCAGAGCATTTAAGAAGTGGTGCCAAATTTGTAATTCTTGCAACTGGAGCCCATGCATTTTTAACTAATTTGCTTATTAATTGTCCAGATGCTTATTAACTTGTTCTACTGGAAATTCCTTTATTGAAAAACGTTTAATTAACAAAGTAGACTTAAATTGCCCCAGGAATATTCCCGGCAAGCTGTTCAGACCCAAATCTTTCTTTAAGTTGTTATTGAAAGTTGTTGAAAAAACTACTGTTTCACCATAAAAGCATACAAGTTGATAAAATTAACGGCATAAACAGTGCAGTGCCCCTCTTGCAATGCTAACCAAAGTGGAAAACTCGTATTCAACATCAAAAACTCGTCAGAAAAACAGTCAGAAAATTTAGTCGCGCTGCCTCTTTTAAGATTGCTTGAAGAATCCTCACTGAGTCTGACCTTATTATAGGGAAACCTTTGTTATATCAAAAAGCAAGAAACCTTCGGTAAGTGCCATTTACTTGGCGTCACAAGGAACTGGGCTGCTCTCCTTAGCTTCATCACAATATTTGGTGTTTGGGAGGAGAACTTCGAGTCAGGGAAGGAAAAGCTATAGCCGAAATATATACCGAAAACATGGACGCTAGCTCAGCAGGGCTGTTTTAGGTTGAGCAGTTTTAAAAAAAAGGATTTTTCGCATGAAAATAGGGAAATTGTTCTTGGGCCAAGAACGTGACTGCGATAATACACAATGCTTCAGACATTTTGGCCCCTTGGCAACAATGAAAACTACTGGCTTTCCGAAAGTATGGCAGGTTGCTTAAAGTCCTACTTGATGACCTCATGCACCTCTATTGATATATTGTTTGGATGTAAAAGAACTCTGTGGAGTCCATTTATGCTCCAAGGATCTGGATAACTTTATTCTACACTTCTTTGATAAACCACAAGTTGATCTTACAATTGAAAATATAACGGGCGTGGCATTCATTGTAACTGTTCTGAATGTTTATAAATTATCTAGACAGGAATCTCACTTTGCAAGGAATTACGTACGAAATCCGGTTCGACATCCTTTTCCCGTCAGGCTTCTCGGAAATCCAGGCTAACATGATGACGCTTGTATCCGTTTCTTGACTCACGGTTCATGCCACTTCTAAACACTTCCTTGTAATCGTTTAACCTGACAAAGCCCCAATTATTGAAACTCCGTGAATGCGTTAGTGATAATCTCCTCTTGATCCTGTCTTGAGCACAGATCGGACCTTATCTATAAGAATCCTGATTTTACGACGCAAAATAAACTACCTTCTCGAATCGATCAATCCAAAATGACTAAGCTTTTTTGGTTGAGGACTCGACTTTATAAAAAAACTCCAGATACCACGAGTCTACATTCCCCCAAGGGTGATCATTGTCACTCAAGGCAAAGGTTAACGTAGCTTGTGAACACTTGACATTCTTAAATACCCTGGCAGTTTGATCTCCTGATCTGAAATTGAATCCCAAGCAAACAGAGAATTGACGACACTAAAAAACGCACATCGTTCAACAACTTTATCTATCCTTCTGCACAAACATTACTAAAACGAAATCTACGATAAAATATCGTATTTACAAATTCCCAAACGCGAAACTGTTTGGGAGCTGTCATGAATAACAAGCTGTATATAAAGTTCTCTTGACAAATTAGAGAAAATCTACAGGATTCAAGTAAGGCGAACACCCTCAAATCTAGAGACGTTATTCCTAAATGAATGTTGGTAACAAACGGTTGAGAACAAAAACGGTTACACTAAAAAGCACCTTCTGGATAGGGAGGGTCTGACCTTTGAAATGGCGAGAAAATTCACTTTTCCTCTTTTCCTTTTTATCAAAATCTTCTTCTTAAAATGGGAAGGGTAGAAATTATATAATTCAGCATCCTTCATCGGGAAAATAAATTGTGCATCAACAAATGGGGTGTGCTATGTTATGGCTCTGGGGAGAACATGGAAGGATACGTCAGAGGTACTTTAAACTTCATTCATTAAACTTTGGAGATTACACTCAGGGGGTATTTTGCGCATAAAACCGCATTTGAAGTTGGAAGTACGATAATATAAATGGTACCCTATCAGCAATCCATTGAAATAGGAATGGTGTCGGCTGAAATGAATGGCGATGCGCAATGCATCATACCATGGAATTGGACTTAGTCTAACTATATTGGACAAGGGGTATTCACCCCCAAGGTCTTTGAAGCCTTGCTCAAATATATGCTCTATGTTCAGTTGACTTCGAAACAAAAAACGTATCATGAGATTAACAAAAAACTGAGTAAATGAGTTCAAAGTTTTAATAAAAAAATACACAACCAACTGACAGAAGGAACAGAATAGAATTGCATACAAAAACTTAGAAAACAAGAAAACATTTGTAGCACAAATAGCTTTCGACTCTGCAAAACTGTATCAAAAATACTTGAAATATATCATCTTGAGAAATATAAATATGTCTGCAAACGAGAGATACGAATAGAAAAATGCTTTGCAACAAGCTCTGTTTATCTTTAAAAATTTAGAGACATCTGCATCATCAGTCACGTGACTACACGGCGAGGTCGCAGTTGGTATAGTTACGACTAACTAAAGACAGTTTCGCTCTCTGTCTTAAGCTGCAAAGAAATGGGGAATACTGGTTCCAATTTATTTGCTCTTCTTTCAAAAAGGGCGGTTTTTCTCTAGTTCACATGTTTTTTGCTATAGATATATCAATTAGAAAATACACTATATTTACATGGCATTTGAATTCATTTACAAGCATATGACGATCTTTTTTCTTCGTAAATCACAACTCTTCTTCCTTTATCTGCTTCTCCCCCTCCACAAGAAAAATCTGAAAAGCCTTTTTAAGCAAATGGATTCCAAGAAGTCGTTTCTTCTTTAATTTCCAAGACGCCGCATTGCCATAATAGTCACCCTTCTTTAAATTGGTCAGTCGTGTAAGTCCTACAAAAAATCCAAATGCACAAATACGTCAAGAATAAAGACAAATACTTTCTTGGCAAAAGTATTCGATCCTCGGCATTTCAATTCCAAAAACATATACATCCTTTTTTAATCAAAGTACTTAGACTTTAAAGCATTCAAAAACAGTTTACGGTAAAATTTACAGATTATAGATGGTTAAAGTGAATAACGTCAACAAAGTTAGCTTCCTGCTTACATGACTTTAACAAAAGCTAGACTTCTGTTAGAGACAAACTTTAACAAAAGTTACATTTCAAGGGAGTGGTTGTCATAAAACCTACTGAAAAACAATTGCGAGAAATACTGCAAGAAACAATTGAACCTAAAAGTTTCTGCTTAAACGGCGTGTGTGTGTGTATGTATGAAGAAGCTCAAGAGCACACGAGAATGAGCAATCTTCTCGGTACACACTCAAGCCGAAGTCAATACATACTATGTAGCATTAAATCAATACCACAGTATCAAATTGACATGTATTCAAATGTCACTCACCCATTGCTTCGATCATACAGGCTTCGCGTGTGTACGCCTCGACCGGTATGACATTGTGAAACAAATGCAGGGAGACGACGCCAAAACCCGACTGCCAAATATTCAGAATCATTTTCAGTTTTTCGCTTCCCTGTAACAACAAAAACGTGACGTATGGGAAAAGACAAAAGGTGGCCAATCAAAATGAACAAATTTACTATAAGATAGGTAGAAAGTTGTGTTAAACAAAGCATTCAAACATTTCAAGGGGTCAAGCTTGCTGAAGGTCTTAGTCGTGATACGACTAATCGATTCGGATACTTGGCGTCAGTGGTGTCAAATGAGATTGAACAGTCAAAAACGAATGACAGGCCTTTTGAGGATTTCCCCAATCGCCAATTAAGCAGTGTTTTTTGGTGGTTTGAGACGAAAGGCACCACAAGAGCACGAAGATTATTTTTCACACGACATTAAGCAAACAGTAAATTTGCATGAAAACAGCTTAGAGACAGGGTGTGCCTTGTAGCGGGTCCTGAAAACCTATCCTGAATGTACACACAATTCTGGTGGGTTGTTTGTATCGTGCACATTTAAAGTGTTCCATGCAGAAGGAAAAAACAATATTTATGCCGACTGAAATGTGTATTGTGAATATAAAAATCAACAACAACATAAATACAACAAGAACAAAGGGAGAACAAAGGGAATAGCAAAGGGACACCTTTGTGCTAGGATTGTTCGACTTCTTCAACTTCACGGCATCAGCCAAATGCTCGTGAGGTCGTGATTCTTTTCCTTTTCCAACGTAAAAGATCGAGCGAATAAAACAGGTGAACTTTTCATTCTCGTCAAGGTCTCTGCTTTTGATTTTTGTGGTAACTCTTGGGTCGATGAGTATGTAGTTGAAAGATGCTTTCTGTATCCTTAGGGCAAACATCAGATAAATGAATATTTGTGTAAATAAATTTCGCATTTAAAAGATAATGGTAGTTTAGCTAAGGTCATTGTGGGAGGACCAAATTGATAAGCTGAATTGTCTAAAACATTTTTTGAGACATAAACTGACAATAACATTACTGACAGTAAAAGGGTCAAGCAATTTTTGAAAGAAAAAGATTCAAAAAGACATTTGCAATGGGCAAATGAACAATCAAATGAGTCCTAAATAGATTTACCCAAAAATTGTTTCCAAATTGATTGACAAGTCATATTGGTAAGCAATTATTGATGCCTTGACTTGCAGGTCACATAGCATTAACTGTTACGTTCATATAGAAATATCGAGCCTTTTCATCTTTCACAAGAGCCTCCGACATAAAACTGTTGCAAACTCATTTGTTAATTGAGCAGATCGAAAGAAACTGGTTGGAATTCTAATCAAATGTCACAAAATTTAGAGTCCCAGGAAAAGGAAACAAAATATCATGTTCAGTGACATGTCATAGGTGTATGGCCTTGTAGCTAATTTATCAAACTGAATAGTTACCCCTCTCTCCACTTGTGCTTTGATGGGTTTTCGAAGTTGTTTATGATCTCCTCTTCCAACGAGTTGAAGTCTTCCGCGGAGGGTTGCATCAGTTCTCTTCTCATTTCTGGAACGAACTCCATGAAAGTTGAGCTCTAAAGGAGAGTTTTCTTACCATTAGGATCAAAAAGTGTAGTAAGTAGGTGGTTGAATTATCCACGTGTGCGACGCTTAATGCTTTCATAGGAATATTTTCGTTAGTTTCTGTGCGCGTGATCAAAAAGAAATATCACAACTTGAATGGCTACAAAAGATTGAAATTCAAGAAACCATTTTTGAAACATAAAAGTCAACCAACTCCATAATCGTAACAAGGCTAAAACTAAATTTGTTTTTTTATCTTGTTTATTCATGTTAATTTGACTCAGTATAGAAGTCATTATCTCCAACGACTTCAAATGGGAACGAACAATATGTTTTAGTATTTTCAGTTGCTAAAGCCAATCGAAAAACTTCTAAAACCAAACTCAATAGCAGAAAAACAAATGCAGAGGCAATACAAGTACTTTGTCGTGTACGAAGCTTATTTTGGTAACTCTTTACTGTCTACACAGTCTAGCAGAACAGAAAGGTGGCATACCTCTCCTTTAGTAACAAGACCAGCTTCCACCCTGGCAAGATGCTTCATGTAAATATTTTTCGTATTATTGTTTATGGGTCCCGGCTTGGCGTCAGCTTTGATTAGCCTTTGCTTAAGCTCCTCCACATCCAGTGCCTGGATGTCCTTGGGGACGACAATCGAGTGCTGAGTGATCGTTGAATCGAGTAAGCTGACGTCCTTCCAATCATAGTCGAATGACACGTCTTCGAAGCCGTCTCCCTTGCATTCGTGGCACTGGTCATGCTCACAGTGCGGCAGTGATGCGGATACTATTGCATGTCCCTTCCTCGTCATGCACAGCTCGCACGAGCAGTCGTACTTGTGCTCCCATTTCTTTCTGCTGCGCATTGGCTTGTTCAACTGTGCCTTGTGATACGACTTCAGGTCTTCTGGTAACAAAGGGCTGTTCAGCTCTGTCCGATCTTCAAACGTATGATCGACCTTTTGTCTCACCCTAAAACCTGGACTCCTCTTCAAATCTGAAGGTTTCTCAATGGCCTCTTCTTTTTCCTTCCCCGCCCGATTTCGGTCTATCTCATCGGAAGATGAAGTAACTCCATTTAGCCTTTCTCGAGGGGACGGCGGTAAGTTTGCAGTTGCTTCATCCGGCTTGTCGGCCTCCATCTCTTTGCTATCTGTGTCTGTCGATGAAGCTTCGTCATAGTCCTTTCCAGACCGCACCTCCATCATGTCCTTTCGACGCTTACTCCTCGCTGTCACTGACGGAGAACTTGGTAAGCTGAACTTGGGCTGCGGGGCATCCACTACGTCATCCGGGCTGTTTTGCTGAGAGGCATCGCCATGGTAACCTGTAGAACTACTGTCACTTTCGCCAGCGGCTGACTCTACATCGGTAGGGAAGACATCCGATTGGTTTGGGTCTAAAACATCAACCTTTCTCTGTATTAAAGAGAATTTTCTGGTCTCTTTGCTCTGCACCACCCCTTTCGCCCCGTTACCAGTTACCTCGAAACCAAATTTGAAAATGTCACCGTCTGGTATATCACCATTCACGTCATTACGGCCAAACATTGACCGGTCAAATAAACTGCGTGTCGTGTTTGGAGTGACAGGGGTCGTTTCAGCATACAGGTTCCTTGGTGAGCCAAATGTTCGCATTATAGGGAACTCGATTTCGGTCTCTTCATTGCCAGGCTGTGACAAAGTCTCGTCCGTTGTTGGTGTCCGGGTGTTCGTTTCTACCGAGCCGGTTCCCGGTGGTACGGACGCTAAGTAAAACTGCTTGCCGGTCTGCTGTCGCATCGTTGGCACTAGTTTTTCAGGTGACTGGGATTGTTTAAGTAGGCCCTTCTTCGTATCTCTTGGAGTCCTTGTGCTTTGCGATTTTCCTTCTTCTGTGGCAGATTCGCCATTTACGGCATTGGTGTTAAGGTTCTTTTGCGTCGTTTTATCCACCATTCTTGGTCTTGGTGGAGAATTCCCCTCATTGTCTCTTTGACTGGTCTCCTCTGGAAAGCCATTCATGTGTTGCCGTAAGGGCATGTTAATCAAGGGAAACGGACTTCGAAAGAACCGGGGTCGTTCTGGCAAAACCCCATTGGGGCTACCAACAGAGACTTCGTTTGTACCTGTCCAGCTACTTTGGCTCTTTCTTGTCTTTTTTCCAGATTGCATAAGTTTTGCCCTTCTCAGAAACATTTTCTCTGCAGACTTCCTCCCAGAACTTCGCTTGAATTGTTCACTGATAATGCTTTCATTCGTATTTTTTATAAGAGAAACAGGTATTTCACCGAGAGAGATCCTAGACTCAAAATCTGATCCAATAATCAAAGATGCTTCCCCGTTTAAGCCTTTGTGTAGCACATACTTTTCCTCCCCGCCCTTCAGTTCAGTGATGAAGCTCCGTAAAGAGTCTTTGGGAAGACTAAAGTAGCTTGTTGAGGAATCAATGTCCGAATCCCAAGTGAATGCAGTATCAAAAGATCCTTGAGAATCTGAATGGGAAAGCTCGTCTTGCCTTTCAAGGTCTTGTTGATTTTTGATTGAAGAGTTTCTATTGGGAGGAACAGATAGATCAAAGAATGAGTCTTTGCCATTACTTTGTGTAGGAGGCCTGTCAAAATAAGGTACTTGGGGGAAGTTCTGAGGCATGGCTACTTCTCCAGGTTGCTGCCCATTAGGACCAGGCATTCCCATCCACATTGGATTATATGGGAAATAACTAGGGGGTGGAGCCTTTTTATAAAACATCTGACTTTGTTGCTCTGGTAAACCATTTGGGTAATGCATAGTATAGGTGCTTTTTCCATCAACCACATCACAAAATTCTGTGGACTTTCTTTTAGGAGACATCAACGATTCTCTAAGTTTATAATTTTTTGACCCATGTCTGTAATTTACAGTAGGGTTAAATAGCACGTTTTTTTCATTAGGAGAGAAGTCGCTTTCTGATGAATCATTCAGGGTACTCCTCAACAAATCCAAACATTTTAACTCATTGTCACTTGTATTCTCTGCCAAGTCAAATGCAGTTAATCCATCTGAATTTCTAATCGTTGGGTCAGCACCGCGGGCAAGCAGTAGCCGTGTTGCATTTTCCCTGTTCCACATAACAGCAATATGAAGGGCAGTTTCACTATCAGATGATTTTAAATTTGGGTTTCCATTGTATCTAAGCAGCAAGTTGAGCATTTGCATCCCAACAGCACCATCTAGTCCTGCAGCTAAGTGTATAGCTGCAAAGCCCTCTGGTCCAATGTAATTAGGGTCTGCACCTCTTTCAACTGCTTTTGTAGCTTTCCTGTGAAAAGAATAAAATAGTGTGTTACATTCAAAGCACTATTGATATTCTGGATATACTTAGAAATCATTGCATTTCAAAGCTTGCATTTGATAAAAATCAAACTTTTTATACAAATTATAACCAATCTTGTTCTTGTAAACAATAGATAATAGGACTAGTTATGTTATCTGACTAGCTTCAAATCACATCACATGTTTCAAAGTAGGAGCTGGAGAATTAAATACCAAACAGAAGAAAATAAGGACCTCTTAAAATTGGCTTAATCTTCAAGCCTTACTTTAAAAAGTTTGAAGACAATTTAATTAAAGAATACAAAAACCTAAATGTCATGAGGAGCACTTTACAAAGTCAAACTTGTGTCTAAATAGCATGTAATGTTACAAAAAAACATGCACTATAGTTGTAGGATGCATCCAGTACCCTACAGTTTTGCAATGATACAACTACTCCTCAGTATTTTCAATAATCCACATAAATCAGAAATCAAGATGTGCACCAAATTATCAAAACTCCATCTAGACTTTAGAAAATAATGTAACCAACTACAATTACGAAGCATCAAAAAGTACATTGCCCATAGCCAAAAAAAACAAGTGTGTTCAAAGGTACTGGCAAAAGTCCCATATTCATATCAACACAGTAATTAAATATATTCTTATTATACCATTCAGAAACAAGGAACAGTCTTGGAAAATTATAATTTTGAGTTTGGAGGGAGACAAGACTGGAAATACAGCAACAAAATATACCATTTTGCATTATTTTGCTAGCCTTACATTAGCCTTCTTGATATCACCACAACCTTGTTAACCCATGATGTGGGTTAACTTTAGTGTGCTGCAGATTATTGGCTATAGGAAGCCATGTATAAGAATGCTACAGCATTACACATTCTACAAAAGAACATTTTTGAGACTACCAACAGGTTACTTGTTAAACAAAACTTCTTTAATTTGTTCAGTGTATGCTGAATGCTCTTATAAAGATATTTAGCAAGTTTTAGATTTCATGAATAACAAATTGTTCTACTGTGATCTAAGCTTCTTAATGCAAAACAAATCATTGGACAAGTTTCTTATTACACTGACCATTTTAAAAGACTCTATTGACTATATAAATGTTTGTTCTAATATTAATTTACTTGAAAAAACCCTGTTTGCAGTTTTCCTTAAAGATACAACAGTGCAGTCTACAGTACTGAACTGGATCAATAAACGTCTAAAAGGTATTTGCTTTGTGTTCTGATTACTCCATCGATGGAGAGTAAAGACTGATAGGTGAGGGAACAGCTACAGTAGGCCTGATTTCATCAAAATGGCAGTTCAGTGGCATGCTTTCATCAAAATTTATGAGGAGACAAGCAAGAAAGGTTAGCCTGCAACCTATCCAATATAAAATATGGCTGTACAGATTCAAAAAACGACAGAATTTGTTGATTTGAAACAATTCTGATCACTTCTTTTGGGCTTTTTAACTGCAAAACTTGACATACTCTAGCCCAGCCTAGAACATAAACCAAGGTTATGTTTGTTCAAACCAAGAAGAAGCAAACATGTGGGCTGATCGAAGCCGATATTACCGTAAAGTGTGCTGATTAAAGTCATCGATTGATTTTCATTGATAAAATGCTTTTTAGTGTATTCTATATATCTTGCTGTTCCTTGAGAGCTTTTGACAACACGCAAAATCGGCTACGGACGGTTGTCCATATGATCTTTTAAAGCACGCATGAGAGCACAACATAATTTCGACTTTGCTACATTAACATAATGATTTACTTCGAGATTTTTACCAGAAATAAGAAACAGTAGAGAAAAAGCCGCCTGAGGCCAACACATTTATTGGCAAAGGTCCAGATAGTGTAATCTGACCGGTTGCATTTTGTGGCTTTTTACGATTGTTTTTATGGCCTACGTTCAGATTTGCAAGAAAACTTACTTCACATCTTTCCGCTTTAAACTGTTAATTAGATATTCTGCAAGTTCATCCTGTTGTTCAACTTCCATAATTTTGCAGCCTGAAATGGTTTCCAAACGATCCAAAGGTCATATTATTACGATCATCATTGTTGGCATGATCCGCGAATCACGTTTGCATTGCCATCACAAAAATTCAAATCAAATCATTGCTTCGTTCTACCCGCCATTCTCCTGCGCAGACGCGTTGTCTGCTTTCCCACGCAGCTGTCTCCCGCGAACCGCAGCATTCCCGCGCATTTGAGCCTGCCTCGCAACGAGGCTTCATGTCAACAGAATATCATGGGAAGTGCAGATTGCAGATAGTCGATGACAATTTTGCTTGAAAATCCGCTCCAAGCGCCAGAAACCTCGTAAATGCTATAGTCTACGGGCGGTTTTCTCAGAGTTTTGGGCAAATATTTGTGAGGTAAGGTGTCGTTTAAATCTAAAGATTTAAATTCAAAATGATTTTTTGACTAATAATAGCGACTGTATAGAGGCTTGTCAAAGTTCTTGAAAATGTCTAAATTCTTCTTGAATGCACATGGTTATTCTACTGAAGCTCCCTAAATTTGATATTTTTCTGATGAGAGGGAGAAACCCATCAAGTTTACTAACGTATGCAATGCTGTCCTCAAGCAATACAACCTTATGAGCCATTATAAAGGACTTTTTAATCTCCTGCTAAAAGCACTTACAACTGGAACTCTACAAATGGTTTGAAAGTAGAAGTTGTTCCTAAGAAGTTTGATGATTCAACTACAGTTAGCTTTTGTGTTATTTGTTCCAGGATACAACAAGGAAGTAATGAAGTGCAAGGACCTTTTTGAATCAGCTCTACTTCTCTTTCCTGCCATTGTGTTAATTGGGACTGTGTATTCAACATATGTGCCATGTGTCAAGAAAGATTTTGGTCATGGCTCTGTCGTTTGTGTCTGCAATGATACATATTGTGACCAATTTGTTGAAAGTGATGCACCTCTGATGAAAGGGCATTATGTAGTGTATACAAGTACTAAGGATGGACAAAGGTTTAATGAATCTATGCAGGAAATCAGACAAAGGGCTACTAATGATAAAGTTGACATCAAACTGCAAATCAATGCTTCTGTTCAGTTTCAAACAATATTTGGATTTGGGGGAGCATTTACAGGTACACAAAATTTTTTTTTTACAGAACCTCACAAGTGTAAACAATGAATTGTCTCCATTTTTGTCCCTATTTACATCTTGCTTTGCAAAGTTATCTAAATTTAGAAAGTCTTACCTCTTATTTAGAATAAAATGCTTAAGTGTGTTATTACGTATGGTAATGATTACTTGGGTCTTGAATGTTGTTGAAAGTGTTACCCCTATGATGTAATTGTATGTTTCCTACAATTTTTTTTAGAAAAATAAGAATCAATAAAATCCACGTCAGAACCAGAATCTCAACTTTGAAAGTCCCTTTCAAAGCAAGCCATAACATTAAGTTCATGATAAATGGCATAAACTTGCTTTTCAGACTCAGCCTCACTGAACATTTTCAACTTGACTGAAGCCTTGCAGCAGACTGTCTTTGATGCCTATTTTGCTAAGAGTGGTATTGGCTACTCTGTTGGTAGAGTGCCAATGGCAAGTTGTGATTTTTCTACACATGTCTATTCATATGATGACTATGAAGGAGATTTCAACTTGGAGAGGTTCCAGCTAACGTCTGAAGACTTAAAGCTCAAGATACCAGGTATGGAGTATATATCACAAACAGTCAAAGTTAAAAATGAATGTTCATGGTTGAAATGAGATGAGCATGAGATTTTCTGAAATGGAAAACTTCCTTTACCTGTTTAATGTACTATGCTTTAAGCAATATCACATTCTGCACACATGACACACATTATGTATGTCTACTCTGATATCCTGTGTTATTTCAAGTTTTTTGATAATGGCATTTTGGTGAATCAAAGTCATCCCAGCAAGAATTGATTTGATATGAAATCATCTTGACCAGAAAACTTAGTACATATTTGTGAATATTTACTATATAGACTTAGGTTTTACAGCATTTATGCGAGGGAGGGCATTTAAAGTTTGTAGCACCATGAAATCCCATGTGGTTTTTTCAAGCAGCTTTTAAAGCATTTCTAATGAAACAGTCTATAGATACTATCTATTATACCATATGTTATATAATGCTATACAAGTTTGATTCAAGTTATACAATGATGAGGCAATGTGGTTATTATAAGGCTACTCAAGGAACATAATACATAATGCACCACAGACTGACATGTTCAAAAATTTAAACTTATCCCTCTGGAATATGGTATTTTTGAGCTTGATAAATATGACCATGATATTTAAGGCCTTTTAGTGTGATTTATTGGATCTCTGCTTGTTATCTATGACAAACCATTCCTTTTTAGCAATAAAAAGAGCTAAAGAGACATCAAAGCAAGAAATTCGGCTGTTTGGCAGTCCTTGGGCAGCACCAGGTTGGATGAAGACCAACAAGAAAATGCAAAACCCAGGAAAACTGATTGGAAATGTGAGTGGAGAGTACTACAAAACTTGGGCAAATTACTTTGTTAAGTTTCTACAGGAATATGAGAAAAATGGTGTAAAATTTTGGGGCCTTACTGTTGAAAATGAGCCAAATGCAGGACTGTCTCCAAGGTAGGTGCCATTATTTGAATTTACTCAATACAACAAATGTTATGACCAGTAAAGAATATAACCTACTACTAGCCAAGTAATAGTTTCAGATAAAACCTTTTTATTATTTTACAAGTAAGATATTTGCTATTTTTGATACCACTATTGCATTCATACCCTCGATCTCTTGTTCACCCTGAGTGGATATGTTTTATTAGAACGCTACAGAGAGTATATTGAAAGGTAAACTGTGGTTGAATGAACAAACATAACAAAACAACCCATACAACAGGATATATTACTAGGCTACATTACATATTCAGCGCAAGAGTAGTAAAGCATGACTTAGAGAGGCTTAAACAAAGTGTCAATCAATGATACTGTAGAAACGAGTTGTGATGGGTTTCTACCAACTGGGTTGCTCATTCTCTATGGACAATCCGTGCCATAGTTGTCTTATTTAATGTGCAGAGAACATGGGTCCAGGCAGAGGCAGAGAGAGAGAGGCAGAGAGAGAGGCAGAGAGAGAGGCAGAGAGAGGGGCAGAGAGAGAGGCAGAGAGAGAGGCAGAGAGAGAGGCAGAGAGAGAGGCAGAGAGAGAGGCAGAGAGAGAGGCAGAGAGAGAGGCAGAGAGATAGGCAGAGAGAGAGGCAGAGCGAGAGGCAGAGAGAGAGGCAGAGAGAGAGGCAGAGAGAGAGGCAGAGAGAGAGGCAGAGAGAGAGGCAGAGAGAGAGGCAGAGAGAGAGGCAGAGAGAGAGGCAGAGAGAGAGGCAGAGAGAGAGGCAGAGAGAGAGGCAGAGAGAGGCAGAGAGAGAGGCAGAGAGAGAGGCAGAGAGAGAGGCAGAGAGAGAGGCAGAGAGAGAGGCAGAGAGAGAGGCAGAGAGAGAGAGGCAGAGAGAGAGAGGCAGAGAGAGAGGCAGAGAGAGAGAGGCAGAGAGAGAGGCAGAGAGAGAGGCAGAGAGAGAGGCAGAGAGAGAGGCAGAGAGAGAGGCAGAGAGAGAGGCAGAGAGAGAGGCAGAGAGAGAGGCAGAGAGAGAGGCAGAGAGAGAGGCAGAGAGAGAGGCAGAGAGAGAGGCAGAGAGAGAGGCAGAGAGAGAGGCAGAGAGAGAGGCAGAGAGAAAGAGAGAGAGAGAGAGAGAGAGAGAGAGAGAGAGAGAGAGAGAGAGAGATGTTGCCTGTTGTGTTCTGTAGCTCTGTTTCTGACTTATCTGACTGAACTGACTGAGTTATCTGAACTTTACAATTATATTGATGAGATGTAATGGGAGCGAGAAAAGTTGTGTCAGCATAACATAGTGTGATAATGTAAAGTAGACAAAGGAGTCACTACAATACTATGAGTCAAAACATGATAATAGTAAATGTCTTAGTAAGTGTTTATGGTAGTTCTCTCCTTCTTCAGCTACTCGTTCCAATGCATGGGTTTTACAGCAGAATTGGAAAGAGACTTTATCAAGAAGGACTTGGGTCCAGCCCTTGCTGCTAGTGGATACAAGGATTTGAAGCTAATGATGCTTGATGATCAGCGGCTATTTTTGACGTACTGGGCAGATGTCATTCTAGGTGACCCAGATGCCAAGAAGTATATATCAGGTTTGAAAAAGCCTAACCATTTTGATATTGTAATTGTCATTTGATGCCACTGGCAACTTGATCTTGGCAGCTTTGCCCACTTTCATTCAGAATTCAGTTACGGACATTTCTTGAAGGATGGGTGATGTTGCCTGGAGGCTCTCAGTATTCTAGGCATTTACTGTCATCTTCTAGTAGTCATTTAGCAGTCATGGATGCTGGATGGACATGGTCTTTATAGGCTAACCAATTATGCAAAACAGGCTTTTTGTCGATATCTTTTGGATATAGTGCCAAGATTTCTTTGCTGTCACACAGGCAGGTGCCTCCAGCACTGATAGATAGTTTTTTTTCTCGAGAATCTGACGCTCCAATCAGCATTGCCTAAGATGTAATTTTCAAGGAATCAATGTATTTTAAATTTGAGACAAGTCAGCAAACTCTGAGCCCTGTATCACAACAAATCACAAACTATTTACGATGCTATTTAACTATTTGCACTTACAGGTATTGGTGTCCATTGGTATATGGATCCTTGGGTGCCAGCAGCCTTTTTAGACGAAGCACACTCCAAATTTCCTGATGTATTTATACTGTCAACTGAGGCCTGTGCTGGTTATGGGTGGGATGGCCATGGTGTTTCTTTGGGAAACTGGGAAAGAGGCGAAGAGTATGGTCATTTTATAATGCAGGTAGATGCCCTCTAATATGAGATAAATCACCTCTGCCTTTTGGTACCTTAACTTCAGCTGTAGATGAGAGCTCCTATAAGGGATAGGAACATCATATCAAAGCTAAATAGAAACGTTGACTGTGCTGTTGTGTCAGTATCTTAATGACGTGGAGGGAGAAACGTTAAAGAGGAAATGAAACCAAATTTTTTATTTTAAATTCTGAATCCCCGTAATGAATTACCTTATAACCCAGAATTTCAATGTGTTTAGAGAAATTTTAGCTAAACTACGAGGGCAATACTGACTTCAATTTTTCAATCAAAAAGTGGCACCGGTGCGCCCTGTTTAACTAGCCTCGTTTTGAATGTTGTGACGTAAAGTTATGGACACGCGCAGCGTTTAGTAATATTTACATCCCGTTTCTACGTACTGAAACTTTAGATTAGCTATGGAGCCAGGTAACAAAACCAAGGTTCGTGGTGGTCTACGATGTGTTGTACACACTCTAGACAATAAAAAGCTGTTGTAATGACAGTTATACCAAGGGTTTAAACACCCATCGCTTTCCAAAGGACCCTACTGTACGCCGGCAGTGAACTAAATTTGTTAGAAAGCGTAGGCCAAATTTTGACCAAAGCTACTTTTCAAACCCCGTCCTTTGCTCAGATCATTTTGAACCAGGTTGCTATACAAGGAGCGTAGCTAGTCTACTAGAGGGGGACGACGTTTCACAAACAAAAAGTTTTTACAACGAGATGCTGTTCTGGCATTATATTATACCAGAAATGAAGGAAATTCAACCTCTTAGTCTAAACGGGAAAAAAGAAAGGTAAGATTTAATTTTTTTGCCTACTTCATTTTCAATATATTCCTTTAATTAATGTGTAAATAAAGCAAAATATACGATACATAAAATGACAAGGTTAACTACAATATATAAACGTGGAGCTCGTGTTTAAATCTTCCCCCTCAAAATAAGTAGATTGGGTACAACAGAATAAAAGTAAACACAACTCGCTACTTTTTGTCTATTTAAACAAAACAATTGGTTTTATCAAAATCTCAACGTGATAAAAGTTTTCATAACAAACAATTGGTGTTTATTGTGACATATTTTTTAGAATGTTGGCATTGCAATTAAAAAACAACATTTTGTATCTTCTACAAAGTGAGCCCTTCCAATTTGAAGGTTTACAAAATACATATATGCATATAGAACATTTATCAAATTGTATAGATTCACCCAGGGCGCAGCCAAAAGGATTAGTTCTTGCTGACAAAAAGGGTGTATCTCACTCATTAAGGGTGTGGTCAAGATAAATACTCTCATATAAAGGCTGCTTTTATGTGTTTCTGTTTCAAATGTTAGTATGTTATAATTGTTGCAAAAAAGTTACAGGTAGTATCCAGCAAGTTTCCTGGCAAAAATAACCAATGTAGGGGGGGGGGGTACCACACCTACCAAACCCCCTTTGGTGGCGTCCCTGGATTCCATAAATGTAGTGGCCCAAATTCACATTCTGTTTTTCAGGGTGTAAGAGATACAATACAATGTGGCTTCTGTTGCGGATACACAAATGGAACTATTCAAGAGCAATTATTCGACGAAGCAACATCTTCTAAAACTGATAAATGGCAGACAGTCTTTACAGAAACCAGCATGGAAGCAACTTCATTTCCAGATGTGTCAAGTTTAGCCTGTCAAGATTGCAAGGTGAAAACCTTGAGATTGAAAAACTTGAGTGAATCGCCAAAATCTGAAAATAATTAGACAGAAAAGGAAATTAACAAGTCAAAATAATGTAAGTTCGCTTTGCACAATAACATTTGCTGATATGCCAAATTTAAATTCCATTTCATTTCCATATAAATTACTTTTTGTAACCCTTTTCTCATTTATGCTTTGTTTGTAGGCAATCAATTATCTATAATGTAAAATAAAGAAATTCAGCGAGTCAAAACAAGGACAGCCAACTAAGCCCAGGAAAAACAGGAAGACAGTTGAAGAGGAAGACAGTGATTCTGATTCCTACAAAAGTTTCGCTGAAAATGATGAGGAGTGGAATCCAGAAAGAGATGAGGATGAATTTGAAGACAGAGAAGAATAATTTGTAAATGAGGGAGAAATAGAATGTGTGAAAATTATGACTATGAAAGAGTAACCAATGAAACAAGAGGAAACATTAGGTAAAACTATCATGATGACATCATTGCATAATTATATGATAGAAAAGGTATGAACAAGTCACATAATAGGTAATATTATCCACCAAACTGTAATACTTTAATACTGTAATACTGGGGAGATTTGACAACTTGTTGAACTTGTAAACAAAAGAAAATCCATGGTAGAAATGATTACAGCTCTCAAATATCTGATTAAGATAAAACTGCCAAAACTATTTCCTTTCAAAACTATCAATCATATACATGACTTGCTTCATTAAATAAGATGATTTGTTTTGTTACTTACTCGTGTAGGCTTGCCTTCCTGTGATACTCCCCTGTCTGTCCCTTCGCAGTGGGCCAACATTCCGAAACACAGTTGTATTTGACATGGCAATGAAATCTTCATGTTGTGCACATATTTTTCAATGCTTTCGTCCAATACAAGTTAACCCAGTGCAGCATCTGCACTCCAAAGCACCAACAAGATGATAAACTTCATATTTTCAACATCTACACCTGCAAAAAAAAGCCATAATGCCATAGTCATAATCAATTAAGTTTACGATGGTGCGACCCTCCGGGCCTGGCCTAGGCACTGTACATGACGCTTGCTAATTTCGATTGATACCTACAGTATTTAGACATCATTTAAACTAAAGATAACGAGTTTTAAACATATATGCGACATTTATGGAATAAACTTACCATGAACTAACTTCTGTTTTTTGTTCGTATCGCTCTCGCAAAATTGCCGGGGTTAGGCCGTCGTGACCTAGGTTATCCTCGTCGCTACTTGATTCCGTGTCTGCCGAATTGGTATGGCCTGGCAGGAACACAGTAAACAGCAACTGTCCCCTCTTCTTCTTCGGAAACCCCTAAGCTAGTGTCACTTTCGTCCAATATGGTGAGAATTGAAATTCAAAAACTAAACATGCGATCGCCAACTCTGCCAGAAAATTTGTTGTCCTCGAACATGCGCGCTTCGTGTCCATAACTTTACGTCACAGCTCGCTAGTGTCTAGTCCCCCTTCGCCATTTTTTGGTTGAAAAATTATTGTCAGTTTAGCGGTGTTTAAGTTTGTTTTTAATAGTCTTCTTGCTTGAAATAGCTAATGCGAACTATTTTTCCTACACAATTGTGGGTGGAGAAATCGATTAAACGAATAAAAAAAATGGTTTCATTTCCTCTTTAAGGTTGAATACACAATTGATACAAATGTCTGTTGTGGAAAGCTGTAACTGAAGATTGATTAGGAACGGCTTTTGCCAATAGATTTGAAAACTTTCAACAAAATTATATGTGTTGCTTGTCGCTTTTTCATATAGTGAGTAAATTGAAAAATTGGAACATCTAATCAATATGTGTATTTATGTATAAAGCGTAAAAATGGTTCAAGAAAGTGTTAAGCCGTTGGCCTTACCCACCTCCTTAATCGTTTGAATAAAGCCCCCCCCCCCCCCCCTTCTGGAGGCGTGCTTACTCCCTGAATGCGTCCGTGAACAGAATATGATATACTTGGGCGTATTGAAAGCTTTTTGACTGGATGAAGAATCTAACGGTTATAAATGTCGTCGTGTCATATTTATCTCCTACTCTATGCCCCTACTTAAAAGATATATCTTCTAATCAGTCGTGTAGTTCTTTTAAATGTAGGTCCTTTCCTTGTTAGCCAACAAAACCTACAAGTCCCCCTCATTTCGAGTGTGAAACTCGGCAGTTATGTCAAAAGAATCGAATTTTACCGCAGAATGGTTGCCCATGTCAGTGACTTCTATTCACCTTTCTTTTCACCACTTCTAGGACCTGAACCACTGGTCTGTTGGCTGGACAGACTGGAACCTGGTTCTTAATATGCAAGGTGGGCCTAATTGGGTCAAGAACTTTGTCGACTCCCCCATTATCGCTGACTTCGAGAATAAAGTCATATATAAACAGGTTTGCACCATCATATTACTAAACAAAAACATTTTTGCAATTATGATTTATTTTTGGCTTGCTATGGTTTCTTGTTGGGAATGTGTTTTTTGAATCATTTTGAAAGAGAATTCCGTTTGCCCTTGCGTTTTTGCTTAATACTGAGGTCAAATTTTCTGATGTTGATGAATGTTGTGCCAAGCGCCTTCTTGCCCCTTTCTGCACTCCGTACCTGTTCAGCATTCTGGCTCAGTTGTTGATTGATTGTGACACGAGAAGTGACATGAATGTGCATTTTAGCCAGCTTTCATTTGCCAAATTTTCCCCTAGCCGACATTCTATCATATGGGACACTTCAGCCGGTTTGTCGTGCCTGGCTCAGTACGAATTCTATCCAATGCTGACCGGAAAACTTCGCTGGAATACATAGCTTTCATCGACCCGGACAAGTCTCGGATTCTAATTGTGTTGAACCGTCAACCAACATCATTTACGGTTCAGATTTCAGAACAAGGCTTTGGTGACATAGTGTGGCAGATTCCGCCCAGATCCATACAAACCTTCAAATGGACTCTATAGAGAAGCTTATTCGAATATGATTAACTTGTGGCCAGTCACCTTGCATCTCTGAACTAACTTTGATTGGCGTGGCATATATCTTAAAAACTCCTAATTCTTGTGCGAACAATATGAATCTTTTTATTCTCTGATTTTTACTTTCTTTCTTCTTTTATTTTTTTATTTAAAGCCAGTTTATTTTCTGCAATGTTTATCATTGTTAAAATCATTTTTTTATTTTGCATAACTGTTTTGTATCAAGAATTTTAAACATAATTTGTACCATTTTCAACTTTCTGATTTGATCAAGTTTTATAATGAAATTGTGAATAAGTGTCAGAGTTAAGAATGAATTTTTTAAATATCAATTCAAAACATCGATTCGATGGATTTTTTTGTTTACTCTCTGGCAAAGGTTCGCCAAAAAAGGCTAGACCTTCCACAAGATTTCCAGTAATACTTTGTTGCAAGCCGATAGTTGCTATATCTTCCACCTCTTCCTAAGGATAACTTTTCCTCCGTTTACCCAGAAAAGCTTTCGCGATAGCCAGGAGTAGGAAAAGCCTCTTGTTTACTGTGTTTCTATCCAATTAATGTCTTACTTAATGGAAAGATAGCCGGTGTAAAGAGGCAAGTACTAAGTGGAACAACGACGTAGAGAAACCAGCCTAGATGACAATACTGTCCTTTTGCTGAAGCTAAATAAGAAGAAGTTGGAAGTGCGCTGTGGCAATATGGAATTTTAGTTGCCAATGCTGTAGCATCAAGTTCCAAAATCATACTTTATTGTTGGATTAACTGCTTTTTATTGGAAAGATCAGTGATGAATGGTGCAATCTTTAAGTTAAACTCTTCCAAAAATATACAAGACTACGTGTAACTCGATATTATGTAAAATGTTTCTAGGGCATGCTGATGTAAATTTTATTTCACTCCATTCATATGAAAACAAGAAGTAGCAATTAGAAGAACCAATGAAAACTGTTATAAACAGAAAATGAGTGACGCAGGAAAACACTAAAAAGTTCACGACCATCTTGAATCTGCTTCTGTAACAAGTTGTTCTTTTTTATATTGTATGTAAAATTGGAGTCATAATTTCACGAGCATCAGGTATTATCATCCGACTCGCCTAAAATTTGACAAATGAATAACCAATTGCTGACCAAAATTTCATTGATTCGTTGATGCGCTCAGATTACATCGAAGTAAAGATTACATCGAATCTTTAATTATATCTTGAACTTTGTTTGGAAAGGACCCTAGTTTCCTTTGGCTGACATGGCTCGGCGATCTTAATGTCGTTCTTGTGAAGAAGATTTCATACCAGTAATCTGGTGCTTCGTACAAATTTAAAAGCACTAGTGATGCAAATAGCTCTAAATGTGCGCAAGAGCATCTGGCATTTTGAGCCACAGCCACAATTTCAGCCTCGTTTGTGAACAAGTGTTCAGAAAAACTGTGAAGGAAGATCACAAAGATGGCTGCTGGTGGTGACGTGGACGAGCTTTTTGAGTTAAGAAACTCCTTCTACATTGGGAATTTTCAACATTGCATCAACGAGGCACAACGAGTCAAGGTAATTTCATATATCCCTCAATCGATTTCAGATCGCATTGAATTACAAGAGGAGCTGTTGTATCTTTGAAGCAAATATTTTGTGAAAGGATCCTAGGACGGAACAAGATGTTCCATTCTCAAGGGCTTGTTTCAAGATCCAAGAAGATAAATTTTCCCCAGTTTTTTTAATCTCTTTTGACATATTGATTATCTTAAATTGTTAAACAATGTTTCTGATTCGTTGGAGATATACATATTTCCGATTTCTTTGCTTATCCTATATTTTGGATGGAAGTTTTCATCAGAATAGGATCTTCTTCTATATTGCGGATAAACCCGCTCTTTTGATACCAAAGTCTGTAATGTATTAAAAATACATTTCTGGAAGCAAGGGCAAAAGTACTTCAAAGTATTTCAAGAGCAAGCAAGACAGTCTTTTTCTAAGGATACATTTGATTTTAATCATAGGAATTCATGAAATCTTAGCTGTTCAGATCGTACCATGAACATGACATTTTAAATGACTTTTTCATTCAGGATTAGTTCTTTGGTTTGACTTTGCTATTAATTTGATTTTAATTGCGAAAGACAACTGTTCCTCGCTTGTGTGAAAGTCTTTGGGACCCATTTATTCAAGATAACTAACACATGTGTAATATATAAGTCTTTTTAACTTCTAACATGTTTAACTTGGTATTTTTAAGATCTTTGCATAGTGGACTGGAATATACCACCAGTCCAGGTTGGATGTGTTTCTATATATATATATAGTAGCCTGTAGGAAAAAGCAGGCTGAAGTCACCTAAATCCAACTTGAACTATATCAAAATGAGCCTTAATATATTACATAGGTCTTTAGTATCTCTTGTCAAGTCCACTGAAGTGAATTGTTTGCCATATACTTTGAAATTCAGACTGTGAATCTATCTATGAACATATCTTGAATCATTTAGACTGATGCCTTTTCATTTGTTTAAGTTACATTCATTTTTCCATAGCCATCAACGCAAGATTTGAAAATAGAAAGAGATGTTTTCCTATATAGAGCATATACAGCACAAGTAAGATGAATTCATTTGCGAGATAACACTTGATGATTTATGTTATACGTATCCTATTGTTTTGTTCAATTGCATTATTACATTACAGGATAACCCTTCATTCAAATTTCATGGGATTTTACACAGGGAAGCAGTGTTCAAATAATTAGTTCTTCTCAAAGTTCAGTTTGGAGCTTCAATATAACTTAAAAAGCCACTTTTAACTTTGAAAATTATAATTATGTTGAAAAGATATGAATTATGTTATTGATTGTTTTGCTGTTGAATGTAGTTTTAGAAAACTTGAAAGCAAGCAGACAGAAGTTTTTTCTTGAACCTTTTTTGCCTTTGGAAGGTTGTTAGTAGTTTGTGATATAATGGCTGTAATATAGCAAATGAAATTCCTTGTAGTTTCTGCTGGATGTATTTAGATCTTTCCATCTACAAATTGCTTGAACTGTGATGAAGTTATACATCCTCTGAAGCTTACTGTTTGACATTGGTTAACATTTGTGGTCCCAATTATTCATGATCAGTTTCATGTTTTCTTAAATAGGGAAAATATGGTGTTGTACTAGATGAAGTAAGAGGGTCTTCCCCAGGAGAAGTCCAAGCAATCAGGGTATTAGCAGATTATTTGCAAAACCCTGGGAAAAAGTAAGTTTATCTTGACTCCTTATTTACTATCATTCTTTGTTTTCAAGTTTTCAAGTAAGATTTTGGCTGTGTTTTGTCAATCAGTTTTAAAGTTTCAATCAGTTTCAGAAGCATTGTTTAGTGTCTCTTTTTTGGAAAGCATTTTGGATGCTTTGATTTGTAACTGAGAGCAGAACTTTCATCCTTCAGTGATATGTGTTCATGGCATTCTGTTATTATAAAGGAGTAGAACCTCTTGATCAGTCTTAATGATTGAAAGGCCAGTAAGCCCCAGAGCCTGTGCTCAGAGAACGCAAAATAAAACAGCCTTCTAGTAGGGTTAAAGGCAAGTTGAAAAATTATCATGGATTAATGCATCCACCTATTTTCTTGTCTTTCATAGTCACTATTTCACAATAATCCATTGTTTTGATTTTGAGCCCCGGAAATCTTTTGGTTCACTTAAAAATTAGTGCATAATCTGCTACTGAGAATCATTAGACATCACAGTTGAACAAGCCATTCATTGGAATAGCTATTTTGTAATTACAAGGCAACATCTTTGATAAAATGTTGATTAAAAGTCAAAATAGTCAATCAAATATGAAGTATTTGTAATCTTCTGCATGCACTTTTCCTTTTTAGAGAGCATATATTAAAGCAACTAGAGGGAAAGATAAATTCAAGTGATTTCAGTGAATACTTTCTTCTTATTGCCTCAACAATTTATTTACATGAACAGGTAACCCATAGAAAGATTAATTTTTTTGACTCTATCTCTATCATTATTTTCTCCATATTATGTTTTTTTCTTCTTTTTACATTAGCGTATAAGGCTCTTGTCTTTGTGCTCCTTGTTTATGAAATCTTCTGCCTAACATTTCAGGATTATGACTCAGCGTTAAGGTGTTTACATCAGTCACAGGCTCTAGAGAGGTCAGTGCCCCCTTCAAAATTACCAATTAACTCATACCAAATATTTCATTTTCTGGATGCAGTATTTATTTGGGTGATGGGGTTGTGGCTACAGTCTTTAGAACATAAGCATAAGGAGTTTTATAGTCAAAAGCATAGCTACACATTTCAGGATTGTCCTAACTTGTCTCCCCAACAAGTGTCCATGCTCTTCTCTTGTTTTTAGTTGTCCCTCTTTTCACTCACACAAGTTTCAAATTTGCATTTTAGGCAAAACACAGATCATTTTCATTCTTTTAATATTTAGTAGTAGTAATCTTTTATGAACTTTTGTTTGATAACCACCAAAAAGGTTTCAGTTTGAATCTCAGATGAATCACAAAGATGAATCTTTGTATCAGTTTAAGTTAATGCACTTTGAAAATCATATGTAAATAAAGAAGATCAATTTATGTATCATCTTCATATAAATTTGGATTGAACAATTTCACATGCCAGTGGGTGGTGCGCCCTAATATTAATATGTGCTTCCTTGCCTTTTTTCATTTCAGTGGAGCATTATCAGTTCAAATATATATTGCAATGGACAGGATTGACCTTGCAAGGTTCGTCAATATATACTTTCAAAAGTTTATTTCAAATGAATTTTACTTCCTTTTGGTTCTCCAATACCTTTGGGACTTTCTGTGCCACATAACCTTTAGAGACTGTACTGTTTTTAGAAATTCTTGCAGACTTCTTGAGTGATTCTTCAAGTTGGATTTGAATCAGTCTTAAGGGCAATTCTCCAGAGCCTTTTTCACATGCAGTTCATCTCAAACTGGCATAATTGATTTCTTTTAGCATTTCATCTTTAGTATTTGCACCTTTAGGATATTTCTGTTCTGTGACCTCCATAATAGACCCAGTTAGGGGTATCTTAGTAAATGGCTTTTTGATCTTGGTGCTTTGTAAACTGGTTTCACTTCAATTTTGGACAGCCACAAACATTTCTTGCAATTAAAGTAGAAAAGTATCATTGTAAAATTCTTCTTTGTGAATACTGCTTTGTATCTTACAGGAAAGAACTCAAAAGAATGCAGGTTGGTAGTGTGATCCAAGTATTTGAACTTAGAGATGCTGCAGTTTTTATTTTAAACCTTTCTAATCTTAGATAATGAATTTTCACCAAATCTAGGGAGCATAAATGAACAGCTTAGAAATTTGCTGTTACAGAATTTTTGCTCCACCCTTTTAAACTGGAGTATTCCCACGAGGGAGTTGTATTGGATAACAGTATAATTCGCTTTTGCAACACACCAATGCTTCATATAAGACTATATTCCAAAACTTAATGTTTGCGCAAAAGGATCACCTAACTATTATGCATTGTACATAAAAATTGCTTACCAACGAAGCTATTGGTGTGATTTAAATTGTTTGAAGGAAATTGACGAGGATGCGACATTGACACAGCTTGCAACCGCTTGGTTCAATATGGCCGTGGTGAGTAGCTATTTTCCATAACGATTTGATAGCGAATCCAAGCTAGTTTGTGGAATAGAAAAAGGCCTGATGAAAAATAAAGATTTTAAAAGTAATTGTTAGTATTTTTTAGTAGGTCGGAGTTGACTAAAAATGTAGAGTATGAGCGACTGAGTGAGCGATCAAGTGAATGGGTGGTAAAGAACTAATGGTGAGAACTGGGAGTTTAGAGCTGATGGTGGAACAATTACAATGGTAAATTACAAGGAACTAGGAATAATTGCGGGAGAGCGTGTTAAAAAGTTCTCATTATGCCACTCTCAGTCGAAGCAATTCAATCCTTCTGTTGCTTTCAGGGTGGGGAAAAGGCACAAGATGCATATTACATTTTCCAAGAATTAGCGGACAAATACACACCCACGGTGATGCTGCTAAATGGGCAAGCGTCATGTTACATGCACATGGGAAAGTTCGATGATGCCGAAAGCTTGCTGCAAGAAGCACTAGAAAGGGTATGCATATAGCTTCCTAGCAACTCGGTGTTTTTATCCAGGTTCACAAATAGAGGCGAATCGGCGCAGTCAAAATGAAACCTCGTACTGCTTAAATAAGAATTTTACCATTTAATGGATGCTATGTCATTTAATGGATGCTTATGGGCCTTCATTGATAGTTAACAGAGTGACAACTACTCGGTGCAAATGTAAATAAACCTTTTGAATGTATGTTACTGTTATGGATCCTTTTTCAAAGGCCTCGTTATCGTAAGTGGATGGGAATACATATAGGTCGTAGGTTCTCGTCCAGCCTCACTTGAAATATTATTTGTCTTCTGCAGGATAGCAACAATGCCTCGACACTCATCAATCTTGCGGTTTTGAGCCAGCATTTGGGGAAATCGCCAGAGGTATTGCTGGTTGACACCTTTTTCTGTTGCATTATGTAATTGAAATCTACATCAATCAACAACAGCTAGACTATTTTAAAGAACAGTAACGCTGTTGAGTTAACCAACGTAGTTGACATACCATTGGAAAGTAATTATGAGGTTTTTATTGAGAAGCAGTATCAGAAGAATTTTAGGCATTATGATCTTGATTTACGAAGATTTGACGATTGTTTCAAAACAAAAATCCAACTTGACACGGTTCATAACGGTTCTTGCGACAGAAGGAGAGAAAGATATCTCATAACTAAGAATGTCAAGATGATGACTTTGCTGTACCCGTTTGTCTGACTTATACTTATACTTAAATCCAACCTCCTTATACTTGTAACAAGGACTATTTGCGATAAGACATGATAAAGACAGATGTGACAGGATAAAACGTGACAGGGTGAGGTGCGGTTGGGTACGATGTAAGGGACACAGTTTTGTGAGACAGGATGCGAGGTGGTGGGACAGGCTGAGATGTGACAGGAGAAAAAGCGATTGGATTGAATCTGACGGTACAAAATAAAATGGTGGTGGATTTGACTGGATGTAATTTGGTAAAAGAGAAGTTGTATTTAAGTATCAAGTTTGAGCATCTTGCCATTTCAGTCATTTTTTGCAGGTCAGCAATCGATATGTTTCACAGATGAAAGACTCGAACTTCAACCATCGCTTCACTAAGGACTATTTCTCTAAGGTGGTTCCTTTGTAATGTTATTTTTTTGCTTTTGAAGCTAGCAAATCTGTTAACTAGTGCTCTAGGTTGCATTATAAAAGGCTGAAATATAACCAGCTCCTCAGATTCAGATCCTACACGCACCTTCAGGAGCAATTTAAGCATAATCCTGTTCTAAAATTCGCGTCTTCAGTTTATGAAAATGCGAGAGAGTGCATCAGTTTATTTCATTTCAATGTATGTTCTTTTTCAGGAAAAAGACTTTGATCGTATCGCCGGACAGTATGCAGCATCGGTTAGCGGCTAACGTAAAGCATCGTCCCGCAGGACTTGTAGATCCCCTTTGCAGTTAACTTGTACACGTATTGATTTGATTTATAAGATTGTTTCATGCAAAACGTTGCAATCACTAAGCGTGCTTCTATGATTCATAGTTGTATATTACTTTTTGGGTGAAATAGTAGCCTCCGCGCCGAATCGAAAGATGACCTTGTTTCTACTACTTCCTTAAAAAAATTATTTTTCTACTTCATCACACCTTTGTCGTATGCACCACCTTTTAATGAAAGTTTCCTCTCTGATAGGGATTAACAAAATTTGAATTTGAAGAGAAAAGGTGTTCCATCCGATTAGGAAAGCATTTTAATGCATTTTCATGGTTCCCTCTTGGCTATGTGTTATTTTCCTTATTTCTTGCCTTCGTTATTTTCCTGCGTTGATGACAACTTTCTAATTCTAACTTAATCAGTTCTGTCTTCAGCCTGAAGGTCGGAAAGAATAAATCTCCGGTGATGTCGGAAAGAATAAATCCGGGTCGGTTATTTTTCCGCACTATCTATGATTCTTGCTGATGTATGTCTGTGCCTGCTGCACAGGAATAGAAGTCTCCTTACTAACTGGGGTGCCGTGTGCTCAAAGAAATCAAATCGGCCTTATTTAATCTTGTTTAATGGTGTAGTGCACCGGTGTATTTCTTTCGTACAAGAGTCGCTGGTCTAGTATAAAGAACATCTGCATCTACACTACCGTTCAAAAAGTCTTGGGACGATTCGAAGTTTCGAAAGACGCTTATGATAAAAGCTTTAAAAAACATGCATTTGATCCTCTTTTATTAAGTACTACAACCGGCTATTTCCATGAAACTTTCATAAGACATTGTTCCTGTTTCAAAGTATTTAAATTTTGCCACATTATTCTAAAAAGATTAACCGTAAAAATTTTCTAGGCCAGAAACATGAACATGGAGGTTATTAAGTGTCGTGAAATATCATACGAGAAGCGTCTGGAAATTATCCTTTATGAAAATAAGGGTAAAAGCTACCAAAAAACTGCATCAATTGTGGGCTGCTCAAAGAATGCAGCTTTCGCTGTATGCAAAAGTTCCTTAAATTTAGAACCGTGAAAAATTGCCAAGGGTTGGCAGACGGAAGAAGTTCTAGACGCCAAGACATGAAAGGTCTTTATTGAGAGATCAAAAAACAGGATACATCTCGATTAATTTGCTAGAAGGTCAAAGCGTAGAGGTTTCAAATTCTGATAATTAATTGTAATGAATAAAGAGAACTGAAATTCTGCAACTTGTTGATGCTTTTACCGCGTTATTTAGACCATTTTAAAGGATGATAGGAGTGTTTCAAAAGATACATTTTTTGATCGCGTTAAATTGTTTTCATTCGCCAGTAGATTCGAAACTTCGAATTGTGACAAAACTTTTTGAACGGTAGTGTAGCTTCACAACCATCTTGAAAGTATCAAAACTGGATTTGCTGTTTTCTTCTAGTCAGTTGGCAAAAGCAATAACAAAGCCGACTTTTCTGCATATCAGTTGCAAACAGTAATAGCAAAGTCAAGTTTTTGCAATAAGAACGTATTTAATTAAGGCACAACTTTCTCTATTCAACGATTGGTTTGGTCGCTTTCGTAATATAAAAAACATGAAATTCTGTTGGGTTAGGAAAGATGGAGATTATTTTGATTATTTTGTAAACTAAATCTGTAAAGGTTGATGTTGCCCTCAAGCAAACTGTGTTATCCGTGATCGGAAGGAATTCTGATCTTCCTGAGCTACATGATTTACAAAGATTAATTTATTGAATCTGGAATGTTAATTAGGTGGCAAGAGTTCACTACACTTTCATTGACTCCAGTCAATATCGAAATGTCGATGGTGTACAATAACGCTTGGCTTGGCCTATCTCTTGCTCATTCGAGTGGCAATTGATCGAACAACCATTATGTCATCGATACTTGTTTCATATTTTGTTCTTCTTAAACTTAGATGTTTGTGTTGTAAAAGGCTTCACAACAATATCAGTTTCAACAACAGAGTTTGTAGTGTGTCCATTTCCGCAGAGTTTTGGTCAGTTCAACGGAGTTCCACGAGGTTGCTATTAGAAACGGAGCACAATAAAATCGACGCCAACGCATGCGTATTGATGCTTCTGTGAAACAAGATTCGAATAAATCAAAATGGCTACCATGAGCGGCCGTTCCAAAACAATCAAATCAAGTTCAGGTAAATGTATTTTTCCTGATATTGACATCGAAAACTTAGTATCCCTTTCAACGCAGAACTATTAATCGAACATTTTAGGCGTGTCAAATCATGTCGCAATTTTTTGAAGTGTTTCTGAAGACATTTTTCTCTCATGTTTCACAAATGTTTTTTGTACCATAATATAGAGATCGTTAAGAATTTATGTCGGATATGCGCATTTATACTTGTGTAGATGTAGTGCGTTTTGACTGCCTGTGAGAATATGAGGAGATGATTTAAATTGCAGTTATCTGAAGTCGCTTCTTTATTGTCATTAATATGCTCAATATATACTCAAATATCTCTTATTTAGTTTCTCCTACAATGTCAAGAAGAAGTCTAGGTACGATGCCCCTGACTACGAGCAACGCAAGACCAAAATCGTCGAAGGGGAAAAAACTCGCTGCCTCTCTTGATATTACTGGCACACGGTATATTTTCAGCAGCCTTTCTTTATGCACTTAAAGCTTTATCAAATTTTCGTTAGCTTAGGTACCTAGATCTCACAAAAACATGTCAGGCTCATATAAAATGTATACTCATATTGTAAAATATTGACTGCAGTATCGTTTCGAATGTAAATCAGCTGCATTAGCAAAAGTATATCATTGGTCTTAAGAATTTTCAACTTTAAATGCAACCTGGCTAGTTTCATTTGTATTGAAGCAAAGAGAAGTCTAAAAGGAGAATAAGGTGAAAAATTCTGCTACAGAACTTCATATATTTGTGGCTTTGCTCTATGTGTCGACTTGTGGTAGCTATAATTTCCTCATTTTGCATCTGAAAGACACAAAAATCATGTTGCCTGCAGTTCACATGTAATGTAGCTTACAAATTATGTTGCTTTTGATGATAAATATTTTCTCTGTAAATATTAAGAATTTGTCTACTAATATGCTGCTATTATAAACTGCTGATAAACTAGCATCAAGTTCTGATGTTGATCTTATATGTGTTCTTGAAGTAACAATGTTTTCTGATCAATTAAGAAAATCTTTGGATGTTACAAATTGGGACACTGGAAAACTTGAGTCAGAGTATATTCGGAATTTGCAACAGCAAGTCTATTTTCTGGAACTTGAAACAAAGTATTTGTATCCTTTCACCTTGTCATTACCAAGGATTCAATAATTGTTTTTATAAACCATTTAACTTGGAAAACCATGTGTGATAACTAACCTTTTATACTTCTAGACTTTGTAATATCATGGAACAGGGGAACCATAGTTTTTGCATAATCAAAGTACTTTTTTGTACCTCAGGGTTGAAAATTTCAGAAATTGACCAAAAGTTGGCCAAATAAATATCCAGATGTGATGGTTAGCTAGAATGTTCTTGTAATAAGAGTTTTTCTTGACACAATATTCAAGGCAAGAGCAACTAAAAAAAGCAACAGGTAATTTATCAAACAGGGATGCTTGTTTTCTCTGCTACATTTTTATATTTAAAATAAATGAATTAAATCAATTCAAGTAAATATCCTGGAGTTAATCATGCTTTGAAATTGTAGTTGGGTGTTATTTTATAGAAAAAAGATCTTAATTGTAAGTTAATACTATTTGGTTTTTAGTTCTGCCTTCAAGGGTTACAGAAGAGGCAGACAGAATGATGAGAAAGCTCAAGGTAGACTGCACAATATTTCTTTTTTCATCAATTATTTTTCAGTCTATTGTTAACATTTAAGTAACATCTCATCCACTCTTAGTTTCTGAAAAGCTTGATTTACTAAGCAAGAAGATTTCCATATTTTCTCTAATTCACCTTGGATTTTCCAAGGATGATTGTTTGCAGCCTTCTGATAGTGCTAGTCTCTGTGAATCTACAATACTAGGTTCCAGCACTGAATAGTTTTGTAATGATTTGGGGTCACATGCTAGGTTATGCAAGCAGAACTTGATGCTAGATCTCAAGATCTCATAAGGAAGGAATCTCAAGTTTCTGTCGCACTAGAGGAAAGGGAAATTGCAATTGAGAGGCTTAGGAAGCAGGAAGGTAAGTAAAAGATTATGGATAATATTTAATATTTTGTGTGTTGTTGTACTGTCATCTGCATTCAACTTTAAAAGCTCACTTCAAACAATGTTCAATGAAATATTATATAAGAAGATTGGCAAGCTTCTTTTTCTTTTATATCTAGAGCTTATTATAAACAATGGGTTTGCAAATATTCGTTTAAAGAACCTTGTTGTAGATGTTTTATTTTATGCCAACATTAAAAAGCTTGCTTGAGGTAATTGTAATGAATCACCATATTGTTGGAAGTTTTTTTATTTGCTCCTCTCTGTTATCAAGGCTGGCATTGAGATTCAATATTTTGCAGAATCATTTGCACTAGAGAAGAAGGACCTGGTTAATGAAGTTGTGAGATTGAAAAAGCAACTTGATAGACAACAGATGGATACTTCAAGAAAGGAAATTCACATGAGTGAAATCAGAAGAGAGGCTGATATGGGATTATCTGCATTGCAGGAAGCAGAGAATAAGATAAATATTTATAGACACGAGGTAGAGCGATTTTTGAATATCTTATGTCTTTTTATGACTGATAATATTCATGTATGCCAAAGGTTAGTGCAATTTTAGGCCATTAACTGATGCAATATGCCATTTGTATTTCTAGTAGACATTGTCACTGGAGTTGCAAAAGGTGTTTTCTCACGCTTTTAGGCTGAGGCAAAAACAGAGGAGTTGAATCGCTTTAGAATACAGCTTGAAGAGAAGAGAGCAGAATGTTTGAAGGTGCAAACTGAATACCAAGAACTAGAGGAGAGGTTTTTCAAGTCTGATACAAGGCCAAGAGATGAGGTTGCCAATCAACTAAAGGTATTTCCTTCTTCATAATTTTGATCGAAAAGCAAATGGCAACACAAAAACATTTAACCTCATATTCTCCCCTATATAAATTTAAACCAGTCTTTATCAAAACGAAACCAGACACTTTAAAATTTAATGATATTTACCCTAAGTCACAATTTGATTTTTCAGGAAGAGATCAAGCTCCTACGGTATGATTGTCGCCAGAAAGACATCTCTGCTGAGCAAGAGAGGACTCTTCGTAATAAGGTAGCTACACGAAGTGTCTGTTTAAATTCTAGGGCAGGGAGCATTGCATTTAACAAGCTAGGGTGTCATCTATTTTTCTTTTTTGCTTCTTGATCCACGATCACGACGTAGCTTGATCCATCTGCTTGATCCACGATCACGACGTAGCTTTAGAGTCTAAGTAAAGCCTCCTAGAAATGATAAATAAAGTTTGGCAAGACTGACGATGGTGGAATTACATTATACTCAACAGAACAATTGGTTTTTCGGGCGTTTCTGGCAAAATTTACGTCTAACGCATTATGTTGCATACTGCAAATCTTTTTTTAATCCTCATTTTACGTTGTTTGCGTAAGTTCTCTAAAATCTCTAATTCAAACACCTGAAATAACTAAGAGCATCAGAATTTTGCTCTGCTCAATAACAAGACATGCTTATCAGCCAAGTGCATAATTCCTGATGATGTTCTTTTAGATCTCAGATGATTGTGCGGCTCTTGTTAAGGAAAATGCTGCTTTGTCTTCACAAGTTTTGGAATTACGCAAGCACCTCGACGCTGTAAGTACAGGCAACTCAACCGACGGCTGTTCAACTTGTTTTTCAACTACACTGCTTTAAAAGCGTTTTATTTGATAAAATTCTTTGAACAGGAGAGGCAGTTTCAAGATGACAAGGAGAGGCGACGACACGCAAATATCCAGGAGCTAGTTACAGCAAAAGAAAACGAAAAACAGCTTGCTAGAGAGGTAGAGCACTTGAAGGACCAGCTTCGAATCGAACAGCTGAAGCACAAGGATGCAGCAGAAAAGGTTGCCTTTTGAAAGTGGCTATGTTCTGCATACTGGTTTAGCTTTTGGAATATTGACGGAATCAGGCATTCCGGGGTCAATGCTCTGGGCTACACTCTTAGCTATGAAATATCCTCTAATCTTTGTGATTTCAGTTCAACTGTTTTATGTCGATACCCTGACAGATACCAAGTTACCAGGTTATGCCATTTATGATTGACTGAAAATTCATGACAGGCAGAAATCAGGTGCTGTCTTGTATACCAACCTGTTTAGCAATAATCTACCTAACAAGTCATTCTTGTTTGTACCTAGGCTAGAAGTTTGTTCTAGTGGGTTGAGAGCCTTATTCCATGTATAAAATTCATTAAATTTTTCCTCTTAAGCTTCTGAATTAGTTTTCATTCTCTTCGCAAAGTGAACGTTATGTAACATCAACTATCGTCTGTTGTAGCTTGTTGAAGGCGAGCGTGGTTTAAATAGAGGTAACAAGCCTTCCTTTTGTAAACCTCTTTTCATTTATTTTATGCGCCGAATAACTTGTACGCCATATTTAGACCGTAAATCAGTTGGATAGTTGGGATTTACATTGATATGACTTGGCTATAGATTTGTAAACATTCTACGAGCAGTTCCTAGTTAATACTGCATGATTCAGGCATGCTCCTAACTAGTTGTCATTTTATAATTTATCTTTACTTCAAATTCAAACACTTTAATTTATTTGGCAGCGAAATTGCGAGGAACAAAACTACAATCTGAAGTTGAAGAGCTTGAAAATTTGAACACGTCACAAGGCGATGAAAACATTCAACTCCGGAGAGACAAGATGATTTTGACAGACCACGTGGCTGACCTCCAAGCACAGGTTATTTTTACATTAACGATCGTTGTTTTCCTTCTTGCTGCAAGAAGCTTATTATTAATTCCTAAATTCCGTCCCCGCATAATCAATATCACGAGGAAAAGGACGAAAATACCTTGGCACAAAACCTAAACATGGATCTCAAAAGAAATCTGGTGAAGTTTTTTCTGCTCAAATACGTCGATCCTTCTTTCATAGCTTAGCGAAAAAGAGGAGGAGCTGGAATCGGTGAGAATCGAGGCAAATGAACATAAAGAGCGCCTGTCACATCTGGATTCGCAAATGAAAATGCAAAGGAGTATGGACAGCATCAAATGGGAGGAGTTCGAAAAGATGGCTGACAGCTTGAAGGAGTTTTCCATGCACATGTCGCCATTAAGGCAATCTAGAACTGTCGAGTTCGATGCATAAATACCAAAAATCCACATATTCTAGTTGGTTTCTACAAAAGGTATTTGAATTTGTTAAAACATAAAAGTATGTACTTGATTTCTTAGCAAGATGGCACAGAGCAATTAAGTTGCCTAAAGAATTTAAAGAGTTATATGATGTGAGTAGCTGCTGTTCAAGGTTTTTCAACACTTTTATGAATAATTTTTGCTGTAGTATTATTTATTATCACAATAGAACATTCAAACTCATTAGAGGGCTCTTTATCATTCAACTCTATTTTCGTTATCAATAGTACATTTCCCAACAGGAAAAGTCAGACTGAAGGTGAAGTGAAAGTGTCGACGACCATTTTCTATTTTGTGGAACTCTCGAACTAGCATAAATTTGTAGAAGCATTATGTAAAAAGAGCCGTCGACAGTCAAGAAAAAGCAAAAACTTGCACATGTATCTGCTGTTGCCATAAAACATTGCAGGTTTGAGGATTTTTTCTAGGCTCAACATTGTTTATATATGGAGCTGCATAGCTCAACACACGCCTCTCTCTTCTGCCCTCCCCCCTTGGGGTGCAACACGGAGATATCTTATCGCATCTTCTTAAGCAGAGAAACAATTTCAAAAAGATTAACACTAAAAACAAGCATTACATACATATTGTAAATTTGCAAGTAAAGCTTTATTTGATGTAAGCTAGTAACAAAACATGAACTAATTTTGTCTAAAATTCAATTATTGAAAAGGCAAAAATAGCAGTGTTTAAAATTATACAACTTAAAATGGCATTTCTGTAATAAAGCTGGGTTAAATAATTCGAAAAAACTGTCGATTGATGCATGAATAGCTAAAGACTAATGCTTACAAAATAATACAAAATTGTTAATTTGGCATTAGCGTCCAAAGGGCTTAGTGGTGCCCAAATGCAGCCCGAGTCAACTGCTAAAAATGTCTTTCTTCTTCGGAAGCATGTGCCTGTTATCCGTAATAGCTCAGTTTTCTCGCAAAACCTTTACCCTCCATTACATCTTTTCTGCATTCAAAAAGGAGTTAATGAGAAATGCTTGTTTTTTACTGTAAAGGTAGTTTTTATAAGAAGAAAACACTAGAATACTATTAGAAGAGCCCTCGTGTAGAAGAGCCCTCGTGACCCCACAAGTGAATAATTTAATTCAGTGAAAGTTCAGAAAAATTAATAAAACGCAACAACTGTTCATAAAAATGACAAGATGGGAATTCAGATGGGAAATCTGACTAAACAGTGTTTACGAGATTCGAGGAACGCATGTAGCTATACTTGAGACATGACAAAAATTTTGATAACAAAAGCTCGCTATGAACGCGCAATCTGGGAAACTCACTGAAAGCATTCTTCATCCTGGATTTTGACCTGGATTGAAAATAGTGGTCAGCATCTTCGACTTCACTAGACCTCTGTTGTGAGTGCATTTGGGCCCTGCAAACGACGCAAAAGTTTTACGGTTCAAACCAAACCACCACTCGATGTCAACCCTTGCATGTTTTATCCTTTTCGCGTGATTTGGTAGATTGAAACATATTCAACTTTGTCTAGAAGTGGGTTTAAAACAATAATACAAAGGGCTTTCCACTCAATGCTCTTCTACTCAAGAAAAATACAAATTATCTTCGGTCAGTATAGTTTGCCGAAGGTAATAGTGATGCGTCGATGCTACTGACGGTTCGCATTTATCATAACAATACATCGCAACATTGTTACTCACTTATTAATCTGCACTTTTTTCCCCTTCTTAAGCCACATGGATTTGCTTGCAAGCATTTCAGAGCATACAGCTAAATCTTGATTAAGAGCACCAATGTAAGCGTCATCCACATACGCTCTCGATCGGTTCGACACAATCTGCTGCTGAATAACATTTCTTGCTGCTTCGAAATCGTCTGCAAAAGGAAGTCATTACACTTAGGCTCGAAAGAAACGGACAGGTAATTGCAGATTTTGAAACTCCAAATAGTGCTGCAAAGGGATTGAACACTTGAGCAAAACTCGATATGCTTGCCAAGAACTATTGTCGATTCGCTCGACCACTCTTGACATCACATGTGCTAAGTCCTGCTCAGTCTTCAGTTTGAAGAACGTTGAGTTCCACCCCTGGAAATTGTGCTTGCAAATGTGGTTTACACTGGCTCAGTTCACTTAGCCGGGGGTTGAGATATGTACAGAAATGTACCTCGATCAGCCATCTCGGTAGCCATGTTCATCACGTTTGTTGCTCGAATTCTGTCCCTTTGTTTGTTAACATTGACACTTCCTCCTTCCTCTTTATTATCCGAGATATCTGCAATTTAGAATTCGATTTTGTCTCAGCCAATAGGTAGTTGTGCTAATTAATGAGATTTCCAACACCAATTGAGCTAGAAGATCTACATCCTTCAGTATTGTCACTTCCCACATCTAGGGACTGCCCAGAGTACGACATTTAATATGATTAGAAAGAAACATTTTGCAACACCAACATCTTGCCAGCCACCTATTTAACATGAGAGACTCGTCTAGCCAGTCTTGGGCCAGTCGGTCTTGGGCCAATCAGTATTAAAGATTATTAATACATATCTTAATCATTTAGTGATGTATTTCAAGACATACAGACTCCATTTCGCCGTGTACAGGTAACAAGGCAAGCAGGATTTTATGCTTTAGGAAAAGAAAGTATATTGCACTGATCATAAATATCTTTAGAAAATCTTTAGACAAGAAAAAGCACTACAGATAGAAAGCTTGCAAGAGGTCTGCTTTAAAAACTTCTAATTCAGGCATTGAAAACTTCATTAACAGTAGAAATGCATCAGAAATTATGCAACTTATGAAGGTTGAGGATAAATGACAGGCCCGTGCTGCCAGTACGGGAATAACCCATTATAATCCTTTAAAATTACCTTTTCTTAAGACATCAAGGTAGCCACTTGTGTTCGCCAGCTTCTCAAGTAAAACATTGTAATAGTTGACCTCGGTATTGAACAGAGGCTGTGGTGTGGTCTCGGAAGGAGCTGGAACTGCATTGGCAGTCAGCAAAACGACTAGGTCTCGCTCCTCCTCAGACTGCAAATCACCCATATCTACCTTTAAACTATGAAAAAATCTTCAGTAAAGCTTCAATTCCAGGTTCATTTACTGCACATGCATACTTGGCCACCAACCTTACAAGGGGATTCTTTGATTATATAGTTCAATTGGAAGGACGGTCCTTTGCCGCTGCCATCTCTTCAAGCAAAAATATCTTGCAACTTCAAGTATACCCTATTAACTGAACCAAATATGCAAAAGAACATAAAAGGCAATCGGAAAAGCTTTCTTATCCTTCATTTTTCCTTACATGACCTAGACTTGACTTGAAAGTAACAAGATCATACGAAATGTGTGAGCAAGTGTTAAAGAGGCTGTGCTTTTCTCTGTGTCTCTTATGCAAACAGGTACATAATATGTTGAAAACATGTTGAAAAATAACCCCTTGGGAGAATTAATATATGACAGAAACTGAAACTGGAAAAACAAAGGAATAACTATACTTTAAAATCTCACCTCTTTGCATCCGCCGCCAGATGATATGGCCGGTTGACATGAACCTCTTTGACCTTGATTCCATCTTGAGCTATTAGATTAAGCTGTATTCCTTGTCCTACTGTGCTCAACAACCCTCCAAGACAATGGCCAAATGATTCTGCAATCTAAAAAATGAAAACGTTTTCTTGCTGTGTAAGCATCTAAACTTCTGGAATTAATTCAACACAACGTTTAAGTGGGATAATCCTTTGCATAAATAATCAAAACAAGAGAATATCAAGCTACTTGGAAGACCACGTCCTTAAAGTCAATAAAGGAAGGGATTTAGAAAACTATCTGATGTTAGATCAAATTAATGTTTTCAATGATGTTAATTTGACCCTATTGCTGCTAACCAAAACAGTTAAGTTTACACCAAAAAATGGTATTCACCCTGTCTTCGTTCTCCACAAAGTAGTACATGCCATTGCCTGCATCACTTATCGCTTTCAACATTGCAGGGTCATGGTCAGACCCAAACCCAAATGTGTAAACACTGCAAGGCAAGGCAGCCTCTTTCTTATCTTCTTTTGGCAATGGTACATCTGAGTGCTGAAAAAAGTTGATGGGCTATCAATTTAGCTATTTGAGAATACACTGTGAACAATGAGAAAGTTTTTAAATGAAGGAGATCAACAAGACAAATGCGTGGATCATTTAAGAAACATCGTACTTACTAAAACATGAAACTGCCTACAAACCCCTAAACCACTCAAAACCACCTAAAACCACCAACAACCACCTGTAACAACATCAACCATTACATTCTGATTGGTCGGACCACGACCAGTTAGTTCCACATCTGCTACACACCCATCGTGGTGACGTTATGTTACATATCTTATTATACAAAATAACGGGTGCGACAAAAGTAAGGAATTGGAAATTAGGAGAAATTGATTCACGAATTTTTTTTCAAAGAAACAGTTTCAATTACATTAGCTAAGGTGTTTTGTCTAGAAGCCTCTGTTCCTTGGCACAATTTGAAATCTGCTCTTTAAGAAATGTTTATAGAAGCATTCCCTTAATAAGTCACACTCGTAATGTCCTATAATAATGACCACAAAATGCCGTTTTTGTTACAAAGAAGCGCTTTAATCCGGTCTCTGTAGTCATCTAAGCTATAAAACATTGGTCTATGAAGTGTAATTTTTGTGCAATTTGCAATAGGGTGTCACTTTGTTATTGTAGTACCACAATTATTGGGTAATTCGACAGATTTCTTTCTTTTGATTTCAACCTATGACAGGGGCGTTTTTCCTTCTGAAATTTGAAGAATCACTTCTTGATTCAGAAAATTTCCCTGCCATTATCAACATGAGTGTTGTCACATCGTTGCAAACATTAACAGGAAAATGAATTTTGCATTGAATACTTCTCTACTCAGAAACAATGGCCTCATGCTGAAAATTTTAGACCCATATAATGAGATACTTAAATTTAGATTTTTGTTTTAAGATTCTGTTTTCTTATGATACCTGGCTTGCGATATTTTGCAATTTAGCAATCTCTGCTAAAAACAATATCCTTCAAGTATGTTTTATTCTCTTTCGAGCAGTAACCATCAGGAATCGGAATTTACAGTCAAAATTTATTTTTCTCTGAACATATTGTAAGTGTTGAGACTCCCCAATATTCAAGATGCTTCCTCCTTCCTAGATCTCACTTCATAAGAGTTTTTAAAAACCATTGCTTTAGGGAGGAAGTTAGGAAGATGTGGGGGCTGAGCTAACATCATAAATTTGATTCTTCTCTTGTTTGTTTCTACATTTTATAACATATCAGTTTAAATTCTTTAGTGTCATCTGCTTTATTACATAATGCAAATGGTTGCCATTGCTTAAAATTTTGGGTAATTAATGCTGCTAAAATTTGAAACGCCAGTGCCAATCTTCAAGCTTAGTGCCAAAAAGTGTGTATCTGAACAATGGATATGTAGTCTCAGAACATTTTCAATCTTTTGGACAAAGCCCTAAAACATTTAAAAAAGAGCAGCTAACAGATGTTACCATAATGAAATATTGTCTGCTTTCATAATTAAAAGTTTTTGGTTAACAAGAGTAAATAATTGATGTCTCCTTTGACTTATTTAGACCTGAAGTAGTGTTGAGCTTCAATGAAGGTAAAAACTGTTTAGTTACCTCAACAGGCTGCTTACGAGGAACAATCTTTTGGAGCCATGATTGGTGCCTTGGAGATTGATCAGCACTGCTGCTCTGCCCATGTGACGAAAGCATACTTGGATTTCTCATTGCAGCGACAATGCCAGAAGAACTAGTGATACCTGTGAAGGAAAAACAAAAGAAAGTTCAATAAATTCCTTTGCGCAACCAAGCTTTGAAAGCCCTCAAATAACATTGTCTATATTATGAAACAAAGCTTCATTTAAAGCTTTGAATGGGATGCTTGTTGCCTGCAGAGCACTTTCTTGCACTTTGAAGTATCAAAGAAAAATACAAGAGACTGCTTAATGCCAATAATAATCTGTGATCAAAAATTTTTTTGAAGAACAGGCTAGTGCTTTTTGCCATTTTTCAGTAAAGCTCAGCAAGGAATGTAGTAGAATTGCTCTAGAGCTTACAAAAAAAATTTAGAACATAGTACATGAACAATAACAAACAATTTAAATTGTTTCATAAAGATGCAGGTTTGATTTTTGCCTTTTTCTAAGTAGCTAAAGCTAAGGTAAAGGTTTTCTGACAAAGAAAACCCACCTTCATTGGCAAGACCATCTGTGAAAAGAAGGAGTGAAGCCAATTCATTCTTATCACCATCCTTTCTAGCTGCCATTTGCTCTAGACCCTTCAAAAGTCCACCTGACAGATTTGTGCAAGATCCTGCAGTGATTTTTTTGATTTTTGCCAAAGAAGTAGATTTATTGTCCTTTGTCATCTTCATCAATTGGAAATCAAGTGCAATAGTTGAGTCATAGGTGACAATGGACAATCTGTCATCAGTTTTCACTAAAAAATGACACAGTTACTAAATTTGTGAGAAGCTAAATTTGTAAAGGCCAACCAAAAAGGCACATTCAGAGCAGTCAAGCTGTGGTTCTCAAAGTGAGAGTAATAGAAAATATAAGAAATATAGTAATAATTAATATAAGAGATTGATATAGAAATCAATATTGCCATAGATTGATGTGATTGACAGTCCCTGCTCTTGTGACATGCTCCAAATTCGAGAAATGTTCTACAACTGTTTTTAAACTTGGTAACATGAAACCATGAAGTAGAATGTTGTTAAGTGTGGGTTGCAACATCCCTTACTGCGTTCTTTGATGGTTAAGATATTGACTGTAACCAACAGGAAGTAACTGTTATGTTGGGACCTAGGTGTAAAACTTTGGACAATTAAAACTTAAAATTGTCTTCAACTTACATTGGGCAACCACAAATTCCATGGTTTTCTTAACAAGCTGAAGCTTTGTGCCACTCATTGATCCGGACTTATCAATGACAGCAACAATATCAATGGGTGGCCTAGTTTCTTCAAGCTCGTGGAATGGAGCCTTTAATGTCACCAATGTCCATATATCAACATCCTTGTTATATGGATACTCCTGGAACTCAGCTTCACAGCTTACAGAAAGCTCCTTTGCTTGAATGAGAAGGCAAAAGATAGAACCTTGAATCTTACAAAAGAGCTCTTTCCCTATGTCCTTACTAAGGAATACCACAAAGCATTAAACTGTGTTAATATATTGCATTTTACTGTACTGTATTCATAACATGGAATGGAATTGCCTTTTTATCATTTACTCGCAAATATACTCATGTTCTTAATGGTCCATTTTCATTGTGATGCCAAATGAATGGATGTATGAAATAAATCATTGAATGCTGAATCTGGCATTCCATTTTCCCTTGCATCATAATTACTGGGGTCTTATTAGAGGATCCGTCTAAAATTTCCGGCATATACTAAATTGATTTTATAGTGATATAAAAAATCAGAGATTCAAAATCCGCTCTTGTGTACAGAAACTATAATCTAGATCTGTGTATCAAAATTGAAATTTATAAAGAGCAATTAGCCAATTAAATGATGAAAAAAATGAAAATTATTTATTTTACTGATGGTGAAGATATTTAACAATTAACTTCGTGAGCTTGCTTGTTCAAACTTCATGCTAGCTGCAAAACTTTTAATCTCCAAAGTTACACTGTGGTTACAAATATTCACTACAACATTTGCTGATAGAACTTCTATGTATATTTCCCATTTTACTTGGCAAAAGAAGACGTATCACAACCGACTAACGCCCTGGGGCAGTAGCTGCTCTACTTCCTCGGAAACAACTTCAACTTCTTCAACAACTACTTCCTTGTCGAGCTTCAGCAGTCCATGGCGTGAAATCAGCCCCATGGGCTGGAATCTATAGCAATTTTTTTAGAGTGACCTTGCAAATCGCGACCATACACCACAACATTGCTTGAAAAGTCAGGGTGAGTTCCCCCACTATCAAATTTATATCCTGTTTATGGCGTAGCAGTTCTTTAAAAATCTGGCTAAAATTGGAAGAAGAACTATATGAAATACATAATTTGCCCGAACAGAGAATTCTACTTGTGACACGAATTGTAACACGCCCACAAAACATTCTTACAAGGCTTTTAAAACAACACTACATCTTTTAAATAGTTTATATTGATAACGAACCGGGTACATCTGGGCTCGCTTCTGCCATTGCTTCCTCTTGGCGTCTACAATTGTGTGAGAGAATCTCTTCGTCAAATAGGTTCAACAACTTAACTTATGAATGTGGACAATGCAGAATAACAAGCATTACGTCATTTCTATTTTGCTCGAGTTCATGGCAACAACGAAAGTGATGACCACAGCAACATACAGCGCCTTCACAGAATCTCTTTTACACATCTTTTACAAGAGACAGCAACTCCAGTTTCCTGCCTGAGCAGCACATTTTAAAACTTGTTCAACTGTCAAAATGTTGTCAGTGTTGTTGTTTAGCTATACAATGTTGTGAAATAGCTATGATGACTTGTTTCTTTTATCTTGTTGTGCTATATTTTGTATTTCAAAAGAGCGTATTCTTCTTTCGAATGTGACGATTGCTCGTTGTTCTGACCATATTCTGGAGCTAAATACGTCTTTCGGATATGTATGAAACAGCATTCACTGGACTCTCGTATCCTTGTATCTTGTATAATTTCATCGAAGCAATCGTTTAAAGGGAGAAAACGAAATAGTTCATGACAAATATGAGTTTGCAGTACAGTGAACTGCTTGGCTTACCATCGGAGCAGGGGCGTTTAAAATTGGCGGGGTGGGGGGGGGGGGTTACATACGATCTGCCCGAATGAGCAACATGGCTCAAATATTAGATTACAAAGAACAGGGGGTTCCATATTACTTTTTGTCTGTCCAACTTTTAAGAAAATCATACTGACATACATTTCCCAGAACTCAGTATCTGATGATTTCAAGAAACTTCAGTCTTACTCAAATTTCTAATAAAATGATCCTTGTTTGTAAGAAAAACAGAAACCATAAGATTCTAGTTTTGCCCGAAAATATTGTGGACTTTGTTGCGAATATTGACCTGACTGATATTTGTTTGTTTCCAACTGGAAGGGGGCTGACGTTCTCCCTGCCCCCTGCCCTCTTTTCTACCCTTGTGTAGTTAAGTCGAACAGACATTGAGCTCCCACAGAGCCAAAAAGCTTCACATGAAAAAGCTTCTGTGACTTTAGCCATTTCATGTCTCGAACCATTTTTGATTGCCAAATATTTGTTTGCTCTCTATGGGATGTGCATTTTGATAATGATGGGGAGGGTACTTTTCCTTGTTTCACTCATCTTTCGCAATGCCCAATGTCGCATTTCTTGCCGGCTACTTTTTCTTAGCTTAGACACTATTGGTTGAGCTATTAATTTAAACTGATTAATTAAATTTGTTGTTACTGTTCACAGTAAGGCCCTTTGGTCAAGCAAATACCAAAGCTGTTCTAGAGAGGCTAAATAATAAATTGATAGCTTCCTATTGGTATCAAACTCTCAAATGCCTGTCAAATTTATTGAATTTAGATTTAGTATCAGTTAATTACCGTAACTGCAGAAAAATGTTACAACATCATTCTGATATTTGAGAAATAAGTGGTTTAGTTTCATTGCGAGAAAATTTTCCTAAGAAACTAGTTGAAAGCTTATATAGGTGAAACTTCGTAAAAACAGAAAAGATATGTACAGAAAGTTTCATGTATAAACTTAGTATCTGCTTAAACACTCTGACATCGATTATCTTTAAAATGGACAAACCAAAGCCTATATTTAATTACCTTGAATTCTAATGGATTATTGTCTTACTTGGTTTTGATCTCTTGCCAGTTGTCAAGGCCTTAAATGCTACAACAGCAAACATGCAAGCCTTACAGAATAATCCGAATCATATGGAGCTAAACAAAAGATAGAAACAGGTGAAGCAAAACGAAAAAAAGTGAAATGAAACATGATAATCACCGGGTCTAGTTGAGTCATAGGCGGATGTGATCAAAGTGAAGATTGTCTCGACGTTTGTCTGTGTTTCAATGTATTTTCAAATTTACTTTAATACAATATCCATTGTCTTTGCTTTGCAATATTTTTTCGTTTTATGAAACTGGGTTTTGCAAAAAAACTATCAAAACCTGTAAGTGCCTATCAAAAGCTGTAAGGGCTGTTTCAAATTGATCTACGTAGCTTAGGAAAGCACTTAACAGTTGACCATGAAGATACTGCTATTAAGAAAGCAGTAAAGCAAGTGATTTTGCATTTGCAAGGAACACATCAAAATGTCAACCTTGGATAAACATGCAGCGTGTATAAAACAAGGATGATTGTTGTAAAGACAATAACTGTAAAGTTGTCTATCTGATTGAGTTGAAGGGGTTTCGAAACACGTGGCAAATTATAAAGTAGCGATAATGGTCGCTTAATCTTTTCCGTAATACTTACACAAAGTAAACACAAAGACAAGGCCATTAAGTCGTTTCGGAAACATAATTTGTTTGAAAAATCTTCCCTCGTAGGCGTCGTTTAGGGTCCTAATTTCAAGAGCACCCAAATTCTCCTTCATATGTCATGCCTGCGGGGTTCAACGAATATGCGTTTCCAAAATTCCTCTGTCTTAACAAGATGGATTAGTTCATTTCCATTATTGCTGTTAATCTTATCATTAACATTGTTTAGATAAGTTATAGGTAATAACGTAGCTAAATAAAGTATCCTTGAAAATTTACCAAGGAAAATAGGGACATGGTTTAGAGTTTGTGAGAAGAGAAAACTTGAGAAGAGAAAATCTTTACAGGGAAAAGAGGCCTAGCACTATGTTTTCTTCAAGAAATATCAATTTTATAGCTTGATTAAATTTATATAACATATGATATTTTTAGATAAATAGAATTACTTCCTAAAATCTTTTATAAGGAAAAGCATACTTGGTCCAGAAAATGAAAACGAGCGTTAAGCTTCTCTCGAAGATGAAACCTTGTCATCTAGAATCGTTTACTGTTTTCATCTTACTTCAAAAGACAATTAAAACATGCAAAGTAAGGCATGCTTCTCAAAGCTTAGGATCTTTGACCCAGGACATGATAGGTATGTGACGTCTATCGGTTGAAAAAGTGTCAGCAGGAAGATGAAAGTGTACGTCAGTTTAGAACGTTAATGGCTTGCATCTGTTGACGATCAACGCAATTACTGCAGATTATTCTAAATTGCTACAGATCGATACAGATTACTGATCTTTTAGAGAATCTCAAGCTCGTATCAAGAAATGCATGCAAATGCAAAAAAGGGCTTCTGGTTGTAGGATTCCAGTAAGAAAAAAGGATCGATCTCTGCTTGATTTTGTCATCATTTCACTTTTAGTTAAGAAGCAATAGCTTCATGTTGACAAATTAAAAAAATTCCTTTCCAGATACCGTAAATCCTCGAATTGGCCCCCCCCTCGAAAAAGTCCCCCCCTCGAATAAGCCCCCCTCGAATAAGCCCCCCCCTCGAATAAGCCCCCACCCTAGAACTACAAATTTTCAATAAGCCCCCTCTCGAATAAGCCCCCCTCGATTTCTTGATTTTCGACTCCTGAGGTTGCCTTTGGCATTTTAGTGAATTACCACAAAAATTTATATTTTTGTTAGTAACTTAATCAAATGTTACTTTATACTTATATTATTTTTTATATGTTGAAAAGAGAGAAATTTAAAAAGTTATCTTTTCATGTGGCATGTTTCAGGTAATTTTATAAGCCCCCCCCCCCTCGAATAAGCCCCCATCCAAAAATTCAATGCACCAATTCTAGAAATAGGGTCATTATTGATAACAAAAGCTAGTGCAACGTAAAAGTTTACTTGACTTTTGCATTGTTATCTTTTAAAGGTTGGATCTTATGATGTCATGAAAGGAACTTATTGACAGCTCATCGGTGTAAAAGCTTCTTACTCTAAATTATCGAAGGGGATTTGAAAAAAACAAAAATGAACGCTAGTGGAGAGGTTTCAATTCCTTCTCTTAGAGTAAATACAGTTCTACACGATTAACAACAGGTATGTTCAAAAGTACCTATACCATTATAAAGAATTAACCTTAATCGTAATAACTCAAAGATTATTGATGTTTACTACATGGTGCAATGCTCACTGCAACGAGTGGTATTGATTGGCGCTTCTGGCTTCGTCTATTCTCTTCTCTAGAAAGTATTGAAAGGATACTAGAATAAACGTACTTGCCAAATAATTAACTAACTAATTACCTAGCTAAATAACTAACTAACTAACTAACTAACTAACTAACGAATTAGCTACCTACCTACCTAGCTAACTAAAGTAAGAGGATAGCAAAGGGCTTAGGGTGCATAAGTATGATAAATTATGATACAAGAAATGCCGTTAGCATGAGTCAGTGGTACAAATGTAGAGCTGAGAGACAATAATGTAAGCAGACCTAGGCAGAACTTTTGCATAAGGTTGCAGGATGTTTAGTGGCTATAGCTACTCCGCTTAAAATAATAGTTCACTTTTCAAATAGAATAAATCTTCCTGAAATGCTCCTTTACACTGTTTACATCTTTTATGAGAAAAGGGCATAATTAAATCATAAATATCAAGTTTCAGACAAACATTCATCCTGTCTTTCTACGGGCTAAAATTGATTCATAATGAGATTAAACAGATCTTTATTTCTGATAAATATCGACAGGATTTTTTCGTGCTGACTGACTCCGTTTTTTAATTTTAGGGAACTTTAGAGTACTTTGGTATACTGGCAGCAAAATCCATAATCTAACAATTGAAAAAATGTTCTCTGTTGGAAGTATAAGTCACTGAGCGAATGAGCGCAAGTACTCCTAATCGAATAATTTTGAATTTAAAAGATAATAAGGAGCTTTGTTTACCAGTCTGTAATTCATTGGCAAGGTATACGTGCTCAAAAGCTCATGATTAGTCATATAATATTTCTTCCCATTGGTTGTTGGAATATTTAGATCCCTAGAAGCTCTCAACTTGGATCATTTTTGCAGTGAACCGAATATCAATATTTGATGGGACCAAAAATACGGATTACTTAATCTTTGGCCTGTAGACCAAATTAACTGGATTTACGTAAAAATCATTTCAAACCAGCAATTTGGTAAAGTCACTTGTCCTTTCCCTTTTCCTCACAATTCCTTTTCTTCTGTACCCCCGCAATGTATTCAAATTTCCTTTTCTTGGTACGTAATTAAGTACAGGCTCTGGTTAGCTTGGTAGTCTTTTCAATTGTTTGCAATGGCTACCTTCTCACTTCTTCGTCGTATTGTTCTCTGCTCTCCAGTGCAGTGGTCTGATGAAACACGAGGTCACAGCATATCCATTTCATTCTGCAGGAAACCATTGTTTGTTGAAAATCAGAGCTATTATTGCGAGCGTGGACCTATTGAAGCAAAAGTGCAGCGGCTGTCAAGTGTGCAGGATAATTCCCGTCACGTTTAAGCCTTGTTGTCACATGATGAAAGTTTTAAATTGAATAAAATTGAATAAAATTTTATTTATTAGATGAAAGGTTTTTAGGGTGAGATTTTTCAAAAGACTTCTAATTCATTTCCGAGGAGTGAAAACTGCAGCAATTTATACAAAAACTGAAGGACACATGCAAAATGATTTTACAAATATCACCTCCAAATACCCCGGCTATAATTTACCTTGGTTTTGCCATAACATTTTAACGAACTTTAAGACGGGTGATCATACTGTTAATCTTTTAAAAGGACCTAACTCTGCAATTATAAATGTAAACTACAATTATCAATTGAAAGTGCGCATGAAGGTTGCTAGTTTATTTCGTGATCACTGGAAACAATTTGAGATGACCAGATACTACCCTGGGTGCCAGAGCCAAAATATGGCCAAAAAAATCACCTTTTCTTTATTTTTTTGGTTACATATTTTTTTGCTCTGGAACCCAGAGACAATTACAAATTACCAAAAACTGGAGACTAATTACAAACTGGTAATATTACCTGGAATAAAAAACTAGCATTTTCACATTATTCAAGGTAAATGATGTAATTAAATCCCTAGAATACAAAATGCCTCTAAAAAGTTAAACCTCTTCCGAATTAGCCCTACCACCCCTGCCTATTGAAAAAGAGAATGTATTCCTTCAGCTGTTATCATCAATGCAATTTTATATCTAGATGTTGTCATTCAAGTATAGGCCTAAAGGGTAAATAAATCCATTCCCGGACCACCGTTAACTGCTTTTTTGCAAGGAAAAACAGTAAAATTTGACAAATAGCTTGTTTATGAATCGGTTCTTTTTCCCCACTTCCCCTTTCACAAGTAGGCCCACTGGGACAAAAATGGTGTTTGTTTCACTGGAGTGGAAAGAAGAGTTGCTTCGCAGGGACAGAAGCAGCTGTGCCATGCATATGCACCAGCGATTAACCCCGCGCGCGAATACAGACGGCGGAAAGCGGTTCTAATTACCCGGAAGATCAGCGTTAATTTGACGAACTCTACGACCGCATCAGCACTTGCCCAATCAAAACCCGGCTAGGCTATGTTTACAATTGACTGCTTCTTCTCGCTACGTCATCTATCGCAGAATAGGACATCGTTTATTCTGATTAAAAGCAAATCCAATTGGTGAAATATCCAAAAAGAGCCTCGAAGCTTAACTAAAACCTTAACTCGCTGGAGATGGCCAGGCTCTGTCCAGCCCATCAATAGAATTCATAATCACCTGTGAATAAAACCCTTGAACTTTATTGACACCGATCACCATATAAGGTATTGGTTGTTATGACAACCCGACATTTGTTCCTCTTATCATGTCAAAGTTCAGACGTTTCAGACAGTGTCACGCTTGCCTAATTGCTGTCGGCCTTCGGAGCTGTGTCCAGGTTTCCATGTTGACTGTACATTAAAGGCATATGCCCCTAGAGGTCACGGAAACAAACCCGGCGAAAATGGAGAGCCAAGCCAAACAAGAATCTCCAGCACAGGTCAGATGATAAGATATTCGAATTTCGAGGCACTTTCTTGCACATTCCACTATTTCGCTATCTTAATCTGTAGATTATAACATTGTAAAAAGTTCATATTATGCGCAATTATAACAGTTGTCCGCTGCTCGATGTTGCAGGAGATGCCTAACGATGTACCTGTGTGGCGGGAAAATGGGGTCAACGAGGACGAAATAAAAAGTGAAAACCAGCAAATTCATTGTGCAGTTTGTGGAGATAAATCGTCCGGAAAACACTACGGTGTATTTACTTGCGAAGGCTGCAAGAGCTTCTTTAAGAGGAGCGTGCGAAGGAATCTAACTTACACTTGTCGGGCGTCGCGAAATTGTCCGATCGACCAGCACCACAGAAACCAATGCCAGTTCTGTAGGTTAAAAAAATGCCTAAAGGAAGGGATGCGAAAAGATGGTAAGTACAATCGATCGCATTTGATTCCCACGAGACAACCCAGACGTCTAGTTGCGTAGGCCCATAAGTTTACTTGCATTCCATTCAGTTGAGTGACCGTGCTGGCCTAACGCATCGAGGGACCTACAATTTCTTGCATTGTTGTTTGCAAAACAAATAAACTGGGATGATTTAGCTTTATACCTATTGATTTTGTGAAATTAGTAACATTCGCATTTCAATATCAATCAGCAGTCCAGAACTGGCTGACAATTCGATTGTCTGGAAAACTGTCTGGATTTTTTCCAAACGCAGCCAATTGAAGTCGGTCTTAGCATACTTTGTCAAGAGCGACAAGAGAAAGTCATCGCTTGCAATCATGTTCAACAATGGAGTTGCTTATGGTAGCGCTAGCTTCATTCAAGCTTCGGGATTATGCTTTATCATTGTTGGGTAGATTTTGATTTTACGGCTTCATGCGAGCTGCAGGAAGTCCAGCCAACTGGCTTTTACATCAGCCATTCTGCAGTAGTATCCTATTACAGCTTTTGGCCACGCTGTTCTTTTTGGAGGCCTGAAGCAATGTCGTGTTTATCAACCCACGATTCACACTTGTTCCGTTCTTTTATTCAGTGTTTATAGACCTGTCCTTATTTTTATTCATCAAATGTACTTTCAATTAAGCTAGTATTGTTGTTTATTCTGACAGCGGTTCAGCGCGGGAGACTATCTTCGTCACCAGCTCAGCCCCTGGTTCCTGTCAGCTTGGTAAATGGTGGGGTTGTGAATGGCTACCCCTCTCTATCGGGGTTTGTTACTATGCTCATGAGAGCAGAGCCTTACCCAACAACAAGAAGCATCCAGAACTCGGTTAGCCTACCAAGCTATGTCATGGGGATCGACAACGTTTGTGAGCTGGCTGCTCGTTTGCTGTTTTCAGCTGTCGAATGGGCGAGAAGCATTCCGTTCTTCCCCGACATGGGTGTCTCTGATCAAGTTGCCTTGCTGAGACTAAGTTGGAAAGAGCTGTTTATTCTGAATGCCGCTCAGTGTCCTATGCCCATCCAGGTTGCCCACTTGCTAGCCGCTGGAGGCGTCCACAGTACCCCAATCAATGATCGCATTATTTCGTTCATGGACCATGTCAGAATTCTCCAAGATCAGATGGACAAGCTCAAGAATATGCATGTTGATCCGGCTGAATATGCTTGTTTGAAAGCAATTGTGCTTTTCACTCCAGGTGAGTACACCCCGAAACCTTTGGTCAAAAAATTATTAATGAATTTGCAGACTACTAGTCTATTCAAAACCCAGGCTGGAAAAGTATTTCCCATCGTTCTTGGTGGGCATTTATGAAAGAAATATTGGTTATATTTTAGACCTTTCCCCTTATGCACCTTGTGCAACAATACAGTAAAACCAAAATTTGCGGCTGCTGCTTTCATTTTGCTGACTTTTCAATTTTTCTGCATCAGAATCACATCACTGCTTTTCAGCAACTAAAAATGAAGTTTTCTGAATTTGATAATCAATTTTAAAACATAAATTGGTCGAATTATGCACTTTCTTGAAATCAGCAAGAAAGGAATAAAATGTTAGGGCTGGGTGTGGTAGTGCACCCCCTTTTTGTGGTACTTCAGGGCTTGCAATTTGTTCTAAAAGAGTGAGGGGGGCCAAAATGTTAATATTATGATCTTTTTTCTATTTCTTTTTACATGGCATTGAAAAATATTTTGCTATACAAAAAGGGAGCATGACCCTCCTGGTTTTGCTAACCCAGTACTTTTATTGCTGGTAAAAGACAATATAACAGTGTAGGCACTTCTCCAAACAAGTTGCACATGCCACCAGACAAGGGCAATACAGCTAAATTTATTAACAACCATTCGTCTTTACCTAAAATTTCCTTATTGGCCAAGTCAAGCACTAATGAAAGAAAATAATTTTAACATTTACTTTCTCTTAGAATAATAAAAAGCCTGATTATGTTGATTGAAAAATGGATAATTGAAGCAAAATCTTATTTGATTCATGAATATCAATTCCCTGTGGATTGGAGATGGTCTAAAAAGAGAGTTGATGAATAACAATTTTGAATTCAAGAATAATTGTGTATTGAAAAAGTTTTAAAATTCCTGAAGGTAAGGGGCTTATATCAATATAGATTAATTCTGCACATAGGCATTTTTCATGCTGTAAACAGATTAAAACTGATTTAATTACAAATAAGACAGGATACTAGACCTAAAACTCTTGATTTTATGGATTAATGAATAAACGCGGGCTAGTTTGGTATGGTTTTCAATATGGTTTCTTCAAACTCTGGCCTTTAATCACTTTGGACAAAACGGACAGGCTAGGACTTGTCCCAGCCAAAATCCAATGTTTAGAAGCCAATTTTTGATTTATTGTGCAACAAGCTACCACATGTTAGGTATAACTTTGGTTGGATATTCCAAAGTGAAAAGTTGATGGGCTTCCAATCTTGATTTAAAGTGAATATCATAAAAAGATTTTTATTTACTTAATGATTCATTGATCCAGTCTTACTTACTGGAAATATTAAAGTTGTTGGTTCTTCAGGAATTCATTCAAATTTGTGCTTTTTTGATAAAATAAGAGCCTTATTGGTAAAACAGCAGAGTGGCGGTGCAATTACATGAAACATTCTTATTTTTAGAATTTCCATATTTTCTGAGCACGCTGAAACTTCCCATCTGTTTAGTGTTTGAAGTTTTCTTTTGTTTCAACATTGTTCTGTAGCTTCTTTAAATGTAACTTCTATGGACTGAACCTTTATGAAGGTCTGAAAAAAATAATAATACCTCCCTGCAAACTTTTAATTCACTACCATGAGTAAATAAATTAGACTTTCAGGCTGTCTCTAATTGTTCAGGGATGCAGTGCTCATGTACCCAATGCAGGCTTGATTTTACAACATGTTCAACACAAACCTAAGGTCCATCTGGTCCAAAATTTCTGATGTCCACATGTCCAGCACATTTAATAACCATTCATGGCCTATGATTTTATTTTACATTATGAACTATATAAACGATTGCTCTCAGTGTCATCTTGCCAGGTTTAGGTATTTTTGGGTCATGATATGATACAAAATGCCTTCTTATTTTGAGCAAACACAGATCTGTTGCAAATCGATTTCATTAATTTGGGGTCATTTCAGTACTCAAGATTTTTTTATTTAGGCAAATATTTCAAAAACACACTGTCTTGTATCCATTAGCATACACAATGGATCTGAATCGTAAAGATTCTTCTTTAATGTTGCGATGACGCCGTTGTCTTTTTGACGTCAAATTTTACCAGTTTGTGCAGACTAAAGAGTCTACCTATTTTCAAATAATCTAGCTGATTTTTAGTTGTACGCCTAGGTTACCTCTCAGTGTGAAACTTGATCTTTGTAAGGATGTTCACAATTGTTATTGCAAACATGAGATTTTTTATTGGAAAATTCACATGCAAGGTCACCTCAGGACAACTGTGCTGTTCCATACTGACGAAGCTGAGTTAAAATTTCCACATAAAAGACCGTGTAATTCACCCTTGTTTTCTCGTTTTGGATGACTTGGAAACCTGTGACCTGGCAAGTGGTGTTATGTTGAACGTTTCCAATGAGAGTGTTGCCTTTAATTTCTCGTAACCTAAAAGTTTTCCAGGGTTTTGCGAGAGCAATCTAGACACCCGGTCAAAGGAATGTATGACAGGTACAATGCCTGCCAAAATTGTTGGCACACTTACGGCAATTCTTTGACTCACGTTCACTCATCCCCCCCCCCCCTTCCCCTACGAACAATGTTGTCCTGCTGCTAAACGAAGCGTCAATTTTACACCAAACTTTTCCCCCAGATTGACTAGATGCTATACTTTGTTACCAACATTGTTTTAGGGGGGAGGAGGAGGATCAACAACTAGTTGCGTGTCAAAGAAATGAAAAATGCAAGAACCAGAGAAAATACTGAGGTGTTTCAAGGACTTTTGGCAGGCATTGTAGCTCCTAGACTAGAATTTTAGATAATGTTCTGTTTTGCGACATTTTCACGCTGAAGCCTCTGTATCCAGTTCTTGATATCTCGATACTTCTCTATGCGGACCAATCGTTTAGTTGGATTATCAAATCAAATAGTTTTGTTTTTACCCTAAAAAAGGTTATATCGATAGAGGACTAGCAATGCTTAATGCGCAGTAAGAAAAACTCGAAATTTAATTTTGCAAAGTTTGTCGATGCATCAGACCGGAGAGAATTCGGGCCCGTTGATGCCTTGGTCTGCAATTGAAATAGCTGTACAAATCACTCTGCAAATCTGAAAATAAACTGCTTGCCTTGACTGGTGCATTTGCATCTTGCTGCTTTACTACCTTGCCTCTGTTATCAATGGAGATGACGTCAGCAGCAGTCCTTTAGATTATATCAAAGGACATTGCACTGAATTTTCCATTTCCTGTTATAATCATCAACAATTACTTTTCAATTTTTACAGAACATTTGATATTCAATATTCAATCTAATTCTTAGTTAAGGTATTGATATTGAGAATACTAAGAATGTTTAGCCAATCCATAATTGGATCAATGCAAGCGGACGGCAATATGTGCCACGCAGGCGGATGAGAATTGCACTGCACGCAGCAAACCCCGCGTTACTCGGCTAAAATAGATCAATAGAAGAAATACAACCACACCTTAACTACGATAACAATGATAAATGGTAATTTTTAGTTCGTAACCCTCACAGTTTGGGTCTTTGCGAAGTCGGGGTTGGGGATCCGTTGTGGAACTAGTTCCCTATAGGGGCTGCTGTCTTTACGTCTTTGTGGCCGCGTGGTCTTGTCCTAGGCACGTGTTTTAGCATTCTAATAAACTACTTCAGCACGTGTACACGCCACCACGAAAGCCCGCGCAAAACTCCAGACCCTTGTATTAAGTTGCCAAACTGCATTCTGTTGCAATTAACTTCTTTTGTCAGCAGCATTTGCCTTTAATAACCGAACTTCCACTTATCCTTTTTCCACATGCTAACTACATTTTCTGGCATTGCATATCATATTGATGATCAGTTATGTTTTACGCACCAACTAGGCTTATAGGACTATTTTCTCCCTCTGTAGAAGTAATCAGTCTGTCCGTTTTTTCACAGATGCACCGGGTTTGTCCGACCCTGCATACATTGAGAGCTTGCAAGAGAAGAGCCAGTGTGCGCTGGAAGACTATGTAAGGAGCCAGTACCCGACACAGCCCAGTCGGCTAGGTAAGATTCTGTTACGGCTCCCATCAATACGCACTGTTAACCAGAGCGTAATAGAACAGGTCTTCTTTGTCAGGCTCGTGGGAAAGACCCCCATTGAGACCCTAATAAGGGACATGCTCCTCTCTGGCACATCCACGTCGAACTGGACCACTTACGTGGGGAACAGGCCATGACACAGAGAGCCTAAAAACCAGCTGAATACAGCAACGCTGAAGCTTCTAGCGGCAGCTCAGATCCTCATTGAAGACCGCATAGCATGCTTTTCAAGTAGGAGGGAACTTTACCTAATTCAATAGATCGGACCTGTTGAACGGTCCCAGGGGATTTTGTCTGGGTTTTATGATAAATCGAGGCTTAAATAAAATTGAAGCTGGGTGTACACAGATTGCTGCTAACTTGATTGATGCGCTTTCATCCATTTTAACTCCACGAAGCAGCTTGGATGCTCGCGAATGTAACATTTGTAAGGCTCAGATCTCATTGCACACATGACTCTCCAAAGCCCGTAGACACGTCTGTCTCTATTTGATACCACGCACGACTGTTTTCTTGGACGCGATGACCTCAGTAAGCTTTGCTTTTGGTACCTAGTTGTTGTCCAGTAATATGCACTCATCGAGCTATTTTTGGTTAAAGTGCATGCAAAATCAGGGCCTCAGGCGAAGGATCACGTTGGCGTGGCTTTTGACCGAGGGATGGTTGCAAAGGTCGTGTTGGACTCGATTAGTGTTGGTTGTTAAACTGACTTATCATTAGCCTGCGACTCTTGAACACCGGTGGCCTATTGTGCCCTTTGAGTTTCAACCTTTCACAATTCTTCTGATGAATGTCTATAGTGGTAGTTTCAGTGTCGGGGTCTACCTTACAAAGGCTTGTGTTTACAGCTGCCTCTGGTCTGTTTTCAAGGCGCAGAATCTGTTGTTCAAAAGACCCCAAAGTGCAAAGGTCAACCAGCACTTTTCGTGTCCTACGCGGTGCACGAAACATAATTTAAACAAGTGGCCAGCCGTTAACAAATAGCATTGTCGCTTCTGTTGAGCAAAATAACAACATACAAAGTATATTTATAGGCAGATGTTTTGATAAGGTGCCAAATTAGAATGCTTTCTGTTGCGTTGACGGAGGGGCTGTTGGTCAGAGTCCTTGTCTGCAGGCAGTGACAAGACATTGGCCTAAGACGCGATAACATGGCTGCAGTGCTTCTATTCAGGTGCTTCTATTCACATTCGTTCCATTCAGTTTTGTACCTGTAGTTGGTGTAGTTTTTGAGACAAGTCCAAACCATTCTGTTGTCCCACGTGCAGTTTTGTTGCAACGACGGGAACTTTGGCGCCAAGCGCCTGCCTAGTAGAGCTCTGTCCTGCGGATTCCCCGTCTCACGTGCGGATTTGTGCGTACCGTTATCTTGGTCGTGTCACGATTATAAACAATCCGCTATCCTCATTATTTCAAGACGCCACAGCGTTGGTTAAGAGGTTTATATCAAGTGTTTTTAGACGAGACACCGCCTTGCAGCGAACAACTGTCAAGCACGCTAGGCGGCAGAAAACGCCTCGCCGCTGCAGTAGGTGCTGCGCAGCGGTACTGTTCCCCGGACAACAGCCATGCAAAGCGAGCTTTGTCGTACCAGCGGAGTGCTTCCTGCGCAGAGGTCACTTGCCCTTATTTGCATAGCATGGCCTAGTTGATTTGCCGGGGTGTAGGATTTGTGTGAATCTTTTTTTAATGGTTGTATTGTTGCTTCATTTAATTCCATTTCACCTGTGATGGAATATTATTCGTTTCGTTTGCCGTCCCCACCAAGAGTCATGTTTGTTTTGAGAACTGGCCTACTTCCGTTACATCCACTTCTCCAAGTTTCTCCTCTTGTGCAACCGTTTTGACCGCCGTGGAGTCCCACCATCTCCAACCCCCTCCAACCCCCTCTCGTATAAATCCACGTCTCTTCCTTGTAGTGGAGAGGGGGTTATGGAGAGAGTTTCCTCAATCTGAGATCAGCCATCTGTGTAAATCTCAGTGTTAATCTCCCTGTGTTAACTTGGCAGGGACAAAACTCAGAAAGTTGTAGATTTGCCGATTTTTACAGCGTAATAAGCCACTATCATCAGTGTATAATTTTTAGATAATATACCTTCAAGGGTAGCCCTTGAGCTGATTGCCGTCCTAGACCACAAAGGTAATGTAGTGTAGAGAAAGAGAGAGATTGTAAGAAAAAGAGAACTCTAGAGGTTGATTTTACGTTTTACGTTCTCAATTTATCATTGTCTCTTTAATGAAATAGATGACTAGCGTGTATGAGCCGTAAAAGTGGTGGAAAACGAGGCCACTTCGTTGTTGCAACGACAACATTCATTGTGGAATGAAAAGAACCCAAAGCCGCTTAATTGAAATATTCCTAAGATTGTGGCTGTGGCCCCTGGTTTTTTTTGCTAAATGAATAAGGCAATAACCCCCCCAGCCCTGTTTGCTCACTCAATCTTTTTCGTAGTTGTTGCATACGACTGTGTGTGGCGCCTCAGGGTGGGCCTCGTTGCTGTTTTCCCGTTCACCAGTAAGAGGCAGCTTCTAGTGCCTAAACTGGTTTTGCTCTGGATCTGTCTCTACGGCTAATACACGTTAATACTAGATATGTAAATATAGATTTTATAGATGCGGTTAATTTAACTCATGCATAGGAAAGTAGATATGTTTCTAAACAAACCATTGCACGTGCGGTGGCCCATTGGCTGTAGTTGTACATCTCGCAGACCCTTTTTCAATCTTCTACATGCCAGAACGCGCTCATGGAAGTCACGAAACAATCTGTTTGGCGTGCGTTTTCACACGCAAGGTCCCAAGGATTTTTGTGATAAAACCGTGGTTTGACGGCTTTCAGTAGTAGGGTGAGATAATGCTTTCTTCAGAGCCAGGTTACAAATCAACTTAATTCTCCAAGACGGACGAAGAATACTTGATTAAAACTTCTTTTTAGTGACAAGAATTGGCCATAAAAACGTTTTTCCCTTGAGTTGTCCGTCTCTTATGAAGAAATGGGCATGAAGTTTCGTGAATTTTATGCACGCTGGTGACGATGGGAATTGACTGCCAACGGACGCATTCGGCCACTGCACAAACGTTTCTTCCACGTTTTCTACGCTTACTTCAACACCCACCGTTTACCATTCGTTCGTATAATCCTACATCCAATGTCCGCAAAGCCTCAAACTCCATACCCACCTTATTTTCTCGAGGCCGCCTTTGTAATTGTTTGGGTCTGAACTGTTCCTTATGTTTCAACCGTCAACTATTTCGTATACGGTACAGAGGTTTTCGTGGCCATATTCAGAATGCCTTTTCTAGTCAATCTTTTGACAACCGAAACTAGTTGACAAGGATGACAAAAATCGGTCTGTCTTTGGGTATCACGTCACTATTTCTCGTGATACTCGGGTGCATAAAACTGTCCGCTCATCAGCGTTACGTCACATCTCCGTAGCCTCGACTCCAAACGCAGCCATCACCTCTCTTTTGGTGGGGAAAGCAATTCGTTTTATGGATTGCAAAATCGGAATCTACAACATTGTTCTATATCTGCGTCCAGCATAAACATGTCTGTTATTTGGCTGCAGCCTCATTTTCAGTGTCAGCGTTTTTTGCTTTTCGCCCTGTCAATGATCTAATGGTAGTCAAAATCAAAATCATAATAGCAGCTTCTATAGAAGTTTTGGTTTTGGACACACCCAATTTGATAGTGCCATTCTAGTCTTTCTCGCCCCCGCCAGTTGCCACCTTATGTCCGTTTCCCACCTTATGTCCGTTTCCTGCCCTATATTCATTTTGCTTTAGTTTACCTCGTTTTGGAGCATCACTCATATTCTCCGTAACCTTACTGATTGAACTGGTTTTTTAGGAATTAACACAAACTTTTACACAGTTTTGTATGTTTTGGAAGTGAAGACTCCAGTTTAGAGGTGTGCTCGATAAATTCCTATGAAAAGGTTTTCCCTCTTAAATTCCCCTCATATACGTTTAGCTCGACATCTAGATACCAACTAGTAGCCAACTTCTACACTTCTATAGTTTTTGTAATAGACTTTAATTGGTATCGAAGCGCATTGGTTTAGTTTTGAGAAATTAGACACGAAGAGTTAGTTGATAGAAAGGCTCCCATCAAGAGACTTCCCGTTAAATGGCTGAACTGAACCACAGCTAAATTACGCAGTTTACTAATTAATTCTGTTCTGCTGATTAGAGACAGAGCATATGTCAGTGCTAGCAATTAGCTTCCACTCTAGGAGCAAAGACCCTCCCAGTCCTAAACACCCTGTGCCAGGCAAAGGCTCGAGTAACCTGGATGTCAGCTCACTGATACCCTTAACACCCATAACATCCCTGAACGCCATACCCTGTTTCTCTTAGCATGGCAATAGTCCTCTCTTTTAGATAGTTTTTTAAAGACATTAGGGAGAGGGACAGTAGATCGTATTCGTAATGTGGAGTGCACACTGCTGCTTCTTTGCAAGATCAACTATTCGTAGAGACGGCAGGTGAGACCTCGCCGTTCACTGAGGACGCATGATTTTTAGTTCTGTGGACGTTTTTTACCGTTCTTTGATAGCTTTAAGCAGAGATTAACAACGCAGTCTTTTCTTAATGTAAACGCAGTTTAAATAAAAATATCATGATGTGGTACCTCGAGAGAACAGCTTCCTTCTTCCGACAAAGCTCTTGTGTCACCGTATTTTATATGCCAACCCGTCTATTTTGATCGCCTCTTTGTTGTTCAAGACTGGGCTCCCGAATATTAGAGATTTCTGCAATTGGAACAGCAGTCGATTGGCCATCGATCGTGCATGTTGAGAATTAGACCTTGCTGGGATGAAAAAGAACAAGCCACCGCCTGCCAAAGCCTTCTGGAAAATTTACGATAATCTGAGGAAGGGGAGCTCTGGTTTGGGGGGGGGGAGCATTTCCTCTCAACATAAGGGTGCGAAAACATGCACGGTTATGGACATGAAGTTTCATGAAGTGGGGAAGTCTGCATATTCTTTTCACGTCGTCTGTTTCATTAGGGCAACAGGACCTTGACTTTACGTCTTGTGACAATATAGCGGTTGGCTGGTGTCAAGAAAAGACCCACTAATTAGCAGATAACCTGGCTTGTCAAAGAGAGGCCCAGTTTGCGCAGGACTGGTAACTAGTCACGGCGTTTGGAAGTAATTCCTGTGGCTTGCCACTGGGGGAGGTCTCCTAATCGCAATTGGCTTTTCTTTGTCTAATTTCGGGTATGGATCAGAGTAAAACAAATTAAAAGATCTCTGCTCTTCGAGGTCAATTAATAAATTGGCTTGAAAATGCGCACTGTTATTGCGATTCGCAAAAAAGGAGATCGATATATTTTGAAATCAAAGGCTCCATCTCGGGACGCCTTCCACACGGAGGACCTTCTTCAAGAAGCCAATTTCGCATTCTTTGTTTTGCGGAATTCGCCTCAAAAATTCGTCCCTACTAGTGTTGGGGATGGGTGTCTGAAACCTCTAAAGAAAAAGTCCTTAGTGACAGTCTGTCCATAGAGACCAATAAATTCTAGTGGGGGTGAGCAAATTTCAATAGAAAGAATACAAATCAAAGAACCACGAAGACGCGATTTTCAGAAACTTAACAGGGCCATGCCCACCTTCCATTATTGAGGGCCCCGATAGATTAGGAAGCCAAATGTTTAGCACTTATCCGTCAATAAATTGAAGGTGATAGTTCTAACGATGAATTTCGTCAAGACCTGCGACAGTGCGCTGAAAAATCGATGCACCACAGGAGCAAACGGCGGGAACAACGAAGCTTTCAGAGCGTGCCCACGTATTGTTTGGTGTAATGCAAGTTGCGTTGTTGTGACACACTGAATAAGCAAAAACAAGAGCTTGAGTTGCAACTGGGCAAAGCTAGTCAAATGACAGCAGCCAATTAATCATTTACTTGGTTCAGAGACTCGCTTTAGACTCGCCCATAAAAACGTGCATAGAACGTAATGCTACGGGTGTAAGCGAAGTAAATCCAATTTCGAAGCACAACTAATTTATTGGATATTCCTTTATCTAATCTATCAATTTACGATGGCGCGGCCATTATGTGACGTCAGCATCTATTCTCTTGAGGATATTCCTGGGCCGTTTTGATGTAGACGCTAAACTGAGAAGGATTCATAGCAAAAGGATTACAAAGATGATTCATAGAAAGAGGATTACGAAGATGATTTATAAGAACTCCTCACAAGTCGCACGCGCGAAAAGCCAGGAAAGTGGCAATCCAACCCATTTGGAAGTTGCATGCGAATTCAGTGTTGGTACAGTGAGGCGTGTGGACCATTGGCCTTGCAAGCAATATGTGGTTCTTCATGCTGCAATGTTCCCAAATGCATGATAAGAAACATGTTGACTATGGACTTGTGCTAGCCGAGTGGACACCAAACACAACATTGCCAGATACAGACAACGGAATTAAAACTGCTCTTACATTAGCCTAAAGAATTAAAAGTGGCAAACTGGGCGGTCCCGAGTCTCCAGAAATCTAAATCTATGCAAGCAAAGGCTAACGTTACTGGATTTCCTTTGCAGTGTAATTTGGGGTCTTGAATTTCAAAGGGCTTTAGAAAATCCCTATATTCCGGAAAGGGCCATCGCTACCTGGCCCCTTGTTCAGAGGCCAGTGGCTAGAGCCCCGAAGCATTCGTCCTTGCCCGTACCACGGTAATAGGCTCTTCAAATCAGGATATGCAAATCCTGCTGGTATCCCATGGTGATTTCTCTCCTTCACCTAAGGCTTTCAGCCACACCCTAACATTCTCCTCTTTACATCAGCAGCAACTCCGTACAATCGCGGAGTGAGAGACCATGAAACTCGACGGCTCCTGAAATACGACTACTTTCTGTAACCAGAAACATTATTGGTTACTTTCGTTGCGGTCAATGGACATGACAGTTTCTTGTATTCACATGCCTGAAGCCAGATATCAAGCCCCTGTAAGTTAACTGGAGTTTGGTACTGTTCAGAGTTTTTCTTGGGATTCAGTTGTCTTTGGCAACTGAGCAGCAACATATTTGGAGGCCTTTGAGTGCAGCCAGTTCCGCTTAAAGACAGGGCTTTTGTGGAAGGGTGAGAGTACTTCTGCTCTACCTCGGGTTTGCAATTGATTAATGCGTTATAGGAGCAGCAGCCTTCTGTTGCCACATACGTGTTCTCAGACATGTATTCGAAGGGGGTGTGGCATAACACAATCAGTTATAGTACGTGGTTTACTACTACCAATATTTAAAGTAAACCAATAAAGGTGGAATGCAAAAAATCTGCATGTGGTTTTCAGTGAAGGGGCACAAGTAACAATAGAAAAAGGAAAAAGAAAGCAAAGTTAATGCCCACCAAGATATGTTTTCTGGTATTTAACGACAAAGAACATATAAGAACAACGGGATACTCATTTAAAGAAGTTCTTAGAAGTCTAAGAAGGTGAAGCAACTGCTTTGGGTGTGATGATAACAAGCACTTACGTGAGTTAAATAATTCAATTTTCTAAAGCGCATGCTTGCTTAAAAAGCAAAAAGGGGGACGTTTACAGCAAATTGACGTTATGGGGTTGGGGGGAGATACTAGGAAAAGTATTGAAATTGGCATTTTAGGACGCAAGAAACCAAATATGGCAGGCAACACCCTCAACGGTGTTAACAAACCATATATCAATGGTATCTAGCATTAAAGCCTTTAATAATGAGTAAAAAGTTGTTCAGTGGGCGGTTGCACAACTTCCTTAGGATAACCTTAACTGCCTTCAACTAGCGACTTTCAAAAGTCCTATCACGTGCCAAATAGGCCAGTAATGGTGTCACCAGCCTCGCTCTAGTCTTCAGCCTTTGACTCCTCCGTAGGTGCAGCACCGCCTCCTGTGCCTTCCCTCCCACCGGCCTTCTTGGAGCCTGACACAATATCGTCGATACGCAGCAACAGCATGGATGTCTATAGCGAAAAAGCATTAAATTACTGCACTTAGAGAAAGTTTAGACGGCAGATTAGATGTAACCACAGGAAGGTAACTTAGAGCGTACAGGTAGCGAAGATAGATTAAAAAGCAGTCAAAAGCAGCTGGATGTTGAAATGCACGAGGAGGTAAACATACAGTGACATGTATTTGGCATTGAGGAGGGTGTAGCGTTTAAATGGAGACACTGGAGATCAACGACGTAGTGGATGAAGCGCGGGTTCCTCGTAACGACAGGACCTACTCATGTCTGGCTTTTGTTTGCGCCAACCAATGTGCAACGTCTCGAATGCTCTAACTGTGTAAAGGAGTGTGACTCTAAGGGGGCATCAACAGGCTGGACTTTGAGCCAGAGACATAATCTAATGGCCTGCTTGTATAGGCAAAAATTCCTGGTTATCCAAAGCCTTGAAATCATTTTCCTCTTTACGTCAGCAAAAGGCTTAGCAGATCATTCTGCAGATCCTAGAGAATGTTAAAGTGATCTTGTTGCCAAAATGAAACCTTATATCAAGCGTGTGGGATGTATTTTCCAGACAAGGCCATGATTACTTTTCTCACTGCTCAGAGATCCGTCCAGCGATGTATCCACTTTCAGAGTCGAATGGCCCTAATCGCCCTTATCGATTGCATTGCCTCTCGCTTTCTGGAACCAAACACTACCGTATTGTTTGTCAACTGAATCAGCAAGTCTGCAGGGCAGTTTCATTGTCTAGAAGGAGGCCTTATACAAGATTCTTTCCATTGTCGATTGCATAACGTGGATGGTGTTTGGAAAAAAGTTGCTATTTGCATTGGATTTGGGCAGAATTAACCACAGTTGAATCAAAGCTTCACTGACCATCACGAAGGATGGAAAATAATTTCCTCTAGAAAGAAGTAGGTTTTGCTATTAAAAGATTTAAAAACAAACTCGGAAGCAGACAATCTTTTTCAACTCCTGGTGACCCATAAATCAGAATCTTCGCCTGGAACATAGTTCGTGGTACAGTGCCCATTATATGCAGCTTAACACAGTCATGTCTCTCTGAAAAACTGGTGCAAGTGGATGTGGGAAGTTTCGATACGAAGCATAAGAAACCGATTAGGAAGGGCGTCACCAAATGCGGGGAACAATAGAATTCCGGGCGAAACAGTCGAGTGAACCGCTCATCAACGACTTTTATCGTGCTTCTTCATATTACGTTCACCTTTGGTCTTAATACCAAATTTTATACAGGTTAAAAAACAGGACAGGGTTTACCACAGGGTTCTATTCTCCCTCGCAGCCACCCTGGGCAGTGCACAACAATTGCTTACTATAGACTGACATACCTCCATCGCGGTCTTAATCGTCTGCACTTTGACGGCGTAGCAATCCCATATGCCCAAGTCGTTCATGTCAGCTATGGCTCCCTTCTCGCCGTCTATTCCCCAGGAAGAATTGCCGGCTTGAGCGTGTTTGGCCTGGAAAGGAGGTAAACGCATCAAACATTGTCCAATGGACTTCTCTACTTGCAAGCTGGTTTGATTTGAATTCAGTGTGTGAAAGAGGCTAATGCATTGTCAGCAATATTCAGGGTACTGCGCTAGGTTTTCGGTAAACAGAACGCATAGAGAAAATCAAGTATATCATCATACACAGATAATATCATTTCCAGTTATCTTAATGTGGTAGCAGGCAATGACGATACGGCAAGTGACAATCCGGACATATGCAAGAGTGCCATCGGACAAGTTTTTGATAGTAAACAAGACACTCTTCCAGCTTAACTTTTAACTTCAGCAGCATTAAAGAAACCAACCTTTTATCGCACCCTTAAAAAGCAGGGGTTAGAATAAATTGCATTAGACCTTCTCCTGCCTTATAATGGCGGAGGCGCATTCTAGTTTCCAAAGTACAACAAAAGGACCTTTAGACCCGCGACTCGGTGTACTTTTCTTCACATCGGTTCATGATTTGTATTCGGAAGCCCCACAGCTTGTGAAGCGTCAACGGAAAAACTCAAATTAGCTTATTTATATCACTGCTGAATTTTCAGCTCTGGTAGCCTTGCAACTGGCGCACGTGAGATTTCACAAGACTGGTGACTGAAGCCTTGCTAATGGGTCTGCAAGCACGTGCCAATAGCATGTCGAAAACGTACACTGTTATGATGTAAATAGGATGTCACTACTTGTCCTTTCAAAACTTTGCCAAAACACCACAAGAATTGTTTCCTTGCAATGAAACATCACCACCAAGGCGCTCACGTCTTGAACATAAAGGCATCAACGTTATGACTATACTCTCTTTGAGAAGAGTAACTCTACCTAAACCTCCATACACCTCCATTTCAATGAAACAATACGGCAAAGCCAGTTTTGGGACTGTTCAGTGCCAGTACCGGAATGTCAACGTGACAAATGAACGTGACCGCTACAATTCCTATTGCGATGCATTAACAACCAGATGTGTCTTTAGAGTAAACTGCAGCGACTTCTGCCTACTTGACCTTCATCAAAAGCCGGGTTTATTGTGGTGGGTGCCAATGCCCTTTCTTAAACTGTTCAATGAAGAGAACGTGACTCGGTCAGTCCCACTCATGATGATGACGTAGAAGACACGGCAGCGACATATAGCCATAACAATGAGATTGAATAACACGAGACCAGCCGTGGGTCACTTGCTGCCAGTCTACAAGCTGAACCACGTGCGTCTTTCTTTACAAGCACTAGTTCTAAGAGCCCAAAGTTGACAAAAAATTGAGCAGAAATGGAGAATAACCTTAGTTGCATCTCTAATTGTGGTACTGAAAAGCTACTTGCAAATGCATCTCCATTGTTGCCATCAAAACAAAAAATCTTCACATTGATCAGGAAATTAGTATTCCTTTGTTCACATGGAACTTGAAACAGCCTGCTAGCGGAACTTTCGGGTAATTTTCTCCTTCGATTATCTTACAGAGAGTAAGAGCATAGAATCCAACGGTAAGTAATTGTATTGAAAAGAACTATGCATTCTGAAAAATAACCCAACAAGGTGCTACGGTTGTAAAATTACTATTTGTGATAAAAGCCGGTGAGCTGGAAATAGGCCCGGCGTCCACATTGGTCTGGATAATTCGAAGTCCGTAGCATTGTATTGCACTCGATGCCGAGATATCTCCAATTCCTAAAACTCTGAACCCTCCTATTCCAAACATGAATTATCTTATAGCGGCTTATAAAGCTGCCAGTCCAGAAAATAACGTAAAAATACGCAATAAAAAACATTAAACGCTATTGAAGAACTATGCGGTAAAGACTGAAACATTAGCAAACTAGCCAATCAATTTCGAGTGATATTCTCTGCTTTGGCGACTGTGAATATCATCTACAACGCTAAATATGTAGTTGTTTGAACACATGTTTGACAGCATCATTTGGCGAAACGTTCTCACTTGTCACTAAAGTAGACCAGGGTGAACTCGTCATGGGAACGAGGCAGTGCAATCATAGACCGTTTAGTTTCCTCAAAGATTTCATAATCCGAGGAAGGGGTTAAGGACCAACACCCGGTGCTTCCAGAGATAATCGGGTAGAATTCTAGACAAACTGAACGGTTTCATAGAAAAAAAACAAAATCAAATTTTGAATCCTAATTTTAAAACTTTTGAAACTTCCATACACTGCTGAACTGTGCAAACTGAATGAAGGCAGACAGGAGAAGGAGCAGTAAAGCAAGTAAGATAACCAAGATACCTACCCGCAGAGCGGTGAGAGTCCTAATGATGTTTCCCCCACAGTTTTGAACGAGGGTTCGTGGAATCACTTCCAGAGCCTTCGCAACCGCAATGTAAGGCCACTGCATCACGCCAGATATGGCCTTGGCTTTCTCCTCAAGGGCCTAAAATGAACAAAGGGGTAGTTTGTACACAATGTCCAACTTCCAATCTTTAAAACTTTCTTGACAGAAACTACATGAAACGTCCCTTTTCTGTTTCCATTATTTAACTGCTTGATTCCTTTCCTCTTCTCGTATCACTTAGCTTAAATCTTCTCCTCTCAAAATTCAGAAAAGAATACGCGAGATGAGATTATGGAAACGAAATTGGCATATAATTGACTGAGTTCAGGCACAACAACTGCAGCAAACCTTTCTTGAACGTCAAGTTTCTAGACTTGGCTAAATATTCCGCCACTCATTTAACAACAAACGTAAGTTTATGGCAAGCCAAGTGTCGGCAATCTTCGCTACTCATATACAGTAGCTTGCGCTTACTCAACAATGACGTCAAATCCAATTTATTTTTGCACAAGAAACATTCAGTTTTCTAGAAATATACAACAAAAATGTCGGCCACTTGCAACTTTCAACAGCAGCAGACTAATAAAAACTAAACATGGCACTCCTGTTCTTTTTGAAATCATAAAGTAAATAATACGGATGCAATTTTGTCATAATAATTTGGAAATGGGAGCTGAACGAAAATGGCACTATGTGCAGCTTGCTATGGAAAAACAGAATAACTGGGCCTCGGCTCATCTGCGCCCTGAATCAGGTCCTATGACGAAATAACTTACCTCGCCTTATGGATTGAAGACTTTCCCAAAGAAATCAGTCTTCGAATGAAGTCAGATTGCGGAAACCGCAAGAAGCCCTCAGAACAAAGCAGATGGAGAGCGAGAAAGAATGAAGGTAAGCTGGGCATTTGGGTGGAAAATGCTGCAGCGGTGCAGCGAACAATGAACCTCTTGCTCAGAAAAGCCGTGTTGCGCCATAAGAATGGGAACACCTACGCTGGCCACGCAGCGTCTTTAGAAAGGGGAAGGAGGAAAGGCAGTGAAGTCTCCCTTTTCGACTGGGCGTGCCAAAAGAGGCGAGAGAGCGCAAGGTATTTGTTAATGAAATAAGGCTCCTGCCACTATTCACTCTGTAATCTGATATAAGAGCGCTTCATTGACACGCATGGCAGAGGAGTTATAGAGATCGCATGACCTTGTGCGCTGGGTCATCTTCGCATCCCAGTAACTTCATTATGATGCGTGACCTAGCAATTCTTTGTACACAAAGACATGTCGAAAAAGCGGTAGGGATTTCCACCGGCACCTGTTCTCTTGGAAGCAGGTCAACTGCTGACGCTACACCATACATAACATCTTCGAGGGCCGATCTGACACCGCATTAAGCCATAGGTCTATAGAAGAAGAGTCTGGTAAAATCACATGTCCTCATAGAATACAACTGAGGATGCCTTCAAACGTAAGAAGTCAGAATGCTACAATAAAAACGAAGCACTCTTATTAATCATTTCAAAAGCGTGGGACTGCAAAAGGCATTTCCTATTTGGTAACTAGAAGAACCACAGTACAGCCAATTAGAACAGAAGCTGGGAATTCGGAATCGAGGCTGCCTCGGTCTAAAGGACTAAAAGCACTGATCTCTAAAAAAAGACTGGAAAGAGCAACCTATTGTTTTGATGCGAGCACTGTACTTGCTCGATCCAGTCATTTTTAGAGATCAGTGACGAAAAGCAGTGCAAAACTAAAACGAGGCAGTTTCCAGTGCCAAAGAGGGCCTAGCAGCGAAGGATGAGGTTAGGCCATTTCATTTGCTAGATAAAGGTTTTTGTTCTAAAGCATGAACCCCCACCTTCCTTTCGTTTAAACTTTCTCGAAGCCCCGTAAAAAGCTGCTCATTCTTCGCTGCAAAAGTGCCAAAAGGGGAATCGTCAGGAAAAAGTGACCTTACTATTATTTCTAGGACTAAGGCTGTCTAGCATCATTAAACGAGGCCAAGTAAAGGGTTGCGTCATCGGGCCAAATATCAAACGTCTGAACGGCAGCCTCTATATGAATAATTAGCTTAATTCCAGAACGAGTCGACTGTTTCAGCCTCCTAACAGAGAGATAAGCCTGGACACTGGGATGGAAACTTAATTTTGCTGCTACCTTCTCCTCATCTCCTTAGCCACGTGCGAAGCTAATGATGGCTTTGAGAATAAAAGCAAGTGACACTATGGCCTGCTAATTCCTTTCATACAAGCGCTTTTCAAGGAGCGATCAACACTGCGAAAGATAATACGAAGTTTCATCGATTCCTAGCTTGGCTGAAATGCCCACGCTCTGCAACTCGATTAGCCTTCGCTCCTCTGTGCATGTCATCCGATTCAATTACGAGTCATTAATATTCATCAGGCAAAGTTTAAAATGATCGAAAACGATCACTTTCCGATTCGTGAAAGAATTCCAAATTTCAAAGCGCGCTGGTTAGATACCGCCGCGAATAGAGTGTATGCAATGCAATACAGAGCGATGCCCGAACCACCCAGTGTCGTAATCTTTCGTTAAAAATATCAGCCAGTCGCAAATTGAAGCCCCTGTCGAATGAATCGTATCATAGAACTGCAGGCCATTCGGGACAATGCATATCATTAAAATACAAGATACAATGCAAATTATAAAGGAAGGTACAGAACAGCAGTATATAGAAACGTAAAAGAAAATGAAGCAAAGTTGAATAGAATCAGGTCAAGTGGTATCGGAGAAGGAAAATGTAGTGAAGCAAAAAGCAATAGAATCGTTCCGAAAAGACAGTCGAATTGACTTTTGCAGAGATATATCAAGACTAGCTTCACCTTCACAAAAGCGAAATAACCGCATAGATGAGAGCGGGTACCAAACTTAATTACAGTTAGCTAAACTTGGCAGAGTTTATGCAAAAGAGCCCAACACTTTGCACTGGGACCTTCTGATACCTTCTGATTAGCTAGTGATGACTAACGAGAGGCCCTACATCGTGCACACGAAAATACTCCTAATTCAAATAAGCTACGTGAAAGCGAGGTTATGGTTACAAGGTGAATGATGCAGGGGGATTTCGAAGCACTTACATGACAAAGGGCCATTTCAGCTGCACCTCCTCCAGGGACAAGACGAGGCTCCATCAGCACATTTCGCGCAACATTCAAAGCGTCATTCAGATTTCGATCGACCTGTGAAAGACACAAACCAGGCATACATTAGTCACTGCTTACACAAGGCCCCTCTCTGGTTCTGAAGCGGTGTCAAGGGTCCAAGTCAACAATACCAAACACCTGGTTGGCATTTCTTTGAAGGAAATAACTCTTACCTTCAAACTAAATTTTCTCGTCTTCCGAATCAAGAATTTCTAAATTGTTTACACATTCTTTCCAAATATGGTATTAAATAGCCATCATCAACGTGGAAATGTCTTGACAAGTGGTTCTTTTTTAAATTTAACCATCAAACATTTTAAGGAAATAACGCCCTTGTAGGTTATACTTGGCAACCAAGTTTGGTAGACATCTTATCAAATACTTTCTGAGATCCAGATAGCTCGATTGTCTGGCTTGAGCCTTATCGAGATACCTTTTTCAAGACACAAAGCATCAATCCGAAATCATCATTGATAAGAAGAAAATTATCGGAAATTCAAATACAAAAATAAACTGACGAGTGAATATACAGTATGTTCTACACATGGCGAGACAGAATCAGCTATTAATAAAGGTGTCACAAGATCCCCAAAAAAATATGATAACTTTAGACTGAATCTGAAGAAGGTCTTTGGTGGTTATTTCAAGAAAGTTTTTACCAATCACATCTTGGAGGAAATCTATATTGGTAATCGCAGGCCACCTCTAAGAAGAAGTCTCCCTTTCTACCCAGCTGCGAATCCCCCGAGCCCCCACTGCTTGACTTGTCTCTACCCGCATAGGAGCCTAAAATTCGGTACTATTTTACTATTCGGTACTAAATTCGGTACTAAATTTGGTACTAAATTCGGTACTAAATTCGGTACTCTGGCCATTCCTACGCAAATACACTTCTGAGTTATAAGAGGATTCTAGGAAAAGATTTGGAATATCTCTCGTCCACTATAAGAAGGCTTGTTTGACAAAAAAATCCGCCGTGGGATCTGGCGTCCTTCATATCGCTGTATCTCGTTTCCTCTATCGCAGAATCTTTTGGGCTAATAAGCGTTTCAAGACGCAGAAAATTACTGTCTGCTATTCGACTTTCATAGTAACAAAATTCCAATCTCGTCTGATTCTCTTCGTTCAATTGTCTGGAAAATAACCTCGTTCTGAAAGGCGCATGAATATTGACAGAGATAACCTCTTTCTCGGGATACCAGCAAAAGGTATTTGCGATGGGCGGCGATGAACGGCGTGCAAAACACATTGCACTACGGTGTATACACTAATTGGTTAAAGAAGCTCAGATGACTAACCACAGCTGTTTAGCTGTTGATTGTCGCAATGAGAAACGATGGCATTGGGCACTGGAACGGCGAGGGGTATGGCTACAAGCGGCTGGAGGGCGTGCGTCATCGTGAGACTTATCGGCACCTGCATTCATCGGCACGGAGAATGATGTTCCCGAAAACACTCCACCTGAAAGTTCTGTCGGGCTGGAGGGATCCCATCACTATAAAAAACCTAAGGTGTCTAGTCAAGCAGATAAACCAAAGACTGTTTTCCGTGCGACGATGGCGAATTCCATGCAAATTCAGACAGGTTCAGACTTCACAGCTGTTGCTACAAGAAACATGCGTGGGCTGCCAATGAATGACCAGAAAAGTCCTGCGTTGGAGGATGCTTCCATTCACGTGGTCTAGTGAGAGGCGGGCTTTGACTGGAAAGTGATCAGCATTGCGCAAGTCAGTGCGACAACTGAATAGATTGTCCTCGTGGCAAAACCACATGCCTGGAATCCAAAAAGTGGGTTGGCTAAGCAGATCGTTAGTTCTTGACACACTTGTGGGAGATTTGATTGAGATTTTCTTTTATTACAATGGACCAAAATCTAACGGAACTAGAGCAATTTCAGAGCCTCGAACGCAAACAGTATTGTGACGCACAGCAACTTAATCATCGTTACTACAACGAATAACAATCATTGTTATTTAAGACCTATCGTTTCATTTAAAGATCAGCGTCTCAGAGGCAGATAAGCGACGTATCTTGTTTAACACATCGATTCCTTTCTAAGTTGATTAGTTTCTTTAATGCATAATTTGCAAGGCAGTATTTGACCAGATAGTTGAGGTCAATCTTTTTAAAGCTTGGTGACTAATCGATTTTGGAACACTGGTATAGTCAAAATCTGATGATCGAGAAAATGTCTCCCAAATAAAACCTGAGAAAAACGTGTCCACAAAAATCAAGTGCTTGATGTGTAGCATGTTGCTTCGGGTTAAATGACGAGCGAAGGCAAAGGGGAAGTAGTGGGTTCCGTCACAACACTGACTACTGCCAAACAATGCTTCAATGGTAGCCTTGAATGCTGAGACATGACGTCACGAGAAAAAGTGTACACAAATGCTACCATGAAATTATCATCCGCTGATTGCAGCAAAAGACTCTAAACGGCCTCAGGGTCGGTGTTGGTGGAAATCTTTGCATGTGCCTTCTAACTCATGGGTCTGGTTGGTGGACTGGCCAGTCACGTTGGCTGGGGTTTTGAATGGGCGTCTGCGTAAGGATGTCTAATCGGGTCTGGTCTCATTTCGTATCTCCAAAGCTGGCTGTCTGAAACGAAGTGTAGCCACAATGGCACCACCTCGTCAGGACACTTAATCCTTGCCGAATAAGTGCACCCCGCTCTCTTTGTTAAACAATTACATTAGTCATAGCTACACAGGCCACCCTTCTTGGAATTGGGTCGACGCATCATCTCCATCAATAACAGTGAAGGGGGAAGGGTGTTTTCTCTATCACTCTAGATCGAATAAAACCAAATCGAATATAATTAGGGCGAAACTTGTGGAAACCCATTGGTGACTGCAAAAGAAGCCTGGAATGCTGTCATTACCAACGATGGGATAAACGGACTCAGCCGTAACTTCTATTGGATTACGCACTTGCAGATAAAGAATGATATTTGATCGGTAAATTGAGAATGGCAAAGGAATGTTATAACAAAGAAGCAAAAACAAAAGCGAGAGCATAATAGTTCTTCCAGCAGAGTGGAGGGGCTCCAGTTGCGCTACCAAAGATGACATCAGCCTAGAAGACATTCTTTGTAGAAGCTAGACTAGGAGAAAATATTAATGAAACATGACTGAAATTTCTGATCAGAATGTCGGTGACATTCTGGTGAAGACACCGGAGCACGTGGAGCCATTGAATCCTGGTCAGTAAAAAAAAGTGCTGACAGCTACACGATACGGCGTTAGCTCATCGTACCCTGAACCAAGCAAAAAACATTTATCGCTAAAAACCTACAACGATCAAGGGCCTAAATCGAATGTAGTCATGCCTTCTATTCTATCAGACTACGTTTTCCAAGCTTTTTCACACCATTGCTTTAACTCTTCAAATGTGTGTTGTCCCAACTCACTTCTTAATGGGTTTGTTCTCACGATCTGCCGTTCAAAGATTGGTACCACCACGACAACATTTGGTCCAAACGTATCTTTCTTAGATTCACCAATGAGATTTATTAGTGCTTACGCTTCCAAGTCCGTCATGCACAACAGAAATAGAATAGGGAAGTGCAAGATAGAAAAAGGAAGAGCAAGAAAAAAGGAAAAGCAAGAAAAAAAGGGAAGTGCAAGAAAGAAAAGGGAAGAGCAAGAAATGATTCGTTCTCACCGGGTACACCGAGAAAACATAGATAAATAAAAAAAAAATTCGCAACTATATATTGACAACAACGCTGGTATTGACCTGGTGCAGAAATCAAGAATGCTTTAGGACATGGAACGTTTTCAGACGCTTTTTCTACAAACAAGATGACGGATAGATTTGGCTTTGGTGAATGCAGGGTAGCACGGTGAATGTCAACAGGAAAGACTTTTCCAGTGAAAGACAACCAGCCACATCTGAACAAGAGCTGAGATTAAAGACTGAGTTGTTTGTCGTCATAGCTACCGGCGGGCGAGTTTGACGTCGCATACAAAACTCAGACTGGAGATTACAGATATCAAGATACATGAATAGGAGAAGGAAGGACTGACCAAGGGCGTGGCTGAACAACAAGCCCGAAGATAACATTGCTCGACGAACAGCTATGCAAAAACAGACTCGCAAACCAGCCATGCGTAGCCGTTGCCAGCGCCCCGGTTTCCCTCTCTTTCAAAGCTTGGACACAACTAGCAGACAAATCTTCTGTCTGATGGATGGCTACAGCAGAGTCTTTCTTGAGACTACAATGCCACTAACTCAAAAGGATTCGTAGCCCTGGCAGACACCAGGCACGATCTGCTATGCTTGTCGTTAGACGACAGACCCGGCCATTCAACAGCCCAGGACTGCAACAATCTCAAGATACTTCCTCCCATCTCCTGTACTGAAATCCTCTGGCTGCAAGCGAAATGGAGCCTAAAGAAACCGGAAAACATTCCGAGCCTCTGAGCCCTGAAATAAATGGAGCAACTCACTTCGTGTAGAATATCTTTGCTGGCACCCCTGAGAAGAATCGAGCAGGCTTTTGGGTCTTTGCACTTGGTGATAAATGTAAAGTACCTAGACACAATAGAGATATTGAGCAAGTTAATTAGGAAACACAAAACAGAGTCTACAGTGTGCAATCACATGGAATTTTAACTTGCTTTAAGCAATTAACTGGTTGGTTATATTAAATTTTCCATTATTACTTAAAAATCGTCATTACGAATGTGCTAACTAATAATAACACGAACTAATAATGATAAAACTAATAACACGAGAGCAAAATCATCAAATTTACAAGCAATTTAATCCTAATAATTCTATCAGGTATAATTGTAATTTTGTTCAAAACATCTCACTAGAAATTCCAGTTGAACATTTTTCCTAAATTTCAAATCGTTGGCCTTTGCTTATTTTCCATCATAAATATTAAATTGGCTGTAGAAAACTTCAAAATCAAATTAACTTGCTATAAAGCAATGAGCTCATCTATCGCTGAAAAGGGAATTAATAATAGCTGTTAAGGCTGGTAAAAACAATCCAGTTCAATGGAAATCGAAACAGCAGAAATGATCCGTAGCTAAAAGTGGCATGACCCACGAAGAACTATCAGAGAGGAGACAGGCAGTACGAAAATGATCTTTTCCAAATTGGTACAGAAAGTAAGACTCACTCGTCACCAAACTTCTTGATCTCGAACAACCCAGCGCCTTTACCGATATCTTCCTCCTTGATCTCTTCGGTTCTATTGACAATAGTTGCATTGATGGCCCTTGCAAGAGAAAGAATTTCGTAAAGCGCTGATCTCAGGCAAGTGATGTTTGTTGATTGCTTTTGACTAATTACGGTATGATCAGGGTCTTTTAAAACTAAAAAGCATATTCCAGCTAGAAAAGAGGGGGGGGGGGGGGGAATCTCGTGCGACACTCGAATGCAAACTATGGGGCAACAACAAAGAACCACAGAGGGAATTTCGTCAGATTTCTGATAAAATAAACAAAACCGTTTTCTTTCTAAAAATTACAACGGGAACTCAAATTAGAATGATTGAAGCATTGACGATGTTTGTCAGCAAATCAGCTACAGCATCTTCAAAACTGTTACTGCGCATGTCAAGGTTGCCCAGCTGTCAGGCTTCACAGCTCATTATTACATCAAACGGGTATGCGAAGACCCTAATCAGAGATCCGCCCGGTCAATCAGACAGGTTACGTAAGAACCTCTCCCCATCACACAACACCAAGATCCACAGCTTCGATTTTCAAGGATTTCGTTCTAGTTATAAAACCCACAGATTAACTGGTTTTTAATCGCTGACAGAAATTATTTCCGGCTATGCCACAAGATGTATCAAAGGATCATTTACACCAATGTGTGGCTACTATTGTGAGCATATCTGTGTCTGAATTTAGTTTGTATACAAGATTAACTAATAGCATGATCAAGAGGAGAGAAAGTAGAACTCTCGTTTAAGATCTGAATGACATGAAAGTGTTCAGTGTTATCGACTTTCTACATATCAAATAACCAAATTCATGTTCATTCAAAACCCCAATTCTATGTGCATCGAAAATTTAGTCGGGTATTAATCAAAGACTTTACTCGAAGAAATTTACTCGCAGGTCGCCAGACTCCCACCATCACCACATTACTTCTATCTGGTGATGCCCCACATGGCCTTGCAAAAAACTGCTGATAGTTGAAGATTAGAAAGTCTCGGGGTTTGTCTTACTAGGAACTCCATGAAAAGGGACAAAATCACTTAACTCGAAATCTCAGCGTCAGCTTTTCAAAATTTCAAATTTCGACCAGTACCGGAAAGGCATCCTTGCAAAATTGAACAAAGAACGATCCTAGCGGTGGCTCTGAGTTCTGGTGCAAAATACTTTGGATTAGGTCAAAACCCTTAGCGCAAGCATCTTTGCCAAGTATCAGACTGCCACAAAGACGTCATCGCAGAACTTTGTTCGAAGTTTTGTGTTATTTGAGTGGCATGCCAGGTAACATCGTATATCACTACTCGACAAGGCGAGTTTTTAAGGCACCAGTTTCGTTCTCTACGTCTTTCTCTTATACTCAGCTTAACTTTCTTGATACATGTATTTGCATTAAACACCTACTTGAATATTTTGACTTACAAGAGGGCAAGTGGATGGAGCACAAGAACTGAAGGCCGATCAGTGGAACTGACGTTTGGCGCGTTATTAGCCCATTCATCTCCTGTCCATTCAACAACAAAATGCACGTGGCAGAAGTACCGTGAGATATAAACCGTGAGGAACTCTGCCTCGAAGGGGCAATTGCCCATGGCAGCTGTATACGTCAACAGTCAGTTCCTCTGCGTCAGTTTCTGTGACGCACCATAAGCCCTTTATATGCATTTCATTGCCCTAAGGTTAGGCCCTTTGGCAGTTGCCTATATGGATGGGCCTCGGGTCATGTTCAAAAACTGACGCCATCAAACATTTGCGTGGAGTCCACATTCAAAGTCTGAAACACACGCATTACGAGAGACTAACAAAGGCAAATTGCAGGATTGGCGGTCAACCATCATCCAATTTTACTGCAAATTTAAAAGGAAGCTTCCTTATTTTCAAGGAAAAAGCCCTTTTTTATGGACCCCGTAAAGATCAAGCACATTTGCCAGTGTGATTTTGACAGAGAAAAAACCAGGCGAGAGCTTGCAAAATTAATTTTGAAACAGCTGCAGGCAGTCTTCGAAAATGGCTACAATGCTAGGCCTGCTTCTACAACCACTTCAATGGCCCTTAAACTTAACTCATTTCGCTACACTTACTTTGTTTTAAACCATGAGAACATTAAATATGGCTGGGGGAAAGGTACAACGCCAAGCTGGCACAAACTCATACGCCGGCAAGGCCACATCATAGTCATTCTGGTGACATGTGAATACAACAGTGGCTTTGACCAGCGCACCCTGGCTCCCCTCACAGTGTTCTCTTCAGCATCCTTCCTATTTTCCCGGTTAGACCGATGCCCAGTTACATTTGTGAAAACTCGTGCTGGGTCTCAGGGCAATGACCTTTAGTAGTCAAAAGCTTGAAGCATGTTAGAGGAGACGCGTTACCTGGCTAGTCGATTATTGTCTGTTTTCTTGATCCGTCGGATAACAGAAATGTTTGCTTTGGCCAAGAAATGCTGGGCGAGATCTAACAAAATGAAATCGCAAATGAAGGTTAGAAAAAAAAGAGACTATTTCCACAAGAAGCAATATCCGACTACTAACATTTAACAAACACCTTCATTAGAAAGCTGCTGCAATCTTGTGCCAAACGTGCAGAAATAATTGAATCTGCGGATTACTCACACCAAGCACACGAATTGTAATATCACTAACATTCACGCACTGCCTGGATCTTCAGATTTAAGAAACAAAATTCACTTAGGGAATGCCGAAAAATGAAAGCAAAATATTCTTTGCAACGTAAGTGAGGGGGAGTTTGTAACAGTAGCTGTAAGGCAGTTAAGTGCCTTTAAGTGGGTATCCACACCAGTTGGATGGATTACGTAAAGAGAGTTGGACGGTTTCCAGGCAGCATGACAGTTGGTCTTGCTTCTGATTCGGACAGACACTGAAGCGTGTAACAAGATACTGTTCAAGTAAAGCTGTGGTTCAGCTTTCACTGATTCCTATTTAGTGCAGTCTATTCACCCTGTGTTGATAGACGCTCTGAGCTTTCAAATAACAAGAGCCATTGTTTTCAGTAAGGAACTGAATATGATTAATTACGAGTGTCAATGGAACATAACACGCCGTAATCAAATACAGGAGAAAGACCAGACACAAGGCAAACATGGCTTGTTTTTCAACTCGATGTCGTGAAGATCAGGCTGGTGCAATCATGAACGGGGATGGTTGGGGTACGCCTAGTGGAGGCTTGTGTTTCAGTTCATTGCGGCTATTAGACAACAACAACTCTAAAGGCGACTGCACAAAATCCAGTCTGACAATTCAATTCCATTAATTCAAGTGTCCATACGTTTCGAATAGAAAGGACTCACCAGACACGCCCTTCTCAGTGAAGACAAGATCGGGTTTGTGCCCTATGATATCAGTGCACACTTTCTTGATATACTCCTCTTCCAGCTGAAGAATTTTACTAAATGAAAAGCAGTAAATGCGTGTGTTACTTCATTTAAAGTGCTTTGTGCTTCAGCATTAACAGATAAAGGTTAAAGACTTGTAAAATGCACGAAAGACGTTAGCACCTTGCAATAACAGAGATGTCATTTTGGCCTAGACATGGGGAGAATACAAAGAAATTTAAACGAAGTAATATATGACGAAGCTGCCTAGAGTGGAAGTCGTATTCAGTTCCTTGGTCCGATTATTGCATTAACAAATAAGTGTGTAATAAGAGCTCTAATATGAGAAAAAGCTTTAAAAAGCTTTTCAAAAATGAGATTACCCAGGACTCTAAAAAATCATGGGCAACAAAAGGCTACAACTCACTTAAAATCCTCTTCCTTTGTAATTTCTATATTTGTCTGTAAAAAAATATGGTAAATATAAACCTTACAATACAATCACATGGCAAGTATCTATATGGGGCTTTGGCACAATCATCAAATAATCAGGCAAGAGATACAGTGTTCTAAAGTTCAAGTGCTTCGAAGTAAAAGAGATGGCTTGGGAAATAAACTTACAAATATAGCAAAACAGCGTTACAAAAGAATAGACTATATTTCAGTGGAGCAGGAAAGGTCAAATTTGCAACGCAGTATTTATTTCACTGAAGTTATAAGACAGACACAGGATGAACGGGCAGTCTGCGCTATGTCGCTGTGTTTAGCTATGAAAAAAGGAACAAAGCAGAGCTTACCATACTTTCTCCCTTCTTATATTCCAACGAACAATCTAAAAGCAAAATTCTTGGGTTTTCGATTTTCCTGCAAAAAATAAGAGACTGAATATAAATTTCATCAACTATTAAAACATCTAGATCTAAAAACGAGGATGGAAATAAATAGAAAAAAGAAACATTTCAATGGATTGAAAATATTCTGACAGAAATGATTAACCGCCTTTTCTTCAATATCTGTACTCTCATTTTAGGCCTAGTCTTAAACACATTTAAAAACGACTCAACAAGAAACGTTTGTTGAATCAATCTACATAAAAACGTAAACACGCTTATGTTTCTCCCAGCAACTATTCTAGATTGCACACACGAATCTACATATACGCAGAACTGCATCCAAAAAACTGCAGAACTGTAAATAACTATGTTTCATAGAACTTGAAAACTGCACGAAAAGTGGAGCCAAAGCTTTGAAGGAGCGACTCATATATGATGTATAGTGGTTGGGTTACTCTATGCTATTGCAGAATGGCAGTACCTTCTCATTCGCGCGTTTGTAACGTCCTTATTCAGCATTATTCCATCGAGAACTCTCGATTCTTCCAGCGAACCACCAGGAACCTAGCAAGCGTTCAATACACCACGTGATATTAAAAAAGATAACTGGCAGAAAACTGGAATTGATTTAGAGGGAAACCAGTAAGTGACAAAATTGCTAGAGTTGTTTGAATTTGCATGAGAAGGAAAGATTGCAACACTCTTTCTTAAAACATCGAAGTTAATTTAAGAGATAATTTCTGATTCTTAATAATTTAGAGATAATTCCAATATAAAAATAAACAAGGAAGGGTAAGTTGGAGAAAATATTGCTATCGCGTGTGGAGATACGACTCGTAGGACGGTTGCATCAGAACCGAAAGGCAAACATGTGTATGTTATATGTGATTTAATGGTGTCACAATAATCATTTGGCGTGGCGATGTCATATTGGAACTATAAAACAGCCGATAACCTCTGAAGATGATTCAATATATGAGAAATATGTTACTGACACAGCACACACCTTTTCGACTTTAGCGTATCGTTTGATGTCTATCTCTCTCCTTCCATTATCGTCTTTAAGAACAGTTCTAACTGCTTTCAAGGCAATAGAGCAAGCCAAATCACCCCTAAACAAATAAAAGTGCTTAGCAACAATAGCAACCTGTCATATATAACAAAAGCTTCTTCTCTGCACATCAGGTCTTTAGTTGCAAAAACAATCTATGTATGATCAATCAAACTTGCTATTCAAAGAAGAATCGTCTTTAGAAAAAACATGAAGACAGGAAAGATTTATAAGGCCATCCGTTGCAGTCAAATATGTTTAAATGCAGCTGATCAAGAATCAATGTTGATTGAAACCACTCCTGCTATTCTTCCAAGTAAAAGAATAGTTGACAAAGAGTGATAGGAAAGAATATATATACTTGTTTATTCAAATTTCATATGATCCTCATCTTTTAAACAAAATATTTCTGCCTAAAATAAAACTGCATTCAAAATATACCACTTCTCAATGAGGACTTTTTTAATACTAAAACACATTGATAATGCATCCGTTTTTATACTACATGGAGGTCATATAGCTTATTGATAGCAGCTACATTTGTTGCCTTGAACAAGTCATTAACAATGCATGTTCATGATAAATCTACAAGGGAACCCATCAAGATAAATCTCATAAATGATTTTACAATGAAAAACAGCTGGATAGGAATGCTACCTACATCTAAAAACTGGTTAATGAATAAAAATGTCTTACCAATTTCCCATTAACTTTGTTCCTAGACAACTTTGTATGATCTTCAGCATCTCCTTGTCATCATTTACATCAATTGGTATGCTTTTGAGAGAAGGAAGGCGGTTGAATAACATCTCATAAAATCTTCATCCCACAGCTACATTTATAATATGATTTTTGGGCTTCCAACATATTCATCATAGAGCCACAATAACAGAAGACTATGAATTTGATTGATAAATTTATCAGTAGAGCATAAAATGTTGTTGACTAATCCATAATCAATAAGGCACTGTGAAAAAGCATCTTGCTAAAACAGTGAACTTCTATGCTGTAGCTATCACTTGACAAAGCATGTTTATAGTAACAGTCAAATATATTTGCAAGCAGAGGATCAAGGAGGAATTACTTTTGCAAAGAATCAGAAAATCACAATTGAATGAATAGAACAATAATAAAATACAAACACAGTCATGGATTGTGATAGGGCAACCAGAAAATTGAACAAATTAGCAATCCATGTCTAACACCTTCAAAACTTGTTAGTTCCCAAAACCATATTCAATGTGTTAACAAACAGAAAACAGTTATCAGCGCTGTCAAGGTAAGCAGCATTGACAAGGTAAGTAGCCATATACCTAATTTGGTTTTTCAGAATGTCAACCATGTCATCTAATGCTTGTCTGTATGCGGCAATGATCAAAGTGGGGTGCATTTTGTCTTCAAGAAACTGGTTGGCAGCACTTAGCATTTCTCCAGCTAAAATCACAACTGAAGTGGTGCCATCACCAACTTCCTCATCCTGGGCTCTGCTGATTTCAATCATGCTTTTAGCTGCTGGGTGTTGTACAATGATTTCACGCAAAATTGCATTGCCATCATTCGTCATAACAATTCCCCCCATTGGATCCATAAGCATCTATTAAAAAAAACACATCTCCATTAAATTGATTACATCCTGACACATAGCATTGAAATTCTACACCTATACAAGCCCTACCTACAATGATTATCAATATCCATTCTAGAACCTTTTCAAGGAGATCTATCAATGAACACATATTGATGTTGAAACTATTGATTGAGGCTAAACCTATTTCTAACAAAAACATTGTTAAAAGGCAACATACTCAACATGAGATTTTTGCAAACAGAAATACCTTTCTGTTAAGTCTTACAACAAAAAGACACTGAAATCATACCATAACAAAGAGTTACAAAAGTAAAGATTATTTTGACAGTAAAAACCAAGTCAAAAGGGTAAAAGATTAGATTTGCAAAAATAAAATCAGCTTAATGAGATTATACTGCATCACAAAAGCATTTAAAACTACTTATACATGAAATTCAAGCAGTTATTTCTAGCAAGAAACCAAACTTGAAAGAGAATGTACAATTCTCACTCAAATGGCACCTATTCAAGAGCCATAGAATTTATTCATCCAGACTGAAATTTATATGTAATATATAATAGATTATGATATAGGCAACCAGTAACAAGCAAATTTTCATCCAGTTAATAGTAATTACTTGAATTCAAATTGTGGAAGTTTATCTTAACACTTCATGGGTCTAAATGCATAGATGCTGGTGTCAAATTAATTGTTTTATCCATTATTTACAACTCACTTTATAAAAACTACTATAATATTTTGATGCTGCTTTCACAAAAATGCACATGATAAAATTTTGAAAGCTTAGTCAATGGGATGCAGCTGGGTTGCCAGCCTTTGTTATATAGGGCCTAAAACTTAAAAGTGAAAATCCCAACTAAGAAAATATACCTCAAAAATATATCTGTGTTCCTCCCTAAAATCTGTATGTTTATGTATTTCAATATTCAGACAACCAAAGAATTCAAGTTGACACAAGTTTATTTTTTGGAGAAAAGACATACTTTTCTACCAAGATGAAAACCATTGATTAGCAATGCTGGAAAAGAAAAAGCAGACACTAAAAACTGTTACCTTCAACATTGCTTTGGGTCCCAGACATGTCCTGATAACATCTGCTACAGCCTAGAATTCAGACAATTCATATTTTTCAATAATGTCAGCATATCTACAGGACAATTGCATTCCAGGTGTGCATAAAATGCAAAGCTTTATCTTTGAAAGCTTTGTCGATAAAATAGCTAGTTTTCACCAAGGGACTTTCTGCTTTTAATAATGGTTTCAATGTTTACTGCTTATTTTTCTGGTGCTTTCATAGGTAACAACTTGTCATATCCAGACATGACCATTATACTTATATGACTTTTAGATGTGATCTTTCAAATATTCAAACTTTTTTTCAACATCACTTTGCTGACCGTTTTTACAAATTTGTGAATTGTTTATATACATATATATGTACTTAAAGAAATGTTTGCCAAAGGTAAATAAGCAGAGATGGAGTATTTATAGTTGTAAGAAAATTTGTTACTAGGCATGAATCTTTCAAATGTCCACTAAATATTGCATTTATGCAGCAGCATATATATAAATGAGAGACTTTTTTATGGACAAAATTCACTTACTTTTGCTGCTCCAATATTTCTTAATTGTACTTTCTTCCCTGATTCTCGCTGGACAGAGTCCTCTAAAAAAGCAATAAAGAGGAACTTCTACTTTGGATCCTTCTTTGTAGAACTTGCAGTGACTTAAAAGAAAAGCTTGCTTCTTAATAAACAGTCTTTATTGAAAGAAATGAGCTGAAAAAACTTTAATCATGTCTTCCTAATCTTTGTGTCAACGAGTTTGAAGAGCTTAAGATAATAAACAATCTTAAAATGGCTTCAATAAGTCAAAACTGATGGCGTAGCTCTTCTTTTAAGTACTGCCAGCAATACTTTCAAAGCATAAGTTGGAATACCCAAAGATAGACGCAAAACCAGAACACTTACTTACTGGTATCACTAGCAACTGCCAAGGTCTCTAACTACAGGGTGACAAAGTAATGTTGCAAGCACAACATTGTTACAATGCACAGAATCCTTAATATGATTGGAGTCTCAAGAAGCAACAGGTTTTGTGAAAAACCAAAAAAATGTCAAGAAAACTCAAATGTTGCTTAGGGGTGCAAACTGATGTTTACTCTAATTGAACAACATTTTATTAGCTTTTTATGCACTCTGGCTGTCACCCCTGTCCAAATCTTTATTTTAGAAGAAAGACAGTATTCTGTAGATTTAGATGAAACCAGTACAGTTTGGCCCGAATTCAAATTGTAACTAAAAGGCTATGGCTATGGTGTTTACTGATTACCACCTGACACAAATGCCAATGCTCATCTGAATCCTGAATAAACTTGTCATGACAACAAAGCACATCAAAGACAAACAAGAGTTAGTCTGTCCCTGGAACATCCACTTCTTTACTTTAGAACTTACTTCTTTACTATGTAGTACTTCAAATAAATTTACTACTGTTTCAATAAAATTTGTTGTAACAACTGATTACTTCCAGACCCATCAATAACAAGATTTCTAAGGAGAAAAAAATCTCATCAGTCAATTTTGTTTGCATTTTTCTTCCTTAAAATAATATCTTAGGAGTGCATTTTCGTCAGGAATACAGCATCCTAAGGCAAAAGGGAAACAGAGCTCTATAAAACATGAAACGCTTTGCTTCTAACTTGAAATTTTGAAGTTGCAAATGCCAGGTAGATTACTCCGCAGCAAAAAAGGACCTTCATGATGTGATTGATCGTGTGCAAATTTTTCAGCTATTTTTTAGTCTCGATAAAATTCCTCCTTTTCATATGAGTATAGAATAAAAATGGGGTTAGGCATCGGACGCCAGTGGGCAACATTTGCTTGACTAGGCCAAGGGCATGCGGCCTTTGCCGGACGCTCCTTCATAATGGCTACCAATGGCAAACCATGAAGTTATACTTACTGAGAACGACCACTGGTGCCCTCATCATGATTTACTCTTTCGTACAGCAAATAAGTGGCTAAGACCCTCCTTTTGCAAGATTTTACTATACGGAAATTTGGCAGCGTGCACCTGTTTTGCCAGAATGTTCGGAGAAATTTAAAGGGAAGGGCAAGGAGGCAGCAGCACGCAAAAGAGGCTGGGCGGGAATGGAGACAGGGGAATGGAAGCTAATCAATTTTGTGTTGTTCAGAAAGTAAAAGATCCTATTCCGAAAACTTCAAGAACTAACATTAGCAGGATTTCAGGGAGTTCGTTAGATTAAACACTATGATTCTCAATCAGAAAATCTAAACTAGTTATGAGACTCCAGGAATGGCTCGTTCTAAGCTGACATTGCTAGTGTCAATCATCACTTCTCACATCTGTAGCCAAGTTCTTCTTTAGTATGAAGAAAATCGAAAACGTAGTAGTCTTGGTTGGAAACTGTTAGCAGTTAATTTAACTTTCTTGCACTTTTCACTGGTGGACATAATCTGAAGCATCTAGGGGAAAGCGGCCATTTTCTATAAGCCATGTAATTTCCTTGACATGGGATCTAGATACCAGTCTGACTTGTCGGTCAGTATCTGTCAAATGAAATGAGCTGTCCTCTCCATTCTGATTGCATCTTGAGTCCACCAGACACTTTTGCCTTTCGATGCATCGTGTGTATAGCAATAGGACTGGTTTTACTGGCCTCCTTTTTCCATGCCTACTCAAGTACAGTAAAAGAATGGGGTGCACGACCATAATACTTTGGATAGCCCATCATAGTTAGGTAGCTCTCTAGTGCTTGTTTGGCGGATGCTCAGACCGATTTTATGTTCAGATCAAAGGAAACACTGCATTTAAAACAAATCCAGCAGCTTAAGACGATAAAATGATAAGGCTAAAGAAATGAAGTACTTCCCAGTTTAACAAGTATTTTAGCTACAACAACTTTTATAAATTCCTTATTTAAAAAAACAGACCAGGTCGACTTGTCTCAACCAAAGGAAGTCTGAATTCAGATCCATCAATGGACTATTTGATTTGCAAAAAAAGAAAAAACGACAGAAGAGTAAATACATGTTATTTGAAGCTTTGCCTACTCAAAATATTTGCTTGAAAAAGAAGTATGATGTACTTTAAAATCGTTTAAAGAGGCATCGTAGAACTCTTTTGGATGTAGGGTAGAGTATCAGATTCGTTTAAAGTCATGGAAAGCCTCGAATCCCCCTCCCATATGACCAAAATTCTATATGAGATTGGGAATGAGATTGATCTTGTGGATTTGAATGTAGACAAACAGTTGTCAGTCGTGTTTTACCATAGTTTCTACTAAACAAAGAGCTGCTCTTGAAAGGTTTACTACAGCCTTCTTCTAAATTATCCAAATATTTATGTTAATAATAGTTAACTTCTTTAAGTATCAAAGTGAACTATGATATTGTTTTTAGTTTTGTGAGAAATTTCTCCATTCATCAAATTTTGCTCCAGTTTGCGTCCTATTTGTAGCTATGGCATAAACCGCTCCTCAAAGTCAACGCCAGTCCGCAAAGATACCTTCACGTTTGTACCGTACAAGCTAAATGCTGGAAAATAGGTTCCAGGTTTTACTCTAAATGATTTTTTGTCCTTCTTCTTACGCAGTACCAAGGATCCTGAAATGGATAGAACATATTGCCATCAATTAATTCAGCTAAAAATTGTTAACGTTAAAGTATGATTGAAGCATTAACATGATGTACTTTCAGGCAAGACCTTGCTCAGAACAAGGATGATTTGCAGCTCTGTTGGCATGCTTCAAAAGTATCTGTAAGTGTATCCACGTACCATTATTGTAGATATTCATCCATTTTGCATCTAAGTCTACATGCACTCCAACGACCATGTTTTCTGCGTCTTCCCTCGTTCCTTTCACCTGCACTTTATTTGCGGTGTGTTGACAAGCCAGTTTCGGGTACTGGTGAATCTGCACTGCGTACGAATATACATCTTCCCCAAGTACGGGATCAGTGAGATCTTTCTTTGCGATTCCGACACCTTGGGTAATCAAGAAACAAGGCAGGAGTAGTGAGATTGTTTAGAGATGGCGATTCTTAAAAGAAATTAGTTAACTGCATTCTTTTTCGTCGTTCTCACACATATTTAAAGAGAGCACTATTTGTACGTCTAATTAAAGTCCATAGGTAATACTAACGGTGGATATCATTCGAAACAGAAGCCAATATGATTCATTTTGCTAAAGATATCAGGAATTGGTTGCCTTTATTTCTTATGCCATGAGCCTCTTGGCTCGCACCTCTCAATAATGTATAACTAGGCCAATCGACGTACCAACGACAGCTGATTGGTTCTGGCAATCAAAACTGTCAATCTTAGCCTCCCAATAATGACAACCGCTTGAAAGCGAGACATTCCCAATGACGGTGGCGTACACAGGGCTTGTCAACAAAACCGAAGCGTCGTGGAACACAAGATCAGTGTGTGCAGATGCCTTGTCGAATGCAAACATCAGGCCTTGGAAGCAAACACGATATAATTCAAGGTTGAAATACTCTCAGAAACATTTAGAAATATTGAAATATTCTCATGTTGTGACGGGCATATGTAGCGCCATCAATTAAGGCCTGTTGTGCTTTAAACGTATCTAAGAATATGTACAAAGTCAGTTTTTCATTTACATGCACTGCTAAAAGGCAAATGTGATATTTGATGGGAAGCCCATGCCACACTGGTAGTGGAAAGACATCTTGAAAACAAAGTTAACAGCCATTCAAGATTCTTGGGCGAGCGTTGCAGCTAGGACATTGAAGGAACATATAGTGAAATTGGCTATAAAATTAATTGACAACAAATAACCCTTTTGCATCTAAGAACATGGCATCGAAACAAATTGATTTCTGACATTAAGAGCTCAGATTGTCATCCAAGATGAAAAACTAACATACCCTTGCGTGTGAGACCATTGAACAGAGAACTTGATTCGCTTTTTCCTTTATCATTAAGGCTGAATATGCGACAAGATACTTCGCTATTGTATGGAAGGTTTGCTGTCTCGAAATATCTTTCTCTTCCTCGGTAGACTTCTTTGAACTTTTCTGTCACGTGCTCAACAGAGTGATTATGAAGGACAGCCATCTCGACAATGAAGAAATCGACGCAGTCAAAGGGACGGACTCTCCATTCCAGATGTAAGCTGATGTCTGTCACGTGGCTTCTGTGTTGGGTTATCAACGGAGGACCTTGTATGAAGGGAGAAAACACGGAATGGCCCATAACTCATAGATAGGCAGAAAAACTATGATTTGGCAGCTAATAGAGGCAGTAATTGATTGGCATTTAATTGGCTTTCCCAACTGGTATCTGGAAAATTGGTCACTCTCTAGCCTACGTTCAACTTAACCTTTTTTGCAGAAACAACTGGCTTGTAGAATGCCTTGTTAAGTAAGTACCACCAAGCAGATGATATAAAATGGCAACTGAAGGAACTCAAAAGCCCGTGAAAAGAGAGCAATTTAGAGACTTTACTAAGACCACAGTTAGGAAAGGTACAATAAAAATTCTGAGAACAAATATACTTTGAGAACAAAGTTGTTGATGTCGTTTCTGCTGTTGCTTCTTTCACGTACGTTAATGGGAACTTGTGATCGGCAATGCTGATTGTAATGTTTAACCCAATTTTTTTAAGTGCTTCAAGAAGTTAAAAATTTGCTTCTATTAAGGAAATTTGAAAACACAATAAAAAAGTTTCAAAATGGTTAATAGGCTAATGAAGCCTCCGCTGATAAAGTCACCTGGCGAATTTGGTACTTCCAATTCAGTCAGAGTGCAAACTTCCGATTCTCCGCCTCCTATCCACAATGCAGGCCTCATTTGGGACAGAACGTTGCGGAATGTCGACTCAGGCCTCTCCACGTCGCGCCCTTTGCTGATCAGCACACCGTCCAAATAAACATGCAAATTTCCTGCATCAGCATCAAACACTAGCACCAACATCATTTCCTCTGAAGATGGCATTTGCTGGAAGACTATGTTGTGGCTCTTAAGTGAACGCTGGCTTTGCTGCAATCTGCTTTCATTTGAGTAAACAGCAAAGCAGAAAGCTGGCCGATCCAAACAGTCTTTCAGTTTAATGGCTTCTTGTGCAAGCCCAACAGCTGTGGGTTTATTTGTAAATGTTGTTATAAGATCACGCATAAGAATTTTATATAAGAAGGTATGCCAGAATAATGATGAAATTTCTCTTATAAGAACAGTTGGAATGAAACTTGTACGAGTTATTTACATAAATTTTCTCCTAGATCTAGATCTTTAACCATGAAGTGCATATGATATAACTCCCAACTCTTACATTACTAAATTTCAAACAAAATCTTCCAAAATGTGCCAAAATGATCCTAGCAATATTTCAATGACTCTCCAAAAAGTAAAATAAATTCAAGCAACTTTTATCAAGAAGGTCTCGTTGATTAAAGAGTTGTCAAAAGTAATCATAATTTACGGACCAAGAATGTAGAGGTTCTTCAACAAATTTCGCTATTATCCAGCCGTAGTGTGCATGAAGTATTTAGCTCAACTAAATAAATCTGCCAGCTTATTTTCGTTTTTTCTTGTTTCTTTTTTACTTCTTATTCATTAGTTTGTTAGTATATGTCGCTGCAAAATGGTTTGTTCAGCTCTGAATCATCTTTCTATTGAATTTAGAAATTTCAAGCATGAACTGTCGTAAATTTAGATATACAAATGCCTTTTATTGATCTTGCTTCGACATTCTACAAAAACGTCCAAACACATCTGCATAGCCATAAGTGGCAACAATTAAAAACAGAGCTACCAAAAAAGGTAGGAAAGACCAAATTAGGAATGGCGAAAAGCTACTTAACCTATGTAATCTGGTTGTCTCTCAATGCTAATTTTGAATCCCCACGAATGGGAACCCTTCCAGAGCTCTACATCAGCAAGAAAACAAGACTCCTCTCGAGTAGAAGAATAATTGATGATTCCATTTGGAGATATGGCTATTGCTCCATTTATACTAGATGCAATCATCGACAGTTCAGTATCAAACTTGAAACACAGGCCTGGAAGAAAGAATGTGTTTTACACATGTTTATACTTACAAATTGCATTTCATTCATAACTTCTTATGTCAACAATTTCTCTAAAGTTTCCCGTATTACAGCTAAGTTACTTCCCGAATTCTTATTATTGGTAAAATATCTGGAAACTTCCAAAGTCACTTTACAATGTATGAAAAGCATGCAGGAGCACACTGCATTGTAAACAGTACACTGAGTGTTGCTTCTTGGCTTGTCAATACCTTTTGGTGTTTCGAAAACAACTTCTTCACTTGGGCTCCCTGCTCCTACGCAGTTCACGCTGCTTACTCTGAACTTTGCCTTGGCACTGTATTTGCAGACATCAAAAGTTAATCGTGTTCTACAGCCTCTGTAAATTTCTTGAAACTTTTTGTCGTGGACATCGGCAAACTTCATCTCAACAACATAAGCCGAGGCATCTTTCCGTGTTCTTTGCCTGACTTCGCTTATGGCCTTCCATACGACGGTTACTGTCGTGTTCTTTGCTAAACATTCCTTGTAAAGTATCTCAGGTGGATCTGTAAATAAATAAGCCTCCATAGAGTAACATGAAGGCAACCAACTTTTGAAGGATTGACGAGAAAAAGAAAACTAAAAAGGCATGTTACCAGGTGTCATACGAGGTACTTGAGGCTGTGAAATGAAATCAACACGCATTCCTTTCCCCATGGCCAGCACAGCAGGATAAAACTTTCCAAATACATTCTCAAAGGTCGATTCGGCGCTATCAGCGGTTATCAAGATGCCGTTGGAAAACACGTTGTAATAACCAGCATTAAGGTCCAGTATGAACTCCAGTACCATGTCTTTTACAACGGAGAGCGGTGTTCTGAACAAAAGTTTGTTATGAACTTGTTCATAGCTTTTGGTTTCATCACCCAACATGAGTACAACTGCATGGGATGAGTCCATTTTGCTGTCTGAAATGGAAATGCAAGGTAAAGTAACTCCGATTGTTTAAAATGATGTAGAAACATATCTGCAATGAACTACAAATTTTGACATTTTTGGTAGATTTTGAAGACATTTGCTTGCCAGGCATTTAGATTGCAAGAAAACTGTGTGAACAATTTCCATTAATGTGGCTATGATAGCAAGGAAGAGAAGTCCCAAACACGCTTTTACATCTGTTTGTTTCAAAGCTCTATATCTGACGTGGTTATAAATTAGTTGCAGTTATTGTAGTGCATTTCAGCTACTTGGAAATCTCCTTAAGCCGGGTTACCTTTCGTCTGTTTTTGAACTTCATCAAATGGAACGATGCCAAACTCAAGTTTACAGTCTCCTTTACAGGGAAATTTGGCGACGCGTGCGCACCAGTAATGAATGCCGCTGGTCAGTGGCGTGTCAGTGATAGCAGGCGATGCCGAATTCTCCAATGATTTGATGCTTCGTAGGTCGGTTGAAAGGCTTATATCAAGACTGGTAAGGTCGTGTGAAAATTTGAAGTCAAACCCTGCAATTAAACGGACATATATTTATGATATAATATAAATATGGACATAATATATATGAGCCTACATGCATATAAACAAACATAAATCAGTCTCAAATGTGTGAATTATGCGAGAATTGCAATTTTCCAAGAAATAAGATTTTCTACTAAAAACCAAACTATAATCGTAAGTACAAAGCCTCTTGAGCAATTTGACAAAAATTGACTCCACGAAGAATGGTGCTAAAAATGTATTCAACCTTTTTAAATTCAATGAATTTTAGGTTGTGTGAGAGATTCTAAGATTTAGTAGCTAGAAAAATACCTGAGGGCATGGTAATTACAAGATCGTCACTCTTTGGCCCTCTTCCTGCAACGTTTCTCGTGCTGACCCGCACGGTAACTTGGCATCCATAGGCAACGCCTTCCAAATTGAAAAATGGGTCTCTCCCCTCGTAAACAACGGAGAAGTCATCATTTATCCCAAGAACCTTTGCGGCTAAGGCATAGCTGTCAACTTGGCCATCAGGCGGCATCCATTTTAAATGAAGAATGCAGTTCCGACCAAAGCATTCTTCTTTAACAAACGTCGGTTGACCTAATAATGCAGGGATGTTAAGGCCAATGTTGTTGTGTCAAGCAAATGTTTTTACAAGCTAAAAGATGCAGCTTTAAAACCAACATTGTCTGAGGAAGATGTGAGATCAAGTAAATTTCTTTATAGAGGCTTCATAAAATTTAAAATAGAATTAAATTGAAATACAAAATTGACACCAAGATGTTCCGCTATGTTGTGGGGGTATGGAAGCTAACCTTCAAGAAAAACTTCACAAAAATTAGGAATATCTTTATAGACGAAGATTTTGAGAGAAATATTTATCCATTCACCAAACAGCTTACCTGGTGCTTCAAGCCAGGATATCTCTTCAATCCCTTTTTGCTGTTTCGATACTTCAATGGACATTTCACCGAATTTTGTTGCCATTGACCAATCAGGCTTGGGAGATGATCCAAGCACAGTGACAGCTTCTTTCACTCTAGAAGAAACATGTCAACGAGTAATGCTTTTCCTGGCACAGAGGACTTAAGACAAAGAAAATTGCAAGAGCAATGGTTTAGTGTGGATTTTCGTTCTGATGTACTATTTTGCAAAGAAAATTCGGATTCTGTGTGATGTGGAATCAATCATGAAAGTTTGTAATAAATGCTAGGAGGCATTATAAAGATAATAGTTTCACATTAATCTCCATAAAAAATGTCATGTCACCAGTGAAATAGATGTTAGCAAGGAATAACTATGAAAGCACTTGTTTTAATAACGAAAACATTTCTTAATCGGCTTACCTAGCTGCCATTGGTTTTACCACCTGAAAAGAAGCCAATAAGTGTTATTTGATGAAAAACCATTTGTAATGTGGTAGAATAAACATGCATTTGTATAGTTGCCTGCACCGTGTATCAGAATCTCAAGACTGCATCATGCTGATTTATAACTGCTTCTAAAGATGACTATAAGTTCAACGCAAGACGATACTTATCTAAAATATCATGAACAATGTATACATGCAGAGGTCCTGAAAACAAAGGGGCGTCTCTTGTACCTGCGTGAAGAGAAGGGGATTTTCTTCCTCCAGTAGAAGCGTTATGTACTCTGCCAGGGATTCGCCAGCAGCTCTAGTGTCCTGGCATCTTTGAGACCCTTGTGAGATTCTCGATATTGCCTTTTCGTATGCCTTGCTGATGTCATGAAGCAGTCGTTTTCTACTGTGTTTAATTGAATATATCAGTTTGTCAGTCTCTCTTTTGACATGAGCCTCCGTTTCACTAGCAATTGTCTGGAATGGAAACAACCACAGGACTCTGAAAGAATATTTCGTGATCTCACCAATGCCACTAGCTGGCACATTCATCGAAGACGAACTGCTACAAAATTTTCAAATCGATTGATCGTGCTAGCATATATATTCTAAAACTCTGAAAATCTCTTCTACTTTTTGTTTATGTTGTTATTTCGTTCTTTAGTCATAAGAATATTAACAACTAAAAAGATGCAAAAAATGTCTGTTTCCACGTAGCCATAAAGAATTGAAACAATGGAGATGTTCTTCAAAGTTTATTAAACTTGTCAGAAGTATCCAGGCCGTTCTTCCAAAAAATCACCAGAATGTATAGCTTATGGCATCGAGTATTTTGTGGCAGATGACAAATTATGATACGTACATTTAAGTAAACTTTACACAAATTTACTAACTAAGATCTACTGCTCGTGTAAATGGAAAATACCAACCTTAAGACAAGAAAATAGACGCTCGTGGTCATCGTATTTCCATTGGCTTTCATGACATGCTCCTTCCAGCGACTCTAACAGCTTTGACAAAGATTCCTAATTCGTGCAAGAAAAATCAGTTACATAAATGCTTCAAGACGAACTGGCCTAAAAAGAAATTTAAGTTTTGTTAGAGTCCGATATAAACCTGCATGGAAGCAATGCTAGTGAAGAAATACAATACCTTCTCCGTTCTACAGTGCTGCACCAGTTCAACTGTGTGATGATGAATATGGCTTTGGTGTCTGCCACTCTTACAGCACGGAACGCTGCATTGAATGCAGAAGTATTCAGCGTGTTCTTCTGGGTGCAGCTCGCATTTAGGCACAAGTTCACATTCCTTCACCTTGTCTCTTGGTGTGATGATGACATGTGTGTTTAAAGGACCTCTGCGTGGGTGCATCGTCTCTAGACAAGCATCACAATACCAAAAGTTGCAGCTCTTGCACATGGCCGTTGCCTCGGCAACAGGGAATTCACAGAATTCACAAGCGAACCTGTGTATGCTCGAATCTAAAAAAGGGCAGATACAGCATAATACCTTTAGGTCTAGACTTGGCAGGGAACACATCCACAATGCCAGCATATTTTGTAGTGAATGCGACGATCAAAACGAGATGCACAACAAATGGTTTAGTGGGCCTAAGAAAAGTTGGAGCTGGATAGCTGCGGAGGACTGGAAGTTAGTGACCCGATAAAAAAAGACTGGTTTAGAAGCAAAAATTCCTAAAGCAGCATCCAGCTTCCATACTCAAAAAGGTTCTACTCGAATCGGTTCGGTAAGAGGTATCCCCAAGAGCAGTGAAAAGAAATTAAATCTCATCATGGCAGAATGAGCTATAGTTCAATAACACTCAGGCATTGTTATCAAGAGTGATGAGAAGATAAATGGTAAGATGTTAAGGTACATAGTAAGGCATTGTCTATAGAAATAGCTTGAATGAAAATTGCAAGACATTGTGTTTAATGCATGTATTTAGGAAGGTCTCCTACTTATTTTCAACGAGATATTTTGTTCGCATGGCGAAGGTCAAGTGTATCAAATCCCGTAAGAAAGTTTGTTCGCGTATTTAAATACCTCTTGATGCCTGAATTTTCGTCATAACACCCTGCATGCAAGTGTTCTTCATCAGGCCATAGACTCCTCCTTTGGGCAATTGGAAGTCAAACCCACAAACTGGACAACTCGCATTGTATCCTTGTGATTGGTTGGTTGCGATGCTGCAAACAATGCTATCATTGTTTGTCTTCGTTTCTGGCACGTACCTATAGTGGGTCGCTGCGCATTCCAAGCAAAGGCTGTGACCGCATGGCAGCAGCACAGGATTGTTAAACCACTTACTGCAAATCTTGCATACCAGTTCAGCCTCCATTCTGCGTGAGCAGAGACTGTTGTAACTATGACAACAACGATAAACAATAACTGAAACTGGATTGTCACGAGAAATGAGGCCCATGTCATTAAATACAAATCAAATAAAATTATATTGTTGCGTTTACACAATTTGAAGGCTGTAGATTTATCCAACATCAAGATGTGATAATCATATCTGACGCCATATCCAGACCTCGAAAGCTTCAAAATAAAAAGTAGCATCAAATGCTGACAAATCAATAGAGCATATCTCCAACTTCAAATTATAAGCTTTTGTAAATGCGATACTGTCAACCAAACAGAGAAGATGGAAAGAGAACATGGAGAATCAGCCGCTTCTGTTGATAGGGGTAGAATAGCTGGCCAATGAAAAGAAAATTAATGAAGTATAATACATCAAAGCAACAACGCAACAGTGCCTTGAAATGCCTTGGCAAATGCTTCCTGGTCGTCAGAATAATTTGAGCTGATCTCTATGGTACAAATCAAGTGAGATGGTTAAATGCGATGGTTACAGACTAGGAAAAAGGTATGAAGATATTTCACAAGAAGATAAATCTTACCTGTTTGAAACATCGAGACTGTTCTGTCCATATGTTAAGAAATCTATTGACTTTAAAGGAATTAATAATTTAGCAAGATGCAATGTGGTTGGGGGAAATAACAGTGCATCTTCTTTTTGACAATTGAAAAGGAATCAGAACATTTATGATACCGCAGAGGTCATGATCATAGGCAAGAATTAAAAGCAGCTCAGTTGATGGAGAGACCGGTTTTGCTTTGCAGCTAAAACCCGCTTATTTGGTTGTCTTTCAAGCTCTCTGAAAGAGGTGATTGAATTTGTGTTCATTTTATTCATCTCATTCAGGCACATTCAAGGGATGCTTAGTACAACTTCGGCCACAAAGACAGTGCGGGTTTTGGTAACGTCTGATGACAAGGGCATTGTATACGAAGACAAGACCATTTATTATAATGAGGAAATACAGAAGCAATCCTTCAGTGCTGGCTAAGACCTTTTGATAGTGCAAGCTAGTAACTAGGCAATATTGAAAGCTTAACTGAACGGAGAACGATTCAGATTGCGGATTCAAACGAGCAACTAGCAGGTCAGAATCCAAATTTCGATCCGTCTCGCTCTAGCCAAGCAACTGCGCACGCCTCTATTCTTTTATAGTAATCATGGGCATTTAAAGCTATTTCTTCCGAGATTCATCTTCATATTATTCTTAACACAAGCGGTTGAGAGTATGATGACCTTGTTGTGACGTGACATTGTCCCACTTTTGGAAGCGGTTGAACAGGGAGACATTACCAAACAGTGCGTGAACTACTCTCCAGTCAGTGAGACAAAAAACAAAACAAGTGTTCCATGCGAATAGTTGTATGGCCATCAAACCGTGTTTATGAAACGAATGCTAAGTATGCCATCAATAAATTATGTCTACAAATATAAATTAGTGCTAATTTGAAAACTTCGGATAGGCTAAGGTGTATCACTGTGAAGAAATTTCAAGGAACATACTCTTTAAAACATAAGCCCCCCAATAAGCTATTCATGAAAATTGATCCTCGCTACAGCTTTCTACTTTATTCTTCTTTATTATTTGCTTGTTTACATTGATATGACGCTCGGTATTCATATCCTATTCACAATAAAAGCATTTCTACAGCATTTTACAGCCTTTAATTCTCCATGGTATTCTGAGACCTTTCATTGGATTGAATACGTTTTGGACTATGAACATTTGAGAGAGCCTTTGTAGCAACAAGACAAGCCAAATCAACGACAAACTAGGAAACATATTTATAATAGCTGAAGGAAAATTGACAAAAGTTTTTGTGAATATCTTTGAGACTGTAAGAAAGAATATAAAGAGTAAACTAAATTGAAACCACTACCAAAGCAACTGGTCTTATTCCCTTGAGATTCGTTGAAGTTAGTGGGGAAAAGAACCGAAACACTGCGCTTTCAGGCATTTTTAGGTGTCTTATAAGGTTCGATCTAATGCCCAAAAGGGCCCTTAGGGCACTAGGATTTATTTCTATGGTCAGTTGAAATTCAGTTAGGCCCTTTAGGCTCCCAAGCATCTTATGTGACTACGTCAACCAATCGATGAACACATGATCAAGCTAGCGCGACAATTGAACGAATCTTGTGATTTTCCTTTAGCTTGAGCCCTCTGAATCCTCGACCTGGTTGCGTTGGAGCATGTAGTTGTCCATGTCGATTGCACGGCAGTGGTGAACAGCGTACCGTATCCTTTCCGCCATGATCTCCTTCGACGTGTATGGTGGCAACCGGAGCACCAGAAAGCACGTTTGCGCGGTCGGAAGTCCATCTATCGGCTGCAAAATAATAATACGCGCTGCAGAAGAGCTGGTCAACCACAAAGTTCTCTCCTCGTGAATGGGGGGCAAACGCTTTTCACCAAGCTCTAGCAATCACGAAGACACCCCTCTCTGGGTGTACTGACTCAAAGCTGACTCTCTAGGGGTGTATTCTTAGCAGTGGTAGTCCCTAGGGGAGTGAGTAGTACCAGCATACCATACTCACATTGGCTTAGATCGTGATTACGTAACGAATCAGTCACTGCTTGGAAATTTGATACCACTGCTATCCCATAGTCGGTGGAAAAATCCGCCAAGACTTATATGTCAAAAACTTCATACACACGCAGACAAATTCAGCAAAATCATAATTCTGAATCATAAAGACGTAGAAATCAACCACGATATATCTCGAAGCTTCAACGATTAAGGCTACATAACTGTTTATTTGATGATATCTCAACACTCGAGCTATTTTTCTGATGAATAATCAACGCAGAATGATTAGTTTTGCTGAGCTATCAAACACATGACATCGCATCGGGAACTGATTACAATGGATACAAAGTAGAAAGGAATACCTTATCTACTCCAATGATCTGCAGCTTTTGAGGGAAATCAGCAATATTTGCCGGCAACCTGGACCTGCCTGAGATGAATCTCAAGAAGAGCATCCTCTCTTCCTGGTCCAGCGACTGGAGGATCTCCCAGAGCCAAATCACAGTCGTACTGGTCGGTTTGAGCTCGCGGTACCTAGAAAAACCCGCATGCCGGTTTAGTACATTGGTGTTTAGAGTAGAAGAGATAGAGTAGAACGGGAAGAGGTTTTGCCCTTAACAACTCAAAACTTCCCGTCACTAAAATCTGCTATGTCCCAGGAGTCTCTAACATTATAACAAAGAAAATCAACATTCTTCGTCATTCTTCTGAGGTCACAGTTTTCTATTACTTTCATGAACTGTATACAGTAACCCGATATTCCAACAAATAAAGATACAAGAAGGTTACCAGTGGCTTTGAACTTTTCCTATCTACTTGCAACATTGTAGAGTATGACTTATTATTAATTGATCTGTTTCGGCAGCAATGTTTTCGTACCTCACTATCTTCTTTAGAACTTCAATATCGATCGTACGTGCACCACAGACGAGCTCTTCAAACGTTTCCGATTTCATAAGGAGAAGGACTGGTACCGGAATGATGTCCTTCAGTCCCTCCCGGACTGCTGCAGCCTGGGCAGTGGACTCTTCAAGCCGGTGCCTGATGGCGTGGTCCGCATACTCAACTCTGTTGTTAAACGTTAGCGGTTTACTCTGACCGCCCGGAATCACCGGGACAAACCGCCCGTCCGAGCCTTGGCTCTCAAATGATTCAAGAGGAATGGTCTAAAAAAGAAATGAAAAAATGTAAAAACGAACATTGTTCAGAAGTAATGAAGATGCCGTATGTTACCCCCTTCAAGCTATGCAATTTTACACGATACACATCTTTGGCTTAAAAAGAGGATATTCAGCTTATAGTTGGATCTCAAGAACTCAGAACTCGTGAAATCGGACCCTTGAATAACTAAGACGTTTAAATCTCACAGTAATGAAAATTTTACGTTTATCTTGGCTGTCAATAGATCGGGGATAGCTCACTTGCAAGGAAATGCCTTGCCACTTAAAAACCTTTTCAGCATTAGCACTAAAAACCATGCATCTGCATATAAGTGTCTTAATTGATTAAATTAATATATAGATCAATTTCAATAGGAAAAGATATGACAAACAAGGGCCATGACAAATCATAAGTATCAAGATTAAGCAGCGATCAGGGTCAAGGGGAAACACTTACTTCTGAGAAGGAGTCCTCATCAATGCCACTCTTCTCGATATCCCGGATGCCTCGGATTGTTCGTAGAAACAGCAAATCAATCTGAATGGACAAATTGCATTGATGAATAGATGACTTGTTAGAGAGAGCATGCACATTTGTACTATTGAAAATAGATATGAATTGGTTGGGAATAGATATGACGAAAATTGGAGAATGATAGACGCGTGCAATGACCTCTTCTATGTCGTCGACAGAAAGCTTGATGCCGACCAGTTGCTTCCAGACGGTTGGCGCCAGATGGAGGTTGAGTGGCTTCTTCGTTCGAATTGCGATTCCCATGAGGACGCCGAGGAAGCGAAGGTGCTCCAGCTCTTCTTCGGAATTCGCATTTGGATTCAGAATGAACCTAGAGGGACATCCACGGAACAGGTCGTTAAATCGATAAAGAATGAAATGGAAAAAGAAGACGATTGTGATAGTGAAAACAGACCAGATAAACAATGGTAAATTATTATGCTTCTGTTCAACTTGTTTAGGCTTTCAGGTCGGAATCATTCCCAAGGATTACCTATTTTCTTCAAGCAATAAAGTAAATTGATGGGATTTACCTGTCTCTGTTGTAACCAACATCAGAAACACTGTTCGGTGTAGGGATTAATAGTTTCAGATCAAACTCATCTGATTCAAGTTCCTAAGAATATGAAATAACGTAACATAGCGAGGCGTCACAGTTGAAAGACAATAATTGCTTTAAATTGAAAAGATCTGAAACTGAAGATGAAGTGCAATGCAGCAAACCAAGAAACTATCAATAAATAACATAACATACATAACATAACATATGATAATAAAACATAACATAACATACATAACATAACATAATATATATTACATAACATAAAATAACATAACATAGCACGACATAATATTTCACAGCAAGCCATACTGTGGAATGACACATGGCGGAACATACCTGGCACATTTCAGTCATGATCTCATCAAACACTCCACCGGCATCGTCTGCGGCCTCATCCACTAAGCGAATCTTCCAAGCACGTGACGGAAAGCAAAGATCCTTCGGTTTGTGCTTCAGGATTTGCTTGGCAACCTGTCGAAACACGGAGTCACACTTCTTGCCCCTTGATGAAAAAATCAAGAAAGCGTCTCTACATTTCATGGTGGTAGAAAGAAGGCGATTACTTCATACAAAAATATTGATAAAAGCACCCTAAGATCGGTAAAAAGCGCTGAAAAATCCATATCCAATGACAAAAATTAAAAATTTCTCTATCTCTCAAAACTCTCTATAATCTCATAAGAAATCAGACATGTTCGTCTGTTTCAATCCGTCCTCTAATGCTCAGAGCCAGCACATTGGTGTTACTGATCAATTTCATTTCAAAATAATTCTTCGTTTTACCATTGGTTGTTAATGAAGCCAACCATAAGATATGGCCTTGACAAGCAAATCAAAGAAGACAGTATCAATATAATCAATGCATACTGCCAAATCAAACGCAACTCACACAGAAGCCTTAAATCATTCGATACTTACTTGCTATCGAATCTTTTGACTCGAATCTGCGGACCGCTGTTTTTATGGTTAATCATCGTCCTGTTAATAGCACGAATAAGAGGCAGGGAGTAGACACGAGGCGACAGCAGTGCTCGAAGTCTTCCATTGCGAATTCCCTCAACAGCACGTGACAGGATGCCCTACAGAATGTTACACATCCATTAGAGGCTGCTGACGTAACGTACTTCGATGTCATAAGAACAAGTCTCACGCTTCCCGTATTATGGGTTCTTACAGCTCCTGCATTAAACAGAGTTTTTCAAAGCAGTAATAATTGAAGTACGACGCTGTAAGATGCGAGCCAAAATGACGACAACGCAACCACCACCACCACCCGACCCCCCTCATGTCTGAGTTTAACACGTACAAGCATTGCAATGAGCTCACCTCGCCTTCTCTAAAGTCAATCAATCTCCAAGACTTGGACACCAGAGTAGAGAATCTTTGCAAAACCGCCAATCGGTCTCTGATGTCCACGACTGCGCACTCTTTCAGGGCCGTGAACTCTCGTGGGATGCAGTTGGGAATTCCCAAATCATCTAGGCCTGATCGGTTGACGGGCAGAGGAGAGGCCATCCAAGCTGCACTGTGCGACTTCCCTGAAAACGCCAAACAAACAGCACGGCATTACCGTAAGCTACTCAACACTAATGCGCAAGATGATTGTCCACCTCAAGCAAAAACAGGAGCAGTCGCTTTCTCAACTTATCACAAACTGCAAACCTGCGGAAATCTGTGCAATTCCCTTGCCCTCTATCTTCAGTACTTTGGTGGGCACGGGCTGCGGTTCGGTGTGGCTCAACCCGAGTTGTCCGTCACTGTTGCTGCCCCACGACCAAACGTCGCCTTTAGAGTCGAGGGCCAAAACGAACTCGGAGCCAACTGCGATGTCCCAGATCACGGCGTCGCCGAACGAGGACACCAACATCGGGAACAAGTGGTCATTCCGTCTTCGCTCGTACAATCCGATGGAACGCGCTAAAACGCAAAGACAATCAACGTATATCTATACCGATTCACAGCAAAACTCCATCTGAGAAAACCGGTTTCATTAACAAACTCGATATTAATGTTCACATAACTATGTTTATTTGCTCAATATTTGTTCAATCAGAGGTTGTGTTGATGTTTTAACAAAAAGGTGAATCTTTTATCTGGATAACGGTGCAATTGCGACATTTCAAATTCATAGCAACCTCTAGAAAACACATGGTTAAAAATAAGAGTCACTCTGGCAGGAAAGACAATGGCATGACAATGTGTATGACCTTAGAGGAAGGGCAGACACAAAACGTCACAATGTGACACAAAGTGCAAACTGAACTAAATTAATTCATGAAATGGCATCCAAAGGACAAAAGAACAGAAACGGGCAATTAAAAAAACGACATACAATATCCAAATATGAAGACTTTTCCTGACTTTGTAAGAGCGACCGAGAATTGAGTGCCACAAGCGACCTTTTTGAGCTCCTTGTTGCTTAACTGGCTTACTACAGTTGGTGTCGACTTGTTTGAACAAACTCCGATGCCAAGCTGACCAAATTCTCCTTCCCCACATGCCCAGAGGGTATTTCCATCAGCTGATACGACCAGTGTATGATTAAGTCCACAAGAGACCTGGCCATAAACAAAACAAAATGCCAATTGGCTTTGAAATTCTTTTGATGATAGAAACAAACAAAACGTAACAAGAACGTAACAATTTTTTTATCATTCTGTTCTGATTAATCACATCCACAGCAAAAGACCTACCTGGCCGAATTTTTCTCCGTTCACCTGAATTCTTTGTGGCAGTTTTTTATTTTGCGAGCTTCCGTCTCCAAGCTTACCAAAATCGCCATTTCCAAAGGTGAAAAGCTTGCCGTCTGAAGTGACCACTGCAGAGCTCTTATGTCCGCAGGCAACCTGTCCAGTTTAATATTGAAATCAGAAAGAACCCTTCAAACGTTGGCTCAAGTAAACATATCGAATAAGACGTTAACAGTAAAAAGTAAATCTTGAGTGGAAGTAGCAGCTTCAACAAACAACTGATGGGCCTCTAATTAAACTGAATACGAACAATGTTCAGCAATTCTCAAAATTTCAAAATTTTCAAATTTTAAAGGTATAAACCAAAGCTTCGTAAATGTTTTTTTGCCTTTTGGAGAGAGTTTGCATACTGTTAACAAAAGTAGACAGCCCTCTCTAGAGACTGACAGCAATCTTTAGAATACGCAAAGCGCCAAAAAAGAGAACGCAAGGGCTTTCTACCTGAATGACTTCCTCTCCTTGCAGAGCCATGATCAGCTTTGGCTTTCGCTGCCGCTCGCTCGATCCGTGACCGAGTTTCCCATAGTCACCGTCCCCCCAGCTGAAGACCTCACAAGAATCCGTCAACGCCAGGGAATGTCCGTCGGACCCCAAAGACGTTGCTAGCTGAACAACGATGTAACCTGTTTAAAGAAGGTCGCTTAAGCTTGAGTAATTAAAAGTTTAGCCATGTGCAGAAATTTCCCCAGTTAATTCCTCCTCATTGCTTGTGGATATTGGAAAAGCAGCCCTCTTGACAAATCTCACGTACCTGCAAGAGCGGATATTGGCGTCAAGGTAACCAAATCGTCAGAATTGCCTTGGCCAAGACGTCCGTAGCTTCCCTCGCCGCAAGCCAGAACAGTGCCACTCACTTGGACCACAAATGTGCAGTTTTGGCCGCAAACGATCTGTCTCACTTGAGTTATGGACGTCGCAAGTTCCGGTTCAGAAATGCTCGTTCCCAGGCCGGCTAACTGTCCATGAGAACCGGATCCCCAGATGTAAACATCTTTTGGAATTTCGACTTCCCAGTCCCCTGGTCGCTTACTGACCCACAATGCAATTTGCTCGTCCATCGAAAAAGTCCACTTTGAATTATCCTACAAGAACATTTCATTTTTCAATTTGAAAATTGCCTCAATGAAAAAATTGACTTGCAGTGGAATGATGCTTCATAAACATTTGAAACTTTACAGAAGAAGAGCTTTGACCAGCGACCTTCTTTTGAAGCCAAAATAGCAAATGAAGCCGCACGCCAGGGAAGTCATTCCTTCGGGAATTTTAAAATCGGTACTGCGTAATTCTAGTGACTAAGAGTCTGCAAACATAAAATACATTTTTAATGAAATTCCATTCTGATCGACTTGTAACTGAAATCCCGTTGGCGCTCTATACAGTTTGTTATGTACTTCATTAAGAGCTCACCAATCCGTTGCCGTCGTTTGTCTCAATGCCTTTAGCAAATGAGGGCGGCATTGGCTGTCGTTTGAAAATGGCGTCCGTCGCTCCGATAGTCAAGCAAAAAGTTTGGAACCAGGACCAATCCTGCATGCAGCTCTCTTCAGCAACATGATCATTTGAAGATGAAATGAAAATATCTTCCAGCTTCAGAAAAACAGCCAATTCGGCTAACGCTGACATCAGTTGACTGTGTTTCAACTGTGTGAGAATGTTTATCTGGTTCTGAAGCAGAAAAGGAGGCTAGTGTTAGGTCGAAAGGAGGCTGGATTTTAACACGAAAAACCGTCAACAAAAATCCTGATAAGAAATTAGGAATTCGCGAGGCGATTTTTACTATTGATGAAATGAATGAAATTGAAAAAGAGACACAACTCTAGGAATTCATTCCACTCGCTGTAAATGTATTTTCTCAAAAGCACGTATTAACTGCATGGAAAGCATTGCCAGGAAGTTCTGATTCACACTAAGCGCTTTTTAGGTCCAAAGCCAATCAACACATTTGAAATATTTATAACATAAAACTAAAAAAGTATGACTACCAAGTAGGGGATATAAAATAACGGAAGAGATTCTCGACGATAAGTAACCCCAGAAAAAGCTGGGAAATGCTGCAGAAGAAGAAACAGAAGAAAAATAACACCAAAAGAAGAAGGAGAGACAGAAAAGGAAGAAGGAAAAGAAGAAAAAGAAAAAGGAGAAGAAACAGAAAAGGAAGAATATAAAGAAGCTGATGATGAAGAAGATGATGAGGAAGAAGTGGAAACGAAAAAACGAGAAAAGGAAAAACGGAAGAAGAAAAAGAAACAGAAGAAGAAAAAGAAGAAGCAACAGAAGATGATGACGACGAAGAAGATTTATTGCATAAAGTTTGTACGGCCTTATTAACTATTAAGGTAGAGGCAAAACTCTCCAATACTAGAATTCAGAATATACAGCATCTAGATACCTCTTCATAATTGTATTGATCCAGCAGCATTGTCGGCAGCCTCTCCAAAAACGCTCGTAAATACAGTGCCTCGCTCAGCCCAGTGATGCCATGTTCAATCAGCCTCGTTCTGCAGTGTGAAAGCAGCCTCAGCTTCTCCTGCTGATCTTTTGTAATCTTGATGACACTTACCTCGTGGCTGGCCTTTGAGGTAACCGCCAACCCATGGTCATTCATCCAAACGAGATTTGTTATTGCTGCCTCGAAATGATGTGACTGGATAACAAGACCATCTTGTAGGTTCCAAATGTTCACGATGCCATTGGCACAGCCAGTGGCTAACATTGTCCCAGCATTGTTGTAGTCTAAGCAAACAATAATTCCCTCGTGCCCATGAAGCGAGAAGGAAGGCTTCTCTTTTCCTGTATTCATCTCCTGGGGCAAATGGTTCACGTCCTGTTCTCCCTGCCTCGCAAGCAACGCATCATTAGCCTCTGTTTGAGGTTCTTCGTCTGCCTTGATGGGTGATGTGTAACACAACACTGCAGTGTCGTCATTTTCTACGTCTTCTTTAGATAAAGCCTTGTGCAGATTCCAAATGTGGATTTCTCCACTAGTACAGCCACTACAAAAAAGCAATATTACTGTAGTAGCCAAAAAAACCCAAAGCCCCATTTTATAACTTGAAGCTTGGAGTTCACTTGACAACTTATGAGTATTTTGATACTTTGCATGCTAAAATGAAGGAAGATGAAAAGGGTACGAATGATTGCCACAAATGTTGTATGGCTGGCCTCAATGATGACATTGCACTAGTATGCCTTCTCTACAGTTTCACAACACTGTTGCTCCCCTGGAAGAAAAAGGCTTATTCTTGTATACCAAGTAGGGTCAGCCGGAAGGCCTAGTTTCGACGTTGCTCACAGCAAAAGGTAACAATGAGCACTTACGTGGCGACTTGGATTGTGCCATCTGGGAGGAGGCATGGATTCCAACAGAATACAGTCGGGCTGCAACAAACGTGCTTCAAAGTATGAAGTAAAGCAACGCCATCTTGAACTTCCCGCCAAATCTTGAAGGAAATAAAACAAACACTAAACATAATCAAATAAGAACATATTATAAAACCAAATAGCAAAATGAAAAATATCAACAAAACCTGTACTAATGCTAGATTGTTCTTAAGGGGCGGGTTACAAAATCGTTCAATTTCAATACATCACAATGGGAAGAAAGAGCGGAATGTGGTTTTTGTATGCTTAAAGTACTTTTTCCTATGAAATTCTTGCAGTCTATGCAGATGTCGGAAAATGACTAGAATCTGAAAAAATAATAGTTAGTTGCGGATCGAAAAACATTTAAGAAGAAAGTTTTAAGAAGAACGATTGATTGTCTGTATAATGACCAACCAAAGTCTACTTCACATCTTTTTGTAGAGCACAAGGGAAAAGCCGAACTCGAGATAATGTCATCAGGTGTATAAAACATACGTAGCCAAAGCGTACCTTCACAAACTGATTCTCTGCTAATGACGCAAAACATTCCCCATTTGAGGAGAACTGTAGCATCAAGATGAGCTCCTGAGAGAAAAGCACATAGTTCTTACTGTAGCTTCACTTTACTGTACTAACAAATTTTACATCGATACGACCATTAATAGTCTATTGCGACGGAACATTTTAAATCACGAGAATCGAACGTAAGGAACAATTCGTAAAAAATCAAAATAGCTAAACATGCATTACTTCATGCTGTTTCTGCCAACTTCTCACTCCTAAGAGAGCTTTTAACTTTAACACCTTTAACACCAACTTTAACAACTTTAACACCAAGAGAGCTATATCTTAACTCTGGTGTTCTTTTGACATAACATTCTAGCTTTTACGATTCAAAACTAACCTCGTGTCCCTGAAACCTCTTTATCAGCTCATTGTCCTTTCGAGCAACAAGTATCACACCATCAATGTAGCCAACAACGAAAGGTTCTTTGATGCTGTGCCAAGACAAGGCGCAAACAGGAACTAGAAAGTGGACGTATCATTTAGCAATACGCTTAGCTACGTAGCAGCCAAACCCATGTTCTCAAAAGCTCGGCTAATAAACAACAGTGATAGTGAAAACCTAGGCCTCAAGAACATACCTTCTCTTCTACACTGCTCCATTTCAACGCGATTGAAGTTGTAGTTATCCTTAATGTCAATGATGGCCACAGATCCATCGATACGGCCTAGCAATAGCGCGTCCTTGCTTCTCGCTTGCTTCAGACTCGACTCGGCAACATTAGGCCATGCTAGGCACATGATATGACTCGAGCTGCTGTCCACATGAGGGAGACCCCCCGAAACAGCCCATATGCTTACTAAGCTACCCTTCGAGCCACAAATCAGCGTGCCAGGGGGGTTGCATCGCAGGCTGCTGATGTTTGTTTCCTGGCTGCTCCAGTCGCCCAGGCAGTGGCTATAGTCCAAGAAGTCTAGCTTCTGCTGCACCATGCTTCGACCTCGGCTGCCGAACTTCCATATCAGCGTTGTATCTTCACCGCTAGATTTTAAATACAAAAACATACATTCCTACAAGAGGAAACCCAGAAATGACACCTGGATACGTTATACCAGCAGAACCTGTTTTCTACGTCACAAGTCAACCTATATTACGCGCCAATTATACTGCAACAAACAAAGCCCTGTTCTACCCTATTACAATGCTTAACACATAATGCTTATACGCCATAGTTCACCTACCAGTAACATACCCAAGCCCCATATCTCAGGCAAATGCAGCTTAAGACAATAATTGAGTTCACCTCACCTTGCAATCAGGAGATTTTTAGCAGAGTTCCATACACAGTAAAAGACTTCACCATCATCGTTTCTGAATGTCGAGATACTGCATTTAGGTAGATCGCCTGTCAGGAAAGAATAATTTCAATATATGTTTAGGGCAATGAGTTAGCATTCAAAGCTAAATAGAAATAGAGGTAGCAAGAACAGCAATATCTTAGTTGAGAGATAGTTGGCAACAAATTGTTATCTCTAAAAGGACAACAGTCCATCGCGAATGGCAAACAAGGAAAAGTGAAATACATGACAAATCAGGCACAACATGGAAAACACTTTTAACGAAGGCAAGCTCAAGACAAATTTAACAAAAGAAGACAAGACATGACATGACATGTCATTGCAAGATACCACATGGCAAAACATGTCATTGCAAGATAAGATATGCCAAGATAAGATATCATATGACAAGACAAGTCAAGGCAAGATATGACATGACAATATATGACATGATATGACAAGAAAATAAAATGCAAGATAGGACATGGTAAGAATAGGACATGATAAGATATGACATGACATAATGGTACAACGGGATCATGGTGATAACAAGAGGCGTCAATGAAAGCAAGTTGATCATTACAGCTGAACGATGACAAGGTATCTTCATTTAATAAAAAAAGTGGTACCATACCATTCAAGTCTGCGGATGGCAATTTAGAAGGTGCTGGACCCCGGCTTGTCATCGATGCAAAGACCTTTACCATTTGCACAACAGACCATCGTCGAAAGTGTGAAGGCAAATAGGTTGACAGGCAGCACGCTGCTAATGAGTCAACAAGCTCCAAAATTATCGTCTTTTTGCTGCGGCTATTCAGCGAACTAGAGACTTCTATAAAACAAAAAAATGTCAATGCATGCTAACATTCACTGATGCAAAGGTGAAGAGTCAGGTTATTAGAGAGAACAGCAAGCCCCGCGACGTGGAAGGAACAATAGAAACATTATTAGTTAAAAGGACCTTCACAGCTGAACAGCTCCACAAGCGACTGGATGAATTTGACTTCACTTCCTCTGCCATTAGCGGGCTCTTCTTCTTCCCCTCCGGCATCGTTCTTCAAATTAGCATTAGTGGCCTTCTTTCTTGTTACACTCTTAGGATCTGGGGGTTGTTGAAAATAAAGATATCAATGAATACGATACAAATCGACGTCATGCTTTTTTATAAGAAGGGTGGTGCGTTTAGCAATTTTATTAAGATATAATAAACAGGAGGTCATGTAATTTTGAATAGGTGATCATGGATTGATCAAACTCTCTCCAGTAGATATCAAGGGAAGGCCAGTTTGCTGCTCACAAACCTTACAAGGATCACAAGGACCTTACAACACCTCGACATAAATAAATTAGAGATGGTTTTAGATGCGTTAGAGGTAATTTGCATTGGCTTTAACAGTAGTCAAAAAATTGAAAAGCTACAGGGGAAGCAAGGTCTGTTTTTAATTCTCTAACTAATGAGTTGTAAATTTGAAAATTGTAGTGTAGAGATATAGGCTTGGATATGCCTGGCAAATGAAATTTACCTTTTGCTTCCCGGAGCAGAACATCGCTGCAGTACCTCGCTACATCCCTCATTGATCTCTCACTTTGGCACATAAAAACCTTGATCACAACGGATAACACTTTGCAGCCCGATTCGCCCTCTTCTCGTCCCATGTTCACTGAGCCCTCTGATTTGGAGCATTCTCCCGAGAAGATATTTTGATACATCAGCAGAAAGTCGATGAAAGACTGGACCTCACTGAGGCCTAGCTCTGCCAACGCTATGCTTATTTCGGCGAAACTAAGGGTCCTTACCAGAGAGTCGAGCACTGAAAATATGATGTTTCTTGACATAAAGATCCTACAAGCTTTCGAAACTCTTTCTACTGCATACAGCCGGCCTCTTTGCTGCTTGATGCTGTTTGCCTGCACCCCCAACGGCTTTCTGAACGAAAGTGGACTTGCATCTTCTCCCGAATCACTAATAATTAAACTCGAGTAGTTTGTTTCCACCGACAGCTTGCCAAGGGGATCTTGACCAGCAAATTCAACAACAGGCGGAGTGTTTTTACAATCAGTTAGGCCGATCGCACAGAGGTGTTCGGACAAGAGGTGGCTGTTGGGAAAGGGAGGGCCTTCTGGGATAGTGAACATGTCTCGCTTTGGCTGCGGAGCTGTTGGTGCACCAGGCGGTGGCTCTATTGAAGAAAAAGGCGATAAACAGTATGTTGATGCTACAGCCAATCAGCGCCAAGGCCAGTTTCCATTCTAACCACCAGCCTGTCCCTACCCCAACATTCGTCACATTACAAGTTAGACATTTAATGTACCTGAATCGGGATACATTCGTACTCATCGTACTTCAAAGAAAGGTAAATTTCAATACAGCTTTATCACTTTAAATTATAACGCTTTGTCAAATAATATATCGACAAAGTATTCCAACATTTGAGAGTTGAGCCAACCCGCCAACAACAGAAAATAAGTTGAGCCAATGTTTATGTTTATAAAAAATTTGTCTTTCGTGTAACTTTGTATCGTTAGATTGCACCGGTTGAAAAATGTAGGGATTTAAGAGGGGCTAGTTTCGACCCCCGAGAAATCGCTTGCTTCAAAATCCCCCCCCCCCCCAAAGCTCAATATGCTTTCAAGCTGCATGAAGATAAGTGAATACCAACCCTTCTCCTCCGCCATTTCGACCCCCAGCAAGTCAGGAGCATCTGCTACTGCGCGCAAGTCAAATGGATGGCTGAAACAAGCAACAAAATCCTTCAATTCCTGTTCAAATTCATTTTCACTACATTATTTCAAATAATCAAGACTCTTATTTGAAAAGGCAGCGAAGCAAAATCGTATATAGTGAATCCCCGAAAAGGTACTTAGGATCAATTTCAGGGTATGAAGGCTTTTAGGGTCCCTTACTTAAAATTTCAGGATTCATCACAAAGAGATGCATTCAACACTATTTTTTCCTTTTGGAAATGTGATTAATGACACAATTACCAACTATTAGCTAAGAATCCCAACAAAGCATTAGCTCTTACATAGGAGGGGACATTCAGACCGTAAACACAGACAAGCTTTTTCGTCAATGGTCCAATCAAATAAAGTCTTTTTAAAAGTAAGCGTACAAAAAAATACATGCAGTCTTCAAAGTTTATGGTCTATAAGTACAGCCTTGTCAGATTGGCAACCCTTATGCTGTGGTGCGATTTGGAACAAAAAATGTCTCACAAACAGTACTTTAGATGGCGTTCATATGTATTCCAAAAACTCGTAACAAAAACAATTTTGGCAAGCTACCTGCCACATGGATATTTCATTTGCAGTTATGTTTTTTAAAACACATGACGCATCTATCCATTCCTTTTTTTATGCCCTTGGAATAAGTACCCATTATATTTTATCACACTGAAGCAGGTTCTTAATTATAATGATTTAGGAAAAACAGCCTCTAGGTTCTTAATTTCGTAGGTTCTTAAATGCGGGGGCTTATTGCATGTTAAAGTATTAGCAGAGAATGGAATAAGTGACTTTTCTAGTGCCCCCAAATGGATACTCACCTTTTGGGAAAAGAGGACAAATACTGCTGCTCTTTAAGTTGATCCATGTACAATTTGCGGCAGTTGATGCAGAGGAGGTAGTAAGGACTGCCGGTGCCACATGTCCCCCCAAACCAGCCATCCACATACTGGCCATTACTACGGTATCCATGACGACTGTTGCTAGTACCACAACCAGGGTGCTGCGTGCGCATATGGTTGTTGAATGACTTGGCGGTCGTTTGGCAAATCTCGCAATAAACAGCGGCGTTGGAAGAGGACTGTCCGGAGGCATCGTTCCTTCCAGTCAATGGATTGCTGCCTTGAAACTGGCGAAACAAAAGGAGAGGGAATAAGAAAGCGGACCGTAAAACGCGTGAAGCAGGTTTTCCATCGGAAACAATGGCCCACAAATACAAGCTACAAAAGGGCTAAAAAACAGCATGTTACACAATCTACCTACATCTAGAGCACTACTCGAATAAATTGGCCCGTTGCTAGTTACGACGGTATTCCCTAACAATGCAATAAATGCTAATGATGGCCAAATGACTAAAGTTAAGAAAAACTAGAATTACAAGTAGTTACCTCTCCAAAAAGGTGTCTTTCTAGAAATGTGACATGTCTGGACAGGGACACAAAATGTGACGCGCTGTCCTCCGTGCCATTGTCACTGTCATAACTGTCAGCCGACATGTCCTCCGTTTCGTAATTGTCCACTGTCCCATACATCTCGTCATCTATTCTCATTTCTGCTTGCGCGACGGTCCTTCCTGCACTGTCAGTCTCTGCGATACTCGTTGCCCCGGTAACGCTGTCTTGCTCAGAATCCTAGAGAAAAAAATAGATTCGTAATAAATGAATCAGTACCAATTTTTCAATAATCAATTGGTTCTAAAGTAAATTATCATATACAGTAACAAATCTAGTACATCATGTCTGTAAATCAAAATACAAAATGGAACTTCTCGGGAGTAAAACTGAAAACTAGCCTCTGCATCAGAAAGAGGGTGCTCCAATAGCCAAGTGACAAGACTCATTATACTTCTACGTCCGTTATTCGCACTCAAAGCCAAGTCGATGTGCCTCCTTGAAAAGCCCATCTCAATGAGAGGCTCGACAGACGCAGGCTCATTTGCTGCTCCGTTTGCTGACGCGGCTGCAGCATTGAGGTCCACACGCCTCCCCCGACGGGAGGGCAGCGATGGCGGCTGCGTGCCGACACCGTCGTCTCGGGTGCCCCTCGTGGAGGAGCCGACCTGATCTAGCTGAGGCATTCGGCCACGCGCAAGTCGGCGCTGCCTCAGTTCGCTGTTCACCCAGCCTCGTTCGCGTAATTGTCGCACAGAATACGCAACAGGCTCTCGCCAATCAGATTCAGGAGACTCAGACCTCGAAGTGGATTCGTCGCGACATGCGGATGCGCAGGGTTCGACCTCAGTTGCCTTGCTTCTTGCTTCTGTTTCAGTCACGTGTTCCTTGAATGGTGCGGAGTGAATGGCAACATCGTGTGACAAACCAGCCTCGTTCCCATCGGCATCATGAGCATGAGCACCTTGGTGGGGAAAGGAATGTGAGGATTCTCGTTATTCGATTGAAGCATTTCGTTTACTTTGAAACTTCGTCAAAAAACATTCTTGGAACTAAAGATTTCTTCTGCTGAGTTGTTCTTGCTATTTTCAGATCGAAAACAACTTTTGTTTCAAGATATGGAGCTGGCCCTGTTAAACTTGTTGATTCTTTGCAAGTAAGAAGAGCTAGAAACACAAATGATTCTTTACACATTCTTTGCGTTAATGATATTTTAGTTGTTGGTGCATGTACAATTTGACTGGTGAATATTTTATGCTATACGTTGTTACTTTGAGAATTCTCGCTTAACAGAGAAACATGATACTTAATTCAAAAAATGAAAGAAGCTCAAAAACAAAGCGATTTAAACAGACAACCCTGCAACCAAACTCTGGCATGAAGAAATGGACAGACAACCATAAAGTAGATGACTTAAAAAATAAAGCAACGGATTTAATTTTTACCGCCATTCTCTCCTTCAACAGACTGCATCGACTTGCAGAAAAGCACCGAAAGGCATCTCTCGAAATCAGCAATTTCAAATTTGGCGTGCATCGGGCTTCTTTCAAGGCTGAACTGCAAAATGTGCCTGAAGAGATTTCGGAACAAGTCCATCTTCAGAATGCCCTCCTGCTTCTCCTCTTTCTCGGGCGTGCCTCTTTTTCGTGTCTTGTATTTCCGCAGGTGATAATGCTTAAAGACCAACTGGCCAAAGATAGATGATTGAACCATCGTGAGGACCGACTTTAGACTGCATACCATCAACTGACTCAATTCGACCAGACTGAGTTCCTCTCGTGGGCTGATCTCAGTCCAGGAATTATTCTGGCACTCCAAGCTTATTGAATCACAGGTTTGGGATGTTAGCTTAATTGAGGCTTTGAGCAGTGTTAAGAAAAATGGAACAGATTCGCCGAATTTCAGCTTGGGCGGCTGCACTGGTAGAAGCGACGAGCTATTGTACAGGCTGAAAAAGGTAACAAAAAGGAGAAGTTAACAACTGAAGAGGTGAACACAAAGAAGAAGTAAACACAAAGAAGAGGTGAACACAAAGAAGAGGTGAACACAAAGAAGAAGTAAACACAAAGAAGAAGTAAACACAAAGAAGAAGTAAACACAAAGAAGAGGTGAACACAAAGAAGAGGTGAACACAAAGAAGAGGTGAACACAAAGAAGAAGTAAACACAAAGAAGAGGTGAACACAAAGAAGAGGTGAACACAAAGAAGAGGTGAACACAAAGAAGAAGTAAACACAAAGAAGAGGTGAACACAAAGAAGAGGTGAACACAAAGAAGAAGTAAACACAAAGAAGAGGTGAACACAAAGAAGAAGTAAACACAAAGAAGAAATAAACACAAAGAAGAGGTGAACACAAAGAAGAGGTGAACACAAAGAAGAAGTAAACACAAAGAAGAAGTAAACACAAAGAAGAAGTAAACACAAAGAAGAAGTAAACACAAAGAAGAAATAAACACAAAGAAGAAGTAAACACAAAGAAGAAATAAACACAAAGAAGAAGTAAACACAAAGAAGAAATAAACACAAAGAAGAAGTAAACACAAAGAAGAAGTAAACACAAAGAAGAGGTGAACACAAAGAAGAAGTAAACACAAAGAAGAGGTGAACACAAAGAAGAGGTGAACACAAAGAAGAGGTGAACACAAAGAAGAAGTAAACACAAAGAAGAGGTAAACACAAAGAAGAGGTGAACACAAAGAAGAAGTAAACACAAAGAAGAAGTAAACACAAAGAAGAAGTAAACACAAAGAAGAGGTGAACACAAAGAAGAGGTGAACACAAAGAAGAGGTGAACACAAAGAAGAAGTAAACACAAAGAAGAGGTGAACACAAAGAAGAGGTGAACACAAAGAAGAGGTGAACACAAAGAAGAGGTGAACACAAAGAAGAAGTAAACACAAAGAAGAGGTGAACACAAAGAAGAGGTGAACACAAAGAAGAGGTGAACACAAAGAAGAAGTAAACACAAAGAAGAAATAAACACAAAGAAGAAGTAAACACAAAGAAGAGGTGAACACAAAGAAGAGGTGAACACAAAGAAGAAGTAAACACAAAGAAGAGGTGAACACAAAGAAGAGGTGAACACAAAGAAGAGGTGAACACAAAGAAGAAGTAAACACAAAGAAGAGGTGAACACAAAGAAGAGGTGAACACAAAGAAGAAGTAAACACAAAGAAGAGGTGAACACAAAGAAGAGGTGAACACAAAGAAGAGGTGAACACAAAGAAGAAGTAAACACAAAGAAGAGGTGAACACAAAGAAGAGGTGAACACAAAGAAGAGGTGAACACAAAGAAGAAGTAAACACAAAGAAGAGGTGAACACAAAGAAGAGGTGAACACAAAGAAGAAGTAAACACAAAGAAGAGGTGAACACAAAGAAGAAGTAAACACAAAGAAGAAATAAACACAAAGAAGAAGTAAACACAAAGAAGAGGTGAACACAAAGAAGAGGTGAACACAAAGAAGAGGTGAACACAAAGAAGAAGTAAACACAAAGAAGAGGTGAACACAAAGAAGAGGTGAACACAAAGAAGAGGTGAACACAAAAGAAGAAGTAAACACAAAGAAGAGGTGAACACAAAGAAGAGGTGAACACAAAGAAGAAGTAAACACAAAGAAGAGGTGAACACAAGAAGAGGTGAACACAAAGAAGAGGTGAACACAAAGAAGAAGTAAACACAAAGAAGAGGTGAACACAAAGAAGAGGTGAACACAAAGAAGAGGTGAACACAAAGAAGAAGTAAACACAAAGAAGAGGTGAACACAAAGAAGAGGTGAACACAAAGAAGAGGTGAACACAAGAAGAAGTAAACACAAAGAAGAAGTAAACACAAAGAAGAAATAAACACAAAGAAGAGGTGAACACAAAGAAGAGGTGAACACAAAGAAGAAGTAAACACAAAGAAGAAGTAAACACAAAGAAGAGGTGAACACAAAGAAGAGGTGAACACAAAGAAGAAGTAAACACAAAGAAGAAGTAAACACAAAGAAGAAATAAACACAAAGAAGAGGTGAACACAAAGAAGAGGTGAACACAAAGAAGAAGTAAACACAAAGAAGAAGTAAACACAAAGCAGAGGTGAACACAAGAAGAGGTGAACACAAAGAAGAAGTAACACAAGAAGAAGTAACACAAAGAAAAGTAGACACAAAGAAGAAGTAAACACAAAGAAGAAGTAAACACAAAGAAGATTTCCAAAATAGGAAGAAATAATGAAAGACATGGTTGACGTCGATGGATATGAACACCGAAAGGAACAAAAGGCAATGGGTTAGGGTGATGCAAAAGGGCATATTCTCTATGATAATAATAATAATTACCAGCATCCTCATTTATTGACACCACCATCATAATTTACTTGATAGTTGCTAAGTCGCATTTTGGAGTCAGAAAAATCCTCGCAATAAGTATCTGGATTAAAGTTCAAGGCATTGTGTGCTTGGTGCAGGCATTACAAAAGTACTTATTTCCAACAAGACTTTCCCGTGGTCAAAACAAAGTGGCTTATTGATAAGATATAGGTCTATGGCCATCAAACAGACCTGTTCCTTTTCCCATCCTCTTTCTCTTGCACCCTGAGCAGTGAGCAGCTCTGGCTGATTCCGCCCATCACATATCCTTTGGCGTCACGATGTTGGCAAAGGCACCCGATTCTCAGTCCGCTATCCAAGTTCCCGATAAACCCCAGCATCGAAAGCGTCCCGGGCGCTTTCTTTTCGATTTCGCTTGATAATCGTTTGCTCTAGGGCAAAGAAAAGCGGAATAAGAAGCTTGGGTTTCCTTTTCAGAAAGCCCAACAAGTGCACCTAGCAGAGAGTTCTTTTAGCACAGGGCAAAAAGGTGGCAAAGGTGCCTACTGCAACATCATACTGGGTATTTGCATCCTGCAGATATACTCAGATAAACAAATTGATACAATTTGGCAAGGACATGACATCTGCAATATAGGACGATTCCCTTTTTGCATCAACAATAATACAAAAGATTACATCCAAGAGCTATGCAGCTTCGACAATGCACTATTACCTGCAAGGCATCCAACGATGCGTCATCAAGCTTCTTGGCAATTTCTGAAAACGCTTTTTGCATTTCATTCCTCCAGATGCCTTCAGCATAAATGCTTCTTAATAAGCAGATGGTTTGCTCTGCAATGGTGAAAGACGGCGGGGCGCAGTAGGGGCTGCCATCGTACACAATGTCTCTATTCGAGAAGCGCTTCATTTCCCTGATTGTCACCTGAAAAGAATCACGCCTGAAGAAAGAGGATCTGTGTAATTTGAAAATGTCGAAGCACGGCTTCGATATGAGAAGTTCGTTCTCACGAATGGCCTTGGCAACATCATTAACGAGAAACAGACTTTATATTCAAAACGCAAGCAACAATTTAAAAATAGGCATAGTTGATATTCAATATGCAGTCACAGCGGTTATCTCAAATTGATGTAGAAAAGTAGGCAGATCATACCCCCCGGAATTATCCACGAGGTCGCATTCGTCTTTAACAGAGGAACTACGAAGAACATACCTGCCCAACTGGAGTGTTGCTGTAGAAGATGACGCAAGGGTAGAAATCGAGGTATGGCAAATTGTAGAAGGCGACGCGAGGCTCCTGCGCAGTATAAAAGGTCTTGGTGAAACAGAGGCAGATCGGTGAAAATTAGGGCGTGTTAAAAATACTTTGGATTGTTTTTAGAGAGCTAAGTATTAGGATTCGAGTATTGCGAAAATCACCAGGACCGAAAAATGTCGCCCAATGATCTCGTCAAAAGCGAGCTTAACATGCATCCTTTTATGACATGCAATGAGTAGACCAGATTTAATCTTGAGTAATATCGATAACACTTGAGCTCTGTAATATAAAGATCAAGCCAAGTAAGGGTTCGCTAGAACAATAGTTGATGGCATTGATAGAAAAGAACAAACAATATGTTCTTGAACTTTTAATTCAGCTGCAGGATAAATCATCTTTTAGATATGCACCATTCTTTGTCCCCTACGCTGTTTGGTACAATGCGAACGCTGAAATTCCTTGAGCCGACTGTGACAAAGTAGATACACGAAAGAGACACAAAATTTCAAGGCTACAAGAATATTTAGAAGAGATATGGCTGTGGTCCTACCTCTCCATTTTTCCCGAAGAGCAGAATCCTTGAGTTCAGGTCCAAAATGCAGGTGACGTAATCCCCTTGGCTGAAACATTCGAACACCTCCTCGGACAACTGGCTTCCTGAGTGGTAGACTAGTCCACTGTACGCCCGGTACACCCATATGTCAGCGGACGTCTTGTAACTGAGGTCTTCGAATGGCAGCCTCGTTATGCCGATGCACGTGCCCTCGTTTCCTTTTGTTTCCTGGTTTATGTACACCTATCAGATAAAAGAGAAGCAACACTAATAAATGTTAACACATGGACGGAGAAACCCTGATTGGGCCAACAAGGCACTAGCAGAAAATGAAATGGCCTTCTCAATTAAGATTTATAATTGCAAACACCTATGGCGAGTTCAAGATATTTATCAAGAAAATTTTGAAGTCTGAAATCATCCCCTCATTTTAGAAGATAACTTTAGGCTGGTATCCATGTAGACTGTTGAAAAACTTAGGATCTGTGGATTGAGAGTTCAAATTTCTAGCGTAAAATAGAGCAAAATTATTTGAGTTGCGAAATGGTACTCACGTTCCATTGAAAGCACCCTGTTGTCATCGGCTGCTTGACCAGGCCAATTGCTTTTCCTCCGACGGAATGTTTCACCGTGCTCACATTCTCGAAACTGCACCCCTTGCTGCGAATGGCATCAAAGGCCACCTGAATAGTCTCGCCATCAGAAGGAGGCTGCAACCAATACGAATGGGATGATGTGCTTGGAGACTCCAAAGGCTCCTTCAGAAGGGCGTTGGGAATGATTGACAGCAGACTAGAAACCATCTAGGTGGAAAAGGCGTTTTCAAAGAATGAGAAGCTGTTAACAAAATAGCAAGTGGAAACATGGTAGCTATCTTTCCTGACTATTGAAAATATTTGGAAATCTCGAGGTCATTCTGAAGTCCATTGTTGGTGAGGACCAACATTACAACTGTTCAATTATCACGTGTCCCCTAGCTGTCATCGCATAAGCTCCAACCGGCTAGATTTGTTGGTACAAAAAGATGTCACACCTCTGTTTCCGTGGCTCAAATTTCATTCCGTTTGAAAATCATTGAGAAGCAAAGTTTCTGATTTCAAAAATGTCCAATGCAATCAACACGTCAAAGCCTGAGAATCGATCAACAACAAAGTTTAAGCGGATCAACAGCATCCTGAAAAACAAAATCCAGAACAAAAAGATTCAGGCTACATTACCTGTTCAGGATCGATGCCATTTGTTGCATCTGGTGACATCGATGGCAAAATGATTTGCAGAAGCTTCAAGGCCAGAATTCTTGACTTGATGCCATAAAATGCCGACTCTAGAGATGGAATTATTCGATTATCGATTTACTAGAATATCTTAAGGCTACTTTATGTACAAATAGTTTGCCGATTGCAGAACATAAGGATACCTGAAATATCAGGTGTAACAAAGCCAACAGGCAGTGACTATATCGCACCTACTTTAACTCAAGTAAATAAATCGATGCTTAATATCATTTACAATTAATAACAAACAGCAGCATGGCTTGTAATAAACATGAAGTTAATATGCTGGCACATCGATCTTCATATGGCTACATCAAGGGTTTCAAGGCAGACTTGTAAGATTTGGAATCTCTAGAGTCAATTTCAACAACAAAAATGGCCGTCATTTTGTGCACATCTGTTTGTATGCATCGAAAGGCGCTTAAAGCTTCCTTATGCTAGGCCCTTGCTCTAAGTGGAAGCGTGGTTATGACAAGCATCTCAAACTTGGAGGCACAATGCTGTCGCCAAGCGTCAACCACGAGCACAAATACACTTTGACCTGAGCACATCAATCAGTGTGTCATAGCCTGGCTAATACTTTCATTTAATACAGAAATGAGCCCAACTACCCTCTGGCGACCGCACAATGATGGTTCGTATAATATTTCATAGATTAAAATCCCTGGCATCTCAGATTCTTTCTTATTTCAGATTCGAAAACAGCAAGCCCTGAATACCACGATGCCATTCTTAGTTTACCAGAGGCGTACCTGCAATGCTAATCAGTTCCAAAGCCAGGCCTTGTGCCAGGAAGTGTTTCCAGGATGTGGGGCTCATTAATGAGAACCTTTTCAGGAACACCAAACACTCGCAAAGGTCAACTTCTCCATCTGCAAGAGTTTTTACATGGCTTTTGAATGTCTTAAACATGAGCATCTGCGTAGACACCACGTCAACGAGGCATTCTTCTGAAGAAGTTTCGTTCATTCTACAGATGAAGATGAAAAAAGATCACTTACATATGGGATAAAAAAGGAATTGTTAGTGAATACGGTGTGATTCTTGCAAACTAAACCTCATGTGCCAAATAGAGCCAGGTCCGTAGTATACTGTAATACTGTATTAATATTATTAGAATATTAGAACGCGGGAATGTCGATTCACAATCTAAACAGGCATCTCCTCAGGCAGAGCTACTAAGACGAGTGAGAATACGAAGCTTCGGCGACGAAAAACCCAGTGAAGACAGAAAGGATATAAAACTAGAAAACTAGAAACACACACGCGACATAGGAGGCTCGAGCTTTCGACGCGACGCTTGCCAAGGCACACAGATGAATCGTACATTGCTATTAAAACACTGAGTGACCAAGTTTTTGCAGCCCCCATAGCCTGTTTTAAAGTGTATAAGGAAAACAATTCTATTCCCTTAAAATAATAGCCTGAATAATAACAGTACAAGGCATGCTTACCCAACTTGCAGCGTAACAGACTTCATCAACGTTGTGCATATACATTCCAGCTTAGACGGGAGCTTCTTGGAAGTCTTGTTCACCAAACTTTGCAAGACATATTTGTCCAGGAGGGCAGGCAACAGATCTTTTAGCAAACGCATCTCAGAGTCTGTACCTTGCAATCTGAATTCTGACAAAGCCATCATAAAAACTCCACAAAACATCTCAGCATAGCCTGTAAGATTTAACAATTAATCTCAAAATAGAAAAATAGAAAATTTCTCGTATAATTTGATTCTTATAATTTAAAGTATTTTATTTCTCAATAAAATACTTTTGACAAAGTATCATGCATAAGCATCTATGTTATTTCGAACAAAAAAGGAGCATCAAGTTTTGCGATCACCTATCTAAAACGTATAGGATTTTTCAACTGAAACAACTCTGTCTCAAGCTTCTCCAATACAAAACTTCAAAAGTTATGCTAGCAAGAATTTTTTGTCTGCTGGAAGCAATATTCTCAGACAAGATCAATAAACACATAAAAATCATCAAAATTAAGGATAATGTAACAAGCATGAAATTGTAATGAATAAAGCAAAAATCATTGTATCGAAGGTTTTATAAAAATGAAAAAAGAATCAATACCACGTGGTATGATTTCATCCGCGTTGCGAATGTGCTTCACAATGTTGGCAAAATATTTCTCAATTGCTTTTTCAAGTTTTGCATGAGTCTCTGATGATGCATTCTCTACATTTTGCTACAAAAGATATTGAAATGCAACTCTGAATTCGTTTAAGCAAAGTTAAATACAATTTTAAATGCGTTGCTTTCCTGTACCTTCTGGAACACTCAAAGCTCTTCTTTGAAGAAGGAAACTCCAGCCTATAAAACATAAATGAGTGCAGGAAAAAGATGCTAATTTTGGAGACTAATAAGAAAGCAATACCCGCCAACTCAGCATTCCGTGATTCGAGGCATTTTCAGCAAACACGCCCAGACTATGAGCTTCAATCAGGAAGTACAGCTGCGCAGATGGCATCAGATTCTTAAGGGCCGCAGCCGAATTGTCAGCTCCACTGGCCTCGGTGTCTGAGCCCGAAACGAGGCTGAATGATGACAGAAATTCCAGTGCCTTGATTCTTCTCTACAAGAGAACGGAGGTTTCTTCAATCGCCCACAAGTGTGCTGACTTCCAAGAAATAGCAAGTAATGGGAAAGCTGAGGAATTGTGGCAAACTCCGGCGGTTAAGTTATACAAAATGAAATCCGTAAGAATGTGAATAAGTCCCTTGATTTCTACAAAAACGACCATGGCCTCGTAATTTGACTCGTAACGAGGGTTTCTGTTTATTATCCACAACGATACCCGAATTATACCAGCTCCACGAATAGCTTAAGAAGTTGAGTATTTTTAGACGGACGGCAGTGAATGACGTAAAGAAACTCTTGACAAACCTCAGCTCTGATCTGTTGCGACCTGAAGGTAGTTGTGATGTCTGCAAACGCGATGTTCATCAGCTTTTTTAGCGCGTACTTCTTGCGATCGACACCTGACAAAATATCTCGGTCGAAGTCCTTCATGATGAACCATAAAATGGCGTCCAGCAGAGGAGTTTTGTCTTCAATTGTCGGCCTCTCTTCATTGATACACGGGTTGACAATGGTGAGGAGAAAAAGACAGTTGCGAACAACCGATTTGCAGTTCTCTAGGAGCTTGGCTGCAAAAGATGAAAAACGTATTACGACCTGGTTTAGTATATTTAAACGTAAGTTAGTAATATACAGTAAATTTTTGAGCACGATCTCAAATGAAACAACAATGAAGTCTCTATTACAGCTAAATCTAAGGATAGAGAAACGAAAAGTAACACGAGAAAAGTGGACATTCTTGAAATTATTTTTAGAAAGGAAATAACCACTACGCACATCCTCAATTTAACAGCTGATTTCATTGAACAAATATTTTAATGTTAGACTGTTAAGAAATGCCACTTCATCCATTCACACAACTACATACAAGACTTTTTTCTTATGATCGTGAACGATTTTCATTAATGATATAAAAATATATAATGACAGGCCAAAACTATTTGACCACAATTGACCAGTAAAGAGAGATTGTAAAATGGCCTATTGTCAAACGTTGAAAGTCAAAAAGACTATCTGCTTTCTGTGAATTTATCATGAAGGATGTATACTTCGACGATATAATGGCCTAAAAAGTCGAAACCCATACCCTCTATTTCACTAGTAGAGGCAGAATTTTCCCTCTGCGTTGTTCCATTTGTTTTCAAAATGGTATACATGAGGTTTTCCATGGAAAAAACAGCTTCATAAGTGCTAGTAAGGTATGGACTGCAAAAATGAAATGTTAAAGCATTCAATAAAATGGTTGAAATTTCATAGTTGAAACGATTACAGTCTAAAGCACAAAACGTTGGGGCTGATACAAAAATTAACTCTTTCATTATTGCAATGTATTCAAGTCTATTTTCAAGGTTGCTCCACATTGTAAGTCTTTTAAATCCAAAAATTATATACAAAACAAGAAGCCAATTTTAAAGGTAAGCAATCAAGAACATCATCTTTTACATTTAAGCTGGCAAGCACAAGTATACTACCTTTTGCTGAGGTTTTGGTCACACTTGATTCCAAATTGTTTGATCATCGTTGCAAGAACGAATTTCATTGTAACGTGCACAAAATCTACCAAACTTTCTTGTGACTCATTTGTAAGTTCTGAAATAACGAAAATCAAAGGATTATAAAACCTATGAGTGATATCCCGTCATGTAATGTTTAATATGTGTATCATAATCAAATCATGACTGATATAAAAAATGTCCCCTGGCTCATAACTGCGTTTCAAAATTACTCGTAGAGGGGTTGCTCAAAATTCTACCGTTGTTTCTAAATTTGTCCATAAGTGAAGAATGGAAAAATGCCAACCTCTTATAACTCCATACTCGACAAAGTCTCTCCATAAGGTCTTCGCTTCAATGCTCGACGACCCATCGCCAAAGTCCACTGGCAAATCCTTTTGAAGGAGGCCTAGCTCTCTTTGAAATATCTCAATGTTGTCATTGTCAAAGGAGCGCAGTGCGTTGTCCACAGTGTCGAGGAGCGAGTCTAGGGAGGGTTCAAAGAAGGCTCAGAGCTGGCAAAGCGCAAAGCTTCAGCACATCATTAGGCACAGAGCAATTCAACAAATCGACAGGGCCAAGTTAACAGGTCTCTAAACTTCGATTACTGATACCATATGACTATTGTTGATTATCTTCTAAAGGCATCTAAAACTGGAATTTCATGAGGCATATGCCAGAGCAAGCTAATGCATCACAAAAGGGAAAGTTAAAAATACAATTCGTATTTCATGATATATTTGATTCCTAGATTTGCTCTATAATCCAAACTTCAAACAGCTGTTGCCCCAATCAGCTGATGCTATTATCTCATTCATCTTCAACAACTTCCTTTAATAAGTTCCATCGCATCGGCAAAACGTACTCAGTTCTTCGTCCATGCTGCTAGTCAATCCGTTTCTGAACAGACAAAGCTCCAGCCACTCAGCTGCCCGGACTTCTGAATTCAGCAATGGCAGACAATGCAGCATTTTGTTGATGCAGCGGCCAACGAGGAACGCGACCGTTCGTTCCAGGTCAACGATCCAGGCCCAGCTGTTTGTAGGCTGTGCTAGAGGCACGCTGCCCGGGTCGAGGCTACCAAACGAGTCTAGAAGGCAGAACAACGCCACGAATTAGGCCGCAAATTTGATTCCGACGCTTTTAGCTCTATCAACAACTAAACCTGGATGGCTAGTGAATAACATGTTAATGAACATATTAAAGAATAACTTGTTACCATTTTTAGGCCAGCTGACCTCTTGCTGATCCAGAACCTCCATCGCAGCGGATAGCCTTGATAACCTGTCCAAGCCTGGCAACAAGTCACACACTGCGTCGAAACAGGGAACCGAGAGGTCAGACGGCAAAAGCAGAACGGCGTGGATGATATCGACGAGCATGTGGCCAGCGGCTGACTCAGCGAGGATTTCTAAGAATTAGCATGATAAGGCTTGAAACAAGGAAGCAAGTACATGAGAGATTTTGCTACGTACAGTAGGGAATAGGCCCTAAACAAAGGTATGGAAAGTGGTATATCTATATTGGAAAATTCTTGACAAAACTTTCTTCGTTATTCAACAACTTTATGAACAAAGATGGTTCAATGTAAAATGCATGAATTCGGCATGACAATTCTGCGTCAACATCATAGCTAATGTTAATTAAAAGCATAGGATGAGTTCAAGGGGCTCTGATGTCTTAATTTGGATCAGGCTATAGTTTGGCAAATACGGCAGATCAAAAGTAGAGCTTTGTCAAACATGTGGAATAGCAAGAAGAAGAATACAATGCTAGTTAAGAGAACTAGAAATATCAAAAGATGACAAGAGAACTAGCGAACAACCAAAGTATCAAGAATACTGATTAACCAACCGAGCAACAGCCATTTATGTGATGACATCTTGTCCATCTTTTCAAGCTTCGATGCTGTCTCTAGGCAGTCAATGATCGTTGACTTGGCAAGAGACAGCGCCAGCTGAATATGCCGATGCAAAACTGCCACGTATCCCTTTACATACTGAGAAACCGAACAACAACAGGCTATAGTCATTGGGTTGGGTAGGTTTTTTGGGGGGGAGGGTGTAGGTGAGCCATTATCAGGGAGGGAGGGTGTATCGAGCCATGATCAGGGAGGGAGGGTGTAGGTGTGCTTTTATCCTTGAGGGAGGGTGTAGGTGAGGTATTATCAGGGAGGATTAATCAAAATTTCCTGATAGTAGAAAGATTATTTGAGAGAAGAGGGGAATTAAGACTACGATATTTGCAAAGAGACAACAAAAGACAGACAGCCAAAAGTGTTTCTTAGAGAGTTCGTTAACAAGCTTTCAATATGTAAAACACAAAAAACGTAATGCAAAATCCTTTCAAGCATGCTTTGGTTGCTGAACACCCTACTCACCTTGTTCGCTTTCTTCCAAATCAAAGCCGCCAGCAAATGTTTCTGCATGGAGTGAAGCAGTTCTACCGTCTGCCGCTCCATCGAATCTTCACTTCTTCTTTCTCTTTTATCGGCTTTTTCCGATTCCAAAATTCTCGATAATCTCTGCTCCTGGTGTTCAAATGTTAAAATACGTGCAATACCAAAATAGAAATTTCACTTATAGAAATAAAAGGACATGTTAGCAACTACAATTTTGGTACAAGAGAAAATACTTTAAGTGCATGTACGAAAAAATCTTTAATTACAACGTAATGCGCTTGAACTTACAGTAAAGAAGCCAAGATTCCAAATCAACATCTTCATGAGGTTTTCACACGATCGTAATCTCATGGGAATCTCCTCTGCTTTGGATAATTCATCTGTTCCGCCACCATTGGCTTTCATGTCACTTTCGGAGTTGGTGTAGTGACTGAAGCCAAAGAGGTCCGAGATCTGTGAATCTTCGTTGAGGCTACTGAGAATCACTTCTAGCTGCAGCATCTAGAAAAAGCCAGGAGCACATTGAAAGTAGAGACGAATACAGTCAAATTAACCAAATTAACAGTAGTCAAATAAACTATACAAAGAGCGATAAATCGGTGCGAGTGGAGAGAATAAAATTCGAAGAAGACAGAATTAGAAACATTTAATTCAGAACAAAGATATGACTGTATGAAGACGGATTTAAAAATGCATTATTAGTGAAGAAGACAGAAATTCGGGTAAGTAATCATTGACAATCATGTGACCAGCGTTTGTGCGCCATATATGGCATAGGTGAAAGGATAAAGTAGCAGGATCCTACGTTCCCCTTTGACATCTGTCCAGATGAGGACACTTGCTGTGGAAGCAGCTCATACAACAGCTCGACGCGTTCGTGTATATTTGGCAGAAGGATCTGGGCACCAAGGTTGGTGGTTTCTATGATGGCCTAGAAACAGAACATAATTTCAACATGATCTCAATTCCAGTTGCATAAAAAGGCTTTGCAAACTAAGAGAATTTCATGAGTGGGTGGATACGTGAAGGATTATTAGTACAATCGTACATTTGTTTGCAAACTGAATCGAGCATAGAGCCCGTTATTGGGCCTAAAGAGAATTCATGGTAGAACAGACATACTGTTGTCACTCAAATATGGGCAGGCAGTCTTAGGCGCTCTACCAATAGGCAAGCTTTAATTTTCCGATGCACAGCTGTAGCATGTTCAAAATATCATTGTCAAATCTTGCTGCTATGAATGACGTCATTTTAGTCTAAAATTTTCTCGCTCACCAATGCGAATTTATTTCAGGGCTACAACTTTATTGCCTTATTCCTCTTCAATACCACATTCAGTCTTCCTACGCCAGAGAATGTGCTGTCTTGTCTAGATCACGTCTAAAGAAAACTACCGCGATATATCCCATTCTATACTCCATGCTTTGTGATATACTTTGTTGCATGCCGCGTTACCTGTTGCAATCTGGCAGACAGTGGCAGGTCGATCAGTCTGAACAGCAGCCTTCGGATCTCTTTGGCTTCTCCTTCCAACACATCACCAACAGACACGTCCTTTATTGCGATGACAAGATGACATTTCAAGAGATCTAGCACGCTCAGTGCCATTTCTTCTCCATATCTAGAGGCAAATGAAAAACAAGCAAATGCTAAACAGAATTGCTGAAAACTTGTTTTAGGAATTCACGATTCAGTGTTTGTGCAAAAATGGAATCAAAATTAAAACAAGACCGCAGACTTAGATCTGCCAAAGTAGTTTTTTCACATTCATATCGGAAAAACAAGAGGGTTCCACCGAACTATTCTTGCAGTGGATCTCAGCTATAGTCGAGTATTTTAAAAGGCCATCAATGCGACTGACTGAATTCTCTTCCTCACTCAAACAACAAAAGAAAGAAGACCCTTGCCTAAGCAACAAAGTTAATTAACAGTAGCAATTTGTAAGGTTAAAATTGTCCAACCTTCTCTTCTACAAATCTCTTCTATATAAAATCTAACACGATCAGAATTGCTCTACATACTTTTCTTGTTCCTCTTCCATGGATTCCAAGGTTTCTTTTTGAGCTCGAAAAAGTTCTAGCAGATCTTTCAGCTTCACAAAAGTTTCTTTTCTCAGCAGTATACAGTATGGGCGTTGTTGGGCAATGATTCTCCTGAAGGAAAACCCGTTTCAAATGAAAATCAATAAATGCTCCTAACAAAGATTTCATGAGAACCTAAGATTATCATGGAACGCTAATCGTTAAAAGGGATTTGGGCATACCAAAATCGAACCGAGAAATAGGTAACTACCACTCGGGAGTCTTCTAGAGGTTTTCTCTACATATATGTCGCCTAGTTTGAAAGCGGAGAAAAGCTGCATAGTTGAAACTAGTTTCATTATCCCGAAGGCCCTTTACGTGTAAGAGAACTACAAACATTATCGTGAGCTGTTCACCTCAGAAGACCTCCATAGCATTAGGCATTAGTGCTTCTTCGACGTAAATAACTAACAAAGCTTCAATGCATACAAAAGACGTGCATATATATTCATGTCCTCGTTTGCTAGATAAACGAGACAAGCGATTGCTTCATGAAACCATTTTTTCGATAAAAGGTAATCTTAAATCAAGGTTTACCTGTTCGGAGGAGCTGCAGTGCAGACAATGGAGTGGGAAGTGCCAGCCGCTATCTGCTGTATCTTCACACCTTCAAGGCCAGGGACCTTTTTCGGAGAAGCGACGGGGGTAACACAGTGTCCTCGTCCACACTGGCCCATGGAATTATTCCCCCATGACATGACTTCATATTCTAAAAGAAATCAAGTTTCAGTTTTACTAATAATGTGAAGAGCAAGACAATGGGGGGAAGGGGGATCACCCCTAAGGGAAAGGTTGCATCGGCAATGTAAGTAAGTTCAAATCAGTCTTGCAGCTGACTTATCAGCAACAGACTGCTGAAAAGCGATTATATGATTAATAGGTGGCACAAAAGCAAAAGAAAAAAGGAAGGCGGATGAATGCCAGCAAATGGAGGTTAACTTGCTATGTGAGCAGTTCATTGGCTGGGCAAAAAGCAAGTGCCATGTTGTTAAGGGAAAAATGTTCCAACTACCAAATCGGGTTGAACTTGAAAAACATTAGATGTTCGATTTACTTTAGATCTACTTGATAAAAAGGATCGATGCATACCACATGAAGGACTTCACAACAACAACTTTGGAACTAACGAAAACCTTGATTTACTGAGGCTCTCTAGATAGCAGATCTAGGGAGCTCTTTGGGTTCTCAGCATAACCAAATATGACATACTCCAATAACAGTGAAACGAGAGCGGCGATAGAAAACTATCTTGCATGATATGCAAGTATGCTCGTAATCTGGAGCATAGAGAGGACTTACGTCTTGTAAGTGCCAGGCAATGATTGTCACCCATAGTAACATCCTCGATAAAAACACTGTCCAAAGAGTCAATGAGTTTCGGCAGAAGATGAACTGAATCAGCTGATCCTGTGGCCAAGCAAGGACCACATCCCCAAGCATAGACCTGCAGAAAAGAGCACTCGGTCATGTCTAGATTGTTGCGTTAAACAACATTCACATATACCTTGTTAATGAAAGTCCATGTTTCAAAGCGGCAACATGGCTATAAGTGGAACACCATAACCCAATACAAGCCAAGATAACACAACCTAGCTAAACCTAACCTCACCTAGCCTAACCTAACCTTGCCAAACTTAATTAGAAAAAGCTAAAGAATTGAACTTAACCATATCGTGAAAGCTGAAAACATATCGTGAAAGACTTTTACCCTGGTTTACGTAACTCCTAAGCAATCGTTACCCTTTTGATAAGGGGACGATCTCCTGTCCCTGGTCTCAATACTGAGACAAGAGATTGCCTGTTTCCTTGAAGAAACATTTCATGACTATAACGAGTTCCAAATATCTTGAGGAGTACGAAGTGCCGCTTTGCTCATGTCTACTTCAGAAGTATGACAAATAACGAGGTCTAGATATAGCCGTTTAACTTACTTGTCCGCCAGAATTATGACATATAACAAGGTCTTAGTATCTCGGAGAATACGATAAGCTGTTTAACTTACTTGTCTCCCAGAATTATGACATATAAAAAGGTCTAAATATCTTGAAGAATACGAATAGCTGTTTAACTTACTTGTCCCCCAGAAGTGAGAGCGATCGAGGCTTGGCAGCCAGCTGCTACTTTTCGAAGGTGGATTCCCTGTAGGGCCTCGATCAGCTGTTCAAAAGTAAGGAAATTATCAGACAGTCGTCGTGTAATAATGAAATTGGAAATCATTAGGGCTAGCATAATAGCAGGAATGCGTAAATAAGTGAGAAAGAAAGCCCACAAAGATCTTGATTGCGTAGCAGGGTTTAGCACTGAGCTCCATACGGTATAACTATTGTGCCGGGGTATCAATGTCAAGAGAAACCAAACCCCAATGTAATTGACTTAAATATGGTGGAATTTTGGCTCTATTGGAAAGCAGTGCAATGCGAAAACAAAATCGATTCGTTACAGGTCAGATGGCCCGCAAGGCTGGCAGCAAGTAGCTGATCCAAATCAAGGGCGGTACAGCTGTTCCTGAGTCCGATGGCAGATATTTTACTGGGATTGCAGTACTTACTTTCGGGTTGAAGACTCTGTTGTTATCGCCATGACCAAGTTTACCTGGAACAGAACGAAGCATGCTCGGGTCAAAAATTCAAGCACGTCATGTGCCAAACCCAATGACAGCAAGTTCGACTGTGGCACAGTGTTGGCACGACACTGAATCAAACGGCGAGCTGAATGCTTTTCGGGCGGTTATCACTTTTTGAAATTTTGCTAAACTTATAGTTCTGCTGTTCTATTTTTTTGTGTAGATTCAGTCCTAAGCTAGAAAATTTCAATAGGTCACGTAGAGATACGTGGCAGTTCTTTGAGGAAAACTCGGGAGAAAACCAAAAACTGTTTTCAGAAAATTTTCATTATCATCGTTTTTATGGCTCAGTTGTCTCTGCGCTGCGCATGCGCTACTGTGATTAAAACCTACATATAACAACCGCCAAATGAAGCAAGTCGAGCAAGGCATGGGCTGCATTGGGCGTGTGTTTTAATTATTCTTGACGGAGAGCTCTTGGACAGGTCTAACTTCTAGAGAGGTTTTTCATTGCAAAAAGAGTTTAAATTGTTTTTATGAGCTGTCTTTACCGTCATCAGCACAAATGCAAAGAAATACAATTATGATATGATGCTTTGAACATTTATTGAAAAAATTATTGCTAATTAGGGCTTAAATAATTAGGCCTTTAAAACATTTTGACCTTTTGCACCAAGAGAAGCGTAAAATTGTTAGAAACTACTTGATTTGATTGATTTCTCGTTGTGTAAAATTGTATTACTTCGAAGACAACAACATTTCAATAGAAAGCCGTCAAATGACCCAAAACAGCAATTTTAATGTGCAGAAACATGGCTTGACTTCTCCCAACCAGATCACCTGGACCTGTCTAAAGGCTGGGGACAATTTCCAACAATCAATCTGTTTGGGAAGGGCATGACCCTGGACAAGGGCATGTCTTTATTACTACCTTGGTGCAAATGAAACCTTTGTTTTGAACTTCTAAATTCTAAAAATTATGGCATACGGATATTGATAGTAACATTATGTAAAAGGGTACAACTGCACGAATTTGTATCAGAATTTGAAAGTTACAAGCTTGAAATGTTAACATTCCTTATGGTGGAGCACGGGGGTGAATAAATATAACTTACCGCTGTCTCCAGCACCAAATGACCATAAAGAAGTTCCATCCTGTGACAAGGCAATTGTATGAGAACTTCCGCATGCAACTTGGCCAATGAGGCCAACGTTCTTCACCAGGGTCGGAATGCTTTTGCTTGAGCTGTCTCCATGGCCTGAAATGAAAGACACACCAAATCTCACTTGCGAGTTGTTGATTCGATGCAAGTGACGTTGTACTGACATTGCGCAGGAGCACAATGACACGGTGAGGCAAAGGGGTCATCGGCATGTTTCATAGTTACTCAAAATGCCAGGCCTAGTGGGATGAAGAAAATGAAGAGGGAAACCTTTGGAAGAATAGACAGAGAGACTGAGGCCCGAAATAAAAGTACCTTACAGTAACTGATCCAAACGTTTTCTCTTACTGTTTCTACAGAGATGATCGCCTTGAAATCTGATTCATTTTAGCCTGCATTGGATGTAGATACTTACGTTGAGAAGGAGAAATCTTGGTAACGTGCACTAGCTCACAAATCCACTAGACAATTCCCATAACAAAACATTTCTACCTTTGATTCGCGCTCACTAGATATAGCTAGAAATACCAGTTGTGTCCGTTAGAGATGACAGTTAGAATATCAGCTAGAGATGCCAGCTAGAGATGACAGCTGGGGTGTTCCCTGACTCACCAAGTCGGCCATAGTCTCCTTCGCCCCATGTGTATAGCTCCCCCTCGTCTGTGACAGCAGCACTGTGTCTGTTGCCAGCTGATATATATCTCACAAACTATCAGAAAAGCAACAACAGACATTTAAATTAACATTTGATAGTAGGTATGGCACTGAAAATCTAAAAACCCAAGTTTCCCGCCCTATAGAGCATGTACACGACGAGATTTTTTAAATTACGAATATATCTAGCTTTAGATGCAAAGGAAGGGCTTCTCTTTAAGAGAGGGAAGGGTCGGATCGACTTGCAGAAACGAGTTGTCTTCCATAGTACGTAAGATTAATTAGTATTACAATATTAATTTATCGAGACGTTAACGAATCGTCATTGCTGACCACATTCGATTTTCCGGTCTTGCCTCTTTTGAGAGCCAAAGAAAACATCTCTACCATCAAGTTTAGCAAGCTTCTGGATTGAGTGCTAATATTTATGTACACATACCTTTCCCTTCAAAACACATTGAATGCGCTTTGGCACTTTCTGCATCAGCGTATTACCATGTCCAAGTTTGCCATAGTCACCTTAAAAAAAACCATTTCGGGGTAACCAAACATAATCACAATTTATCTTGATGCCTCTTTGCCCACGGTATTGCTGCAATGATGGGAACTTGTTTTAGCGGCCGTGAAACGTAAGCAACAGCCATTGGAAAACAGCCTTGGCGGGAACAAATGTGTGTGAGATGAAAACGTTTAGGCCAGTGAGGCGTTGATTATTTGTAATTTAGTGTGCAGTGGTGCTCAGAGAGAAGATTACCCTTCATCGTCATAACTTCAAAGGTTGCCCAGAAAACTGAGGAACATAAGAAGCTTGCGCATGACTCAGGTTCGCGATTATCGTCATCGCACCACATACATCCCTTCAACAATTTGAAGGGACCGCTTTGCCAAATGACATGCCGCTATATCGAGTAAGCAGGCGCATGCGCACTAGCATGATAATCAACAACAAAAAACGAAAAAAAAAATCTTCTTTATGAATTGAAATTCTCACCATCTCCCCAGCTAAAGACTTCTCCAGTGGTAGTAAGGGCAAGTGTATGACCATCAGAACCTTTGGAAGACGAGACCTGGCACACACTCTTTCCAGATGGCAATAAAGTTCTTCTCAACTTTGGCTGATTCATTGAATCCCCCATTCCAAGTCTACCATAACTTCCCTTTTTAAATGTGAAAATCATTTATTCGTCAAAGTAGCCTTCCAGTTATTTAGCCAGTTAAATGGAACAATAAATACATTGACTGGAAATCATTATATCACATTGTGTTCTTGACAAGTCATCATATTCATAATTGAGTGATGTAAACCATGTACAATTGACACAAGGCAAAATATTCTTAAGGCCATGTAGAAAGAAATAGAAATAAGTTTATACATAGAAAGAAAGAGGGTCAAATATTATGCAATTCATTTTACTAAGTAGGGCCCTGACTATGATTTTATTACCAAAATATTTAGGGGTGGCTACCTTTACTTAGTCCTTTCATAATCCTATCATTTAGGCGCACACTTTGGAATACTAATCGCCAGCCATGTGCCAAGCTTCCATATTCATTTTCACTGTCTTCCTTCCCATTTTTACTATCAAAAATTGCTTATAATTATCAATAAATCATTGACAGCATCTAAATGTATTTTCCATATTACTGAACTATTTAGCAAAAACATAATAATTCATGCATTCATTTTAGAAAGATTCCAACTACTGCACAAATGGCTTAAGAAGACACTAGGCAAATGGTCCATGCATAAAACATTATTACACAATTAACACAAATTTAGGAAATATTGTGCAAATAAAATGAGAATAAGCACCTTTCCACAACCAAAAAGAACTCCATCCTTCTCAATAGCAAAAGAGCAATATTGGCCTGCTTCAACCTTCAAAATAAGATTCACCCTTTTAGCTGCATTGGTCAAACATGTGGGCATGGAAGAGACAAAAAATTTTATTTTGTTCATCAGTTTACGATTACTTACAAAATATCTAATATGTTTAATAATTTGTGAGGTTGCACTTCAGCTTCTTTTACAAAAATTTACAAATCATTCCCACTGTTTAGCAAGTATATGCCCTTAATCACACCCTAAAATGCATTTGAATTAAATTTTACATAGCCACAAATTTGTTTTATCAATACAGAAGAAAGTATTCACCTGGCATGCTTTTACAAACACCTTGCTCTTTTTGCATGACATAACCTTATCATGAAGTTGTTCCCCAAACTGACAACTGCTGTTACTTCCCCAAACAAATGCTTCATTTTGCTGCGAGTCATCTTTATCTTTGCCCCCATTTATCATGTCATTGAACAGGGACAAGTTTCTGACATATTCAACTGCCAATGTTGAAACCTTGTACAAAACAGGCTCAATAAAACATAAAGCTTTGAATGAAATCTTGGTTAGTCTTGAACTCTTATGAACAAGCAGAGGAAACCCTAGGGAATCTTAGGTCAAAACAACAACACAAATTTCATTTGGAGAGCCTAAAGTTACAAAAGTCTCACTGGAAATAAGGCAAAATCTACTTTGGAGGTACATTTGACCATTAATTTAAAAGATATGCCACAAAAGTAACTTCTTTCTGCAAACTACTCCTGTGAACCAGACTTGACTTTCCAAGACTTGACTTTTCAAGAAATAGTAAAATTACCCTTAAAGCTTAAGTCAATGCGGCCAATAGTCTTGTGGACTAACAAATAACTTTGAAGTAAAAATCAAGCAATTTTCTGAAAAAAGAAAATGATATGTGGCTGTAGCAACTAATTTAAGAAAAAAGAGCTCTCAGGCAAAGTTAAGAGGCAAAAAAGGTTTGAGTTTTTGTAAGTCCAAAGCAAAGACAGACAAGAATAAATTGGTAATGAGTACATTAAAATAAAATGGAAACATTGTCTATGCGAACCTGCTTGACTACTTTTAAAGCTGCTTTGCACAATGGCACCATTCCATTATCTTTATCAAACGGCACAAGTTGCTCCATTGTCTCATCTTCTCCATTCTAAAACAGAAATTTATGAAATACTAAACATTGTAGCCTTGCTTTATCAACAGCTTACAAAATGGCATTTCCTACAATATACATGTATATAATTATCCTGATGATATAATTTACTCTAAAAATTTTTGAATCCAATGCATATTACAGCTAATTCAGCACCTTTCTATGAGCAATAAAAGAAGAAATGGTCAGTAGATCAAATAACAGTGAAAATAAGCAGACTTGCGGCGATATACCAACCTCTGAGTTTCGTAATCTCAGTAGCCATGAATCCACTGTCTGTTTATCAAAGTAGACACTGTGTGAGGCCAAGCATGATATAAACCCAGTTTCAACCCATTCCAGAGCAGCAAGAAGGGACCCACTTGCAATGCCAAGCCAATCAGAATTTCTGCACACATTCTCCTTCCAGTTGCATCTACTTTTATCTTGGCCCTCATGACATCTTTCAAAAATGTCATGACTTGGTCCAGGCTACTTAATGCAAGCTTGGGTAGTTTGGAGTCATTTGATAGAGATAATGGTGGGAGGGAGCTCACAACACTTGCCACAGTGTTCAAGACATCAGTACAAATGTCTGCAGACCCAGTCTCTTGCATCCATGCTTGCTTCATTAAAGTGAACAAAAGTGATAGGCCCGTTTTGACTCCAAGTTGAATCATAACTTCTGAGCCATCAGGCACTGCTGCTGTAGATTTCTTTGTTTCAGAATCTTTTCCCTTCGATTTTGTGGCTCTCAATTGCTTTGTGCAATGAAACTGTTTGGAAAGACACTTAAAAACTGTTTGGAGAATACTCAGCCTCTTGAAAAGTACAATTGAAAATGGGTAATTTGCATGGTATTCAACCAGTTCACTTCTTTGAGCTTTCACTAACTCAGTAAGATAGTGCAGGGGATCTTCATTTGTTGGGAATTCTTCTTCATACTCCTGTATAAATGGAACTGAAATGCTGTTAGGTGGTCTAAAACAACTTTTAGCAAGTCTTTCAGCACAAAGAGAGGTCTTCATACGATCCATCAAAATCTTTGTATCAACATTGCTCCAAAATTCGCAAGAGACGTCTTCCTTTCCCTCCATGTCAGCGGCTGTGGATGACCCAATTTGGCTACTGGGGATAGCAGTAACGTCCACCTCCTCTTGCATTTCATCATTTTCATCTCTTTGCTGATTTGATGCAAACAGGCTTCTTGACTGACTATTCAAAAAGTCTATGAAGTTCTCAATAGTTAGCTGGTTAGGCTCGCTCATACTTATCTGTTGGTGGTGGAGCCACGGGCCTAGGCCACGGGCGTGCTGAGCAGGAGAGGCAGGGATCGAAGTGAATAGCTAGTCACATACCGACCTATCTGGCAAATACAATATCACATCATAATTATCAGGTTGTTTCGTCTTTTCGTCCTCTACTGACGTTTAGCATTAGTTTTGAGATGCTGTTCAGAATTCTCTGTCACTGGTCAAGAGCAGAACAGCATAATAAACAATGCCATCAATGCTATTAGGGTTGTTGTTGTTGCTGAAACAACTAGGTGCTTTAGTTCAAACCTTCGTGCGCTCTTCGTATAATTTATCATGTCAAAGTTTGTAACAACAACTCAATTTAAAAACCATGTAAATAAAACCTTTTATTCGTACCTCGATCTATTAAAGCTGAATAAATGTATTAAGCAGTTTTTTATAAGGTTGGCAACGCAATACTAATCAAATACACTCCAATCATTTTTGTAGCTTATTATTGTAATATTTGTGTATCTATGTTAAGTGTAAGTTTTAGGGTTGTTATGCATTTCCATGCTCCCTAGGCTTTTGTATTCTAATTGATTGTCATTTTAAATTTTATAAGAATATATAAAAAATAAGAAGCATCCCACAATGCTTAGACTCTGCAAATTGATAAACGTGCACATGGTAATTTGAATACATTTAACCTCTTACTTATAAAGAATGTGGCGAATTTTATTAAAGTGAATCCAAGACATAAAGCTTTTTTTATAAGAAATCATTTTATAAGGAACCTACATGAAGAAGGCCGAAACATTTATAGAACTTATACTACTAAAAACGAAATCCCTAAGGAACTTTTCGATTTGAAAAAATTTATAACTGCAAGCATCAAGAACTAAAAAGCCGGTTCCACTCATTTGCAGCAAATGCTCGCATAGATTGTTTGGTATTCGTGTGCCAAGTGCTTACATCGGATGGTATTAATGGAATAGGTGCTTACATACTTTACATTGGGTGATATTAATGAAATAGACATTATACTTATTAGTTAAGATTTCACTTTTGAATTTACAACTTCGTTCCTACCTTCTTTGTGTTTTTGCTTCTGAGTTCTAACCACAAAAAAAGGCAAAATTAAAAAAATTTTACGCTTTTCCTTTTTCTGTACTATTTCCTTTTTCTGTTTTATGGCATTTGATGTGCAGTGAAAATTACGGAACTTTTAAGGAACTTTTGGTACTAAAATCTGATGAGTTGAGGTCTACGAATAAGGAACTTTTGGAATTAGGACTTGAGGTAGGTTCCTTATAAAAAAGCGTGTATTGTACAGCTTGGACACGTTTTCGTTGTATTCTTTTACAATGCAGTCGACCCTCGTTAGAAAGGACACGATTGAGACCAAAATACTGTGTCCGCAATAACAAGAGTCCGCAAAGCTGGCTGCGAAAGAATCACAAAACTATTGACAGGAAAATTATTAATTTTGGCAGTCAATAGCACTCTTTAACATATTTCATTGAGATTGCTAACAGGAACTCCTTTTTCTTTGATATCATCTTAAAATTGCTAGAAACTCCCACAGAATTTGAAAATTGAGCACAACTAGCGAGACAAGCATTTTTGAAAAATGAGGCTATTCCCATGGTTGGAAGGACCCTTAATCGACCCTTAATCGAGAACCAGGGAACTGGAGGTTGCAGCTATTTGTGGCAAGCAAGTAAAGGTCTGGATTGCAGAATGCCGAATGGGAATGCAGATTTCCTAGAGACTCGAAAGCTTGATTAAGGGTAGCAAGCTGAAAAGGGCATTTGGTCTTGTCCGCTTTAAACAAGTGGAATATTCGGAAGGGACGACATACAGTATCCGAGGCTTCGTGGTTTCAAGTTCATCTGTTTTAGTGGCCCTTTTTAATTTCCGAGCAGAGGTGGAAATGTTATTGGAACCTGGAAAAGTCTGAGCTGCCAAGGGATTGTTGGGACAGTCTCTTTCCAGTGGAAATTAATTTTTTGTGCACAATACTTACACTCATCATCTCACAAAAATTTCAACCACCCAACAAGAAACTTTTTTGGCAGCTGAACTTTTGAGACATGGTTCAGACTGAGATTACTGTATGGCCTGGAAACCACTTACAAAAAATATTTCTTGCACTATGGTGTGAGCAGCGTTGATAATATGTTAAAATGTTTGGTTAAATAAATTTCGTGCTCCATTTAAGGAATCCATTTCAATCAAAAATTGCTTCCCACTTGTCAAAGATTAGGCTATGTCAAATATTTCTGGTTAAAATTGATTCTTCCTTATGTACATTTATACATCACGTAAAGCTATATCTAAAATTAAGAGATAGGTCTTCTCAGGGTCAGTTTAATATAAACATGTCTTGAATTTCTTCAACTAAATACAGTAATTGTTTTACTCAAAGAAATATGTTTAGCTTTAAAGATAAAAAGCTTACTATGTAGCTAGATTTTATGATAGCTTAGGGGCAAATATTGTTCTCGCTATATTTACTGGCTTACTCAGTCCACGAAATAAAAATGGCGTTCAATCGAGTATAAGATAGCTAGCTCAAAAAGTGAAATTCTCTCAATTGAATCATTATTTACAATCAGCCACTAAATGGCAGAACTCTCAGCGACCCCTGTATTGTACAATACACTCATAAGATGCAACTAGGCACCAGAACATGTCTCCATCCATGCCAGGAATTGTTTTAGTCATAACACATATGTTGTGGTTTCAATAATGCTTTTGAACCATACCATATTCGAGTTCGTGAATTAGGTCAAGACAACAAAATTCTCTTTAGGCACAAACAGAAAGTTTATTTTTCTACCCCGAAAAACCTTGCAGAAAGTTTTGAGCCTGATACTTTAGTTCCCAGAAAGAGAAAAAATTATCCACCTCGAGCATGGTCAACTCAGGCGAAGGTGAAAAGCGACAAATTCAAATAAGGGAGGAAAAAGAGACAAAAATGTCTTATACTTTCACCTAAACATTCATTAAGAGATAATAATGATTATAAACATCGACTATATTCTATTAACTAATCAATATATTAAAAGATCTATACTTCTAATTTCGTATTTTCAATTTTAATTACAATCGGTTCAAGTAATGCCGATGATCAAATCCGATCAAATATACTGCCTCGCAGCTGTCAAGTCGTTTCAAAGTGCTTCGGACCTCTTCATGATAACGAGGGCTATAGAAAGTGCATTGATCCCTGGGAAGTCTATTCTATTTACTAAAAGATGCACATTTTTCATATCAAAGCATAATATTTACATAACTACGAAAAATGTCTAATAAATCAGGTTCCTAATCCTAGGCCATAGGTTTGCTGCTAGGGGGATTCCTTTGCTAACCTAACAATCAGCTGCCTTAGTCAGTCGGTCGATTACTCCTCTCCTTAGTCAGTCGGTCGATTACTCCTCTCCGTCCTATGTACATTTCACGGTGAATAACTAATGACTTTGAAAGAAACAGTTATTCATTGCTTTGCACCATAGTAGGTAACTCTAATGCGGACCAACTAAACAGCCGTCCGGAGTGGTAAGTACAGCCCGGTCATTCAAGATAGTGGCTTCGGTATTCATCATCTGCCCTATCTAAATGCTAATACCGCAGTACCTTCTGTCGATGTATAAGCCACGAGGCTGCAGATTAACGGGCTTGTACCTTTAGGGACGAGGGCGCTAGGGAAACCGGTGAAGCAAGGTCGCTATATTAACATTGTTAAAAATCCACAGGAAAGCCCGGGCATATGACTGGGAAACGAAGGGCCGATCACTTTAATTCGCAACCGCTGCCTTGATCACAAAACACGACTTTGTCGCTGAAACTCGCCACTCAACTCCCCACTCACCCAACCCTGAACTCAATATTCTTTACAGCCCTACATTGGAATTATCATTATAACTAAGCAATAACTGAGGGGCAACTAGCTCAGGGAATTAGACTAAATAACCGCAACGACGCAAATGATATGCTTACGCCATAGAGGTAGCTCAGTCTTTAGGACCCCGTGGGTAGGGAAGGTCGCAAGGTAAATATACACTTGCGATGTTAGGTGGCAACGAGCTTTGACATGGAGAGTTCAGAGACGCAATGCCTACTATAAACAACTCGTTTTCTTTACCTCTCTTAATTACATACATATATTTAAAGACCTGGTCGAGTCTGTCTGAGAACTCAACGATTTCTGGGTCTGGCAACAGAAAACGTTTGGAGAAGGAAAACGAACAGGCCAGAGGAAGTCTGACAAACACAAACTACGACAAACGGTTTCGTTGGGTTCGTTACTTGCCAGTTAACTGGGAAGGCAAACTGTGTGGGCGAATATGCGGTAGCAGAGGGGAAACCACTTCGATGGGCGGCAGAACCGAAATGGTGGCAGAACCGAAATGGTGGCAGAACCGAAATGGTGGCAGAACCACCAGTAGCTAACTGTACGTCTACACAGCTGTTCAAGCTCGACCCAAAAAACTTAGGCTAGGGTATTTACAAGCATGGGCCTATAGGCACCTGAAAGAGGGAGTTGCAACATTAAACGGCAGCATCTGGAGAGCTTACGAAGCCTGTTCTTGAGCTTCAACCATATTGGGGGGATTTACAATCTCGCCTCTGGACGCTAATTAAGGATGGGAAAGGCGATTGAACAAAGTCTCCAGAACTGACTGAAGCGAGATAAATCTTCTCTATAATCCACTGGATTATTTCCCACTGGTCCCTAATGGAATCGGACTAACAACTACGCGATCATAACCTCGTTCGAATCTGGATCTGGCTCTGTGATAGATAAAAATTTGTTCATTTTTCTCTTGATAAATAAACGTCTCGCGGGTAAAAAGCAATCTTATCTTGCCGTTAAACATACAGGGTTATCACTATTTACAATCCTATATACCTTCAACGAATAATACCGGTTACTACCATCGATACTGCGGCTCGGAGAACACGCCGCCCGACAATCCTCACCGCGGCTGGAGCCCCAAGCACGGCTCCCACAATGGATTCGGCCGCCACAACAGACGCGAGCATCAGCTGCAAACAACACGTGATTAGTCCCATGCCCAGTGGCAGCTCAAGGCTTCCAGTAAAACATGCGATAAAGACTTTGTAGCGAGACCAGTGTAGGCCGGTCGTTTCTGGGTTAGACTCAATGTTAAACATCCAGGCTCTTAATCTCACAGCCCTCTGTTCGAGTTAACGATCTTAGCGGACGCGGGCTACAATGGTAGGGGCAAGCATGCTTCTGGGTTATGGCCATTGCATTATCTAACGCTCAACGGCTAGAACAAAATGTTACTCGCGATTAAGGTTCTCAAAGACCTGTTCGGTAATAAATGCCAGGGGTGAGCAGCCTCTCTTACGACAGCTGTACCGAGGTTGGTAGCCATGGGCATGCTAGGAGCCGCCGGAGATCGATCAGTTTCAGGCAAATAAACTCCGTTAGAGAGTAAAGTTGAACATTTTATAAAATGCAATTTGACCATTGTACGCCTAAAAATTCTGAAATGGTAGTACATGCGGAGTGACAGGTGTAACAAATCCCAACAGACATCAAGTATGGTAACGCCTGCATTCCAAATCAACAAGACAGCAACATCGCGATTAGTTGTTCATACCGTGCAGGGCCTGTTTACGTTATAGACTATCATCGTCGCCATCTTCGCCGTCATCCATGCTCTTATCATCCGTTGCCACGCCATCGCGACTTGCTCGTCGCTTCTGCTCTCTCGACTTTTCCTGCAAAACGACGGGCAATGCACAGTAAACAAGCTAAGCTCTCTCTTTCTCAGTAGGATGAATCACACATGATTTGGGTAATAATAGACTTAACAAATTCTGTCTGCATGCAAATCTTCCTCCAAAGGGAGCGAAGGCTTGATCAAAAAGGACTAGCTAAGTCTAAAGGTAAACTCTCAACGAAAATATCCAGAATTTAAACAAACATAAGAAAATGAAACAAAATGCAGTGAAGCATTTTTAAAGGCAAATGCAGTGGTTAAAGAACAAGGATCGATGGTACACTCTCACTTACGATCAACTCCCGTTGTGTTAGTAATAAAGTATTAACAAGCCCCTCAAATATAATTGCATGGAAAAATCTCATAAAACGTACAATTGTTTCCGACTCTGCTTTCCAGTAGGTGTAGTTGTTGTTGATGTATTCAATCGCCTCGGGAACAAATGCGAATTCTAGAAGAAAGGGGGTCGGAGTATCAGCAATGAAAAGCGGCGGGAAACTGGCCTCTAAGAGAGAAGGCGTTCAAGATATCTTCATTCAAGTTTTCTAATCGAAGTTTAGAAACAATAAAAGGCCTTAAATTCAAATAAAAAATTTTGGTAGAAATCACCACCAAGGCCAATTTACGGTCTTTCGAAATAGCATACGAATGGAGAAAAGGAGCTAACTACCCTCGAAAGAAGTGTGATCTGAATGAAGTTGGAAAAGAAAGTGAATACAAGGAGCACGTGTAGATACTCACTGTCCCATGCCGTATAAAGATCTATCACGAAGTATTCAATGAATGATACCTTTGGAAAAAAAAGCGACTTAATATGTATCTATGGATTTTATTAAACGCAGCAAAAACTCGTACAAAGCCAAATTACGCTTCGCATCTAAAGACATAAAAAACGATGTTCAAGCATGATCTAGTTTCGTCAATTGTATGAAACTCGAAACTTTCCTTTGCTAAAATGTTGTTGACGACTAGAGCATAAAAAGACTGTCTTAAATGGCAGCACTCTGGAGCAGTAACCAAGTCAAACGGCAAACAAACAGCAGCACTACAGCAGTCTAGTGCCTTGTGCTACGCCAAAAAGCCCTCTTCACAGGCGATATACGGAAAGACATGTACTCACTTGTGATTGGGGTACGTTGCAAGTCTGCCTGTCAAATACAGGCATTATAATTGGCAAACCTCTTCTCTTCTCCTCTTCTGTCTGCAAGTTCAAATTTTTAAACAGTAGCAGGGAATCAAAGTGCAGCGGCATAGTTCAGGAGAACAGAAACAGGAATTTATTATGGCAAACAAACTGGCCTACATCAGAAATACATGGGCTCACGACACAAACAGCTTTAGAAATATTCAGTTACTCTGAACATTCTCAGTTAAAACTAAGTTGCCTTAAAACAAAGCACATATTCAATAGATTCAACTTCGCGTAAAAAGTTGATGATAGGACAAAAATCTATTTAACTAATTTAACCTCACTTTATCAAGGTTGGTCATTATGTAACGTGAAAAATAGGGTTCAGGAAAAGCGTTTGATGAGGCCCTGAAAAGACTTGTTGGCCATGGTAAGACATTATAGAGAGCTAACTATAGTTCACGGCAATTCCTAGGCAAGAGTGGTTGGGTTGAGCGATGAAGTTGAATCAAATGACGATGAAGGCTTGAACAAAACAACATACTTGACAGAAGTACTCCTCCGCAATGCGAGTAGCCCACTCGATGCACAATTTCATTGGTCGAGCGGGATTAGCAATATCCGCACACTTAATAATCATCCTTTTGATAAGGGTCCTAGACTCGTTCGAGCACGGGTTGCCATGGGAAACGTTCGACTCTGGGGTGCCTTTGCCACTCTACGAAGTAGAAAAGAAAGGATTGCATTGATACTGTCGATGGTGTGATTCATACATGGCATGGGGGTGCAGATGACCACCAGTCTAATATGGGGGCTCGATCCTTACAAACGTTTCGAGTGAGATAGGAAAACCCTATAAAAATAAGAATATAGCTAAGGATAACTTCAGCAGGATAACTGGAGCTCCTTTGGAGTTCTATGCGTCCTGTTTCACAAGCGCTACGGTCAAGGCAAGCATACCATTGATCCAGCATCGTCGTGAATCAGATTCCTGTTGTTGAGGCTGTTGTCAAACTTTGACAGGTGCTCGAAATGCTGCTTCATCTCAGTCGCCATGATCATGTCTATAATCTGCTGTCGCAGCAACTTGAAGTCCTCGCTAAAAGACAAAGATATCATGCAGTGACGTCACCAGCTCGTTCCGGGCTCTGGTTTCGACTTGTCTTCCAAACTTCCGTCTGATTCACGACAACAATTTGGCCCGTTGACAGAAAATGGCCGGCAACCGATCAAAAACATGGCATGGATCGTAGCAGCTAAGCAAGTGTTCAATCCATCCTTCAAAGCAGTGAACCGGTGAACGGACTGACCTTTCGATGTTCTTGAGGATATTCGATTTGCTGTCCTTCGCAGTCAGCTTGAATGCCATGGCTGCGTGGTGGTTCTCCAGAACGGCGCTGAAAGGAGAAAAAGCACAATATCATACAAAAAGCATAATTAAGGCACAGGCGATGACGTAATGTGCAAGTCATTTTTTATTGTGTGGGAGCAGGCTAAATATATTTCGTATCAGGTATATCGTGTGTGTATACTTGTTTCAAAACAAAACAAAACGAAACGCGTTTCAAAGAACAATGCGGGGGACTATGGGTTTTCCTCTGGGGACCTTGTGAAACAATTACTATGGGGACCTTGTCTTTGTTTCACTCTATTTTATAATCCCCAATATACGAATTTTCGGCTTAACAAACGTATCTTTATACTGTATAAATTCCATATGTTGAGATATTGACTATGAGGACGTCCGATACTACTAAACTCTTAGATTGCTGCACGTAGACAATCGCATACATGACGATAAACTGAATCCAGTCAAATGCAAACAGGGAAACTGAATGGCAGCAGAGCTGGCCAGATTCTGCATAGGAAACCAGAAAGATCAGATATCCAGCAGAATAAGAAACAAAGACGCATTCTAACTGCAAGTATATAAGAAGAACAAATAAATAGAGACACATAGAATGCTAGTGGCAATAAACATGACAGAGAATGCATTTGCAACTAGCCACAACCACGGCAATACTATTGCAAGGTCTTTGACAATCTGAGCAGTAAATCACTTCTTAGTGACACTGGTTCTATTTACCCAGTAAAAGGACTCCATCGCCGTCTGGGTCATGCATATCTCAGTGGAGATTCAAGTCAGTATGTTCAGGATCAGCCACAAAGACTTCGCCACGCGGGTTCATAAGGAATTAACAAACACAATGTAATCTACCACAGTAACATCCATGTGAATTTTCGCTTTCAAAGGGCCGGTGGCGTTGGGCACTTTGTCTCGGGACTTTTGAATTTATATTTTCCAAGTTAAAGATGAATCGCTAGTAAAAGGCCTTTTCAGCCTATGTGTAACTTGGATCTGAAGCGCATGAATGGTTTCAGGGTCAGCCATGTTCTCGTGTACGATCACGTGCCTCACTCAATTCAACTATGACTTGCACTGGCACTTTTCACTATTTAGGTGACGTGTGTGCCATTTGGCACATGGCGCTAACAGGGCAACAAAACGGCCATGTTGGCACATTGCTGCGCGGCAATAGCTGAAGCGCATTTGAGTTGACTCAAACCCTTAGCACTGGATTCGGAGAACAGGGTCGATAAGTTCGATGGTGCCAGCAATCGGCGCACAGTTGGCGTTCACGAACGAGCTGAGGTCGAATGGACCATCTCATTACTAAGTGCTTGGCTTACTCAAGACCAAAGCTAATGGATTCTGGTAGCCAACAATGCGTTTTGTGAACATTACATATCACATCAGACAAACAGTGCCGAAAAATAGCAATTCGTTCCAGGTCAAAGCGACGATTTGAGAGGATGTGAAAGAGATTGCACCAGTGCAAATTAGCGCTTTTGATGTGGCGTGAAAGAAATCGAGGGTGCTTGACATCCTCCACCAGTGATCTCAGCCCTCTTCTCCATGTCGAGGCTCGCAGGGAATACCATAGCGCACTGTGTTTGCTTGCTACTGTGAAGCCATGGGCTACCCTTACTTGGTCACACTGGTTTGTATCTTGAAATGAGTGGTATGATTTGCACGAGTGAATGTGACGAGGGAATTGTGCCCTGATTCCAAAAACGGCCGTGGCGCTAACACACTAGCATAGAATAAAAACTCGAACGAACTGGAAAGGGGTATTTTGGAGGAAAGAGGGAATAAGATTAACACAGGTAATCAAATCCCTTACAAAACACTGGCGCAAGATTAAAATCTTTCAATAAAAACGTCACTTCAAAGGTTCTTTGCATATGCAAGCCCAGTGAACACACTTCCATTCCAAAGTCCTTTTCAAATCACCGACTTTTCATTACAATTTCCTTTATGCAACATTAGCCCAAAAATACGCCTTTGAGCGGGCTTCGTTGTAAGCTCCACTGGCTATGATTATTCCTGCCACTTGTGGAGCAGACACACTCAAACTATTGTTCAATGTCGCACGGGGCTACATTAACAAATTACAACGGATTAGCCCTGATACGAGGCCAACGCAATAGGGCTTCGCCTGGTTCCTTGCCTTAAGCACCGCATTACCACCTGATTAGCAAAACAAAAACTATCTTCTCCGCTTGAATGCACCGATTCCGAATTTCATAAATCACTTACATTGTCATACAGATTCGTGCCTTTGGCTGCATAAATCAAATTTATGAAGAAAGATGTGAATTTATGTAAGTATAAAGAATACGACTTGGAACTGCATACTTAAAGCCAATCTTATTCATCACAAAATATCAGAGCGAAAATGAGGATCAAATGGCCTAATTTTTTTTATTGCAAGGGTAGCATTGCAGAAAGAAGCGCATTGCAGTTGTATCGCCTAGGTTTCTAGTTGAAATGGATGCTTGCAGTACTAAGGCAAAAGAATGCGTGTAGAAGCTGCGAGTCGGAGCAGATAGAACATCACCTAGCCCCAATTTCGGAAGGCAACTGTCAAGATCATATCAATCAAGCAAAGATTGGAGAAAGTATTGAAATAACTGACAACGTGGACAGAAGTGTGGAGAATCTTGAAACCGTAGTTGAAGCTGAGACGCATGGGTGTCTCGATCATTCAATCGATGCCTCCGGTGATTCTCGGATGATTTCTGGGTGATTGGTAGAAGACGTGACGCAAAAGACTGCACTTCAAGAGCATTTCGTCAATTTGTGGCTGTGAAAAGGACTGCAAAAGGCCTTAATAGTTCCTTGTGACCAACCCCCCCCCCCCAGCCCCCCTCCCATCTCTGGGCACCCTGACCCTTGACAATGCGCCTGTCTGGGGTACACGATTCAGAATAACGGCGAATCAAACTGGACCTGGCCCCTGATTGTTAGGTGGTGCCGAGGCTCGTGGTACATTTGTGGTACATGGCGTTGGATCAATGAACTCGGGCCTCTTCGCGTATGATATGTGACAACCATCTATTCATCGGAACACTATCATTTTCGATTGAAGAGTTTTTTCATTTCCCGCGAAGTACACAGCGTGGGCAGGCCTAGCCGCAGCGTCGCCCAGTTCAGCGAGTCGAATGCCCACAAAGCGTGCGCTGTGTCATTAGGGAACCACAAGACACTGCGTGCATGGTCAACTGTTTCCATACAAATGACCATTCTACTTCGAATACGGTTTCGATAAAGGAAAAGGGCTCACATGTCGTTGTACAACACCGCCAAATCGCTGCCTGCATTGCACAGAAACGAATTCGTGTATCCAGGATGGTCAACATCATGGACAGTCGCGGCAATTAGGGCGGTGATCTCATCCAGTGGCTCCAATGCGTTCTAGAAACAAAACGAAATATAAGCATCAAAAGAAGACGTAGAAAGTGATATTCACGATTAAAAATAAATCGGCCTAGTTTCGTTATTTTTAACTTCATGGTTTTTGTGTGTTTGCATAGAGTTCAGCATTCTAACATCCTACGCGAAGGTCGAAATGTCGCCAACAGAGGGACAGTATCAATACTTTTTCTTCAGATCTATCCCTTCTGTGTTCTTGGAAATCGAGAATAACTTGCGTAGGAGTCTTAAACGCTCAATTTCGTCGGTGCGCATATGTTTTTTGACTATGTATCCACTATGTGGGCGCAAGAAATGCGACCTTAGATTCGGCCTACGCTAACCTTATAACCTTGGTATCACAGACAGGTGAGGCAAAGCTACACGACAATCGAGTTATGTGAGTTGAAAGGAACGGGGAGGTCGTCTAGTAGCTGCTATTCACCTTCGCGTTTTACCCAGGCAAAACATCGCCTTCTCCTGGTATAACAGACATTTCACGTATGTTCAGCAGGAAATATTTGTGACCAAGTAAACCATAAGCTAGATATCAACCAAGGCTTTCAAATCACAAATGTTAACGGAAATCACAAGTGTGGACAGATTAATACAAGCAGTCACTTAGAAACCTGGTGACCGATTTTGTACCACGAAGCTCTGAACCGTTGACAGTGAGAATCTCATAAGCCTTGGCGACTCAAAGAGCACTTACATCCGATGTATTCAAGAGAAGAGATCTATGAAACTTTACTGCTGAGATGCCAAGGTCAGCCGAACCTTCTAATGAAATCAATCGCTCTTAATGCAGTATCTCGTGATGACTGCATGGTCACACCAGTAAATTAAACACCCCCACAAAAAATGAAGACCATGCAATCCTTCATTTCAGTCAACAAACAGTCTGTGATAAAATGTCACTTGTAATACCTTGACATTTTCCTTCATCAAAAAACAGGAGGTCGCATGGAGAACGTCGGCAGCGTGTGTGGATGTGTGGTACGCATTGGTTGCATGGTAGTTAGACTCGATCAACTGCAAAAGAAAATCGATCAATCAATTTAGCATCAAAAGGGGCCTTTGCTTGAAGCTAATTTGCTACTACCAAGTACAGATGGTCGTAGAAGAAAATTTGCGCATTAACTCAAATCACAAACCCTAGTGAACGTCATTCATAATTGTTTTGTTAGCTTACTTCCACATTTAGCTACCAGTTCATAAACAGCAAAGCTTTGCGATAGACATTAAAGTCTTCAAACAGCTGGCACTGCAGCAAACCATAGCTCTGACCTGTGTTCTTTACATTGAGGCGTCATTGGACCAAAAGACGTTCTCATAAAGACATTGGCTTAAAGGAATTTCTTCAACAGAGCAGTTTCGTTATGTGTTTGGATAAGTGAGACGTACCACAAACTTCCATTGCTGATGACAATGAGCGACATGGTTAGTGACAAGGAGTTACATGGCGAATGACAAAAAGTTGGATCTAATAGAATCACCAGGTGACTCACCTGCAACCACTTTCGCAAAACATCGTCACCTATACTGAGAAATTTGCAGGCATTGAATCTGCTGAATATGGCATACCCTAAATAGTATAGTGGCCTGCAAAGAGAACGGATCCACTGTTAGAACATCAAATTTGGTTGTTATCCAGAACCAGCTGCGAAAGCAAGAAAGTGTTTTGAGCTGGAAAACAATGGCCGCTTTGGACATTTTAGCTTACTACTGATTACATCATTATGTATTCCTCTCTAGTCAAACTTCAATTCTTGGCCAGGCTACTCTCAAATTGAAACTTTCAGTCAGGTAAGCTGTAAAAAATGGGCATGCGGGGGATGTTTTGGCTTCGAAGTAGTTTTTAACCGCTCCGTTTCCCAGTCAACTTCTTAATTCCTCTTGCAATCAGTCATTTACTCGCCAAAAGAGTCGTACAACAAATAAGACGATTGTCAGTCCATCACGATTGATATCTTTTCTGTAATGGGGGAGTAGAGTGCAGCCTTATTTATCAAACGAGTAAATGGCCTGTCTGAATAGAAATGCACAGAATTCACCGGTGAATCAAAGTGTGAGCAAGTACAGGGTGTGCATTTCAAGATAAATAGAAAACTAATCGCGCTCGCTTGAGGACATAGCTACCTTTTGTTTGTGACCCGTTCTAGTCGAATGATGTCGAACTGCCACTTGTGCTCCCCTTCAAGGGCACTTTGGATTTCGGGTGGAGCATGCAGAGAGTGGAGTGACAGCGACGGACCGTGCCCAGAATCACGATGAATGACATGGCCTGCAACAGATGGGCAGCAATAAAAACACCCGGCTCTTGCTGACGGAGAGAAAGCCCCATCAACAACAATGGCTACACTAAAATGGCCAGACATAATGTAGAATATGTGTATGAATTTAAAAACATAAAGGCTGTAGCTTACACACAGTGAAAAAGGTACATCCAACATTAACCAAACATGGGAAAAGTCATAGGTCGAATACAATACAGGTCATGCAAACTACAAGGGTCCTACATAACACAGAGTGTACAAAACAGTAAGGTAGTAAACAGAAAGGTCATAGGTCGCGCACATAAAAAGGTCACGTGAAGATGGGGATCAGACTTCGTAAACCATGTACAAAAAACTGAAAACAAGGCATTTCATTGAACTATTACCAATGAAGTAACCATATAAAATATACCTATGAAAAAGCTAAGACTATTCAATTAAGTGTTTAGTTTCAAGGACATTCAATTACACAACGTCCTGGTTCAGCAACTCAACATACCTTTAATGTTGGCATCTCCTGAATGGCGCCGTCGCTGCAATAAGAATCATAATGTTGACATAGTGCATCCACACAAAGGATGTGGTCAAGAGAACCGGTGCAATGAGAAACCTTTGAAACTATATAAAATACTAAAGAAAAATCTCGAAGTAGCATTCATATGACTTTTCTCTTAGCGAACAAAGAAGGATTTTAGCATAAAACTTTGGAGAATAAATTAGATTTGTTCCCATCCACATTATTATCTTGCTCGGGCCAGTGAAACATGCTTCTGATTACAACTTGCAAAAACTAAACAGCAAAGGAAATCGGCATTGTCTAGACGCAAGAAGTTGGAAGTTGGAGGGAAAATACCGTGTGCATGAGACCATCAACCAGGTCATTTTCCACCCCACCCTTGTCTTCCACTTTGTCAGTGAATGGGTTGAAAAGCTCTGTAGACCGCAGAATGTCCTGCAAAACAAGAACGATCGTGGTCATAGAACAGTTGTCAGTAAAATATAGATCAATGGAAAACAAATCCTGGCAAAAGTAGCTTTCGGAAAACACCCAATGCGAAAACCTCCAATCAATTTAATGAAACTTTAATGTTGGAAGGGGGTTCACGACTAGACCCAAGGTATGAATTGTGATTAAAGCAGAGCATCTCATTGCGTGATTGTAGGCCTTTCGTAGTACATGCTTGTGCTTTTTAAACTTCGACAGTATACGATGGACTTGCTCTCAATTGGAATAAATTCTCTTTGCTTTAAGCTACAGCAGTAAAGCGAGGTGATTTCTAGAGTAGCAAATCTGTGGTTGGCGTTGTCAGTGAGTAATTACTCTTGAATAAAGAGAAGCATGCATTTGTCCTTGAAACTAAACACCTGAGCGAATAGTCTTGCTTTCGGGGCCAACAAAGTATTCCTTAAGTGGCGTTTCAAATGAGGGCACCCAGATTAGACCATACCGGATATTGTTGGATTGTGGGGATTGTCATAATCATAAGCCACCTATCACCATAGTACACGTGATGACGTAGGAATTGGCCTTCGTGATTATCATCACTGTATTTTCAATCGTAGAAAAAAATCGATTAATTATCACAATCGATCAAAACTCGGTTAGACGTAATCATGACGTCATAATAAGAAAAAAGAACGCCACTCCATAAGGGAAAAAATGATGAGAAATCTTTTTTGATTATGTTGATAATAAGGGGAAGAAAGCAACGCAAACAAAACCTCATATGAATGAACCCGACTCCCATACATTCGATTGCTAATAATCCATCACGTAAAATTACAGAGGGCAATAGCCACTCATTTGTTCCAAGCCGGTTGTGTTCGACGAAATGAAAAAGTAATACCCAGCAACTACCATTTTGCGTACAAAAAAATATTGTAAGTGAAGGAAAACAACTCACAATTACTTTCTCCAAGACTTGAACAACATTTACCGGGCTGTTCTCCTGAACTGCATTAAGCATGTTAATAACCTGGAACAATTAAATACGTGAACCGGATTAGAGAAATAAAGCGGATAAAAAAGTAATAAAAGCAGGGTGGAAATTTGTATGTTCTATGGTTCCAATGGTTCCGATGTGGACTTTGAAATCGCTTTCATCAGAACTGGATTGGGAAAGAAAAATATACCATTTGTGCTAAAAGGAATGCATTACAGAAGATCAACTGCCCAATTTGAGGGAAATGACGGCATATCGAACCTTTGTGATTGGTGCTTCTATTCTGGTTGTTGTCATGGATTGCCTTCGGTTGTAGGTCATGCTGCCACCTTTGCGAATAAACATTCTCAATTCAGAATCAAAGGAATAATGGATCAGTGAAACTACCTGGGAGAAATAAATAATGTATGGCATCGGGTCGGACGATCAGGTAACCCGTACACTGTGCATTGAAAGTGACAGTGGGCGTATCCTTAAAGGACATCCTTATTCATACACAAGGTGCCAAATTCATACAAAAGGTGTCGTCTCTCCAATGTGGAGATAGTTTCCCATTAAAATGGAGTCACCAAAGGCCATCTTTTCCATTTTTTAGTACCATCAGCGTCTGCTCAACAATGTTCTGTTAAACAGTCCACCTTTAAGCATTGAAAAGGTGCAAAAACTTTCGCACCCACAAAAGTAGCGTAAATGAACTGATTAAAGGATCTGTTCCCTTCCGTCAAGAGACAAGGATCTGGTCATCCATTGTCAAGGCCGGATGTGGTTGACGAAAAAATTCGATTATATGATGATATTGTCAGATTAAACCGTGAACTGGGGCATGCCACAATGCCAATGGAGAATTGGAAAGGCTTCTGATAATCTTTGATAACCAATACTGCATTTTGAATAATCTCCACACACTGTCACTTCTGGACCAAGCGATTCTCGGACATCGTGTCTCAGCGAGGCGTCTACTTATTTTTTTCATGATACGAAAGAAACATATTTCTAACAAGTTAATCAGATGTTACCACAACTGAGTCGTGAAAATATCTTTTTAAAATACCGTCCAATACCATCAAATTGGATGTCACAGCAAAACATGAGAAAAGTAACCATACTAAATAAAAGTGGTAACTTCTGGCTCCACAAGAATAACAGTGTATTTTGGTAGAAAGGGTGGTTATTTATTGAGACCATTCTAAAATGCAGTGAAGATGTAAACAAAAAAGGCAAATAAAAAGACAAGAGAGTCATCAATGCGAGGACCAGACTTATTACTTAAACTAAACGGCATATTACTGAAATAACAAACAATTACCTAGGCTCTCTTGCGACCTCATATCAATTAAACCGAGAAACATACAATCCTGACTGTTCGCTTGAGAAGAAGAAAGCAATATAATTCCAAAAAAGCAACTAACAAACTTACGAATAATTACGAAGAGCCCTTACCATTTTGCAGAACCTCATATTGATCCCGTACACCTCGATCGACGGCCGACATGGACTGCTGCATCTGAAAATAACAGAAATCTCACGCAAATGTAACCAAAGGATATTACGCGAGTTGACATTAGCAGCCCGTCTCTGGCCTCACAAAGATCCTTTGACGCGGGCTAAACCCGGAGACTTACGATCGGAACCCCTGGTATGCAACTGGGTACATATGTTTGCTAAGGATGAGTATCAAAACTCTTTCGAATAATCCACAAGCCATGATGATTTTGAACTCCAAAAGCAGTGCACTGTGGCTTTGAATCGCCGAATCCAACTGTGTACATTAATGATTTCTAAATCACACACACACCACAATAGATACGAGGCTTTGTTGACAAACGAGGCTTTATTGAAATCTACATAAAACAAAGAACTGCCATGGACAAGGATCTGGCGCTCAGAACGATTAAAATTTTCTATATATACCCCCGTCAGGGAAAATGCAACTGCATTGGAAATTTTTTAAGTTGGGTTGGCTTTTCGTGGATTCAAGGACCGTAAATAGTCTACACACAGCTAAACCCTCACAGGCTTACTACATAGAAACAGCTAAACCCACGTCAATTAAATAGGAGAAGCCTCTACACTGGGACTACTCTAGAGCAGTGCTCCCCTTTTCTGAAGGGTTCGTAGGGTCAATTGCTAGGGTAATAGAAATGCCTTCCGGGATAAATTCGCCAGCTGCAGAATGCTCAGATTGTGGGCGAGATCTGGGTCAGTTTTTGGCAAACACCGAGGTGTCCACCCGAGGGTCCAGACGTATGGAGGCGTGACAATAAGAATCGAATGACTCGGACATAGGACACGAATTTTGAGGCAAATATCGCCGTGACAGATTTCAAGGATAGGGTGGGCATGAATCCCAAAACAGCAAGGGCTCGCAGCAAAGCACTGCATTATTTGGGTTCGCGAAGAAACATCTTAGTTGCTATGGAGACAGGAAAGCAAAGTAGAGGGCGGGAAGCAACCGGGTAGTTTTAGATGAAGGAAAGGTTTAATTGAAGCAAAAACTTCTGTTGAAGATTCAGCGAAATATACAACTGGGAAACAGCGATAGAAATTATGGCAAGGTCGTACTGGCAACAGAAGCGATTTGAAAAACAATCAATGTAGCAAGAGTTGGGCTACGTCATCAAACACCGCCTTATGGAGACCACTCTGAAGGGCAGTTGGCAACTCAGAAGCTACAGAAACCCTTGCAGGTCATACTTGAAACCACGCGTCCTAAAGACCAAAATTGCATTGGGCATTGGCTGAGTGCGTAGACGGGCGTGGCTAATATCTAGAAAGGAAGCGTGGTGACCACGCAGAAGAATCACAGCTTTGATTAGAAAATTAAGTTCTTAGAGCCTCATTACAACAGCGAAAAAACACTTTTTTCCCGATTTGTGCACTCCCATCAAGCGTCTGAAGCAAGGCGGCCACTCGTGGACAAGACACTCCCTAGCCCGCGCATTCGCCCACGCATTTGCCCGCGAAATTGCTCGCGAATTTCCCGCGTTGCAGGAAAGCATCTCATTGACATGGCTGAACAGCAAACACATCTATCATTGTGCAACCCATGTCTCAGGATTTTGATGAAAGAAGTGAAGAAATGGCGGAGAACCTTTTGAAATCACAGGCTGTTGCCAGACATAGAGCAATGCACATAGATGCACAAACGGTTGGATAATATATTGCTACAAACTCTTTCACCTTAGTCGTACTAGGAAACTTTAAGAACACAACGAGAGCTCGCAAACGTTGTTTTCAGGCCACCAAAAACACATAATCCCATGTCTGTCGCCTTCGCATAGCTCACCCTTCATATTGTGAGGCATCTTTAGCGTGGGTAACATCCACGAAGGTCAAGCCACGTGTCCCGGGCTTTCAAAAGTTGTCTTGTGTACTAATGCACTAATAGGGAGTCTTGTGTTAAGAAAGTTCTGCCATGGCTGAATGCGAGTTTTTGCAGAACCTATTCTGTTGATAAAGGGCATTAGAAGGCAAACAAAGCATGGCAAAAAATAGAAAATGCGTGCGTGCTTCAAATAGAGAGGCTTTGGAGTGATTAGTGGTTGGGAGCAGAGAAATCTCAAGTAGATTCAACTTGGTCCCATTCAAACCAGACTGGAGACATACGATCACAATACAATTTACAAACGTACTTAGCCAGAATCTACTGAGTTGTCTGGCGACCGAGAAAAGGAATCGATCTGAACGGACACCTGGCAAGGAAGGCTTCCTAGGCATTCTCTTAGATAGAACGGTTGGCTTGTCTCCCCATCAGAACCACAGGGTACCAACCTAGCACACGTGTCATTGAGTATGCGTTGAGCTTCCAAATCAAATCCAAATCAAAGGTATACATCTGATGTGAACAATCATGAACCATTCATTGTCTACCGCGCGCACCTTTACAAACATATATGCATGTTTAAACATACCCTAGTAAGTTCCTGTTGCATCTGCAAAGACTGTACATCGCGATGTACCGCACTCATGTCTCTCTTTATACAAACATGATGAGTGACTTTCCTGCAAAGCACAAAATAATAGTAGAATTCGATGAATCAGAGTTTTACTCCTTCTCAAAATTCAGATTGTGAAACCAAAGGATATCAATGGATTTTGAACCATAGATAACTATATGTACAGAAAGAGGCTATTGATCTTCAAAATGTTCGCAGAAAATTAGTTCCACATTTTACCATCAATATTTTTCTTAAAATAGTAACGAAAATAAAAGACAATGAGGTCAATTCGAGTAATGTACGAAAATAATGTATAAATGTATCAAAATTTGAATAAGGTACTAATGTACAAACGAAATTTTTTCAATACGCACCCATTCGAACCTATAATTGGGATAACCTTTAGATTCTGCACGAAGTATTCGCCATTCTTTCTTCTTGCTACAGACATACCTTCCCAAGACTAGAGAAAGAAAATAATCGTTAGCCAAAATAGATAAAGACCAAACTAGAATGTTCGATTGGTTTCCTTTTTAAGAAATATTTTAAAAATTGGTATTAAAAGGAATAACTTTAAAATAGATGAAAAAACACTGCAGGCTGCAATTTGTTCGTCAACATTGCTAATCATGTTTGCTAATCCCTGAAAACACGGTGGGTGTTCATATCTTAGGCAGCTACCCCGGTTGGCTTCAGCTCAAGAACGACGCATAGAACGGAACAAAATTTATCCGCGTACATAGGCCTCTACAAAATTTTCAAACTAGCATCACATTCTCAACAACGTTCCATGTCAACTTCGCTTGTCTTACAAAGATGTTGGCAAATATAGAAAACGTAGAAAAACACAATACAGAAACCAGCAAAAGCCACGGAGCCATTTTGGAGTAAGTATTAAACTGAAAACTATAAAAATTGCTTGAAGATGCAGAATTGACATAACTGCATTTGGCACTACTTGCTTAAAATAGAACAAAATATAATCATTGTAACAAAAGAGGGAATTTAGTTAGATAAAAAGACTTCATGAGAATAAAACTAGCATTTTATGCCGAGGCATTTAGTAAAGCAGTACAAAGCTACGTATTCGCCAAGCGATTCATAGGTGGAAGAGAGGTAGACGCGGAGCCTACCAGCTGCCGCTCAACAATTTAACAACAACAAAATGGAAAGCCATAATACTCAATTAGGGCGACGTAATTATTTGTTGGAAGACGTTACCTTTCCCTTGCTTAGTTGCTTGGGTATTCCCTCGTTGAACTCCTGAAATAGATTACGGAACGTAAGTTTCTGAAGGTTAATCATTGTGTTGCAGTTAAGGGCGATAGTTCGTCGTGGGTTCCCATGACAATCAAACCCTTGTCACTGATGGGCTTAGCTTCTCCTTCTGCGGCTTACGACCAAACAGCCAAACAATTTCTAACTCAGTCAAGACAAGACAATGGCCCACTACTGTCATGCTTTTAATCAAACTTTGATTACAACGACCATCGAATAAAGCCAAAGATGTCAAGGAAGGGCGCAAATGGCTGATAATGCTACTTACAGACTTCAAAGCCTCGTGGGTGGGGAGACTGGAATTCTTTGGCACTGTTGAAGTCATCTCTGATCTCCAATTGCCGGTCACCGTTCATAGGCAGGGTTGACATACTAAGACGTAAAATTGCTTCGTTGGTGAAACGAGACAAGAGAGATATCGTAGGATAAGGCGGTGACGACCAGCTTACAAACAGTGGCAACTTCGCTTTCCGGTGAAAAAAATTCCATATGTTATAAGCACGCAAATCGGAAAAATCAGAAAAACACTTAGGCTATGAAACGAGGATTCAATTTGTGATGCATTCCAAAAGCTAAATAGAGAATTCAATTAATAATTTTGCATTGTAGATGTATCTTCCAGGCTTTGGTGCAACTACCAAGAATGAAATTGACCTTTTAAAATTACATCCCGGATTGACATCCACTTGATTGCCACAGACAAACCGATGCTGGATAATTCATGCACATAATTTATGCTAGGAAAGTCATTCGTTGAGATATGCTGCTGCAGCAACCCAGAATAATACAAAAATCAAGGTATGAGGTACATCTGATAAAAAGACCCTTCTTCCTCTTACCTGGAATTCGGATTTGTCAGATTCAATACTTCGTATTTCTATAGCATCGTATACATTTTCAAGTGCACTAAATAAACAGGCGCTGGCCCTGAAAAGAAAGAAAATATCAAGTAACAAGATCAACAAGTCATCAAAATAAATGACAATTAGGCAAAAGGCATTTAGCCATAATCTTTGCCAGAATATCAGATAAGGGTGATCTGAGATATACAACATTCATGTTTATCGATCGCTCTGACACTTTCCATTAAGCCTTCTTGCATAACAAATGAGGTACCATACTATGGAACTTATCACATGGCTGTAAACTGATATATAATCGCAATCTTATGAATGTTATGCTTACACTATAGGATCTTGCTAGTAAGAATGTGACCGCTATGAATTCTAACAATTAAGGTCATGGATTCCAATTCATCTTGATCAGAGCTTTATAAACAAACTTGGTATAAGTAAATGTTGCTTTTGGGAAAAGGCCCATGGAACTTGCAGCGGTGGGGTCTGGAATCACCTTCCAAACACTGGGATTGGGCTTTTAACTTTTGAAAGAGACATACAATAGGATTGAAACACAAGAGCCAATACGGTTTAGGAGTAATCCCAAGGTTGATCGACGGTCAAGGAGAGGTCAGAGGCTGGTTGAAGTAAGAGATGGAAAATGACTCATTTGTCAACGACATTCTTCCCGTAGGAAGCTCTGACCTATAGGAAGCCGTAACTTTGCTCTTGAAATCCGACTACATTAAACGGATTTGCGAGGTTTTTATGAAAGAAAATGAACAATCAATGAATGGGGAATGAACTTGAAAAAGGGGAAACTACGTCTCTAAGAATCAACAGAGAATTATGATGAAATAACAGGTCAATAGAAAATTAAATAGAGAATATAGGAATAATTAATAGGTATGCTTGAACGTGAAGAGGAAAGGTTTTGTTGAGGGGGTGTCGGTGCTTGACAAGATCGCAATGAATAACCAAAAAAAATTAATAATAAATAAAGAAGGAATGATTTGACAAGTGATGACAGACATGAAAAAAGGTAATTGAACTGCAACATAACTTGAAAAACTTTTAAGGAGAAAATGTTAAAGAATTGAACAGTCAGGAGGCGGCTTGGGCCCACCATTTTCATCATTATGGACTGAGTGCTCATAACGTCAAGTCTATGGGGTCATAACTTCGAGTTCAGGATAAAAACTGGGTCGCTTTCTCGGAAACCGAAAGAGGACGACAAGAGAATCAGGGAATGACTAACAAGTTTTTAGCACAGAGTTCAAAGTTAGTATCATGAAAAATTAACATTGCCATGATGGCAAAGGTAAATATTAGAAGAAGACGCTTAGAGAATGAAAAAACTTTGGTTGAAAGTTACCTGATTTTGGACTGTGAAGCTACTTCTCCGTGGTCCAACATGAGTAGCTCGTTTAAACACGCCTTGGAGTCGTTGTTTTCAAATAGCCTCTGCAAATGAGATATTTTACATACATGCATACCGGCGTAATTTCTGAAGAAAAAGCAGAAAAAAATGGATAGGTAACACATGGGAACATAATAAAGATCATTATCTGCAAATTGCTTCAGAAGTATCGTCGAGACTTTCGGCTCGGCTTATTGGTCCTCTCGTACTCTGGGCTCCTACAGCATGCTGTAATACATGCAGATGAGGAAATTGAATTTGATAATCCGCGTTTTCCTTCTTAGCAATCGTAGTTCCAGTTGTTGATGGAATTAGGCATTAAATATTCAGTATTCACTCAACTTTGTTGACAGTGCTGGAGAAACCTAAGCTAGGCTTTAGTATTTCCGTGCAATACATTTCAAAGAGAGACAGCTTGGAAAATGCCAGGGGATAAATATATAAAAACACTTGAACTTTGGTCGGTATCAAGAAACAAATCTTAGAATTGGATAATATTAGCCATGTGTGAATGATCCGGTCACGAAAAGTTGGAGGAAAATTAACAGATAATAAGCAACCATTTCAACGTATATCCTTATGGTAAGCCCTTTCACCCCAAAATGAAATTGTCAATTAGTAATGCAGCCTTTTCAAGTGAATGAAAAAAGCTTAGATCAAAATCTGTCTAGTTCAGCCAATAGACATCAGTCCACAACATAGCCACCCGATGCTGTGAAACTGGGTGTTTTGAGGGTAGTGTGTTTCAGTTTGGGCTGAAGAATCATAGCAGATCTAGCATAAAGCCGATTTGTTCATACGCAGTGACTTATAAAAGGATTGGCATGTAGAGCATCTGAGCATTTTGAGCCTGAAGGTAGACACTATTTGTGTGAACAAAAAGGGGAAACTAAACCTTCGAATGCTTCGTTGCTCGTAAAATTTGGGGTAGTACTTCAAATAGCCAAATCTGACCTCTATTACCAATTAAATACACATCTGCTTGTAATCAGGTAGGATTCTTAGCAGCGTTATTGTAGATGAAATAAAACTGTGATGAAAACAAATCGCTTACCCTGTTGAAGCCAGCTCTTAATAGCGGAAGCACTGGGAGCTCTTGCGTTTCACTCGTCCTATGAAAGAGCACAACAAGGGCTAGAAATCGTCATAATATTGTGCCTTATAAATTAATCTTCAATAATGAAAAGGATCAAGCCAATAGAAAAGCAAGACAACGTACGGGGTTTTCAGCAAGCCAATAATTATTGTATTTTCACTTGGGCGAGTTGCTCGGATGTTCCTGCAACAGCAAAACAATTGTTAAAAAATTCAGTTTAGTTGATATTTTTATTTTAGTTATAAACAAGCACAACTAGGTTTACCTTAAAAATACAACAAATCTAAATGTATATCAGAAGCCATTAATTCCTAAAATTTAAAAAATTGTTTGGTCAATTGAAAGTGCTCTGTAAGAAAAAACATTGCTAGTTGCAGCCTATGTTATTCATACAAATATATAGCTCTTCATATTACCAGAACCAACGTGAAATATCATGCTACAATTCCTCTGGTCTCAAGGAAATAAGAAAATGCATTAGCAAACACAAAAAATTTTAATTTTACTTAATGAAATGTAATACAATGATAAATCACACAACAGTTCTTCGCCATTAAAACATATTAGCTGTAGATTTTATGTGGACTGGTCGCCCATGCTAATTACAAGTCAAACTATAAAAGTAAGTGTTCACGTGAGCTGACCTGCAAAGCGTCTCTCCTTCGAAGAAGACATTTGATCGCAAATCGACAATTGTAACCTAAGCAGAGAAATAACACTTCGATAAAAGCACAAGATCATCTTTACATAGAAAGAAAATTTGGGGAATTTAAAAACTGAGGAATATTAAGTTTGTGTTTGCAGAACATTGAATCCCTAACGACTGCATGCCCACGTCTTTCTATTTATTGCAACATCCGTTTGGGCAGTTTTACTTTTAAGCAGCATGAGGGCTGATGAATGCAAGTGCTAAAACAGGAACACGCTGGGGCACCAGCCCTTACGAAACATGCTGGGGAAGGACAGCATGTTCACTTTTACAATACGTAGAACAACAATTCATCTAAAAACTGAGGCTGCTGTTGCTCTAGCTGTAACAAATAATGTTCATATGTAGCGTCAGTACGCCAGTATGTTCTAATTAGAGAATAACACGAAACATGCCTTTGGAGATACAAAATTGTGTCAGTCTCTCAACATTTTTCAATATATAAATATATTTTCATGGCTGTTGACAAAGTCATAAAGTCACATCACCATCGCTTGCTAACAATGGTATTTTATCATTTCAGTTATAAACATGGTGCAGTTGATTACAATTCTGTTTATCGTGAGTAAATATTTCAGTTGACAAAGTCAGACATTAATCGGATACTTCAAGATGAACCAGTTCCGTCACCTTAACACCCCTAGCAAGGAAATAACACAGGTGCCACTTTACAACCCCTTATCATGCGACTTAGCTTTGGCCATACCCACGCCAAGTGCTGTAGTTTCTAGACTGACGAAAAGCGAAGATGGTTTCGAAATATCCTATTAAAAATGGCTTAGGCAGCTGAATTCGTCGTATCCTTAAATTTCATCACGATCTAGTCACATTAAATGTACAGTCTCAATAACTGAAATTGCTAAACATCATTATCGACTGCAAAAAGGCGAGCAGACCTGGTCGTCTTGGCCAACATCTGCTGAACTAATCATGTTTTCATCACTCCCCTCTTAAAGTTATAGAGCAATTAATTCATGCAGAAACTGCGACTAGCTTATAGGAACTACGTCTACTCGACTAAATCTATAAATTGAGACTGCACAAGATATGAAAATGGCCATCTGAGTAAGCCAGCTTCGAGATAAGACGCGTCAGGAGAATGTCTCACCTCTGGCTGTCTTCGCAGGTAGTATTCCATTGCACTTTCCGACGTATGAGCAATCTTGCTTCGATATCCTCCTTGCTTACAAGCAGTTACAAACGCGTCCGTCTGTTGGTCTTCCTTCCCAAAGACGAGGAGAACCTACAAGCAAAGAAGGCTTTCAGTTGCAAGACGTTCAGCACTGCATTAGACAAAACTCAAGGTGCTATCTACAAGCACCTGGCAACAAAGCCTGACTCACCGAGACCCGCCATAAAAAACAACATCACGACTATAACTTGGTCACATGGAGAAGCTCGACATTTTGGGCAACTTTAGAGAGTGTGGATTGTTAGTGTAGTTGGTATTCCCAGGCACATTTTACAAACAATTGCTTTTGTCAGCCTTTGGTGAGATTCGGGCCTATTTGGGTCCCTAGCTATCGATAAAACGGCTATATACCAGACGACAGCCCTCGAGACAATGATGATAACGATCTATCATGATTAACTGAATTTCTATGGCGACAGTGTATAACGACAGCATTTAAAGATTGATATAATCCCGGAAATTCGCGCCACGTTTTCGAATAACTGGAGAGACTGTTCAAGACGCCTTCTAGAGTTGACTGAATCAGTTAATATTCGCGGTTTTACAGTCAACGATGCTAGCAGACAGGTAGTTTGTTCTCTCGTCCCATTTGGTGGTACAGAGAAACAGTTTCAGCCGAACAAGACGAAAAAACGGATAGGATGGATGTAAGGAGACAGTGTGTCCTACTTAAGAAATGATAAAAGTATTTTACGACTCGGAATCCAGCTATATATAGAGCTAAATATGTCTGCAAATAATGACAACTTATTGAAGAAAACGAAGAAATAGCAGATTTGCCATCGCCAATCAATGCACATCTCCCAATGACAATCAAATGTTCATTATCTTGAAATCTCCATAAACGAGTTTGAAGGTGTAATATTCTGTTTGAAAAGCCATCAAAGCCACAAATTGAAGCTGCCACGCACAAGCTGCAACAAGCAACAACAACAACAACAACAAGAACAACAAGCAACAACAACAACAAGCAACCAAAGCTTTTCGACGCCAGCTTGGCCGGAGCCTTTGCTGACGACGCAAGTTGCAGTGGGAACGAGATCTGCATGGCCTAAGACTCAATGCAGAAGCATGTTGAACTCAGAAGAGGTTTGCCTGTTCGAACTAACGAGTGCAAAAGCGCTTGACATCCAGGTGATGACGAATCGCTGCAAACAAAAAACCACAACAAACTGACACATGACATATCGGATTTCGCTGTTCTCTTCAAAATTCTGTCAAGACCTCGATTCCTTTTCGGCTGTCGAGGAATTCTGGTGTGAAGCCAAAGTGAGAGTTAATTTGGGAAGTGATGCTATTGAATGCTAGAGAATCGAGCAACCTGATCAGACACTTGTTCAACACATTTGCAAATCATAGTCAACAAGTGATACCTGAAACCAAACTGACGGGAGGTTTCGCCACGAATTAATCCAGTCGATAAGGAAATTGCTTAAGTGCGATTCAGCCAGTCGAAAAGATTTTAACGTGCTTGTCGATATGCAACAAAAGTGAAAAGAGGGTGGCAAAACCTCTGAGTAAAAGTGAGTTGGTTCACGTTCTCGCTAAACGTCGGCCGGCAGGTCACCTGTGAAATTAGGCAATTCCGACGTCTTTTTGAAGGCACACAGTGAAGGCCCAGCCCATAAAAGCCTTTTTAACTTGAATAATGGCAGAATATTTCGTTCATGGTTTGCGTTTCCGATAGAACGCTCGAAACGGATCGGTAAACGCCCTTGTTGATGGTCTAGAGCCATCATCAGAGCAACCTTAAGAACTGCCACAAACCAACAGCGATTACGCTCTTCAACAACAGCCACAAAGGAGGCATCGTAGAAATGTCACCGCCAACATGAGATAGGAACTATGGACGGGCTATAGTTCCAGTAAGCTTCAAATTTTGATAAAACAATGCAGAGCAGGCCCGTCGGAGCCCGGATGGTCTAGCAACAACAAGAGACAACAACAACAAGAACAACAACAACAACAAGAAGAGAAATGCCTCTTGTTAACGAAAGAACTGGGTTGGAAGCATTGTTAGAGCAGCTAGGAGCCTCAAGTGAAAATATTCGAGGTTTCAATTTCTTACGTGCAGGGAGGCAGAATGCGAAAGAATTTCTGGTAAACCAGGAAGGTTGGAAAAAATCCACTGAAGATATTTCCATGGAATTCTGGATAAGGTGCGTGGGCAGCGACTGTAAATGAATCTGAGTGTGGCTAAGACATACTTCATTAAAACCTAAACACATCCTCCAATATTTAACAGATCCAAGCCAACAAAGCAAATAGCTTGGAACATTGATCAACACGAGAACTGGCTGCCAACCAACAATAGGAACAGCCAGTTCCAGAGAAGAGGACATGCATCTGGCCACAATTGACGGGAGGGGGGAAATTCAGTTCGCAGAACTTTAAATTATGGGAAGACATAGTTCGAAACAGCATTTGATAGGATTGCCCCCGGTAGCCCATTAGATTTTTTAGCGGTTTTAATGCGTAGATTTCTTGCCAATTTAATTGCAAAGGCAAGAAGCAGGTTCCCTTTATTTGAGCCTGCCTTCTGATGCAAGCAAGCGTCAAATATGCAGTGGACGCTGAGCCTTGATTGCCGTTCGTGGGTATAAGTGGGAATTGAATAAGTGGGAATTAAAGCAGAAGTAAGACAGACAACCAAACTGCAATAACATTAGGAACAGCACTGAGGGCCGCATCTTGCAATAAGGGCTCGTAGCACAATGGCAGAGGTCTCCTAGGGTTTTCATGTCAAACCTAAGTTTAGACAATATGGACGAAGCAGAGAAGAAGTAGATCTGATCCTCCAAAGGAAAAAAACTCTCTGCCGATTATCAAAACAAGCTTCGGTGGAACCGACTATGCACAAACCGAGTCTCAAGTAAACATCAAATGAGCCAAAATATTTAGCAAGAGTTTAACTGGTCGCCTTCTTTGGCAAGGTAACCAAAACTTGAAGCTTTCTAGAAAAGAGGTCAAGAGAGTGTACAGGGGCAAAGTCTAGATCTCACGAACACAATTTCCTTTTTTTCTGCCACCTTATTTTACCCCATTGCCAAAGCCACTCTCATTGAATGCAATGCTGTTATGCCCGTTGATGGTACTGATGATTTGATGATGTGTCGACAAGTGAAGAGTTTGACAGTGCTTGGTCCAATCGCTACTTCAGGCAAGGCAAGGTGTAAAACGAACTAAACAACGCTACATGCAACAGCTGCCGCACAAAAGCAAATATTCCAGCAGAAGGTACGCCTAGCCGGTCAACAGGTGCCTAAGAAAACGCTACAAAGATTGCATAATTCTCATTTTAGCAGATGCATTAAAAGCAAGACAATACGGCAAATGCAAATTCCAGTCAAATACTGGCCAGTCCACCTGAAGATCAGCAAATAGATAATTTCATCGACAGCAGGTACAAAGCCGGAACTGTATGACTCCAATTGCAAGCAGGATAATCGAAATGTGGTTCTATTGCAAGCCGGAAACAAACCGTCCCCACCTCCCCAAGTCAATACTAACATACGAAATGCAACTTCTGTTGAAGGCTTTCTTCTCAGTCTGCATATATACACAAATGTATACGTTACATTATCAATATTTTTGAAAAGCAAGACGAAGCAATGATCTGCAATTCTCTTTCGTCGCCATTTCCCGTCAAAACTGCAAAATGGGCTCGCAATGTATTTGTCGCTTATCGACAAGGCCCCATAGTTGCAGAGCGTCTTAGTTCTTACGAATTCTAAACAATGGCACTGTGTTTCTGAAAACATTGCTACTAACTATCTTCCATAAATCAAGGCCTTTATTAACGGCAGTTAACATGAAATAATTCTCTGTCAATATCGCTAATAAAACCGTTTATGGGCCTAGAGGTCTGTTTGATTGCAAGTTGCGATCATTTACCATGAAATGCGCAATTGAAAAATGACGATGGGTTAGCAAAAGCCTCAAAGCAATGTCTTAGGGAACCTCTGAATAGAAAATTCATCTAAGCTTGGTTTTTAACATGCGTGCAGTTACTCAAACTGACTTAATATTCTTTTTTAAAAAAAATTAACATATTAGTGCAACGTGTTGATATATCAATATTTTTGTTAAATCGATTTCAAAAGTACAAATTTTTAGCGCAAATAGTCCCGGTAAGATTTTCAGCATTTTCTGTTATCATTTTATCATGTTTGCATGTAAGCAGGTCCATCACATCATCTACATCATCTACATGCTGCCAATTAGCAAAACTTAAACATCAAATAAAATTATGTCTGTTTGTTTGTATGCATGTAAATTGGCCAGTGCTTTGAAAAAACTATTGACATTTTTTAGAAAGAAGCGATTTATCTGTAAGAAAATGTCCTTCATGCAAAATATATGAAAATTGCCCGGCAACTAAATGCAGTACATTTTAGCAAGTGAAGTGTGTAGGCATTAGAGTTGGTTCTGGCCAACTTCTTCGAAGAATGTTCTACAGTCAACCTTATGCGATGCAGCTGCTACAATCGATGAAGAATGAAGGTCTCCAATTACTTCTGAGTGTTGCTAATAAATTTGCTTCAGCCAGGGACAAAGGTGATCAGAGTTTCTAGGTTAAAAATCAACTATCGTGCCGACTTCCAGCATTTGCATAATGATTGATAACCTTTCTGTTAGCAGAACATGATTCCTGGTGTGGCGGCCATTTTGAAACCAATTTTATTTGAAAAGATTGAGATGATACAATGAAATGCTGACAGGAAAAGAGGACGTTAAGTGTCAAGTTATCTTTTGCTGGAAGGCCTAAAAACTTCAACCTTTATATGAAAAAATGTCGAAATCTTCAAGGTTTCAGTTTGAGCTTTTATTAACAAATATAAGTAAGTACATTTCAATTATGCAGGTTAAATCCTAAACCACAGTGCCCTTTAACACTTGCTGTAAACCATTAGTGGCTTACTACTTTAACGGAAGATGTGCTCTACCTGGTTAGAGTCCCTACAATGCAAAAAGTAAATGGCTTAAAAATGGGTAACTATTTGAGCCAGTGCCCCGGGTATTCCGTCAACTCTACTGAGAGCAAAGATTTCGCAACAACCAAAACAACAGAAACTTGGAATCTCCAGAAAATTTCGAGAGACAGTGAAATTCTTTGAAGGAATTTCGCTGCCGATAAAACAGTGTGTCGAACACGGTGACATGATTTGTGGACAAGCAGCCAACAGGGAAGGGAGCAATGTCTGACCTACAGTAGACCAAGCAAGAACCGTAACCACAATCAAAACCCACATTAACTGGTTTCGCGCCATTCAATGGCGAATACAACCGGGCGATAATTGACACCTGTCGATTAGCAGAATAGATATTCCTAAAACCATTTGATTAAACAAGGCCAATTACGCAAACGCAAAAGGCCTTTCCTCAAACAATGCATCATCTGTGAAGACGGCAGCGACACAGGGATACACTGAACAAACAGACCAGCAACTAGTGTAAGCCCCCAAAATCCTGGATGAATGTCATTGAACTTTTTGGGCCTACGCAAACGACAGAATTTCTCATCCCATCAATTTCGCATGTATTGGCTGGATACATTTAAATAGCAGATGACTAAAATTTCATACAAGCGCAAAAGCCTGGTTTTATTTGATGATTTATATAATATTGATAGAAAAATAAATCATATATGTTCATCACAGAATGCATCCAGTCCAAGCACCATTAGTAAAACCAGAAAAAAATTACCCTTGTGAATGTAAAAAAAGAAGTCTGATTGCAGAAAAGGAAGAAAATGCCTGATAAAAATTTCCTCTTACAAAATAATAACATTCTTTGCATAATTTTGAATTTTTTTTAGCCATAAGAACCTGGCCTATGCCCCAAAAACACAACCCCTGCACATCTTTGTGAGGTAATTACCTGTTGCCTAGTAACCTTCTACTCATATTCAAAGGTCATTTATCAAAGCGATCCTTCTCAAATAAAGTGATGTGAATTAAGAAGGTGAATTGTGTATAAAAACCCTTTCCTTGCTTTCAAGGGACTAGCTTTAACAAAATCAAAATGACTTTCCTTGACTCTCAATAATCAAATTGCCAAACTCTGCACAGGACCTTCTAAGAATAAGCCCCCTGTCATGAAAAAAGCTTTAACTGAACCTCATCCTTGAAGAAGCCTGCTAGACAATATTTTTGAACCAAGTTATACATCTGCGCTTGGTTAAGAATTGACAATTTCCACAGATTATTAATCCAATTTCTAGAAGCTTTGAAAAAGAGCTGCTGCATGACAAATCTAAGTTCATAAACCTTTCTTCCTGGGCCCCCATCTGGGTGAAGCCCCTATCATAAAGCTTGGAAAACTATTTCATCCATAAAACTGTCTTGAATACTTATTAAAAGTCTAAAGAGAGAACAGTTAATACTCTCTTTTTGTAATGAGCAACAATTGGATAGTTGAAGGCCAATTTAACAGGGATATGAGGTGCTTGCAGAAAGATGCTCGCAGAAAGATGCTTGCAGAAAGATGTTTGCAGAAAGATACTTTTGCATTGAACTAACAGTAACCAATACATGCAAACAAAGCAGTTGGTTAGGGGGAAAGTCACAAAAAGATTTGATTTTGAACAAGAAAAGTAATAAACAACTTTATAAAATGATTTTAAAAATTAAAATATGGTTTTTCAGAGGTACTGAGAACAAAGAAAGGTCAATAAGGTTTTGATAGAGATGTACTGATAAACTTCTTCATGAAAAATTCTTATCAGCTTTTGATTTTTCCATAACAGCAAACAAATCTAACTTATGTATCTTAATTATATGTCATTCTGCAAAGGCCTGCAAATTCCAACAACTAAATGCTAATTGAAAAACAGAAAACTAGTTATTGAATTCTTCCTTTAGACCTTGCCTGTCAACTTCTTGCCAAAAGACTCATTTCTATGCCAAAATTATTCAACATGCGCAGATGCTTGGCATATGGATGACCTTTAATCCTGTTGTTAAAAGAATGGCTGCCTAGGTCGAGCACTAACGTAATGGTACTGAAGATGAAGACTATTCTTGAAAAATTCTGACTGAACAGAAATGAATTTAATATTTGAAAAAAATGGAATAGCTGGTTTTTTATTTCAACTCATTTAGCGTTTCCTAAAGGAACACAAAATACCAAAAATTAGACTCTTAAGAGTGAGGATTCAAAATTGCTTTTAAAAGTTTAAAATTTGATTTTTGACACATTTATTTGCCAGCTATATAATTTTAAATTCCTAATTATGGTTGAATGAAGATGAACTACATTGAGCTCTAATTGATCAATGAAGAGTGTCATGATATTTGACATGGCCTACAACTTACTTTTTGTGGGATTGTGGTAGAAAGACCATGGGATTCCCTGATTTCACATTTTGCCCTAGGGGCAGAGCAACACCAGTGCCATAACAAAGTTTGGTTCATGGCAAAAAACTCTTACTGTGCTGTGGTGAAAATCCTTCATTTCACAAAAAGAAAAGATGCCTCCACTGTAGCACCATGGCTTCTCATGTGATGAATTAAATGCAAATGAACAAAAATTTAGTGCCTTTGCCCAAAAAGTAGGACCTTTTAAGAAAGCAAAATAGTTGGAAAATAATTTAATGTGAAGACTTATTCAAGGTGGGATCTTTCTCCATTAAAATAGCCTAAATAAAAAGAATAAACCTTGAAAAGGAAGGATCGTTTGAATTCAAAAAACTCCATAAGAGCCTTACCTCCATTGGTTGTTGGATAACTTTCATGGGGCCAAAAAGCAGTTCACGTTTTGAGGCCTAAAACAAAGATATCATCAGTTTAGTGATCACATGTTTTGTGTCAAATCAAATGTTATCGCGAATTCGCAACCATTAGATAAGCGGTAGTTAGTGATCATAAATACAGAGTTGTGAATGAAATGGGAGACTGGATTTGGAAATGAAAAAGACACTTGCTCCTCCGAAATCAAATCAAATCCGAAAGTTTTCTGATAAAAGCAATGGCAGATAAACGATGGTTAGAGCAATAAATAAACAATTTATATTTGACCTTCGATTTAGCCATACCATGATCACAATCAAACGCAGGTATAAACTGAAAGCTCTGCGTCTAATCTTACATATAGCAAGCGTATTACAAGATAAAAGTTATGAATATTTTTGATGGACAGGAAAGTGCGGCATCGAGAACATGGTTAGAAGCCAGTGAGCGAGAAGACGTTCCTTGTCAACGGCCAGCAGGTGAACCCGTGTTGAAACAAAACAACTTGTCCAAGCTCGCTTTAACCTTTGCTCGTCCAAATTTTAGTGCCGAATGTGTGCGTGTGATAAAAAAGCTGCCAAACTGTTGCAAAGAACATTTCATAGCAAATGGTAAAGGGAAAGCGTGTGGTGAAATCTGAAAATGTTGATGATCTTGCGTTCTTTGCATATATACTGCCCTTTAAATAAACAAAAGTACATATAGAAAGCAAATTATCACATTTCAAAGGCTACCATTAAGCGGAGAACCTTATCCTGAGATTTGATTTAGGAACTTTGGATTGAACTAAAGTGACAAAATAGGCCTAATTGCGATCAAGTCTCGAGTGCAGTAGGCGAGATGGAATTTGGCTGACAAAGTGTGCAAAAACAAGGGAAAGTTTCAGAGAAAATGAAATTCAATAAGTTATTCAGTTGGAAAACTTATGAGAATAGGTAAGTTGTAATCTATGAAGACGAAAGAAACCTTGACTTCCATGCCGGCTGACTGCTGCACTGTCTGATCAAGTGTTTGAGTTTCGGCCTCAATCCAAGGAGCAGTACGGGCAGAAAAGCTGCTTTCCCTTTCCTTGTCAATCTTCAGCGCTCTATTTTCTGCTATCAATGTGTCACTTTGATTCTGAGGAATATGACTAACAACTTCTGAAATGCTAAGTGAGGTAGTCCTTGAATGTTTGAGTGTTTTCAGCTTGTCCTCTCTGCAGTATACAACTCCAGTACTCTGCGAGACGTGTATACTGGGAGCACAGCCCATCAGGGCACCGTATCACAAAGAATCACAATATGGTCCCCACAATGTCCTTCGAGGTTTCAGAAGCGTTGTCAATATAATATAATATGCTGCTGTCAACTCAAAATTTGGATCTAACGGAGGCAGCAGACTACGGCAATGGCTGTTTCTGCAAAGACACCGGTTGAGATCAAGAAACAGGCAAATTTTCTCGATTCAGCCAGTGGTTGGATTGTTGATCACGGTCTTTATATCACAGCTAGAATACATTACAATGGCGAACGCAGGTTTTATCATATGTCCCTGAGCTCCAAGTGAGCAAAAACAAACGGCAATTTGCAAGCAACATTTTCTCAAAAAAGACAACCAACATCAAGTGTCTTGCTCCGTCCTTCAATCAGTGTTGACGCATCGATTATTACGCATGTGAACAATTGAATGACTTGCGATTGGCTCGAGTTGATTAGCCTCCAGATTATGCCCCGCGCTTTTCCCGCGGCATATCACCATTTATCCCGCGGAAAGATATTGCCTAGCTACAAATAACAATCTGAAGGACGTTGAGCCATGCGCGTTGCTGGCAAAATCATTTGAATAACTCTGCATCCCCTAAACGTTGATTGGGTTTAGCGCACAAGTTATTGCTCAATGAACTATCAAAGAATTCAGCTTCTACGCGGATTTTAGTTGAAATCGTACCATGGTCGTTAAAAAGCGATCAAATTTTTGCATTTATAACCGATATATACCACTAATGGGTTGTAACAAAACAAATGAACCGTAGTAATCCCTCAAATAAGCCCTCGGGGGCTAGCTAGATGGGGGCTCATTCGTGTGGTAGTTTAGTCATTTAGTTTCAGTAGTTTCAAACTAAGGGGAACATAACTTTATAACGGCAACCAATGTTCATTCTCGAACTCAAACTGCAACTCAAATTCAAACCACCGATAAATAAGAATGCTCCGTTTCTGTAAAGGGGGCAACACGAATGGGCGAAACGATAAGCAAATACAAAGCAACGAGTAAGGGCTCATTTCCTATATCTTTCGAGGGAGGGGGCTTATTCGAGAGAGGGGGGCTTATTCGAGAGAGGGGGCTTATTCGAGAGAGGGGGGCTTATTCGAGAGAGAGGGGGTTTATTTCAAAGTTTGGTCTTTATTCCAAGTTTAAATAATGAGGTACGACATAAATTTCTTCATCAGCTAAATTAATAAATAGGGCTACTTCGCAAAAAATTTATTAGTCAATAAATAGTCTTTCTGAAAGAAAAGGACGCATCATAACTAGTTGGGCACGTACCTATAGAGCTTTCATGTTTGTTGACAAACTTTCCAAATGCAGCCAAAAATAGTAAGCGTGAACGAACGGTAAATGGGAACAGAGAATGAGGGGTTGGGCTTGGTGTCCCTGCAAATTGCAAAGCCATGACAAGAAGCAGAAGCACCGGTTGACCAATTGAACAGAAGAAGGAATAAACATGAAAATGTTTAGCTTTTTATAACAAAAACAGATATCATTAAAAATCTTACAGATTGCTGTTTAAATATCTAAAAAAGTAATAAATACATATGGAATGACCTGCAGTTTTACTTGGTGGCTGTTCTCTCACTTGCACTCAATGCAAATTTCAATTGGGCATGATCTTTGAGGCCCAAGTGGCAGCGCCTGTGCCATGGACAGCCATTATGAAGTGCGGGAAACTGGGGATAAGAGGGGCTTATCCTAAACTTCGATCGACGAGCATTTTTCATATGGGAACAGCACTTTTGCAGCAAACTTCAACCACCTCTCCCGACATGTCCTTTATCCTTTTGAAGCCTTAAATTTATAGATTTTAGATAAAATTTTCTTTTTAGGGGGGGGGGGGGGGTATGGCAAAAGGTTGCTTTGCAGTTAATTCTCCTCATGACGTATGTCCAGACAAGACGTCCACGTGATCAAATGCTGTGCTGAATTTCCCCTTGCGTTCATTTGCTTAGAAATTGTTGGTAGTGTTTTTACGAGATCGGTTTTAGGAAAAACTGGCTGCTATGAAAATTATTATAGTCAACATAAGCTACATTTTTTATATACAAGCTATGTATTTGTATTTGTTCCTACCTTGCTTCCGAAGGTAGTTTCAGGACACTGAGAAGCTTAAGCTTATCGAGCAGTGTCCTGGTCCTTCCTCTCGATGTGACCACACCTCGTGATTCCTTCTGCCTGGAATTACAGAGATTTGGCGACTCTCCTCACTCTGTGTGCAAGTTTGGCTATGCCAGGGACTCGAACCACGGACTCTTGGGTCCGTAGTCAGCACCTCTAGCCACTGAGCTATGCCCGATTACAACTAAAAAAGCTCACCTCAACAACCAGTTACAGAGACTATAATAATACACAAAAAGAATGCTATTTTGAAGAGTGTTTTAGAAATTACCTACAAAGATTGAAATGCTGTTTGCATAGAAAAACTATCTTACTAGGTGTGTGAGAGCATGACATACCACGAGGATGCCAAAAGGTACTGCATTATCATAGGAAAACAAAAATTATGATGATGACACCTCGCAAATCATGATACCAACTCGGAGCTTCTTACGCCCTAAGTTTTATGCGATGCAGACAATAAAGGTCAGACCCCCGCTCCAAATTACCCCTGAATGCACCATCTTGGTACTTGGGTTCAGTTTGTTCATGGAGCATTCTAGTAAGCTCTGCCCCCCAAAAAGGCAGAGGGCTAAAGTTTGGTAAAGTAACGTAGCTTAGAATGCTAAAGACAAGAAAAGGTCAGACCCCAGCTTCAATTTACCCCTGAATGCACAATCCTTGGTACTTGGGTTCAGTTCGTTCATGGAGCATTCTAGTAAGCTCTGCCCCCCAAAAAGGCAGAGGGCTAAAGTTGGGTAAAGTAACGTAGCTTAGAATGCTAAAGACAATTATAAGGTCAAACCCCAGCTTCAATTTACCCCTGAATGCACAATGCTTGGTACTTGGGTCCCGACCGTAGCAGCAAGGATATCTCAAAAAAACGGTTTGGCAGCTTCGTATTTGAAGTCTGAGACTTTCAGGGTGGTGGCTTGTTGTTGTGGTTGTTAAGCAGATCCAGTAAAAGTTGGAAATCGTTACACCAGCAACAGAATTTTTCCAAAGTTTCTACTATCCCTTCCTTAATTTGCAATTTCTCCTGGAAGATTTCCGTAGTAGTAATTTGGAGGCCCTGGAATCCACATAAGATCATACAGATGGCAGCAAGAAATTTCTATCACCACAGCATCTGCTGATGACACCTTGTGTTGTTACCTTCCTTTCAACTTGGTGCGCAGGTAACACGCCTTTGATGCTTCTTGAGTGGTCATCAATTAAGGCCTAATTTTGTTGCCCTTTCTTATTCACCCCAAACGTTCAAAACTAGGAAAAACCTGACAGTCGAATATGTATTATAAATTAAGACAGGTTTCCCTAAAGAGGTGATACCTTGCCATAAGGAATGAGCCACGTGTGGACTTAAATCTTACCCTGCTCGGTGTACATCAAATTTTCCCTGTGGTATCATTGCATCTTTGGTTAGAGGCAGAATCTCGTTTGAGCGACAATTCTTTGCAAGCAAAACTCTCTTGTACTCATTTACATCGTCGAGCCATTGTAGAGGAGTATCACGTTCCTCATTCACATCAACAATGGATACATCATGGCATAATACAGATTATTTGTTGGGTGCGTAGCAATTTACAAAGAAGTGCATTTTTCAATCTTTCGTGAAAGCAAAGAATACCAAACTTTATCACAGATTAAAGATTAAAAAAGACTACCTTTTTGACGCATGAGTCTCTTTAGATAGTCTTGAAGAAAGGTATCTTCGTGCAAAGACCCTCCCTCAAAACTTTGAGAAAAGGGGGTTAAGTATCAGTTTTCACAAGGGTGCTGCATTTTTTCTAAATATATTCCCTGATTTTGAAAGCTTCTTATTTTCTTTAGCAAAATGTTTCTTCAGCACACAAAACTATACATCTTTACCAAATTTAGCACTGTGCCTTTCTTTGCGGCTGAGTTCAACTGAATGCTCCTTGAACGTCCTGGGTCCAATCACCCCAGCCTAAAAATAGTACACTGGGGTGTTTGCATGATCGATTTCAATAAATCCCCGCTATTACAGCTGATATCAGAGTTGATAATGCAAAATTTGAAACACCCTCCGACCGTTTGCAAAGACCATCAATCGACGCCTTCAAGTTGCGGGGAATTTATGACGTCACCAAAGCCCACAAAAACATGGATGGCTCTGATGCAAAGAAGCTGCGCAAGAAACAGAAATCTGAGAAAAAGCTTAAATTTCAAATTTAGCTGAACCCAATTAGCTGTCCTAAATTGGTCAAATCGCTCGATCGGAAAATTGCATGGTAGCCCTTAAGCGAGAATGTACGAATAGGCAATGCTATGGGCTCGAGGCAGACACATTTTTTCCATCAAATCTCTTCTATCTAGTGATCTGAGGTGGTAAATAAGACATTTCCAGAGCCATTACCTTATTGCAGCTTAAAAACGATCACAAATAGCCTTGTTTTCTCTAAAGGTGCATCGATTGACGTTTTGCCTAATTAACATTCGGTTGCTATGGTAGCAGAGCTAAAACGGGGTGAACGTTAACCTAAGAGAAACAAAAAATGTGGCCCAAATCATTAAGTGCAGACTTCAAACCAGAGTAGAAAGAGGCTCAGGTGTTCAACAGTCTAGAATTTGAATACTTGATCGGGATAACGCCTGCTCTCCTGCTGACGTGTTCAACATTTTCTATCGCTCCTTATAGGGAATTTGAAAGCCTAAACGTATTTTTATATTACATATTACAGTAATTTATGTGCTTATCACACGCCCAACGTAAATTATGGTCTAACTTTAAGTGCACCTTGACGCACACACGCTCCCACAACATGCACATCACACGTAAATACACAGCAGAACTACGATATAATCCTGTCAGTTAACCTCTGCTGACATCTGCCACTCAAAATAAATTTCTCTCGACGTAGTTTTGCCCGGTGCGGGGATCTCCCGTACGATGTAACTTGATCGAATGCACCTGCACAAGACAATAACACAGAGAGAAACTTGTGAAGAAGGCACCAATACCCAGCCAAATACGTCTATCTTCTTTTCAGTTCCGATATATTTTTGTTGGTTGACAAATCTGTCCCCCAGTTCCCCCATGCTGCAGGTGTCCTTTGAGGTAATGGCCATAATTCCAATGAGTCGTTACCGCTTTGACGAGCTCTTCATTTCATAGCAATTTTAAATTGATGACTCATATGAAGTCTGCGTTGTCAATTAATCAAAATGCGAGTTCGAATAAGGCTTGCAATTCCCCCCCCCCCCCCCCCCCTCCTTCCTACGCCTCAACCCACACGAGCCAATACTGTGTGGATATAAATGCCGCGAAAGGAAACACCTTTAACTCATGATATTAAATTCTTCTATATATCATGGATAATTGTTAATAGATGGAGATGGGGGCCAAGACACTTTTTGTCATATACCTTAAGTCATCTAAGACAGTCTAAATGTTCTAGCCGTGTTGTTTTCGAAACATTCTTGGCAACTTGAGGTACCTGCAACAACCAGCTGCGAGGCCTCACTCCACGGATTATAGAATAAAATCTCTCTGTCTTCTGCCCAGTTTAGCTAGCCTGGTGGCTTGAAATGTATGACATCTTCTGACCTAAATGGGCAGAGGACCTAGGCCCGGCATAAAAGATGCCAGACTTCTGTTATACTGGTAATCAGTGGCGTAGCTAGCCAAATGGCACTGGTCATGCCCTGCATCCAGAACATTGTGGGCGTGCCCATTTTCGTGTACAAAAAGTTTCTCTTCCAGTCTAACATTTAAGACAAATCATAAGGTACAGTCTAGTTGTTTTAATAAGAATATGGATAATAAGGTTAGAACAATCCAATACATTTAGACTTCTTTCACACTAGCATTAATGATAATAAAGATATAAGAATGCAAAGCACAGAGCCCTTATTGGTCTTCAAAGAAATTTTGTGAAATTCACTCAAAGTTAAGTTCACACCCCATATTAAGGGATTGCACATACTTGAAATAAGGAACTCTGATTAATCCACTGATTTTCAAAGGTAGGTAATGCAAAAAGAGTACAAGTAGCAGTATGTAAGTTGCAGTACTATGAAATTGGCAAAAATGATATCTTCCACACTTCAGACAGAACAGGGCCTCATTTTCTTATAAACAAAAAATGTCTTCATTCACAAGTAAAGAATATCTTCAAAATGTTTTGAGATTATCTGTACCATGATATCGTAAAGCTCTCTAGCTCTTTCATAAAATGAATAAGATAATTTCTTTCACTGGTCCGTCATAAAGCGTTCACTCTGTAAAGGCAGAGCAGTACACATTTGTGTGTATAAAGAGCAGGACATTTTGTAACTGAATGTATATATATGTTTACAAATGCTAATTTCATTGATGAGCACCAACATGTATACGTAAGGATTGAAATGATAAAAGTTATTTGCAAAAGTTAATATAAAATCAGTTGTCTGCTACCAAAGATGAAAGTTCTCTTGCTGTTTCACAAAATGACATCATTGAATGTATAGATCTGCTGGCAAATGTTATACTAAGAATTAAATAATAATGTTCTCTTCAAAAGCCCATGTATGCTTCCTTGTCTCCTGCTGCAAAGGTTGCTCTACTTGAACAGGAAATTTAGTCCTCCTGTCTTGGAAACAAATTTTTCAAAAATCAAATCTTGCAATTTATTTTCATCAGCAAGTGGTTCTCCTTCTTGTCCCAAACCGTCCCTGTCCCAAACCGTCCCTGTCCCAAACCGTCCCTGTCCCAAACCGCCCCTGATCCACTTTGAAGGAATTTTTGTCACTCCCTTTAGATTCTCTAACTGGCACATTAGGAATAAATAATTTTTGGAATGTTTGCTTGGAGGTGAAATTAATAAACAATTTACAAAATCCTCGTTATTGAACTTCTTTTCATGAAGACAGAGAATTTCTGGCCTATTGGTCATTTTGCTGTCAGAGAAAACCACGCATGATCGAGTAGTCGGTTTCTGTCCAAGTTTGAGAAACACCTGGACTGGGCAACAGACTTCCTTTGCTTTTACTACTCTTCGATTGCCATGAATTTCTGCCTTACGATCTGCTTCTGGTCTGCAGCTGTCCTTCCAGCAAATGACGCCCTCACAATGAGGTAATATCTCGATCATTTATTAATCTCATGACTTCGAAGCTGTGCCGTAACTTAATTAAAGAATGTTCCTTACCAGTAGAAGTTAGATTTTGCAAAACTTAGTATGGCAGCGTAAACACACAACTGTAGCAAAAAACAACACAGGGAAATGTCAGAATAATTTCGTGCCTGTGATTCTGATTATTATGTTGATGGTCATGCCCTCTGAGAATGGCATGACTAACCTTTGTTCTCTCCTGCGTCACTCCCATTGTTAGGCATGACCAAACATAGGGAACCAGCGTTATGGGCATGACTAAAACACAGGGTTTGGTCATGCTCATAGTTATGGGCATGACTAAATTGGAAACCCTCTGTTTTAGTCATGCCCGACAATAGAAGAGCGCCTTCGGAGAAGCACATAACCTTGCGTAGAACCATAGGGCTTCAAACGCGAATGGCATATGCTACTTTCAAGGAGGAAGGGACTTTCTTTTTACAAAAATAAATATTTTTGAAAAATTTTATCTCTGAAAATGGATGGTCATGCCCGGCACGACTGACATGACCGCTAGCTACGCTGCTGCTGGTAATCAACTTCATCACCCAACAAAATAAATTTAAATTGTTGTTTCTTGGAAGACCTATTCCTCTATTTAGCAATCATTTTGAATCTAATTAATGCTTAACATTCTATTATTAACATCATGGGAAAAGTATTTCTGAGATTATTTCATCCATCATTGAGTATTAAAACCTAGTTGACTAAGCGAGCTGTGCTTTCGAAGTCCAAGGTCCCTCTTACATATGCTAATATTTGCATGAAAAGTGAATTAATCAAAATTTTTTTACGTCTAAAATGCATTAATTTATTTGATTTATTTTTTATTGACTTAACTGCACAAAAAATCGTCTGTCACTCCAACGAAACTTGAGTCCACTGGGCTTTCACCACTTGTTTGGCCAAGATAACACAAGATGGCTTATTCTTAATGCGTCTTTTTGTTCTAACTTGAAGATAGCCAGCGTGCTAGCCTTCCACTTCGGCTCTTGCAAAATGGATGGGGGATTAGAGATTTTGATTTGCTTTTCAAGCTAATTAGAAAAACAGTTTATAAATTCATAATTTAATGCTTGGGACGTCAAGAAGAAGAAAAGGTCAGTTTGTGTTTTAAGGCTGGAGTGTAGACATTGAAAATGGCGCTTCTACATGGTGCCTTTTTGCAAGACATTTGCTAATTAGGTCTGAAATTTTTAGGAGATTGCCACTTCGCTCTTACTATGATATATTATAGTTAACTGCAATTTCTTGTCTAGCTTCTTTACACAACTTTGCAAAATGCAAAATTGGCATTTTTTTGTACTGCAAAATATTATTCATGGCCATGTGTAAAGAAATAGAAAGAAGATCATAATACTAATATTTTGCCCCCCCCCCCTTACTATCTGATACAAATTTGTGTTGGATCTTACAAACCTTGTTCATTGTGATTAGCCTAAGATTTGTCCTTACCAAAAAGGTGTATAAGTTTCATTCGTCGTAGATATTGCTCAATCTAATAACGCCTTTGCTGGGCTTGAGAACGATGTTTAGCAAAGGAGAGCTCAATAATCTGACAGGGCTATTGTGTAAGCTTCTAGTAGAGTTATAGGGGCGAGAGATCTCCTTCATCAGAGTTATAAGCTTTTTTGATTCAAAGAGAAGTATGACAATATGGAACTAATTGATAGCAGGGCATTTTTTAAGGAATTTCAACTACTGGGGAAAATTTGCAAAAAGGGCCAAAAAGTGTAATAGCCAAAAGAAGCACACAGGTATATGCCGCTGTAAAACATACTGTTTTAATTAATGAATTTTCGTAGTTACAAGTTTTTAGCCACAGCATAAACATATAATAGTAAACTAAAGACAGCCATTGTCACTTTGAAAAAACTTTCTGACAAAATCTCTTTGTTTGTAAAGCTCACTGCAAGGCTGTGCATTTCGCCTGTCTTTTTTCTTTAAAAACGTGAACATAGCCGGTCTTGGATCATAATAGGCAGTGCCTATCCCATTTAGAGATATGTTCATTACACCATTGATCGTCTCTTGATGCAAGGATGATCGTTTCACACTTTTGATGTTGTTGTAATGCGAGACTACTCTTTCAGTCGCCATGCTGTGAGGGGTCAGTGTTAAGAAAGATGCCAGAAACTTTTTCATGATGCCTTGACTGGCTTGCGTCATTTTTCTCAATTTAAGGGCGTACACAGTTCCCGTGTCTTCAACATCAACGCTCTTCACCTCAGAAATCTTGCCCCACGAAGAACAAACATCAGAAACAAATTGTTCAATCGTTCACATCTTGAGTTTAGTTTATAAATTCAAAAAACTTGATTTAAAAGTTGATTTTCAAAAAATAAATATGTAGGTAAGTGAGAGATGAAAGGGCCCCAACTACTGGGGAAATTCTGTGATTTTGGTGTTCACTACTGGGGAAAGCATCGGGCCTACTGTGGAACGTTCCCCAGTAGTCACACTGTTAAAAAATGCTCTGATTGAGAGAGATTCATCTTGTTAAACAAACGTTTGGTTTGAAACGCCCTAATGTTCACAATTTTAGTGAACCAAAGTAACTCAAATGAATTCAGAGTTACAAAGCTGTAAGCAGACTAAAGCTACTGCTTGTTAATGTCTCAAATGACGTCACATCCCGTGTGACGTCACAGCCAATATGAATTCAGAACGCTTCTCCACATCCACAGTTAAACTCTTGCGATAATTTTCTCAAATCTCCTCTATATGCTGACATCCTCCTACAAAAGTAGACATTTGTTACAGTACAAAGCTTGACATTTTCTTGTTTTCAAGGTTTTTATGATACCTCTTCGTTAACAATGAAGAAAGCTAACCAATAGCTGATATATTCAGGAACATCGGCTTAAATATTCAAGAAAATTATCAAGGTTCTGGTATCAGAAATAAAAGTTTTGGCAGAGATAAAGAGTTTTTTGGCAGGCACGGTCTTCCAGAGCTTAGATACAGAAAACGTTAAGCATTAAGGCAAAATTGCTTTATTGAACAAGCACAGCTAAATCTACCAAAATTCTAATATACCCAATTTCTGGCATTCAACAAGAAAGTGCTTGTTATAATATTAGCTTGCACCTCTAGACTAGGTATGCATTTGTATCCTTTTATTAAAATCATCGTGAATAGAACAAATTTGAATGCGATTCCCAGAAAAAACAGATTTTCTAAGAATTCGAACAGAGGCCCTGCTTGGCAACTATTTACAATTTTTAGGGGCCTATGACTTGAAGTTTCATAGTGGTTTCTGAACTAGCGAAGAAGAACTAGCGAAGAACGGAACCATGCAGTGTATGCTGCTCTATTACAACAATCACTCTATTTCTGTATGATACAAGGCTGGCTCGCAAAGGGGATATTTTTATGACGCGCAAGAATACTTTGCAATATGGTTTACGATCTATTAAATATGCAGGCGCTAAATCCTGGAACGACATTCCATCCAATATCAAACAATCTACTTCAGTAGTGATTTTCCATCGTGATCTGAAATTGCATCTGTTCTCAGCTAAGTACCAATTCTGAATACCTTGATAAGATAATTCTTCCTTACATTGATCAATCGAATCACTAGAAGATTTTATAAATTTAATGATAAGTTTCTAGGTTAGGGGGTGCTCTCTCCTCGATTAGTCTACCTACTGAGAGAGCTCCTCCTTACGAAATTCCTCTCAATACGAAATTCTATGTACTCTTATTGTAAAATTTGTCACTTTTTGTCATCTGTTGTAATTTATTATTCTAGTTAACTGTATGTATTTTAGAATAATTTTTGTATATCGTGGAATTTTAGAATTAAACTGAACTGAACTGAAATGCGAGTAAACTACCAAATGTGTTTAATGTTCTCAGCAAAGTTCCAACATAGATATGATACACAAGAAAACAGCTGTATAAAGATTTAGGCCATTAGAAGCTAAATCCAAACATAATTTCATTGCTCGTTATTTAGAGGAGGAAGAGCTTTAAATATAACCTATTATGGAATCAGTCAGTCTAACTCTAATTTAATCCATAACACATAATCATTTAAAGAGTCAATTTAAGATCTTGTCTTGTCATTCCTTGAACTCTAAATCAGTGAAGTTAAAGCAACAGTTCCTGTCATCAAATTTCAGAATTTACAACAAAAAGGCCACAAGACATCCATCACTTATTACTGCATTTTTCCTTTCTTCTCGATAATGATTCACCAAGCCGTTATAATTGCAAAACTTTCACGCATGATCACAATCACATGTACAAAACCTGCTGCTTTCACGTAGAAAGAATTTGCAAATGATTAGATGTACTATGATATGTGACAGCGTTGTACTTTTTGAAACAGAGCCATTTAATTCAGTATTCATTGGATCGCACTTTCTGTAATTGTTCAAAATTTAAGGTAAACCATTTTAAGATCAAATGAATTAAAAATATATAGTCTGGGGTCATAATGATTAATTTTCTTTCAAACTGGGAATCCATTATGGAGTAAAGCTTGTGAGCATGGATTCTACTGGAATCTACTCCACTGGAATTCAATGATGGCATTATTTTACTTGCAAGGGCAGATTGAGACTGCTCCACTCATTAATCAGGCAACAGTTAGATTTTACTTTAATTTGGAGAAATACCATGATCATTGTAAAAAAAATTCAAAGAAAAATTTCATTGTTCACTACCTCACTTGCATTTGTCAAATCAAGTACTGTTTCCTGAAGCACAGGAAAGGGTTGGCTTGGCTTTGCTCTAGTACCACACCCAATTATTAAATGAAGAACAAACTTCTATCCCGGTCTGGAGATAGCGGCCAAGGCAACGCTTATAAACCAGTGGCCTTCACTTGGAAGCTTTCTGTCTCTAAGAAGCGTTTGTGCAACAGCCAAGGGCTAACTTCAGCTTGTGCATAATAGCATTGGTGTATGCTTTTTCAAATCTACTGAGCTTTTATTGCTAAGAATGGTTGCGAAGATTTTAAGTACTGTTGCAAAAGAATTCAAAATACTCTCAGCTTGCGAAGACAGTGCGATGATTCAATTCATTTTACAGTCTCCATCATGTTTACATTGAAAGGAAACATTTAAGAATTTTCAAGAAATTTATAGTAAAAACCTAAGTAGCTGATATGATATTAAAAGCTAAATAGAACATGATGATGTTTAAAGTTTTGTCAAGTACTTAAAGATCCTCCAACATAATTGCAAACTAAATACCAAAAGCTAAATTGCAAACGCATTTTTGTACTTGTTTGTAATTGTAATTAGTCTCATTTTCAATTGTTGTTTGTTTGTTTGTTTGTTTATTCGTTTGCCGTTGTTTGACAACGCTGATTGACAATGGCCAGTAAGAGATGGTTTCTTGTGTTGTATGCATGAATTTCATTATTTCTTCTATATCGATCACCCAAAATGAGCTGCAGAAGCACCACTAACGGATCTGTGCATAAAGTTGATGCACAAGAAGCATTGCTTTCAATGGCACCCACTTCAGTTCAATAGGGAAACAAGGTTAAATTGCTAACCCTAGTGACAATTCGCGAATGTGACAAAGGCGCTGGGGCAAAGGCTATGGGGCAAAGGCTCTGGGACAAAGGCTCTAGAACAAAGGCTCTGGGACAAAGGCTCTGGGACAAAGGCTCTGGGACAAAGGCTCTGGGACTTTTGCAGTTTTGGTGAGATTCAATCTGGGTAACGTTGCCATAAACAAGATCATAACAGTCGATAACTGAAAATGTAGTGGCTTGAACTTTTCTATCAAAAGTCTCTTCACTCATGTCCCGTGAATAACTCAAGGCAATACGTTTGCCATTGAAATGTTTCCCAGCATCTTTCATGAGATGATCCAACCCGAAGGAGCAATTAAAGGTAACATCAAAAGTTATGGCTGAGAATTACAAGCCAGGTCTGCACCTTTAATTTGGATTTTTATATTTTCAGGAAATTTGCTCAGCATAATAGTCGCACTGATAAGCAGTAGTCGCATAATAGTCGCATACTTGAATTTCGTGGGATTTTCTTTCAATTTATCAATTAAACAGTGACGCATTTACCCATGGGCCTACTGGGCCCCTAAGATTTCAACTTCAGGGGGCACCGAGCAACGTTTTAAAAGCCTACATGAAGTAGTGCTCTAAGGGGCCCAATCAAATTTAGGTCCAGAGCCCCAGCGGTCCTAAATGCGGCCCTTTAACTAAGGAAAGTGAAGAAATGGCCAAAATGGAAACAAATAGGGGTTTTTCCCGAAGACACTTCAGTGCAAAGGGAAGGTATCAACTACTGTGGTTGCCAATGACAATATGGGACTCGCTGCCTTTTTCTGGTAACACACTTTTTCAAGGATCTTCCAAGTACCACTCGCGTTTTCTACGTTTATCATTTTCAACAAAGCATGTTTGAAAAAGAAGATAGGTTTGATTTATTCTAAAGGAAGCAAATTAAACGAGCGTTTTGAATGGAAATTTGAAGTTACGATTTGAGCTGAAAATGGATTCTGGAATATTCTTTACAAATAGAGATGAGCTAGTAAACGAAGGATGAAGATACCGAATTTGTTTTTGAACTAATTGCATAACCTAGCAAAAAATTTTTCATTCATGGGTACATAGAAAGATCGTTCCTTTGAAGAACCAAAAACCTTTAGTCTTGTTCATAAAGCACCATTTTCTAATATTGGATGAAGGTGTAAGGTGGCAATTATGACTTACTTTAGTTGAAGTGGTGTAGTTGAAGTGGAGTAATGGCTCAAATGGCTTCAAAACTATAATCATTTTTTCGAGTTCTTGGTCTAGACCTTTCACATGACAGGTGCAAAAGAGATGGATCAACAATCACTCTCCTCTTGAAACCAGTAGTCTTAGCCTGTTGACTTGTTGTTGCAAAAATGCAGTCTTTTCTATTTATATTTCTAATTGTATTTTTATAACATTGAGTTGAAATAAAAGTGCAAAAGAAAGTGCTAGAGCTATCAGCGTACTGTCAATCTTTATCCCTAAACTTCAGTCAAGATAGTTCGAAACATCTCGTTAAACTCTTTCCAGTTGCGACGTTTGGTTTTGCTTTGCAATGTTTTGCTCTATATTGTTGCATTTGAATTTGCTCCCAGAGGATAATGTGCCCTAGACCATCACGAGGGAAAGGAGTCCCTTATTTGAACTTTTCTCTTATGGTGATACGCATCACTCATCAGGGTTACAACATTCAACATCAGGGCCACAGCAGCAACAACATTCTTATCAGGCTTGTTGTTGCGGTTGTTTACAAAATTCTTCTCCAGTAACATTTTCATTGATTTTCGTCCAAATTAAGATTTTTGTTCAGCAAGAATGTTCAAGTGGCTACGCAGCCAAAGTATTAATGGCGGTGTTAGACTAAAAAGAGAAAGGTCTACTTCTTTAAGAGCTGTTGTGCGCAGGACAGGCGCGATACGAAGTGCTACAACGGCCAAATCAGCAGAACAGAAGAGAGGACGTTATTGTTGGACAAGACGATCATTTTTTGCTCCAGACCCGCATTTAGAAAAGGTAGCTGTTATCTTAATAATTTTGAAGTCCGTTTGGCAGCAGAGTGTAACTTAAGGTACAAATTTATTGTAGATGTTAATTTATAACTTCCTAACCTTTGTGTTTGTTATATTTGTTAGAAGCCTATGCGTAACGTCCCTTTTTGTGCTCGTAATCCGTGTTTTTGCTTAAAGTATTTGCAAAGCCATTGCAAAACTTACATTTATGTCCCAAATAAATAGAGCTATGAAACAAGCAAAACAAAATGTAAGCAGAAAAAGGATTCTTTCTTCAAAAGTATGTTGATAAAGCAAATCTTATGTATGCTTTCTGATTTGGCCTTATCATATAAAAAATATCAAACAACTGATTGAATTATAGAATAATTGTCTGTTGTTTGCAGTAGATGCTATTTTCCTCTGTAGCAGTTGGATTTACTTGTTAAAATGGCTAGCCAGAATAAATTGATCTGATAGGCGTCTTTTTGATAGCTCTTCAGTTGAAACCCTTCCCTAGACTTTAGTATATAGAAGAAAAGCAATTTAGTAACTTGGTTTTATCAATTTCAAGAGATTTTCTACACCTTTCTCTAAAGTTATTTGTTGACTCATTCATTGGGTCATCTTTCTCTGCAGCAAAGGCCCCACAAGATCTTTCTTTAGTGCCACTTGTGCATCTTTAATGGTGTGTTCAGACTGATGGCTATAATAAGCTGGAATTTGCTATTAATAAACAACAATATGAAATAATGTGGTCATTTAGAATGGCAATTTTTGTCTGCTGTTGTTGACAGATGAAGGTCAAATAACTTATTTAGTCTCCCAAAGGATAGTTACAAGCACAAATGGATTCAAATTGATTTTGAGTTTCTCATAGCTTGAAATAAAAAAGATTGGCTATTTGAGTTCCAAAAAATTTGGAAACATTGTGATGAGAATTAATTCACTAAATTGATCTGAAGTAACTGAAGTATTGCAATTTTATTTAAATTTGAGGGTGAAGTGGATATTTCTCTCTATTGAAAGGTGAAATTTATTTAGTTCAGAGCAAGTCTGCAAAGTTCAGAGTAAATGATAATTCTTAAGTAGTTAAGGAATTGTTTTTGGACAGACATAAAAATGTGAGACATAAAAATTGGATAAGTTTATTGGGGAGCATTTTTTACCATTTGCATTTGGTTGCCTTGCCAAAATACGCTTTCAGTTTGAACAGCATGTCACTCACTTGAAAGCACAATATGTCCTATGAAAATTTATTGCAGCATTTAATCTTAACCTACCCTAAAGTTGCAACCTTTTATTTAAAACTCTTTGAAAGAGTGGGAGAAAATTTTTAAAGTCAGTATGTTGGATAAGGAAATTTTTACATGATCCCATATAAATTACAGCAAACTTATCATTTCTTGTGGCTTTAAGAAAAAGGCCTGAAGAAATTATTTGGGTAAAACAAGATTAAACATTGCACACTTTTGTGATGTTTTCCCAGTCTCTGCTTCCCAAAAAATAATACTTACTGAAATTAAGTTAAAGACTATTATTGAGGCCTAATTCAAGAATCCATTCATTCTCCAGCCAATTCAAATTGTCAGCTTCATAGAATTCAGTGTTAAGAAGTATAGTATTTAGCACAATTAATTGCATATTTTCTACATTTAGAATAATTTCTGTTTTAGTTGAAGGCCTACAATAGTTCTTTGTGGATGCAACATTTGGCATCCAATAGCACAACAAGGTAGTTTGTGAATTTTTGCATAGCTCTTTGGATTTTTTCTGTTTGTTTTTGTTGCTGTTAAGAAATAATGAAATTATCAAGTCTTACATTTGTGATACAAATTAGTTTTCCAAAGTTTACTTTGAGTTCTGGGGGCTTGTGTTTGTTCATAGTTGCATTTTGTTTGATTCTATTTGAATTTGAGAAGGGAGCACTTTTAGACTTAAGCACCAGTTGACTCTTTGTTTGATTTTAAACAGCTGAAGGAGTCATTTTCTGGCAAATCATTCATGATACCAATTGTCTCAAGCGTAGCTGATTTTTATTCTTTTCTTCTGTTAATTTTTTCATTAGCAGAATTTTTTATTTTAGATGGTCTAAAGTTCTATGAGCATTGTCCAAATGTGTGACACATAACTTTATTTTTAGTGATAATCAATGTATGGTAATGGAAATTTCAATCAATAACTAGCACCTGTATGTCATATTTTAGCCAATTGGATGCATTTAATTATGAAGAGATTGCAAATAACACATTAGAAATGCTTGCCGAGATTTTTGAGTCAATTGCAGACGAAGGCCCATGTCCTGATGATTATGATGTCCAACTATCGGTTCGTTTACTTTTTTACCCTTTAATTAGTCGTGTTAGTATTATGGTTTTAGGCTTTGAAAGTAAGTAAAATTGCTTCTTATTCACAAAGCACTATGTTGTTCTTCAGCGGTTCCTAGCGGGTAGGTTTTGGGTGGCCTTTTAGGTTTCGACTTTTGCTTTTGCCTCGCGCTATTATTGAACTTAGCGGAATTCCTTAGTTGAGAGCTTGTTGTTGATGTTGTTCAAACGCTACACACTTAGCAAGTCTGGATTGAAATTTCTCGGTGCATTAGAAATGTCTTTTTGTGGATCACTATTTTTGTAGTGAAAATTTTACGAAAAAGTGTAAGGAAAACAAGCCTTGGACTTTGCAAGTGAAAATACTTGCATTATCACTTCATCATCTTTTTGATTAGTCCCAAACCACCCTGTTTTCATACGAGACATTGATTATAGCTTAGTTATTCCATTGAACACATACATGAAGTAAACTGGTAATATGCTGGCTATAAAACACAAGCAAGCTATATGGATATTTAAACTAGATTTCGAAGGGCCTGGCTTTCGTACCCATTGCGCCCAAGAAAAGTGTTTGTTATCAGTCTAATTGCAAGAGAAGAAGACTTTCATTTATCTATAATTATGTAAACATTATTGAGAGAAAATGAGAGAAAGGTAAAAAATGCTATTGATGCAAGTACGACTATCGGTCGGATTTTAGTGGGCGTTAGTTGGGAAATGTTTTAAATTTAAGCTATCTATAAAACACTGAAGAAAATGTTCCTCTGTTATGACCATAAAAGACCTGTGGCTGCCATTTGACTGTACAAGTCTTTCGTCTCTTTTTAACATAGTTCCTAATCTCTTTCTCAAAATGCTAGAGTTGTTTTCCAAGAGGCAAGATGTTTTCGACCTGAAAAACAAGCTTTGCAACAGAATTCTAGCAATCTATATTTTCAAGTGTCAAATTCTCTAATTTCAAACATAATCTAACTAGGAAATCCCTAGAATCAAAGCTCGGTGAAGAAGCTACGATGTTGCTTTGCTCAATAACAAAATCAAATCCATGAAGCGGAAGCAGAGAAAAGCACTATAAGCGAAGGGTAGCCATGCCACAATTTCTAGCACCGCGGGTTTCCTGTAATTTTAATGTTACACCACCTGTCGGTGATGCATGATGTGCTGATATTGTTCAAAAGTTGTTCAGTAGTATAATTGTAAGTATTTCCAGAAACTTTTTACGGCAAGATACCCTGAAATTCCTCCTAGAAGGAACAATCATTTTAATGGTGAGATGAAACTTATACCCCAAAGGTTTTTGCTAAGGAACCTGCTAAAAATAAATATGAATAAGAAAAGCGTAAAATTCGAGACACAAGATTCTTGGTAAGGTCTTACACTATCCAGTCCAGCTAAGAAAATACCCCGATTCAAAGTTTAAAGCCACTTTCCATATATTTAGTTTAGAGGCTATTCCTCCCAATCCAACTTTTTATTATTTTTAAAGAAATGAAAGCCACTTAACATTATGTAAAGTCAATGATATTCTATATTATTATTGACTCTAAAAAGTATTATTAACCATAATTATTGAACTATTGTATTATTACGCTAAAAAAGCATTTACACTATGATTGTTATTACCGCCTCAATTCTATTTGATAAGATTCTGAGAAGGCTGCATCATCAGTATCGATTTTTGGTTGATGACGTAATAATTGCTAACATATGTTCTTTGTTTTAGAGCGGAGTTTTAACCGTCAAAATTGGAGGTTAGTTACTATTTCTTTATAAGTATGGTATTTGATGTTCAATGGCAACTTTAAAGTTTTTTTGAGTCGATGCTTCTGGCTTTTTTATTAAAAGTTTTAATATTCGTACACTAAGTAAAAGCAGTCTGGCCAACTATATGCAATACTGACATACTTTTAAAAGCTTGGATGCCTCACTTATTGTTTCTAAGCTTTGCGCAGCATTATTTTGCTCATCTATGGTAATATTTTCCTTGAAGAAATATTCCACTTAATTAAGAAATTTAGAGCGGGTCCCCTGCAACTTATTGTTAAATTCAATCTGTATTTCACCAAATGTCATTCAAAGATAGAACAAGAGATGAAAAGCTTCTATAACAAAACTGAATAAGTAATGGCAAAGGGGATTTTATAACTTTTGGCCAAAAGCAGGTTGACGTATCGAGTACCAAGGTAAATGGTAAATAAAGTTTTCACCATTATTTTGAGATCACTCAACTTATGCGGCGTTGTGGCTCTGAAAGTGTACTAAAATATTTATCGTACAACTTAAACCAAGTAATGATGGCTACGTATTAATGACTTGATCGTCATTGGTGTATGAGGCTGGATTAATCGGTTTTTTTTACCGTATACCTGAGCCTTTCTGGGAAAGGGCCCAAAGTTCTACGTCAAATAAATGAAGAGCTTAGTGAAATGAGCAAAGATAGAAATGCAATTAGCTAACTCTTGAATAAAACTAAAGAACAGTTTCTTTTTTTTGTTAAATGTCCGGAAACACTTGATATTTTTTCGTTGTTGCCTGGTTTCTCTCTTTCTCTTTACCAGTTTATCTGGAAAATTTCTGTGCAATCCTAGGCAGGAGTCAGAAGAACGCCAAAGCAAGGCTTTCGGCTATTGCTGGTCTCCAAGACTCCATCGGATTTAGCGTTCATTGGAGTTGTCAGCATCTCACAATCTGCTGTACTCCTAAAATATGAAAAATTCACATTTCCGTTCTTTGCGTCAGGAAAACTAGTTCAATGTTTCCAACAATATATATAAATCTATATGAATGTTAAATAAATTTTCAACTTAAAAACTCCTAAACCTTTTAGCATCCTCTTTCACTTACGCTTTTCGTGATAATTAGCGTGATTGCTCTATGATTCTACAACGATGCTCTTAAAGATTACACCTGCGCTTGATACCTTGTCCAAAGGGTCTTCCCACCAGTTCTCTGGGAATCGATAAAGTTTTTAAAAATAGATATCCAGGTTTTCCGAAATGATCATTTCCAACTCATCAAGAAACATGGCAGGGGATGATGGTGATTTGTCAGTATGTCATTCTGATTTTACTTGTTTCACAACGCTGAAAGCGACCGCTTGCAATTAGCGTTCGCGATTTTTCGGATCCTGACTTGTAAGAGTCCAGGAAAAAAGGCAAACCACCAAAATAATATCTCTATTGGTCCAGGAAACTTAAGAATCGATTTCAATTTGTTTCTTTAATCGATGTTAATATTTTGAATGCGATATCACTGAAAGTTAGTTAGGACAGCTTGAAAGCCGTTTGAGAAGTGGATTGAACAGAGCCTCGCTTTCCCTAGTTCCTCAACTCAGAAAGAGGTTCTTGTTGCAGAAGGACCAAATATGGTCAATGCAAGCGTTGCATGTGATGATATTGTGACGTTAAGTGGGCAATGATTGGATTTAGGCCTATAAAGGGCGACGCTCCAGGAAATTTCTTCACTCTGCGCTCCTGACAAGCTTGATACAGACAAATCTCCTAGCAGCAAGAAGAACAGCAGCTACAAAGTTTACGATGGCACGTAAAGTTGCAGCAAGACGATCAGCTCCGAAGCAAAAGATGCCGTATGACGCAATGTTACGCCAGGCGATCGCCGCGCTTGGCGAAAAGAACGGTTCCACCGCGCAACAGATTGCGCGCTTTATCGCAAGAAACTTCAAAGTCGGATCTGCCCATGCTGCTAACATGAAAATGGCTCTTAGGAGAGCTGTCAGGGCCGGCAGAGTCGTGCAGAGCAATGGACGCTTCCGACTGAAAGCAGGCGGCGGAGCGGCGAAATCTACCGCTGCGAAGAAGGGAATGCTCAAGAAGCGAGCAACGAGACCAAAGAAAATGTCTGTGAAGAAGATGAGGCGAAGCGCACGGAAGTCAAAGAGGACTGTCGCCCGAAAAAGCCGCAAGGCTGTTAGCAAGAAAAGACGCACCGCGCGCAAAGTGAAGAAAGTTGCACAGAAGCCGGTCGCCATCAAGTCGATGCCACGACGTCCTTCAACAAGACCAGCCGCGAGACGTGCCCGAGCGGCAATGCGGCGTTGCTATTAAAAACTAACCGAACAGTGTTGTCGTAACGATAAAGTAACATCTAATTATCGAAATAAGATTGCCTGTCATCATAAAATAATACCACAGCGACTTAGTTTTCATTTCTTCGACCTTTTCTGGCACTGCATATTGACCGCCATTTTAATCACGTCATCGGTGTTATGTCTTGGTTTTGAGTTTTCAATTTGACGTCATATGACCAGTTTCACAGCGAATGTTTTAGTGGCTCAAAATTCTTGTATTGCTTAGTCACCTTGATAGAACTGCCTCGATCACAAAAGAATAGGCAGCCTCGCTTTCAATGCTGCATAGATATCCACGCCTGGACACCAGCTTACAGATATGCAGTCTAATAATGCTTTTAATCATGGTGCTTAAATTGATCTCGGCACGTTTTTCAAAGTTCGAAGTAATTATTCCTTTGAAAGAGTCGAATCATCATTCAAAAACCGATGTTAGGATTTACTATGATTTATGAACAACGTACGCGAAGACGCGAAGGTTGCCAACATTCGTCTTGTATATGCTGCTAATTTACTTGAGCATTTTTAACGTCCTCTTATTCGCTATTTTCACTGCCTACTAATCGTGTACTGTGTTTTTAGGAGACTTGGGCACTTACGTCATCAACAAACAATCCCCGAATCGACAGATTTGGTTGTCATCTCCAAAGAGGTAAGCAGCTACTTATTAATATTTATTGCGTTGTACTGTATGTTATGGCCCTAAGGACACCCTAAGGCCCCTTAGGCTGTTCTTGTTTATGAAAAAAATAAGCAGCTACTTATTTCTTTCTCGGCTTTGAATCAGTCCAGAATAGTGGCGAAAAGAATGCTGGTTTGGCAAAAGTTGTAAATGCCAGAAAAAGTTTTAAGTGATGCATATGTTGCAAAATGTGCTGCAAAACGCAATGAAACTTCGATGCTATTGGTATTTGACATCCACAGTAAAACTGTGGAAAAATGGCCCTCGTTGGATCGAACGACCTGTTACTTTTGAATACAGATGATTAAAATTGGTTTAATATAGGAATAAAATGTTTAATCTCTTTTTATGAGCAAGGAAATCATAGCAAACAGAAAGAACAAAAGAGATTGAGGGTTTTCATAAAGCTGAGCTGCTTCTTTGTGTTGGAGATCAGCGAGCTGGCTGACTGTAATGGCAATTTTGAGAAATTTTGATTAACTGTGCCACGTTTTAGCCACAAACAATTGTCTAGTATAAAGATTGGCGAGACCCCTTGCATGCATCGCTTTATTTCTGTGAACTTTGCATTCTCCAGATTTCTATCGACCAGTTCACTTGGGCACTTTTCCCACAATGGCACCAGTTAACTGCAGTACTGCCTCGTTATATTTTCTTAGTTTACAGGCTGCTTGTAACTTAATGTTGAATCGTTTTATGCGTCGCACCCCAAAATAAAAGCAAATAGGTTGAAAAGCGGGCCAAAAAATCGGTCATTTTCTGTATTTGCGTTGCTTTGTTAATTTGCAGCTTACGCCACTCCCATTGACTGGACTTGAGGATGGATAACCTGATATCCCTTTTGTTTGAATGCGAGAGAATGGAAAGGCCAACTAGGTTACCATACGTGGCGCATTCCTGTTGCTAGATGATCGACGACTCGGTGTAAATGGACACTCCATACTCACTACAATGCAAGGCTCCTACAATGCGAGGCTCACTCTAACCACCTATTGAATCATCTAAACAGTCCCTTTCATTGCCAAGTGTTTAGAATTTCAATGGCACGCGGTCGAAGAAGACCAGTTAGAGAAAAAATCACTTCTTTGTGGTGATTTTTCAACTAGGAAGAGAGGTGCTTTACTTGGAAGTTATTTTCTTTTTTGGACATATCAATGAGTAGCTTCCTTGGTAGTGATGTACCCCAAACAAAGTCGACAGTGAAAGACTTCGGGACGTGGCTATCCATTAACTTAAGTAGTTGTTAAAATAGACTTGAGTTTGCCAGGAGAATTACATGCATTTCATTGGCAGCCATTGAGGATGGTAGAATCGTCTTATGTCAGAATCCTCTGATGTCTGATGCAGAGCTTACTGTGGAAAGGGCTAGTTATTTTTCCTTTTTTTTGAATGGACTATATCTATTGTTTCTTTGTTGCAGCGGCCCGAAACGATACGACTTCCTCAGTGGTAGCTGGATCTATTCTCACACTGGTGAAGATTTGAATGAACTTCTGACGCATGAAATATCAAACGCTTTGAGTCGAAGTATAGATTTCACAGCTATGAAATACACATTGAATGATTGATTGTAAGGCGTGGTGCCCTCCAAGGTACAGTTGAACTTACAACTGCCGCATACATTAAAATGACCAAATTGCCCCGCCCCTTTTTCCAAAGTTGCCCCGCCCCTTTTTTCCAAAGTTGCTCCTTACCAATGCCATAAATGTTAAAGGATTGGTTTCAAAATAAAAGGAGTAAACCTTTGGCTATGCCCTTGCTATCCCTTCCTGTTATCGCATTTATTTTATTCAGACATAGTTTAGGAAATTTTGAAGTGTAACTCGTTTAAATGCAGATATCATTTTCTTCGTTGGCAATGGGCAAAAATATTCCAACCGAAAAGACAATGCGGTTTCGTAATCCAGCCACGAAATATTGAGGTCACCTGTAGAGTCGTAGCGAATAAGTTCACCGTTCGATTTCATAGTCAATCTTGTTGCCATGGCTCGAGCCAAGAAAACGGACAAAGTGCTGATGCTTTCATAATGACTTGTTGGTTAATGACTTGAATATTATGTGTTGGTCTTAAGCCAAGCCTTTTTTCTCCATTTCCATCTAATGTCATGAAATGTGATAAAGACAGATAATGAATCTTTCTTTTTATTCATAATCAAATTTAGATTGCATTAGTTAATGATTACATTAGTCAATTTAGATCTTATGTAGAGTATTTCTATGTTGAGATTAATTAGACGGCTAAGAACAGTACTCTTCAAGCACCAAGTTACTCTATGGTTAGATTGTATAGATGATAACCTTTGAAGTTTGTCATTTGTAGATTTTATAAAGCCAGAGTACATTTTCAGCTATTCGTTGCCATATAACTTAACTTAGAACACAGCTGATTATAGTGATAGGACCAACTAAAAGTTCCAATCAACTTAGACTTGATATTAACAAATGAAAGTGATGATAAGATTTGATCAATCAATGACCAAATCATTCAATCAATCTATTTTGATGATACATCAAGATGCTCATTTTCAGATTCCCACGATCGCTTGCCTACCTATTTTTACGAGCAGTTGCTAAGTAACTATCTCTTACTGATAGTTTGCCCCATTTTACTTATTGTTGCAGATAAAGGCTACCTTCTTCATATAACAGAGGTTCGCTCTCATATCATAATATTTTGGTGACCGAAAAAGACGTTATCGTCCCTAGATTGTGGAAGGAACCTTTGTCCGAAAGATATTTCGATGAAAAGACGACTTTCTCTAATCTTCTTTGAACTTATTAATGCAAAAAAAACAGTGTGAATTTTACGTGCAAAAGAGTTCATTTGGAATGGTATCAGCTGAACCTTTGGGGGTAGTTAGAATAGTAATATCATTGAATATTTTCCAGTTTTCATTCAAATTTCCTGAAATATCTTTAGAGGTTAAACATTAGAATATACGTTATCTCGTCCTGACGTTATGCTCATTGCATATTCGTTAATGAATTTTAAAACGAAGAATTTTAAATATATAGTGCTATGTGCATTTATTTGGTCGTGATACCCCAATGGTGGCATAATGAAAAAGGTTTCAGATAAAATGGGTACGCTTTTATCAGCTTGAGTCGTAACTTCGCAATAGCACGAAGATGAGCACTAAGCTCGATCAATTGGAACAGATTAGAGAAAGAGTTGGGCTCCACTCTAGAGATTTGTTTTGGTGGTAACACATTGCAAAGTCCTTCGAAACTCAATTTGATGGGTACAAGTTATTGAGAATCATGTTCTACTGGAAAAAAGCAAATCATCGGGTAGTGACATAGGGAGCTTCTCCCGGTTAATATAGTCCCTAAGTTAATCCGTTCGTATGAAAAGATCACCAAATTGGGACCCTGACAACCGCACGCCCAAAAAATGTCCAGCAAAGAAAGCTAGTATCGATCATCCACTTATTTCTACTTTTCTGTTGATTTTTGAAGAGCATTTATTGAAAGTTAAAGATAGAGTTTTTATCGTTCGAATTTATCGCATTATCATGCAACGCCAACTCTCGTTATTTCTCCCAGTGAGGATGGAGTTGTATTGTTTAGGTGCACCTCTAAGCAAATGGGAAATCACGTGAGTATTGTTGCTGAAGAAAATCTCGCTTCAAAGCCAGAAGACCCTCTACTCCAACACTACACGCTTTTCTTTTTAAAGGAACCACTTTATAAGGAACCTACATGTAGAAGGCCGAAATATATAAAGAACTTATACTACTAAAAACGAAATCCCTAAAGAACTTTTCGATTAGAAAATTTTTTATAACTGCAAGCATCAAGAGCTAAAAAGCCGGTTCCATTCATTTGCAGCGAATACTCGCATAGATTGTTTGCTATTCGTGTGTCAAGTGCTTTATTGAGTAGTTTCCGCATAGTCTATCTCGCCCCTCTCTCTATTAAGTGTTAAGGCTTATTGATGTGCAATGAAAATTAAGGAATTTTTAAGGAACTTTTGGTACTAAAATCTGATGACTTGAGGTCTACGGATAAGGAACTAGGCCTTGAGGTAGGTTCCTTATAAAAAAGCGTGTACTCGTAAACGAATATTAGAAGCCACGTAAAAGGGCTGAAAGACATTGATATTTTGAGGTGCGCTGAAAGACATTGCTCATTTACCCACCAGTAATTCTTGGAAAGGAACTTTAGCCAGCATAACAGACGCGGGAAGTTGCCTTCCGGCTGGCAAAGCGAGCAGGGCCGGCTAAAATCTCTTTTAAGTACAGTGCGAGATTCCATTCTACATTTACAACGTACATTTACTTGACCTGTGTGACCACACAACCTGCATAATTGTGTGCACTTGGTACAAAAGTGTTATTGTTGTAATAGCTGAAATAAATTATCGTGATCAACTGAAGGTTTGAGGTTTCATGTTTAAATTTCATATACAATGATTCAATAACCTGTATCTTGTAACTCGGTGTTGAAAGAAATCCTAACTGTGTTTATCTTTATAACTTGATCAAAGGACATAGTTTTAGATCATCTTCCTAAAAGCATCGGATCACAAAGAAATTTCTTACCAATGATTATCGAGCCACCCCCCCCATGTATATATAAAGCGCTCAGATGATTTCCCCGGAATTAAAAGCTAAACTCTAGTTAGACGTGTTTCCTTCATCATTGCATCCTTATGTTCTTGGTAAGCTGTGTTCCGTGATGATAACATAAAGTAGCATGTGTCATGGCTATGAGCCCCGTGTGGCTCTTACGATTAATCGTAACTTGTCAGGTACCTTATTAATCGTAACCCAAAGGGGCATTCAGTTCTTTCTTTGCTGTTAGTCAACGCAGGATTTCAACGATCGAGTTTCGGGGTTTTCAATGATCAACCGCTGATGTCAAACATGGAAACGAGGCTTTAATATGCATCTTAAAAAACATATTTCAAAATTGTTTTGATTTCATTTGGAAGGAAATGTTACAAATCTCTAGCGGACTAATTTAATAGTTGATTTAGGAGGACATAAACTCTAAACCTTGTAGACACAAGCAGATGGTACACAGTTACTGCCATCCTGTTACCCTGAGTACCAGACTCACTCTGTACCCAGGGTACCATCCTGTAGAATCAAGCAAGAAATTTTTGAATGACATAATTATGACATTTCCAAGAAACTACGAGAGAGGGGTATAGTCATCAGCATCATCCCCTTATGGAATTCAAGAGTTGTCTTTCTTTAATTTGAAAATAACAGAATCCAAATAAGAAATCAGTGCATTCCTTATCTTCAGGTTACATACAAAGAGTTGGAGCAGTAGTCTTTAAATACCACACAGCAGATAATTGCCCTTTGATAAGGGTCAGTAGCAGAACTCTTTCTTAACATACATTTCGCTGCAAAGCAATTTCTCCTCCAGATCTGTAATACATTATTGTGTGTCTACATTGGAAAATAATGATAGCGAAGCGGAGGCTTAGTGACAGGGATAGGTTTGGCTGACAAAAAACGTTTGCAAAAACTCCATTGGCAAATGTGCGACTGCATGTAAAATGTAAGAGTGACCTGAGGAGTGACCTGCATTGTACCCCTATGATGACAGAGCCTCGTGTTAGATTGTACACTAGAAAATGTTTACCATTTGTACGCTTGCTCATTTTTGTCACTAGCAGATTTAAGAAAAGTCTAGGGACTATCATACAATAAAGTGCCTTGAATGAAATTGAAAGCAAATGTAGGACTGACCGATAAAATGCATGAAAAAGTGTAAAGTATTGTTTGCTAAAGTTTCCAGGGGGTATACCCAATACATCCGGTGCCTGTCGACTTACTTTTTATGCCATACAATGAATAAAAGGGGATTTTGAAAACTATTGGAAGGTTTAGACTTCATGAAGTACTTTTTAGAAGACTTTTAGGAAACTCGAATTTGCACTTGAGAACTCTCTTATAGCATAATGGTCATGTTAATAATTGACTCGCTTCGTAGTTGCAAATTTAAATCACAAAACCGCATTAAATTCAATGCTTGGTTTTTTCCAGTTAGCCGGATAGAATTTTTACCGGAGTAACTTGGCGGCCGGAAGAGTCAACCAAATCTTTCTTTTTTGAACAGCTTTTGGACTTATACAATTGGCTCTCGTGTTGCCATTCTGGGTATTGGTCTCTTCTCTCAAACTAGATAAACACTTTGTACTTACCTTTTCAAAACCAAAACGAGCAGTGCCCAGTTGCCAATGATGCAGCTTCGAGACAGCCGTATAACTCCCCACTCTCCTAATCGGAATGAGTGTAAGGCTCTGCAAAGCTTACTTTTCGAATGGAGCACTGATGCCGCGCGGGCGCCTAGTGCCGCGCGCAAACGCATATGGGTTTAGAAGCAGCTATATGACGCTATTATGGCGCAGTCCGTACTCTCGTGGCCGTTGTCAACAATAATCATGCCATAATCACTTCACACGGCATTCCATGACGCATGGAGATTTATCCACAAATCACACCTACGGCACTTCGAACACGGCTATTGAAACGTCCAAGACCCATGCGGGATTGTGCTTTTGTTTTGTGTTTATGAAAACATTACGATAGTTGTTGCTTGTTGTCCATAGAAACAGCTGACACTGAGGCCGGGATCTTTGGAGTCCACCGGGCAAGGCCGACCTCAGCCGTAGGCGATGCCTCTAAAGGGGAGGCCACCTGAAAGATGTTCATATCGATGGACATTCAAAATGTTATCTTGTTTACAGAAGAACACATCTAGAACAAAACTGTTAGTAGCTACGTCATTTCTTGTAATCCTGGTCATATCGCTGTGATTCATTCCTGTCTGACGTCCGGAGCGGTAGTAACAAACCGCAATGAGGTCAAACCCGTAAACAAGCACCGGAGAACCAGACATTTGACGAATGAAATTTTGCCTTTTCTCACGCTTAAAACGCAATATATAGTCAAAGTAACAGCAACCAACTTATAAATAGCCCTGTGCAAAATTACCCCTCTTGCTTTTCCAAATTAATTGAATACCTCACCTGCCCCATGGGGCTCCAATCATTAATTGAGGGTGTGGGCTCAGTGCCAAATGCGCAAAAAGTCACACTCAGAAACGTCAGTTCTCGAAACAAAGCCATTGAAACCGCGACATAGCGGGCTTCAAGGCGCAAAAACAGACAGCCAGATTTGTGCCAATTTACCCCACGGCGCCTGTCCCTACCAGCCCGCTCCCTTACTAAACAAGATTGTGGCGCACGTTTTGACCCCGGCGGCAGCATAATCGTACCCAACAGTACCAACATTTTGGACATCCAAACCAATACGTTTTTTCTATAAGAAACCGGTTTATAAGAAACCTAGTACTAGAGCCTCAAAAATTTAAGAAACTTTTAGCATTAAATCAATATTTTCTCCAGGACACTCCAGAACAAGAAACTCCAGAAAATAAGATGACTTTCTGAGACGGAAAATAATACTACAATAATACATCAATAATACGGGTGTCTCGTTAAAAATGCGAAAATAATACACTAATTTAAGCACACTGTCCCGGGTGTCTCGATATGAAGTACCCCTGTTTCCATAAGAATAATGAACAAGAGATACGATACCAAATCTTATTGTTGTGTTATAAACTATAATATAATTAATATGCAAAGGAAGGCAAAATTTGGTGTTAAATGCTTAAAAATAGTAAGCTTTTAAGAAACTTTTAGTACTAAAAACTAGAGCAAAATTAAAAAACTTTTAGTTCTAGGACCCAAGCTATGTTTCTTATAAAAAGTATAATGCATGTCAGTCACTGCTCGAAATGACACCCGATCTCCATTTAATTTCTAATCTTTTGAGTTTATTTATAAATCAATAAGTTTTCTTGTCTTTTTAATGACACGTTCCAATTCCTTTTAAATCCATTTTGACATTTGATAGTCCGTGTGGTCCTTTTTCTTGACAAGTGCTATTTTCTATTCTCTATGAAACTTATTGCTAAGCCAAGTACTAGAGTCCGGGCCCTTACGTAGCCTGGGCCCTAGAACATTGTAATTGTTTCATTAGCCGCATTCAATTCATCCGCTGTATTCGCTTCATTCGTGATAAACGTTTCATGCCATACGCTTCGTTTTATACGCTCTATACGCTTTCCACGTGCATTGTTTCCTACCAAAATAAGTTATATATAACGCTCAAGATCAATTATCTCTCTGCCCTTCACAATTGATACATCATCTCTTTTTTCCGTGGTCTTTCAGCTTTCGATCATGTGTTTAGGCTGGTTGCCATGCAACTAATTCCCGTTCCTGTCCTTGTGACACCCTTCTTCCACCATTAGATTCCCTGTTTACTGACAGAATGGCCCATGTTGTCTCACTGAGAAAACCTAGATTTGTTCAGCTGATCAACAGTGAGAGTAAACAGCGAAAGCGAGGCCAGGTAAGTTTGGTATTTTGTGTGTGTTGGTGTTTAGATTATCCACATCGAATACAGAAGAAAGTCTTAAAATGACATTTCAATTGTTTCTAAAATAGCTGCGTCAATATTTTCCAAACGTTGCAAAAACATGAGACATCTCGTGTTACGAAAGTAGCCTCTTCATGGCGTCACTGTGAACGAAAGCGAGGTGAAGTTCTGAATTCTGATTAGGATAAGAAAATATGAACTGAGATATTGTGCCATTCAAAACAAGCTGATAGCGTAAGAACCTGCTATGTTTGTTCAGATTGCAAACCAAGTCTATTCCTCAGTTGAGATTTTCCACAGTTGAGATCTTACGGCGTGTTCTGTAAAATCTGGTGCTGGTCTAGCTTTTAAAAGCCTCAAAAACTCACATGACTATTTGTTTGAAATTGCTAGCACACTTTACTTTTGATTCACCGAGGTCAAAAACCATTCTTCTGGTGCTCCATTGAGAGCAGAGAATATAAGTAAATTCCGTCGTTAATTAACATTTCCTGTTGTACGAAATTTATAACCTTGTTAGACATGAAACTTGATTCAACAAAAAATAAAGGACCATACTTTCCGTTGATGAATTGACTTCTTTTCGGTTTCTCGATGCATCATAACCGGAACCAAAACACATTTCGATATTTCTGAAAGGATTTGCCTTCTCCAGAAGAGAGAAGCAGGGGATTCGCCAACCACCACAATCCATTATGCCGCTCCCGCACTCCCGCTCCCGCACTCCCGCTCCGCCGCGCGTTCGTAAGCACTATGATTTTTTCATTTATCAGGCATTGATAGACTGGACCGAGAAAGCGGTTTATGGCAATGTGAGACATTGGGTATTCCTATTGATTACTTGTCTGGAATATTCTTATGTTGGCAGGCCCTTGCTAAAAGAATCAAGGTTCTTTTATGTGAAAACACGAGCAGGTGCTGGCTATAACAAGATTCAAACTTTGTGATAGAAACACAAAGATAACAGATCTCTAACGCGCTATTAGGATGATTAGGAACACAAAGCCTTCATTGTTCTCTGCACACAACGATGGTCACTTAAACCTGCACATCAAATTCTTCCAGTTTGGCCGCAAAAAAACTTGACCATGCATTTAATGAATCTGACCCATTCCGACAGTTGATTTAACTTGACCTGGCGATTGTGGAAAGCTGAAATCTGCTGAGTGCATTGACTTAAATAATGTCAATTATGACTCTATGTCTCCTGTGACAAGCCGTAGTGGACAAAACGTTGACATTTATATCATTAAGGCCGGTTTCCACTTGATTTGCGGTAGTGGCGAATGTGCGAATGGGCGAATGGGCAGATCTGCGACTCGGCATATTTTCTCAAGCTACACGCGACCAGTCGCTCAGTAGTTTAACTGAGTTGAACTACTCGGCGAATGGTCGCACATTCGCAGCGAAAAGGAAGTTGAGTCTTGCGCATGCTCAAATGTGCATTCGCTCGGTCGCGCGACCAGCGCGAATCAAGTGGAAACCGGCCTTTAGGGTCCAGAATTATTGACATGTGGCTGAAATCATGATTGTTAATGATCAGTTATTGAAGTGTTGCTTCAGTTCTTCTCCAATAGCCTTGTGATGTGAGATGAAATCATGGTGTCTGAGTTCTTCGATTTTTAGTGTGCGAGATTTTTCGAACTTGTAGTGTCCGAGTGTTTTCGAGTTGATATTAGCTTGGCCAACAACATGAACATGATTCGTGAATTTCCTTTTCTTCTGGGCTTTGCCTGCATCAGTACCTATGGATGAAGACTGAGCGAGAAGCATTCTGCATTCCAGCATGGAAAATTGCTTCCAGGTTGTCCACTTGTCCAGCCTGGGCGGCCAAAGAGGCCAATCTGGTTTGCTTCCCGTTCCTACAATCAACCAATCCTACAATCACAGCCCATCAAACAACTCCCGCACCCGGTCACAAACGGCGCAGCTCAACGCCACCACTGCTCATAAGTGGAGTTCCCCTTCTTGGGAAATCAAAATACCTTAAGCAGGACCGAGCTCAAATTTGTCCGCAATTAGCTGCAATTCCTGTCAAAATCCTTGGAGTATTTCAGTATTGTCTCTTGCTTTCCGTTGCCCAATTACGTCCTTAGCTTCTAATTGGCTCTTCCCCCCAAAACAACGTTGGTAACAAAGTGCAGTCACATTTTGGGGAAAGACTGGGTGCAAAGACTTGGTTTCATTTAGCAGCACGACAATATTGTTTGCAGGGGGGGGGGGGGGGGGGGAGATGATTGCGTTTCTGTTCCAATGCGTTTGGTGGGGATTGTGCTGCAGTTACGATCCAAGAACGATAACGAGGCTACGCTTAATAAAGCTCTATAACATTTCCTTCAAAGTAATTTCGATTTCGAATGCCCGAAGCTGCATACCCATTGCTGCCATAGCAATTTTGATGCTTGTGAATCCTTTTACAAGTTTTCGGTTAATTAGGCTAATAAAGTGAAGGTGAACTCCCAAATCTAAAAGTAGCGTAGTGTCCCTTCCAACACTGACTTAAGCCTCCCTATGCTTTAACTGGGAGCAATTGGAGACTGTCCATGACGGGGGTTCACTTGCATAGTAGTCAAACGCCTCTGTCACTCGTCTCAGGGGGTTTCCGGTCACATATACGCTTATCAATAGCGTGGTGCACCACAGGCATGTGGTCTGGGTATATTTTTGTTGCCTGGATCGAACGATGAGGTGTGCGATCACAGGTGGAGTGCAATAGACAAACCTATTTATCATTCAATCAATACAACGCAAAATTTTCTCCCATTTTTGACGATTAGTTTTAATATAGTTCCATGTTTTGGGCAACCAGCACCCGTTTCAAATCATAGCTACTCTCCAACCACAGTTCGCTTTTCAAACAGTAGCAAAGAATGGCAATTATCAGTTGTCCATTCGTTTATTGTCGAACAACTCAAAGCATAGTGATAAAGTGTTATTTTGAAAAGGCAGCCACCAACAATAAAACAATCATCTTGAGAACTGAAGGCATCAGGGCAAAACCCCATTAAAAGGGCATCTGGCGAAGTGAGGGGATATCCCTGTGTTGTGGGGTTTTGCATGTATTATGTCTCGTGAGCATGGGTTCATAACAAGATTTTAAACCCTGCTTTGTCAATTTTTAACCCTGATTCGAAATACGCGAGACACAAAGCGACGCACGCATTTTGATATACTGAAATAATGGTACAGGAAAGTCATTAATCTCTCCGCCTCAAAGGCATTTACCCCACGCTATCTTTCTATAATCACCAGCACATAAGATATTGTGTAGCCTAAGAACATTATTCCTTTGACTGACCTCAATCGATTTCAAAAGGCAATTTACCCTTAGGAATTAGTAACAATAATACAGTTAGGATAATCCGACCAGTTTATTCCCAGGGGCGTCGATTAACCTTTTTACTTTGCTCCCGGGATTTGCGTGTGCCAATGAAAGCAGCTTCCCATAATCCACTGAGAATAAACCGCATCCAGGTCTACTGTTCCTAAAGAATATATTAGCAGCAAATCCGTAATGAATTGATCTTTTGATGTAGCTGTGACAATCCTCGCATAAACTCGGTCAGAATTCAATTAACAATCAGTCACACAGAATCGAATCGTCCAAATTTATTCAAAATATTTTGTTTCAGGGACTGAGGATCTTCTCTAGTATGTGCAAAAGCCTCTTTTCCGTCTAGACCTACCGACATCCCTCGCTCGATGGCTTTTAACTCCTCCGCAGAGTCTGCACGCTGGCTACTTGCAACAGGAAGTGTGTATTCAAAGAAATGCTTCCATTCCACATTTCGACATATGAGATGATGTGCCTGTTGACAGTCTACGAAGGCTTTACCCTCTTTTCAAAGATGCTTTCTACGTCCTTGTCTGTATATACAAACACACCAAACCAATTAGTCAAAGGCTTCTAACAAGAGCAAAATTCGAATATTTCTGCAAAGTCAGGGAGATTACGAGGAAACTTTCTTATTCTCAAACGTTTTTAGTAAAAGAAAGTCATTGCAGGGCGCAAAAAACGATGCCATCGTAGTTGGCATGGGCAAGCAATGCAGTGCAACATTGTTACGTTAAAAGTTCAGAAAGATAACTCATCATAACTTGAAAAATGAGCTTTTGATAGAATACGGAAAAGATATTCAATTCGATGCATTTGGTACTGCAGGACTGTCCCTATTCTTGAAGGCTTCACAAAAATGCTTTTGAAAAAGTTACAAAATCATCTAAATGCTTCTTATTGGACCGTTTTAACAAACAGACATCAAGCATTAAAATTGCAGATTTGCAAGAACTTCGTTTAACTGAGTTTGAGGGAAGCTGGGCTGTCTGATTTCTAAGTTTAAGCTTCTAAAGCTAAAAACATTGTACTGGAAGCGAACTGTCATTTCAAAGGAGCCACTGCAAGGCGTTGCATATAAATCATTTTGTTCAATTAAAGATAATTTTTGGTAGTATCTTTATGTGCAACAAACCGTTAGCTTCGTGTTTATCTTTACAGAGCAGCAGACAGCGAGACTCTGAAGTTCAAAGAACTTTTGGTGGAAATGTTCCGTGAGAAATAACGAGCTAACTGTCAAATAGTACGAAAAACCTGAACCCGAGAGTCAAGCCGTGAGAGTTGGAAGATCTGAATAGTTCCATGGGAAATCAACATTGAAAAGCATGATAGTGGGAGACTCACCTTTAACTACAACTGCGTTATTCTCATTTGCTATCTCGCGGTGCTTTGAATTTTCATTACAGTCACGCAGAGAACCCATAAAAAGCAGAAAGTCGCTGTGACCAAGAAAAGAGCTGAGAGCTTTGTCAGACTGCATTCCCGCACCGGTCTTAAGCTGATCAAGGAGAAAACCTTCTGTTCTTCTGGAGGTTGTACCCAAGCACTGTCAACCGAACACCGAACCCGAAGCATTATTAAACGATTCACTTGATCTGCCTGTCTGCATGTATTACTTCCAGCAGCAAGCTTAATAACTAAACGCATGCTTGCTCTTACGTAAACTCCCCCCACCCCCATATATTAATGGTTTGTATTAAGTAGTAGTATGTGACTTCTTTGCTTCTATGATCTTGAGGCATAGTTTGGCTTTAGTTTAAGCAGTAGACCTATGGCAAATATGTGTTCTAAGCAGGGCTTCCGGTGAGGCCAGAAATTTTTGGGATCCAAACTTTGATTCAAAGAGTATAAAAGAAAGGAGCAAAAAGTTGGCAATATATTTTAAAAGGTTACATTGTGTAAAAATGTTATTCTAAATGAACTCCTACCAAAATCATGAAAGAAGGTGGGAAAGAAAAGAAAGATGCTAGCTCAACAAGTGCTTAAACTTGTCCATTCCTTGTTGTGTGTTCTCCTGAAAGGTTGTAGATTTCATATAACAGACACTGGAGCAAGACGGTTAAAGGCATGTAAAGTCATCTTCAGGTCATTTAAAAGTCATTTTACAGACAACGAAAATGCATAGGTTCGAAGAAAGAATATGATATTTGATTGCGAATCATCCAATCAAGTTGGGCTAATATCCAGCAACCGTACTCTCTAAAGTTACGACAGGAGTGAAGGCATCCATAGATCAGCAATTTCCAAGGCAGATTAGCATGGTTTCTAGGAAAGCAAAAGACAGCTTATTGTTTAAACAAAACCGTTGGCTCAGGCAGGATTTGCTTCTTCTTACCCAACTTATCGGCGGCCTAGGTGCTCAGACTTGAATTGGCGCCAAACCATTACCGGATCCGAATCTTTCTGTTTGCAGTAGCCAACTTGCTTCCCCTCTTTAAACTCTAGCTTGGATTAAAAGGCTTTAACCCGAAACTGCTGATCAAATGAACAATGATGACAATTCGTTATCTTTCTAAATCGATAGAGGTTCCGCGCAGCTCTTTTTTGCATCCAATTTTGCATATAGTATGATATTTCATTAGCTTGAGACCCTCTATGTAAAGTCTATATATAATTCGAGGGAGATTTTTTGGCATGATATAAGACTCTTGTAGGGTAGTGATGGCCTGAAATGGCATGGGGATTTCTAGTTGTCCATGCAGAAATCAGCTTTAAATTCAGATTGACAATATCTAGTACTTGAAGCGCCCTGTTTCGGCGAATGGTTTTTCCAGCTTGGAATATGACCTTTGTTTTTAATATGTCTCGTGGTTTTTTTATTATCTTCAGAATATTTCACTTTGAGTTGAAACGTCCCGACATCATTTTACTTGCAGCTGTCTCTTCGTGAAGCCGGAAAACGCTCATCACCCGGGGTATAAAGTATCACCGCAAAATAGGGATCAATGTTTTACGCTTTGCTGGGTTGATGTGCAATTACAGTCGAAAGCCAATTCAATATGGAAAAGGTTGAGTTTCTTCGCAGCAAGCAAAAAGCCGATGATTTAATTTCATACTAGTGTTTTTCTCAAGAGTAATGAGGCTGTGAGTCTATTAGAGAATGGTCGGTGGCTACCTAATTAAAACAAGATGGTAGAGATTCTGAAATTTGTACAACAACTGCCTCCCAGCTTCATGCAAACTCCTGATCAAGCTTCCAAGTCCAAAACAAATCCTATTCCCAATCGCTTGGCCCTCACTAGCTAAAGTTTTAAAAAAATCTTGAGGAGACAAAAAAACTGCCGATGGTCGCAATAGCTCTTTACTTGATTTTCTTTCAAAACCTTCGTTATCCACTGCTTAACGGCGCTCTTGTTTAATTTCATCTAACCATCACATTTTTGGAATCAGTGCGAGCAATCCACTCTGATTTTCTCAAGTAAATTACAGCCTGGCGAAACTGAATCTTCTTTGTCTTACTAGAAGAGAGTACTTCTGCAAAATTTCTCACATGGCGTTTCTTGCGCCGCACGACTTAGCTCGACCCAATCTCTTTTTCGACCAGACTGTTCCGGCCCAGGCCTCGTCGCGCGTGGCCGGCAATACAAACCGGACAAAACAGGACTGTTTTCGCTGGAGTTTACTCGATTTTCCTTTGGTGAGAAAACAAAGGAGAATTTTCAGTTCTTCGGGTTATCGAAACAAAAGAAGCTTTGGCAATCATTGACCCTCCAATATGTTTGTGACATTCCCTTGACACATGAGTGTGGACATAAGATCTAGTTTGATTTAATTTCCTAAATTCCGCTCTTCAATAAATGAGTTTAATAAACGTCACACCACGATTTAGTGACATCAGAGAAATGCATTCCCCGCCAAGTATTGTACGTGGAAAGACGGCCTAAAAAATTTTCTATACAGTATGATTACCTTGGGAAGTTTCTTTTTTCTGCAGTCACAGTTCATGTGTAGCTTGTTTTTAAATTTCCAAGCAGCTTTTTTATAATGTTTTAGTTGTTTTTTAAACTTTCACTGTCCGTCTCAACAAACTTCATCGTCCGTTTAACAGAGGTAAGACAATTGGCGATAGAAATGGCTGTTCTTATTTCATTTAAGTTATGTCATGTCATTCACAAGGGAGGATCTTACAAATAGAGTGAAGCTCGCCGTATGCGACCAAACGCCAACCCGTCGCAATCTTAACGCCAACCCGGCGCGGATTTCGTGAGATCTCCACACTGCACAGTCAACGTTAAAGTAATTTCATGTGTCTTGTGAGAAACCAGATGACTTCACCAAGTGGGAGAAAAACACTGTGTAGTGCGGTTTAATTGGAAAAAATGAAACATCTGAGTTACTTTAAGTTATTTTGAACATGAGCCATGGAAAATTGCCACAGTCATAAGCAACGTTTTATTGGGTAACCTAAACTGAAGCATTGAATTGATTGGGTAACCTAAACTAAAGGTCTTCCATTCAAAGACGTGGACGGTATTATTGATGGGTTGAGGGTTTTTCTCTGTTTGAGAACGAAGTCAATGATGGGTTTTTCTTTGTTCGCTGAATCGCAGATGGGTTTTTAACGGGACAAAGGGCCTACTGAAAATCAGTTCATCGAAAAACCCTAAAATGAGTGTACCTTTTTGGCAGTTGAAACCTGTTGGCTGAATATGTTTGATCCGAAACAAGAACAAAGCAAAATTATGTTTGAGAAAAGAGTCAAGAGCTTCTTTGAAAAGCAGGAAATGGAGAATGCTTCGCAAGAAGAAGATGAGAAGTGGAATTGAAGTTAATGCGCAGCTGCCTTGGATCGGAGAGTTGAAGGAGGACATCACGCAAGTGGATGAATGACGAAAATTAAGTTTACATTCAACAAATCAAGTTCTTACATACATACAAGATGGAAAACAATATTTTTGCAGACAAGCTTCGGTACCAAATTGCGCGGCAAAAGTGAGAGATTTTCAAAAATTTCGGTGAAAGTTATCCTGAATATTCTTGCTGTTTTGACTTTGATATGTTGAGCATGAACTGATTGAATCAATTTTGATTAAATTCGTTACTTGCAAGATAGACAAAGCAAGAGCTTCATGTTTTCTGGGTTGTTTTGAGAATGCAAAGTAATTTTTACAATACGTTCAGTTGGCGCGGAGTCACTCAATTGTTTCACCCCAGATCATTTGCATTTGTAAATCAAAATGATTTTAATACATATTTCTCATGATTAACTATTAAAGCAGCGTTTCACTTCTACAAAATCCTAGAAATTTCTTTTGACACTAATTTTCTTCTGTACAGTGCCTAAAATGATGAAATTAGCTCCCGGGACGTCTATTTGAAAAGTGACCTTTTACCGTGGGCACCACTTTTCGACAGGGGTGGTTAATAAACCAGGGGCGCTTATTAATTTTTGCTCATACCATGTAAAGGAGAAAATTTATTTCCGGTGCTTTGCAGTTTTTCTTCTACAGAAGATTATAAGAAAAGTGATATACATTCGATGAACAAAATAGAAAGTTATATAATATGTCAACTTCTTCGTTCTACAAAATAGTCTGAATCATCCAATTGCATCATCGTTTTCCTTCATTTCAAAGGGGTCAACATCTTTTTCACTTAAGATTGAAAATTTGTTTTTTAAATTTGCCTTTACAGAAATTTTGAAGATCAAGAAAAAGTATTTTAACTTTGAAGAAGTATTATAATTTCTCTGTTGAGTAGGGTTATTTCTTAACCTTCTAAAATTTTCTTCTATAGCCTTTTCCATATGAAAATTGTGATTCATTCTCGTCCACCCTTGATTATCAAGCACCACCGTTGTCACAGAGTGTCTCTGTGTCTCAATAATACTTAGAATTTCCGTGTGCCTTGCAGTTAGAAAGTTTTTCCTAATATTGATCTTGTAATGCTTCATTCTGAAACTATCACCTTTCAACTCGTAACGATCCGAATTAAATGGAACAAAGGGAAGGTGTAAAATACACGCAACACACCTGTACCACGTGGTTTTGGATTCGTTGGAAGAATTGAATGGTTGATTACCAACAACAGGTGTTTTATGGTCAATTCAAAGTGATTGATAATTGAAATACATTCATCAGATATATTTGTATTGCCATGAATGTATGGCACAGCGTTGATACAATATTAACTATATTCCTTTAGCATGGCTCCTGATGCCGACCCAAATGAGTCCATCATTCTATGAAATATGTTTGCGATCCAGTGCAACGCCCCTTCCCAACCTAAGGGCTACCATTTTCTCATTAACTCAACATCACACAAACAAATTTCCCAGGCACCGGCTGAGGTAAGTTGGCTAGGTTAACCAACTGGCCACAACCTAACATTCGGAATAACTTGAAACCAGGGTCTTGGCGGCCATATTGCCAGTTACCTTTTTCTTCCTGTGTTATCGTCATCTCTCAAAACCGCAAAGGACAAAAGAACACGTGGCCTGTAGCATGAGATTGGCTTTCTTAATCTTCTCACTCGCTGGCAAAAGAGCATTCATTATCGCATTGAAACCCTTGTCTATTAATTACTGGCTTTCACGCAATAGTTATGCAAAACAAGGAGCTGCCTCTTCTTTGTCCATCTGGTGTTCCGGACTGGCAAAGGCTCCACAGATATGTACACCGGTTAGTTTCGCAACTTGACAGGCTATTTAGTTAATAAATCAAAATTTCCAGTAACAACATATTTTAATGTTTTCTAGGCCTACTACCATTTCAAAACAAGGGGAGTGCGTTTACACAGTGAGAACTGAAATCAAAAGTAGCAGGTCAATGAAAAATACGCCCACTTGCAAACTTTGGGGGCGGGTCCCCTTTCTTGCATATATTCATAAAGACACCTGTAGCACTGGGATGGCAGCAGCCTTCTCCAGCAAAAAAGGGCACAGGAGGGGGGCAACGATGTGCTAATCAACAAGACATTTCGGGCAAGCTTTTCGGCACCCTTTCGTCGTGCAGGGTCCGATTGACTGAGGTACACTGATACAGGGATCGAAAATTGGCCTTTGAGAAACTTTAGCCGTTCAACTTAAATCTGTTGCAATTCTGTCTTCTGCTTTTATAGCGCAAGACCATCTGATTCGATTTGGCGGACTGGATGAATCGAATGTTTTGTAACTGATATCTACCTCAGAGTGGTGTGATGATCGTTCGATTTGTCCTCCTTCTTTGTGACTGGGGAAGCCCCATCAGCCCACCCTCGCCACGCCCCCATCCTTACAGACAACGCGAAGTCCTTTCCATTACCCTGACGCCGGTTGTTCCTGAAGACCTAAAAATAAAAACTATGCAAAAATGACACATGAAAGTGTGGAAATGAGGCCGATTTGCGCGGGGATTTTCCGGTTATTTGTTTGGTTTCTTAGTAGCTGCCAGAATGTCGAAAATGAAACGCAATCATTGTGATTCATTATTTTCCCTTTGTCTTGCTAGATGATGCGTGGCCTGTTGTCTCTGAAGCTGGGTTTTGTTCGGTTTGTTTTGATTTGACCCTCTAAAGGGCGCTCGAGGACGGCTAATGACCGCCGATATAAACGATAGAAATCACGCCTATTTCTTGGCATGCTGCCCGAATGGTGATGCCAGGAAAGAGAATTTACTTTATGATCATAAGTTGTAAGTATCAACATTGATATTAGCGTCTGTTTAAACTTAGCTAAAGACGGCAAATAAGAGCTGTTGAACTTGAAAAACTCGCGTGTTGATTAGTAGAATGGTCTATTTCTTAAAACTATATTGAGGGTTAATTTTCTGATGGAGAATTGGGGTTCCCATAATGATAAAGCAGCTATTCTCACATACTTTGTACGGTCACTAATCACGAGCTGGTTCTAATTCTAATTTACTTCTTTCTTCAGCTCATTTTGACTATAATGTAACAAATTCAATATTGCTTCAAAACTGCGTCATCGCATTTATAATGTGATCAATAACTATATTCTCCAAATCCACCACGTTTTCCGGTGCGGGTTGTGGTCGTATTTATTCACGTGTCCATTGTTTTCTTTGATTGTTTCTGAAAGACGATTCCCTGAACAATATCACTTGATTGGATAAACTCCTTGGGAATGACCGTACCGACTTGCTTTTTCATGATGCAATCCTCCTTGTTTAGTACCCGCCCACCGAAGCAGCAGGGACCTTTAATTTTTTTTATTGTTCTCGCAGACAAAAGTTGGATCACAATAGTGACATCTGCCGGTAGAAGGAACGCATGCTTTATTACTTCTTATTTTCGTGCGATGGGCAGATTTGTGATGATGCTGTCAAGGGTGGGTTGTTGTTTACTGGAGTCAACGAGAGATACTTTTTGATTTGTATAACGAATTTATCTTGGCCTAGACGGTAATTTGAAACGAAGAGAGGTTACGGCACTCAAGAAGCTACAGGATTCAGCCGGAACAGAGCTGTTCTGATAAAACGTTTTTAACCACTAGTCGAAGAATCGGTTATTTGGCCAGACTATCATTCAAATACAGAAAAAGAAGTTATCCAAAGGAAGTTTGAGGAATTTACCTTCGCGACCTTCGTAAAATCACAGGTGAATTTTTTGTTGATTGATTTTGATAACCGGTGCGTTACTTGAATTAGGCCATTCCTTTAGCATTGCCATGTTGGACAACGAAATGTCGATTGAATTGGTGAAAAGAGCGAATGATATGGATGTTGACACTGCAGCTCAATGTTTAATTGCCATGTCGAACTCTGGCTGTATCAAGAAGGCCGGCCTTGAGGCACTATCGCATGATAAGGAAACATTATCGTCAGACCTCGTTGTTGCGGATTTTCTTGCCAACTTAAAAGAAGGCCGGGAAAAGATCCAGAAATCTTCCGAGGATGGCGAAAGCCCATGGCTAACCCCTCCCAGAAGTCGTACTGCTTCCCCAACTGAAATGGATGAAAGCAACGAAACAACTGAACAGTTTTTTAGCCTCGATGTTTTGGAACAGAAAAACAAAAGCCGCTCAAAAGTAAAAAGCTCGTCGCATGAAAAAGTGCCTGCTAAATCGAACAATGGCAGGAAACGGGCCATTGCCCTGAAACAAAGTGACTTTGAGAACACCGGCGACACTGGACTGTCATGGAAAAAGAAAATACACATTTGCTGGTATGATGGTTGCGAAAAAGTCTATGGCAAAAGTTCCCACTTGAAAGCACATCTCCGCACTCACACAGGTGAGCGTCCATTTCACTGCAATTGGAAAGATTGCGGCAAGCAATTCGCGCGGTCAGACGAACTTGCACGACATTACCGCACCCACACCGGAGAAAAAAGATACGCATGCCCCATATGCGAGAAGCGCTTCATGCGAAGCGACCACCTTACCAAACATGCCAAAAGGCATCCAAATTACGACCCTGTCACACGTGGTATCCGCGCCCAAAATGACTGATGGATGTGAATCAAAAGTTTACAAAACTGAACTTTCTGAGTTTACTTGCATACGGATGTCTGTAGCACACGTGCCGTTGACTTCAGTGCCAACTTTGATGATTGCTAGTTGGTAAGTCCTGTTTTAAATATGTTGATCTAAATGCATTATGCAGTATCGTAAACACCGCGTTTGCCTGTAAAAACGCTGACTTTTTTATGGACAACCAAGTTATTTAACGTCCAAAAAGGCAGAAGTTGTCTGTGCGACAAAAGGGGCTCCACCCACTTTTTAGGGCGTCACCTTACGCGGGGGAACTCCAGGGAATCTGCCGCGCTAACGTTTAGCACGTGTTGTAAACACTAGGGGCGTGTCGACGAAATAAGCGTTTTTCATCAGGAAACAGTATTTTCAATTGTGCATTTCGGTCAGTTCTTTGGGCGACAAAGGCCATATGGCGTCTTTTCTTACTTCATTTGCGACCAAATCTTGTGTACTCGAAGTTTACACCGGCAACTCCAAGTTACGCCACGGGGAATATTGTTATATAACTTTGAAGATTGCATTGGACAGTTACTTTGAAGCAGGCCTTCTTTTAACCACAGGCATTGACAATTTAAAATTTATCAAATTGTAAACATTGAACTATCCGGTTTATAGTTGTTTTTTCCTCGGGCAATAGAAACGCCCAGTATCCGCGCGTCAATTAGTCACTGAAATGCTCATCACCATTCCGTTGAACTTTCACTGAAGTTTCCTAGACCAAACAAATTGTTTCGCCTGAAAATATCACTGTTCTGTAAACGATCAAAGCGCTGTGTTGCCATATCTTAGTTTTGAGAACGAATGTTGCAGAAAGTTGTGCAAATTTTGTCCGGGGGCAAAATTAACCGCGAGCGTGAACGCCAGATATTCACCAACAGTTTTTTCACTATGAAAGACTCGGCCTTTTCTGAACCCTATTTGCTTAAAAAACCGTGAGGCACGAAAACGAAAAATTGGTCATTCCCTGAATTTGTTGGCTTAGGTGCTGGTAGGCGGGACTGCACGATTGTAAACAGCTTGTAAACCAAACTTTTTATTGTCACGAAAGCATGAGACAGCTATTAAAATTGGCCGGAGGATGTTGTTTTCTGCCTTTCCCTCATTTTTCTGTTAAGATGATACATGTTTCGGAGTTTTTAACATACAAATAAGCAGACAAAAGAAGAGGCCATGTCTAGTCATAAAGTATTATAAGTCATTGTTTATTGTTACTCATCTTCCTGGTGTTTTGAAAACTTAGATTCATCAACTTGAATTTTGGATTGAATGTAAATAGGGTGCTGCTGGGCTGGTCTTTTACCCATTCTTTCTGGTATTAAAGAAGCCATAATGTTAATTAGAACGCTTTCCGGAATGAATGGGTTTGCCAATGATGTAGGTGGTGGAAGACCGCGGCATGGTAGTACTTCAAGTTGTTTTTTATGAGCCGTTGTTGCTGGTGAATGAATTGCAAACAACCAGAGTTTTTCAAATTGTTTTAACGGATTTTACCAGTCTTCTTCAAAGCCATCGTGCAACACACGAGGAGCTTAAAACTTGACATGCAAATCACTTTGGGAGGGAAGCATGTTTTTCTATTGATAGCAGGTACCCTTGTTGACCGCGCGGCAAAATTTCAAAGACGCAGCCCATCTTTTGACAGCCCTTTATTTTAACAGAACGAACTTGTATCCAGCAGACACTAGGGACCGTTTCCATTTGACACGTTAGGGCATTCCAAAGAAGAGAAGAGTTAATCCGTTTATGATTATGGTTGTCGCGGTTTTTACAGGCAGGCGCTAGTGTGCGGAGTTTGTAAATAAGTTGTATCGTTACATTGGTTTAGGCTGCCAACTTTGTGGAAACAGCCTTTAGTTCGTTGTTAAGCATTTTATATGATGTGCTTCATGCCAAGGAGCGATGCCAGCACTTTTAGAGATGCCAACAGTGTCGCGCGGGAATTTCGGTACTTCAGTTGGCTATCTAGTTGACACAAGCCCAAAACTTCTTATACCAGATCACACAACAAAGCCGTTTTTTCACCCAAAACTTTATAAATTTATTAAACGTATGCTAAATGCTAAATGTTTGATCAAGACTTTTGCGACTTGCTCATAGTTTCGTGTCTAGGCCTACCTTCAAAAAGGCTGGAGGGCCTATCTTTTCAACCGCTGAATTTGTCTTCGGTAGTCTGTCAAGTGAGTGTGTCATGGCTCCTTTGGTAATTGAAGCGTTCATTGCCATGTATATTGCTGGTCGTTGTGCTATTCAAATATATACGTGCCCTTTCTGACATCACTATCATGATGCCTTTTCATACTATTATCATTACATCTCATAATTTATTATCATCATATTGTTATTTTATTATCGTTTTGTTTTATGTGGCTAGCCAGCTGTAAACTCGGTTTCTAAAGACGTTCATGAGAACCACTTATATCATGGAAATTGTCTTGTTATCATAGAAACCTCTACAAAGTGCTATAAATATGCTCAGCCCAGAATCTTGGATCTTGCCTTTTCTTTGATTTTTTTTACATTCACTGAAAAACACATATTCCATATTGTTGGAGTTGTCATTGTTTATCTTTATTTTCTTTCTCAAAATTAACTCTTTTATTTGCCTCGTTTTTAATGTGATTAAAAATGCAGTTTAGTTATCCTGTTGAGGATTGAAAGGGTGGTTTATAGTGTTTAAAATATATATGTATTATTCATTAGGACGATCGATTTTAAATTAGAAGTCGTATTTATCACAGACAAATTAACGAAAGTAGAGTTGTAATTGATTTCATCATCGTTCCAAGCGGTGTATTGCGTGTTACTAGCAATTTATGTGCCAGTTTAGTAAGTGCTTGCCTGAGTTGATATCAGGTGTTCATCGATCACTGGGCTTCCAGCATGGGCCTAACTTCCTAGCAGGTGCAGGTGCCTTTTGTGTCCTCTCTGTTCTGGTTATGCGGGCATAACTTCTTCCCAACTCATGGAATTAACCTTTTCCCAACAGCAATTGTTTATTTTACTTCCCGGGAACTTTCTCGCCTGAAAATAACGGTAACAATCATTTCGCTGTTAATAAAAACCCACCTCTGCGAGGGACTTTGCTTCTCGCGTGAGGTCAGTGACCCTTTTGACGCTGTAATTGGAAACGCGATTCTGGTCTTGACCAGGTCCACTGCAGGCCATTTGGATTTCGGTCAAAGGCAAAGAAATGTCGGGAAGTTATAAAAAGCGGCGTCCTCTGTTGCTGTTGATTCACATATAGCCAAGGATAGGCATTGCGCCTCTAGGAAGAATTCGTAGCTAGGTTTAAAGCAAAAGCGGTTGTTTTGATTTAGGCCCAGTGATCCATATCTTTTGTATTTCGTTTATTTCTATTGCGATGTTTCACTTAGTTTTGCATCAATAACTTTATGTTATTGACGCTGCTTTTTCGTATTTTCGTTTTGTCTGTTTATTTACAGCATTAATGGTTTGATACATTGATTTTTGTTTCGTAATTGTATTCCTGTAATTAAAAATATTTTTTCAAAATGTATTCAGAAGTGTCCATTGATTGCTCCGAATAGCTCTTGTTTTCGTGTAAATTGGTATACATAGATCGTTTTAAGGTATAGCAAAGAAGGTCGACACTTGCTGTCAACTGGCAAAGTGTATGGTTTGTTGATGCATCGTTCTTTGGCGAGGAACAAACACGTGGCCCCTCGTTTAAGTCCCTCATCATATTCATTTTCATTCCTTTCTTCGAACATTACAGAATTAATGAAAAGTTAGGAAAAGAATGCAGCCATTCCAAATTTTGTTTATATGCACCCTTTCATACATTCAAGTTCCCTTTTCATTTTCATAAATTGTTTTGCATGTTCAAGATCCCTGTAAGATTAATACAGAGTTCTGAAATGAATTTTTGGTAATTGCAATTCTTTTTCCCGTACCTTGTCACGTGTTTGTTCTTTGTGCAAAATGTGGACAATGTAAATAGTCTAAATTATTAGCAGGTTCACTTTTTCACAAAGTTAAGAGGAATCGTTAATCTAATTTATCAAAAAAGATTGTACGACCGTATTGGAATATTCAGAAAAATGGCTTCTTTGTTGATTCTTTTCGTTTGTTTGACATTCATCTTGATTCTTTGATGGCGAGGCCTGGCAAATGGCGACCGTATTCACATCGATTTCTACGAGAACTCTTCTTTAGTCGAAAGGGCTCATGAGAGGTAGTGAAGAGCCCACAAAATGTTGGGAATCGTCCTGCTGGGAAGGGTCCTGCTTAAAATACCTATCCGGTCAGACACCACCGTGGTTGTATCGAGATTTATCGATTGCCCTGAAGATGACGAAGGTCCACGGCTGTGTGGCTGGCCATGCTCACGCTTGCTCGAATTCTAACTCGAGCATGTCTTAGAATGGACGATTTGAAGTTGTTGTTAAGGTCTCCAAACTAGCTGCGCAAATAACTGGTAATTTCCTGTTCAAAATTACATGTGCAAGGAGAACCAGAGATTGTTTGCATCGCCAAATTTTTGGAAATAGTAAATTGAATTTGCGGGCAACACTATAGATAAAAATCAATTGCCAAGGAGAATGCAATGACTTCCCTGTACGACAGAATGGGAAGTCCCTTTGCTACTGGTTTAAAAATGGTTTTGGTTCCGTTTTGGTGGAAAACTGAATTGCTAAATCATTTTACTAAGAAACTTCCCGTTCGAAGAACTAACTGGCAAACAGATGCGCACTTAACTTCCTCGTTGGCATTTAAACAATAATAACTACGTTAGAGTGACGTAGATTTTTACTCGTTTTCTATGAGATTGTTATTGGCCTTTCGGCTTAGTCAGAAAACGGATGCTAAAATAAAGAGAACCACCGGAGCTGTGGGGGTTAACGGGGCACATTGCCCCCCTGTTTAAAAAGTGTTAAGGTTAGGGGATTCACGCTTTTTTTATAAGGAACCTACATGTAGAAGGCCGAAATATTTAAAGAACTTATACTACTAAAAACGAAATCCCTAAGGAACTTTTCGATTTGAAAATTCTTGAGAATTTCTGTGACGGCTAAAAAAGTCTCTAGCCTGCTCGAAACCGCCACAATAAAAGGAGGCTGGGGCTTTCACCTCGATTAGCTTGAGGAATCCCCGTTTAAGCATTCTATTACTCACATGATTTATGCAAGTTTATATTGTAGTAACTTCACATCAACATATATTTATTGTACTTTGTTTACATTGAATTTACCACAGGGGAGTGGGTGGGGTGCCAGGAACATACTTGGCATTGACCAGAAGTAGGCAATCTCGAAATGAGTAGGTAATCTGTTGTAAAGGAGTTAAGTCCCAGGCCCACGCAATGTACAAACGCTATGATTCATGCTGAGGAAGAGTTGGTCGATGCACGTGTTTGGACTTGATTTGTGTGTCTATTATTTCTAAGAAGGAAAAAGTGTGCATGTTCATAAGAAAGGCGTGGAGTGATGTGTCTCTGCCCAGAGGGAAGTAGCGCGAGGCTAGTGGAGTGGTGGAGAAGAGGGGGGAATTAGGGGGGGGGAGTAGAACATAGGCGCCGACTACGTGGGGGCTCGAGACCCCCTGAGAATTGCCATGGGGGGGGGGGGGGGGGGCTCAGCCCCCCCTGGGAATTTCGCTTGAAATCAATCAAAGAAATGAACTGATTGCCATGACTATTTGTCATGCTCCTTGTTACTCGACTCCAGGGAATTTCGCAAATGGCTCTTCACCTAAACATAACGATCATTAATAAGGTACTTGGCAGTTTGAAATAACTATTGAAAATTTGCACTGAAGATTGACAAATTCTTTTATTTCTTACAAGCTTTTTGTCTAGCTCTCAGTTTATTGCCTTCCGATTAACATTGTTGGTAATGATTTTTATTAATTGCGATTCCTGGTGAACCATTGTGGTCTCGCAAATGGGCGAGCATGCAATATGATTGGTGCGGCTGATCTGCACAGACCAAAATTTGGCCCTAGACTGGAGACAGAGGAAGACAATTGTTTCCGAAACAACGGTGAACCTGGTAGAAATTTGCAAAATTGGAATTGATCTTTAAAAGCCTGGAGCTTTGCCACAAAAGAGTGGTACTTGCTTTATTTGGACGTTGGTTGGGAATTTACGTCCCATCGGAGTAGCAACTTGCGACCACATACCCGCTTTGCGTTCTGCGGCAGCGTCTCCTTTGCACGTAACAGCTTCCGTTTCAAGGCCTTCTATCCCTCTATACAATTGATTGACAGCATCATAAACCTTGCATAGAAACCTTGACCAAATTGTGGATTAGACTGTATAACTTTAAGGAGAAATCGAAATAGCCAGGTACACAACCAGGGCCATGGCCCCCCGCTATTTAGTAGAGTAAACTACTTTTCAAGGCCGTGAAGAAAGAAATAGAGAGGAAATCATAATATTCACATTTTGCCCCCCCCCCCCCCACTTTCTAATACAAATCGCAAACCCTGAAACCTAAGGTTAAACCCTAGATTATGATGTATTACTCTAGATTAACTCTTAGATTACCAAAGGATCCTCGATAACCAGAAATGACCTCGGATTTAGTTCTGGGTAGCCAGGTATAAAACCTTAGTTCAAGTCCTATGTTGCAAGGTAAAGCCCTTGGGAGGAAATTCATTAGAAGGGGAAGGGAGCAGTTTGGAGAATTTGGTTTTTGAAACCATACCTAGGTTCTGGAAGTTATCGAAGAATGACGACTGAGCACATAAAACAGAACGTTGTTTATGCATTAAACTTTTTAGTGATACTGAACCGGATGTTAAGGTGTTAGTTTATTAGCAATGAAGATGCTGCGTAGCAGGAACTACGCAGGCAGTACAGGGTTTACAACAGTTGTTTTTTGGAGGCTCAAACAAACACAGAGTCCAGAAATAGTTATAACCTTCCTCGTTGCAATCAAAAAAATTCCTCATTCAATCTCTTTCATTGTTTATAATAAAAAATACAAAACCTTCCTCTCCGGCTCCCAGCTGTGGAGCCGTTAATTTTTCTGGATTCTGTACAAACACAAGTCTAATCTGAGGGTTTTCCTTTTTTTGGGTATTTTTCCTTAAATGGCCTTTGACGCAGCATCAACCCATATACAGATCTGAAACACTCCTTCAAAGCAGTTACCCTCCACGCCATTTGCCCTACGTCACCTTTGTTCATGTTGAAACCGGTCTAAACAAATTATTGAACACATTTTTCCTATTGCAAACTCACAGAAAAAGCGGAACAGGCTTTTTGCATGCTTAAAGGACTTTTTTGGCCTACACTCCTTACAGCATGCAGACATCGGAAAACGACCAAATATTGTTTTCAAGAAGAAACGTAAATGTAGCTTGAAATTGGCCATTAATACTTTAAATAAGAAAATATAAATAATTTTACTTTTACTGTCAATATTTGCTTCCATTGTTGCAACCAATCATCAATCACTTTAAAAAGAAATTTTGTGCAAGTCAACAAAGTGCAATCAGTTAGCTGCAAGTTTTGTTAATTCAAGTTAATAACTTTTTTCAATTATATTTCCTTCCAACTACAGCAAATGATTTGTGATCCAACCTTACAATACATTTCTTAGTTTATCCAACTCTGCCTTGTCCAAAGTTTTTTTCTTTGAGGCTCCTTTGCAAAAGTAGCTTGAGTTATGAAGACCTAGAAACCATTTGCAAGTTGATACCCATATGCACTGAATATTCTAACAAATTCATGAATTCTTAATAACTGTGAAATAATCACATTCATGTACAAATTAGTTATGGTGGTCCCGATAAAAGAAAGCAATGCACGTAGGCTGGTGTTTTGTAAATAAAACAGTTTAGCCAGTATTCAACGCGCTAAGGTTTCATTCTATGATCAATGCCAATACTTATATTCGATTGAAAACGTTTTTTATGACAATGAAAAGATTTTGAAAAGATCCAATTGCTGGTTACGAATAAACTACAACAGTAAGTTATGTTTATGGTAGCAGTTAATAAAGAGAAAGGAAGATGAACAAATAACACGGAATTGATTGTTTGGATTGCAAAACTTCTAGCTGGGTGTCTGTACAATTCTGAACGCTGGAGGTGGACTTGCCAGTAATGAAAATCTGTTGAACACCAACAAGCTTTGAATATCAATTTAGGGAATGCTTTTCTCAATGGTTGAGATAGCAGTGGCCCTGGTTGTTTCAAACTTCGGGGTCAGAATAATCTTAGATTCTCGTGACTTCTTATCCCGACCTTCTTGCGTGACACTCGGCAGCATTTGAAGGGTTGCTTGAAAAACAAAGCTTTTGAGAATGTTTATCGCAAACGAGGATGACCTAAAGGAAAATTAAGCCTATGAGTATGAGGTCAAATGGGGATCACCAAAGAGAATACCAAGGTCAGTTGACAGGTGGCATAAGGATACCAATGTTTTTAGAGAGGGCATGACCTGTCGATGTCCCTGACAGCGATCACGATATTTACAACAATGATCCTTACAAACATTGGTATTTTGGTCATACAATATTCTCCTTCACTTTTCTTTAGGGAGCCACGGGCCAGGATGTTGCTTAGCCATATCCTTTTGTTTCTCGTGTTACAATGAATGTTTTTCTTCACTCACAGTTTTAGCATTGCTGCCGTACTGAACTCAAGTGCAGCTGGTTGAAGTTGAGGATTGTTCATTTTAAAAGATTTTTAATATTGAACTTTCTTTCGTGATACCATGTTGTATATGAGATCATGCAAGGACCAACTTGTGACTTACTAGTGAGACTTTATATTGACAAATGAACTTTCTTTAATCATATCACGGAATAGTTGTATCCACTTGTGTATTGTTCTCCTTTTTTGTTTAATAGCCTTTCGAGATGAAGATTTGGTATTGTAGTCATATTGTTATTTAGTTTTATTGCTCTTAAACTTCATATCATATAAAGACACGTGAACAGCGTTTTGTTTTTAATGTGGTTGTAGTTGTGTCTGTGTGTTAATAATGTCAAAATTACATTACCAGCTAAAAAGACAGTAGATTGCAAAAGAGGTGCAGAAAGAGCATTCCAACCGATCAAGAGGATTCGGCTTCAAAGTTCAAAATGCCTGCCAAATTTCTTACATTTTTAGGCAAAGGCATCAACACAATTCCTTTCAAGAAAAGCAAACTAAATGCTATATTGAATGTATTCTAACTGGTCCTATTGTTTTTGTATGACAGGAACCAATCAGGAACATTGAGTGATAAACCTTCTGACCCAAAGCTTTTTTCACAATCACGTATCAATAAAAAGGCCTGATTTGCCAAAGCGAATTGGGTAGTAAGACCAAACATTGTGCATATGAAATCTGGTTAACTGTGCATTGAAGATGCTCCTTTTGTTTCTTTGTTGGTGCCTTGAAAATGTTTCTTGTTTCGTTACACTTTTGCAATGCATGCTGACGCGGAACACATTGTAAATTCACGGATAACTTCATGCGACAAGCAGTCAAATTTGAACATTTTTTGATTTGGCAAAGATTTTCGTCTTGATTTGGCAGACGATTTGTCAAATCACAACCTGGTTCACCAGTTTGCATCTTTACCGCGTCTTTCAGTGGAAAGAACGGAGCTTAAGAACGGAACGGAGATTATCCTAAACAATGTGGTAGGCAAAGGGCTGAGTGGGTTCTGTCTTCATTTCTACGACAGTATGTAAGAAATGACATAAAATAGCGTATCAAAGACATTCTTAAAATTAAAGGACATGAGGCAAACAAGGGTCTTTATCGAGGCTGTAATATCGAAAAAATTAAAGGCTGAAAATTTTTGCAGTGAAGAAGGTAATCTGTGTTACAGCCTCCCAAAGACACTTATCATATGATAGATGCAAATGAACCAGAAACGATGAAGATGAAATAAGTTGGTGAAATGATGAAGTGTAAAGGAAAAATGTGACGATTATGAAAAAAGAGGGAAAGCGACAGGAAGAAATAGAAGCGAAAGTGAAGCAGAATGAGAGAGATGAGGAACCAAAGAGGAGAACGAATGGATGAGAGAAAAAGAAGAAGAAAAGGAAAATTGAGAAGGAAATAACTGTAGGGATGATGAAAGGGGTAAGGAAATTAGAAGGAGACTATGGAGAGTGAGGAGAAAGAAAAACCAAAGAAGGAAGTCAAGCTGGTGGGAAATCAAGGAGTGCGGTATATTGTTGACACATAGAAGATATCCACCCTATTTTAAAGAAATGAAGCATAATAATGATGGTGATAATGATGATGGATTATTCTCAAGAATAGTAAAGAGAATGTAATGGTTAGTACTTTGGCTGATGCAAATGAATGCTTCCTTTACATTCTTGTGCTAAGGCAATCAATATAATTTGTAATTTATAGTGGAAATGGCCCGGTTTCTTTGAAGTGAGAATTAGCAATTTAAAAGCAAGGTGGTGCCTTCGCAGGTCTATTGAATACTTAATACAAACAACGCAAGGTTTACACAACGAATATGTAATTATTCATATAAGGGGCGGATCCAGTGAAATTTGAAGGGGGAGGCGGGGTGGTCAGTTGATAAAAGGGGCGCGGAAAATATCCAGAAATTTGTTATCAGTGTATGATTCCTATAATAATTTCCGACTTTAGATCCTGTTAAAAAGTTCCCCTTTTCACGTTCTATGAAAATTATTTCAAATCTATTGCATAAATGCAGTACTATATATTTTTAACATGGCAAAATTTATCTATTTTCATGCTATTGAACCCAGGGTTGCCAGATTGCTGAAACAGTCTGCGGCCAAAAGTTTCGTAGTTTCCGGCCAAATTCGGCCAAACATTCTCGCTCTATTTTCGGCCAAATTCGACCAAAAAAATCGTTCAAACAGCCAAATTTCGGCCAAATTTTCTACATTTATATTTTTCATCGGTGTAATAAAATGCAATTATAATCTTTTTACCAAACTTTTCAACCAGAGAATTTTGACCAGGGTGTCAAAAGCAGCTGACGGCACTGAAAATGCATTTTATAAGCTCTATCGAACTCAAGTTGCACCGAGAGCATCCCGTCTGACTGATGCTTGATGCAATTCTTCGCCAAATGGCAACCCTGATTGAACCTGGGAGGGCTAAGAATCGAGTTTGGTGAGATAGAAGGACCCACCATGGTTGGGTCCGACGCAAAAAACATTTAAAAATCGAGCCTGAAATTGAACCTAGAGTGGTTAAATGCATCTCCAGGACTAAAGTTCAGCAAAAAAAAACCATACCACTCAGGATTAACAGTTCAACGATTCTAATCGATTGTTGATTTTTAGAAAAAAATTATGGAGGCGAGGGTTCATGGAGCTGTCTTTTAAACATATGTAAGTGAATTGTCAGGAATCATATTTCAGCATCGATTGGTCAACCTTAGTTTCCTTGTTGTGCCAGTAGATTTGTAGAAACAGTGAGGGTACTTCACACGACAAATGGGTATTTTCGGAGCTGGGGGTTCAATACATTGTCACTTATTGAAACCCAACCTAAAACTCCTGCAGATAGCTTTTTCCTTGATTAGGAACTTGTTTAAAATGTAGTGTGGCATATTCCAGAAGAATTCAGAAAACGTTTTAAGCAAATCAAACAAGAAAACAATCATCCCAAAATCAATAAAAGTCAACCGATTTCTGCAAGAATATTTTAGAGCAAGGGGATTTCGTTTTAGAATTGTCTTTTCTAAGAGCTATTTTTAGCATGGGGAAAAAAGACCGTCAAGAAAGCCAAAATGAAAGAATGGAGGAGCAATACCTTCTAGGAAGTTTGCATGACCCCATATTTCAATAATTGTTTATGACGAAATGAAACAATACTTGAAATTCAGATATCATTAAAAAAAATAAATATATGTTTGGTTCAAGTCCCAAGAAATTCATTTTTAATAGGAGAATCCAGATTGCGCAAATAAAGGAGAATTCAGATTGCATTAAAACATATAGTGACGACAATTTTCGCACAACTGGACAAGCTAGGTTGTCTTTTCACCTAGGTGTTTTGGAGTCTGTCTAAATTTCAAAGGAAAGTCCCATTCTTTATAAACAGAAAGAAGAGTTCGTCTTTGCCCTTGGGCTCTTCTAAAATTTGGAGTTAAGTAATGTTGATTGGTCAATTTCAACCATTCATGCGCTCTTCTAATCACCCTCTAGATTCTTCGATCCGCAACTGGCTATTTATTCTGTCAGCTTTTGGTCATTTTCCGATGTTTGCATACTCTGCGGAGTGTCGGATGAAAAAGTACTTTAAGTATGCAAACACTGGTTCCGCTGTTTCTAGCTATTGTGAAGTTTTGTACCGCAAAGCATTTGTTCAAATTCATTTTTTTTTAAAATTAGAAATAAATTCTTTTTTATAGGTTTCTACACTTGATAATGCACAAAGATCCTATTTATGAAAAATTTTTACTATAGCTGGGCTTGTATTAATTTTAACGCTGGGACATTGTTAAAAGTCTGTATTAAGTCTACTCCTTTGTGTTGACTGAAATTTCAATCCCCTCAATTTTGAATACTGAATATTCCAATAAAGTTTTGTCGCGAAAAAAGAAGTTTTGCCATGGAAAAGGAAGTTTAACCACCGCAGTCAGCTCATACAACAGTACAACAGTTACAGCAGATAGAGTAGGCCCCCGTTGGTGCAAAATGACCGACTTGTCGGAGCAACCTTGGAAAAAATATGTTTGCAACTTTTGAAAAAAAACCTTACTTCTAAAGATCTCTGACATGAGGAAAGGCTTTTTTTTTGATTGAGGCTGATTCTCCTCGTATGGTTCTTCCATGCTATATTTGTTATCGTATAATTGAATGTTAACTTCTCTGGACATTGTTGTCCATGGCAATTATCATTATTATTATAACAGAGCATTCCGCTTCGGGGATATTTATGTTCAATGATTTGAATTTGGTCGATTTTGTGGCAATTTTCTTGCTATTCTTGCACTTCTTGCAAAGTAAGGCTCAGTTCTTGCTTAAAATATTTTCTTTGCTGCAAAATGCTAATACACCCATCACAACGTACGAAATGCTACTATGAGCGTCATAAAAGATATGGTGTTGGGGCCAATAAATTTTTTTTGCCCTGCTTGCAGACGGATGAAAGGATGTCAGGGAAAAGGAGCTAGGGGACGTAATCAATAAAAACATAATCATTATATGGTAGGTAGGTGTAAGCTTTATGGTTACGAATGGTTACGATTAATAGGTATGGTAGGTAAGTTATCTACGTTGACTATTACGTAACTCTGAAAATCTAATTGCATCATAATCATCATAACACTGTATAGCTGTCATTATCTATCTGTTCTGCTGTCTTTATTTCGATTTCCCTTTTTATTATGAATTATAAGCAGATTATTTTTGAGCTTTCATCTTATGTTTTATACATGATTATCTAGTTTAGAAAATAAACCCACCTGGGGGGAGGGCGGGTTATTAGAGGGGACAGGAAGTCATTGATGTAAAAGGCTTTTATGGATGGCATATGTTATTGATGGTATCAATTTGTTGAAAATCTATAGCTGCTGGTTGCGACTGGTTACATAAGGTAGGAAGGTTCCTTATAATTGCCATAGTTTGAGTAATTGCCGCAATTTTTGAATGTTCCCCAAATGCTTATTGCAGTGCGCTACTGTCACCAAAATGCAGCCAATGAAAAATTTGTTGGAATTGCCAAGACACTTTGATTAACTGCCATTTAAACGGAAGGCCTTACTTCCTAAAGATTCGAGTCCTAGACCGAAGCATTCTAGGATGCAATCGTTTTGATCCCATATGTTTTGAGCCTTCAACTGCACATAGGTTTCCCATGTAGCCTGAAACCATGAAACCACCGTCATGTAAACACTTCTACCATGGCTTCTGCAGGTGTGCCTCACAACCTCATGAAGGCGGCAGCAAACAAGAGACTCTTCCCTGGGGTAAAAATCCCCTGATTGTAGGGGCTAGGGTCGAGGGATACAGGGGCAATTTCCCCCAGTTAGTATGCTAAAATGCCCCGAACTGGGCGGGTTGGCGATTCGTAGCATGTTATTTGAGGTTTCAATTTCTCACAGTTATTCATCGTATTTCCCTCGACTCTCTCCATTCTCCCAAGTTTGTGTTCTTATTTCCTACTATTTTTGAAAATTTCTTGGACACCACACCAAAGACCTCAATTTCCCCCTGAAGGATGGCTGTCTTCAAATCTGAATTCATCAACTCCCTGCCATAATTGTCTCTACAACTCAGGTTGACAATTTATCACAGCACAGCACTGAATATTTTAGCTGTCTTTAGAAGTAGCAAATTTCATTGAAGTGATCGAGTAACTTTCATAAATCAAGCTCCTAGTAGTGGCGGAATGGCCAATTGGCCACTGGCCTAATCCCTCCAAATCTTTCAAAACTTTCATGTTTTTCAAGATATGAGATTTTCCATTTAGTGTTCCATATTGGTTTTTATTTGTTAAAATCATGCTTTTATTGCTACATGTGTCCTGATGGTAGAAAAAAGGATTGATAATAATGAAAAGTTCACTTGACCATGCCATTATTTCTTTGGCCACACCCACAAATGCCCATTTCTGGTCTTCATGGTCAGCTGAAGATTCGGAGCAAGTCTGTCACTAACTCTACTTGTGGTCAGTCATATTAAAATGACAATTTCAACACAAATTTTTCAAGATTTAGGTCTTTCCTAAAAAGCAGGGTATTGACTCAGCGGTCTGTACCGTAAGCATGCGCAATATTTGCGAAATTTTCAGCACCAAGGGGAGGGTATAGTTGCATGTCATTATTCTCAAGGACCTTATTTTCCACTGCATTTGCGCTTGAAGTGGATATAACACTTTAAGCCAACATACTGGCAGGCGTTACTTTTTTAGATGAATTTAAAACAAAAGTAATCGGAGAACGCTTTGGGAAAAAATTAACTGCCCAGTGAATTTCCAGTCCTTTTGGGTGAGGCTGTTTAAATACAGTTTAGAAAATTGTTGCTTACATGAATAGATAAGGAACTGTTTCCATTTGCCCCAAGGACAGGAATTTATAAGAATATAGTTGAATGAAAGAGCATGCGACTCTTAAGGTAGGGCTCTCAAATTGCTAAGCCGTGATAATCTTGATTCTGTTTACCCCCCATATGATTATATTATTGAAGATATTGTTTAACAGGCCTGTTGTGAAATTACGTACTAATTGCTTCACTCCTTTAGCACAACGAACAACACTCACTATCTCTACACTAAAAGTTATCATTTCTCAAATGTATCATCTCTTACATTTAGGGGGGGGGGGGGGGGCGCGAGCTCTTCCTCTGTGAACTGTAATTCAAAATTGTTAGGAAAAACGATATTTGCACACGAAAGAAGAACGTATCATCGAGTAGGGAAGGATATCATAATCTCAGCTTATCTGATGGTCAAATGGATAGAGAGCACATTTTGCGTTTATCATAGAGTACCAGAGCTATCGTTTAGGAAAGACGTATGAAAAAATGTCTAAAAGAAATAGCAAAAGAATCGTACACGAATATACCTCATCTCACAGTTAACGCTGCTGAGCAGGAGCCTTTTCTCCCCGAAGATGATGACATTGAGTACTATAGTGCAAGGGTTTCTCTGGCCGCAGATGTGCTCTAGGACTGGAAAAAATGAGTCATATGGACACACTGCACCTAAAATGGACTTGATTTCAGCCAGTAGTGGATTTCGCGGCAGTTTAGATAAAGGAATTGCTCGATAAATTTGAATATCTTGGCATCAACTTGTGAGCAAAGCACCGGAAGGAGTCGGCCTACCCCGCTTGCAACCGTCATGTCTCAGGGTGCGGGTGCTCGAAAGAACAAGCTTGGCTTGAAAATTATGCCTCCAGTTGAAGAAAACAGTGTTTCAGAGCCACCCTAGTAAGTCACACTTCTAATAGTTTTTGTGGTGAAATCATTGCAAAGTACTGCATGGTATTTTAATGATATTTACAACATTGTGTTTTTCATTTCATTATTATATGTTGGTACATTTAGACTTAGAGGTAGCTAATTAAGTTAAGGATTAACTTATGGAAAAAGGTTTATTGGCCTCTTGGAAAGGCAGGGCTTCCCTGAAAAATTCATGCCTATTTTATGCCTTCGAAGTTTCTTCTGAATGAAAAACGTCGGAGTTGAAGCACTGGTGTAATGTTTCATGGTTTTTAGAACCTGTCAGTAGTTTCCAGACGCACATTTCACTTTAGTGTATTAATTAAGGATTTTATAAACTGTAGCATCTGGATACACGAGTTATATCCGTCAAAAGGAAATTCTTGCAGAGGGTTGGAAATTTAAGTGCACAAATACCTTTTTTGTCTGTAGTATGCACAAATCTAAAAATATTCATACTACAAACACAACAACCAAACTTCAATGGGAGGAATTTCCCGGAAAATGACTAATTTTTAAGTACACATCAGCGCATGATGTTATATGCAATTCACAATCTTCCTTTATGCTTATGTTTCTCAATTTAAATATATGAATCTCTGAAATTTTATCAAATATATACAAGTACAATATAAATATTAAATTTTATCAAATATATGCCATTATCAAATAATGGCATTCAAAATTCTCACTAGCGGTCCTTTGAACTCAGAAGTTTATGCTTACCTACTCGCTAGTAATATTTATTTTACAATTCTGGAAGGTTGAAATTTTGGTTTTTCATGGTAGTGTGGGAAGGGTACTAAAAATAGAGCATGGCTGCTCCCCAAATGAGAATAAAGAAGTCTTTTGCCCAACAAAGTGAAGAAGGCAATAGCATACATCTATCCCAATGCATACATCTAAGTATACATTTACCCCTTCTTCTATTTGTTTGAGTTTCAGATGTATATTTTTTATTTTTTCATTCATATGCCACAAGTTTGTAGTATATACTATATGTAATATTACATAATATTTACAATACAAAGTCTGTGCTTGGGCTTTTTAGGTTTTATAGTGCTCAAAACAGGTGCACATTCAACACAGTATGTAATGTGTGTCTTACTTCTAATAGCTGCAATTCAAGTTGAAGAGTATAGAATATCAAAGCAATAGGATAAGGATTGAAGCTTATAATCAGGACAGCTATTGAAGTGATTTGATTTGTGTAATCACAAAATACATTGCAGATTGTTCCCTTTAACTTATTTTTTTGCCCTATGATTTTGTATTTATGGTTTCAAAATGGCACTGACTAAGGCTTAAATGCAAAACAGAATGAATAACTGCCTTGGCTATGGTGAGATATCCAGTGTTGTCTTCAGAGATTCCTCGCTCATTTTACTAGGTGGGTGGTGTGGCTCAGTGAAATGAGCGTTGGTTTTTGAAGCAGCAAACTGGAGTTTTATACCAACCAAGGGTGATTCAATATAATTTGGTAGCAACCGTTTGGAAAGAATGTGTGATGCTTGCTCATCATAAATTTACCATCAAATTTTCACTTGTAATACTCATGGATCAAGAGTTATATGCTGTTTAAGTTCTCCTTCAGGTGCTTGTTAAATCTGGCTTTGCATCATGGTCATATAAAGACAAATGGGATGTTTGTCCTTAAAGATTTTTGGCCAAGTTTTATATGATACTGGATATAATTGTTACAATTGCATATAATTTTGTTTGATATAACTCATACAATGGTATATAATATATAAATTTTATAATTTTACCCTTGGTTTCTCAAACTAACAAAATGCTCTGTTTAACTTAACTTCAATATCCACCTTCTTTTGCCTAAAAAGTTTCTTTCTTGACTACAGTAATATGAAAAATATCTGGAAAGTATACACAGGAAATGCTTTCAGTCTGGTTGGAAGGGATAGTAATTTCATAAGAAATCATATCTATTTTGTTAAACTGGGTAGAAAGTCTTGCTTCTTAGACCCAAGCACAGTTGGAGAAGAGTGTATTATGATCACAGGATTGCACAATAGGAGTTGGTTGATGTTTTGTCTACAATGAAAGTCACATTTTTATGGTTTTATGATGCATTTTGCCAATGAATGTTACCCATTTACAAATGTTAACTAGTTTGTTGTAAATAATGTTTCTACAGAATCTAAGGCTTACAAAAATATTTAGTAGCAGTAGTAAGGCTTTTCCAATCTCTTTATTTCAATAAAATGTATGCAGAATATTTCAGCCAACTATAGTTACTAGCTATAGTTACTCTTTTTCTTTGTTCATACATCTACATGACAAGGCATGATTGTTTTTCTTCTTTTAAAGCATGTTATTGGCATCAAAATGTTTCATCAATCTAGATTGATTTGTATTTTACTCATAGATTTGCTAATGAAAGAAAGTTTAAGATGTGATGCAGCCTTTTTATAATCAATCATAATTCCCAACCAGATTAGCTAAACAGAGAAAGTGCTTTGAGAATCTTGTGCAACTAAGTTTAAATCAAATGTTATGATGGTTCATATACAGGATAAAAAGACCAAATTCAGTTGTTCGTGGTTATAAACCTCTCACTTGTTGTTCTACTTTATTATTGGTTCACATGCTGGCTACACTTGTGTACCATATCTTTATCTAGCTAATTCAATTAAATGCAATAATTGTAGCTACATATATAATGGAACATACTTGTGGTTACTTCCCTTCAGGTGTGGATGGAGTTGATTGACCTGGCAAAACTTTTTGAAGAGGTTTAAGTCAACTTTTTGTTCACACAAGCTGTAAAATCTATTGTTTCAGTTTTAAGTCATTTTGTACAGGAAGTGGGCTCAGTTTGAATAGATCATTTCAATGTATTTGATATTTTTGGAATGGAAATTTGACATTTTCACAAGAAAATTTTGCCAATTCTTATTTGCAAAAATTTTGTGCTCTGTTTCAGTGCCAAACCAATCACAACATTAGAAGACAAATTAGCTCAGCAATTAAGTGAACTTGACCTTGGAGATATTAGTGAAGAGCAGACTCAGAGGCTTCAAGAGTTTTTCAGTCAGAAGGCAAAAATTGGTGAGATGAAAGATGAGGATTTTGAGAAAATTGAAGATTTGGGAGCAGGAAATGGTGGGGTTGTAGTAGAAGTCAGGCATAAACCATCAAAGATTATCATGGCTAGAAAAGTGAGTAATGTGCTCTTCCACTAGTTGTGTTATTTTTGTGTTAAGGGAAGTAATTTTTTCTAAGAAGGTGATGCTGGCTACCCCCATGTCACTGCCTGTTTCCTTTAAATTACACATTGCTCATTTGCCTCATATTTAGGGGGCACTGGGTCATATTTGTGAATGGAAAGAAACTCTGAATTGATAAATATGAGGACCTAAGTTGATAACTCCACACATTGGCCGCACCTATGATTTTGTGAGGCAAAATGAGCAAAGATTGTGCTGCTTATATGTAGATTTTTATGGTAAGTTTTGAATAGGAGACCAAATTCAAAGTGTAACAATCATCCTCTGTGCCACAGAATTCAAAGTTGGTCTTTTTTGTAGAGGATACACTTGGAAATAAAGCCAGTAATTCGCAACCAGATTATGCGTGAACTGAAAGTTCTGCATGAGTGTATATCACCATACATAGTGGGGTTTTATGGCTATTTCTACAGCGATGGGGAAATATCATTGTGCATGGAGTACATGGTAAGTTTTGTTTATTTGGTTTAACACGCAATTATTTCCCAAATTTTTTGCAATTGGGTTTACTGTTTCTGTGATCAATATGGTATAGCTAAACATAAATGTTTAATGAAAAACCATTCTTCAAATTTTCTTCCCCAAAGAGTATGGTTTTCAAAACTTCAAGCTATTTTTTATGGTACTGCAAAGTATAAGATGGCAAATAATGATTGTTGTGCCTCACTCTTCTTGATTTCTAAATTTGAGCCTTGCATTAGCAGTGAAAGGCTTTAATCTTCTCTCTAGGGCAACATGTTGCATTCTAAGTAGCACTTTTAGAGATGGACAGTGTTTATCACAAGGTGTGCAAATAATTACTCACCCAGGACGGCATTGAGTAACCCTGTCTCCTGGCTTTTGAGTGCACTATAAATGTAGGAGCTTGGCTAGAAAGCACACCCACAAATCCTTGTTTATTACCAGCTTAAGTAGAGTCAATAACATTAGCATTAAAGTTTAGGGCATAAACAGTCTTTTTTATTTGGGAAATCAGCCAGCTGTCAGGTCTGATGGATAAGAGAGAAAGGGGCAACCAGTTGGTGGAGTTGGAGACCTGCTTCTAACTGCTTGTGGTTTTCAAAAGCTTTTTACAGAGTATGGAGTTGTACTTTCTATACCTTTTCAAACTTGTAAACTGAATCTAGATTTTTAAATTTGATGTGTTAAATTTTTCAGGATGGTGGGTCTCTGGATCTCATGCTGAAGAAAACAAATAGACTATCCGAAGATATTCTTGGAAAGATAGGGGTATCTGTAAGTTCATTCAAAAGTTGTTTGATTTTCCTGTAAATTAAAGCTCAGTAAACCTTTGATTTGTTCTGTATCTGACCTGGATTTAAAGAAAACACAGGCCAACTGACTGACATGCTAGAATAAATATTTCTTCACACCACTGGTTTTATTTTCAAAACAAATGAGAGTAGGGAAAGCGATTTCGGAACTAGAGATGTTCATAGCTGTTTTTGTTTGGTGCTAAATTATTCAATTAACATTCACGCTTTTCCCAGTTGATATTCATGCTTTTTATATTCGCATTCACACTATTTCCTGTTCAAATTCACGCTTTTTCATTCAATTACACGCTTTTTTACATACACATGAAATGTTTTTTGTGTTTGTGATTCTAACTTATATTATTTACATGAATATGAAGGTTCCCCGTTCATGATAAAGTCTCGTTCTTTCTTTTTTTCAAAGCGTTCCACCTTTTTCTAAAAGCGGTCCAGCCCGGCATTTAGATATCGCCTTGTTCATTGAAAATGCAACTGTTTGTTGAGATACCCACTGGGGTTTCTTGCTGCCAGCGTTTAGTTGTCCCTGGGGCAGGGCACTGCTGGTCATCACTGGATGTCACTTTTGCAGTGGGACTAGGCCTACCTTGTGGGCATTGCATGCCAGACGCGGATGTCCTAGGAGATTTCTTTCCAAACAATTCTTGTGACTTCGCCATGTTGGTCTACCATGTTGATCTAAGTAGAACATGTGCATTAAAAAGGTTGGCGGGAAGGGGATATCTAAATGTCGGGCTGGACTAGCATTCCAAAAAAAGGTAAAACGCTTTGAAGAAGGTAGAGCGCTTTAAAAAAGATTTGACGAGTATGTCAATGTAAAAAGGCGTGAATTTGAACTGGGATAATTGTGAATATTAATTGAATAATTTTGCACCAAAAAACAACCATAGATATTGTCAGATAAACAACGAGAGAAAGTCCTGGACCATAGTGACACGCCCACTCGAGTACCGAATAACGGGGGTGAGAGTAATCAGGAGGCTTGGAATGGCTCAATATGATAACAATTGGCGGGGCTGAACAGTCAAGGGGTTCAAAATGGTTCTAAAGGCTGTAATAGAAGTCAGGGGCTCGAGCAATCTGGTTACTTGAGACTTCTCCTTTCATTACGAGTCGAGCAAAAGAATTCGAATAAAGTTATTAAATAGGACAGAAATTGTTCAAAAATGATTTACATTTTCATGTAAAACTTTTGAGAATTAATCAGGGGGGGGGGGCTGAAATAATAATAGTGGGGTTGGAAAATTTTCAAGAATTTATAGGCGATTATTCTGTACTCAAAGTAGTCATTTGTTTTTAAAATACTTGATCTGAAGTGGTCGAAAAAGTGGGGTGGGATTCCAATAAATGTTGGAACATTTAACTGTATGAAGTAATACAAATCTGCCAGAAAAGGCCCTTGTTTAGGACTTTGTATTTGTATTTAGTCAACAAATGATTGAATTGTTCTTTATTGGATGTTTATGGCACAACATTTCCACAGTGGAGTTAACATGATTTCTGTTTCCTGTTGTCAGGTGATTAAAGGGCTGAGCTATTTACGGGACAAGCATGACATTATTCATAGAGGTAATACGGAGCCCCTAAGTCCATACTTTTTGTTATGAAAACTGTTTAGGCCATTTGGAGCTAGATTATAGTTTCTAAAATATGTTGCTTTTGGATAGTTGCAGTAAATGAGCTCCTTTTTGCAAACTTTTGGCACATCGCTCTGTGTCGCGTATGACGTCAATGTTCTCCTTCTAGATGTCAAGTCATCCAATATCCTTGTCAATACCAAGGGTGATATAAAGCTATGCGACTTTGGCGTCAGTGGCCAGTTGATCGATTCCGTCGCCATCTCCTTTGTTGGCACACGTTCTTATATGTCGGTACGTTTTATTTGCAATTCGAATTTTAACTGAGCCTCCAATATGTCGTGCTAGTCGGAGGCTTTTATTTTTGTAGACAGGCCTTCCTTCTAATGACCCTGCCTTTGTAAACGAAAAAAACATATTGTCGCACCTTAAAGCTTCTTTAGTGCCAATGTTTGCGTAGTGACGGGACTCTACTCATAATTCTGTCACTTTTCTCCAACCCATCACAAGTTTCATTTGGTCGGTGCACCTTCTAGTTAAACAGATTGCGCGCCCGATATTCAAATGTAAATAAAGACATCGAGATGAGAATGGAGTCTGCGCTTAAGAAAATTACGGTAGAATTGATCCTATCATGAGGTAAGCGTACCAGTTAATAATGGACAATTCAAGACAGACAGTAAGAGAATATCGAGCATCCTCTCAGTCAGCTCCGCGCGCCCAATACCTTGAAGCATCTTTCGACGCCACCCTTGTCTCCTCACTTCTACAGCAGCTCCTTTTGACAGAAACGATAGAAGACACGCTAATTGCGGCGTCTGAAGTAATTGTTGTGCCAGGGTCGCGCCTTTTTGGCACGGCATTTGTATTTAACTCTTCTGTTTGGTCATCTATAGGCCTTTCAATTATGGTCCCGTTCAAAAAGATGACCCCGCTTTATTCGCACTTGGGATCTGGGTTTTTCACCTTCGTCCCTAATTCTTACATTGTTTGTAGCGGTTTTCGTGTATAATGCCTTATTTGCTTTGCGAGATAAATAGTTGATTGGTGCTCTGATTGTGATTTACAGCCGGAGAGGCTACAAGGCAGCCGGTACACTGTCCGGTCGGACGTGTGGAGCATGGGACTCTCCTTGGTCGAATTAGCCATAGGTAGATACCCAATTCCCAGTTCGCGGCCGGAAGACTTGGAAGACATTTTCAAGACGCCCCCAAATGGTCCTGCAATAGACAACAAAACACCGCCGCCTGGCGCCGGTGGTGGTGCCGGAGAGACCAAGTCGCTGGCGATATTCGAGCTGCTGGATTACATAGTGAACGAGGTATTCGAAGTGGTGCTTTGTTAGCGAAACATCCAAATATCAAAGGGCAGGATGCAACGTTTTTTGCGAGTTGTTCACTCTGTTAACAATTAACAACTGAGATCATTCGATGGAATGCAATAAATTTTGAGATATTAATTGTTTTCTGTGTGTATTATTGATTGAATCATAGGCTTTCCGTCCTTGGTCTTTAGTTTCTGGTTGATGTATTATTTATCAAATTCTTATTTTTCCGCGATATCCCATCAGAAACCTAAGTACAAGTTATGACATATTAAAAAAATTAATAATGGAAGACAAAATTAAAAGAAAATATTTAATTATATAGTTGCCTACATGATGAAAATTTCTAGAGAAAATGTTTTCACGGTAATTGAATGCACATTGCTGTTGCTTTATGCATGAGTATTAATGATAATGATTGAAGGTGGTGGCCTGATGGCTATCAGTCTTAGAAATGCATTCCATGTATCTGCACTATCTTTTATTCCAGCCTCCGCCTAAATTGCCACCTGCTCATTTCTCGGAGGACTTCCGCGACTTCACTAATAAATGGTAGGCCCTCTTCCTCCTTACCTGGGACATCAATGCTTTCATTTTGTATGCCTTCATTCCTTCATATTTGTTAGCTAATGACATCTCCTGTTTTTTCAATAAGTCAGTCTGCTCATAATTAACATGAATGGTCTTTGCCGTGTTTCATCCCTGGCAGGAAAATGCCCGGTGTTTTTTTGTTTTTTTTGGAGAATGTCTTTTCAAGAACTCTGCTCTTAATTCAAGGCTTGTAAGAGATTTTTGTGGCCAGGTTGGATAATTAACTGAAAAGCGGAAAAGTTTTCTATGATTTATATTTGGTTCTTACAATTTCAGTCTTTACAAAAACCCAAACGAGAGGCCAGATCTCAAAACCTTGAAGGTAAGTCTTTTCATTCTCATTTTCCCCCGTATATCTATTTTGACGTTCCAGTGGAACTGTAATTTAGAAAACTCGCCTTACTCGTCCTTTTGGTGTTGAGCAACGCCTTTGTTATTCACACTTTATTGGCACTGCATGTATGTGCCCGTGGTTAATACTTTGAAAGAAGCTACCTTTCCCTGCTTCTACCTCTCCCTGCTTCTACCCCTTCCTTTTTTCACCCTCCCTTTTACCTAACCCTCCTTGCTCTTACCCCTCCCTGCTTCTACCCCTCCTCTTTTCAACCCCTCCCTTTTCCCACGCCTCCCTGCTTCTACCTCTCCCAGCTTCTACCCGTTCTTTTTTCCACCCTCCCTTTTTCTTCTCCTCTCTGCTTCTACCACCTCCCTGCCTAGATGCATCATTTTACCTGTTTGGGTCTACTCAAGATTAAAGGGTTGTCTAATATCTGCTCAAATGAACATATTTTTGTTCCTTTCAGACTCATCCCTTCATCGTGCATTGGGAGAAAGAGCCCGTCGATATAGCTGGATGGGTTAAAAAGATTTACCTGCAGAAGAAAATTGATGGCTAAGTGAAGACTTATTTTAGACTTTGAAATTTCCAAATAGGTAATTTTTATGCTAAGTCTGTCAAAATAAATTTATTGGGTAGGTGAATTTCTTATGCACAGGACATAGGGTGTTGTTTATCTGAAAACACCCGTGCGCAGTCCTGTTTAGTCAGCGCTGCTACGGAGAAGAAGCCCCTCGTATCTTTCATGGCCATAATTTTAACTGGAATCAGCAAATATACAACTGACGTTCATTCCCATATCGTTTCGTGACCCATAGCCTCGGTTCTTTCTGGAAGTCTTTTTATCGCTATGGCGCAAATACATTGGCAAGTTTATTTGTAAGATCAATTTTTTTAATGGAAGACCCGAAATTGAAAGGGATTTCTTATCACCCCTCCAATTCCTGGCACGTGTTTCAGGATCACAAATTTGAATTTGTTTTCTCGAACCCCTTTTATCCAAGTGATCATATTCGTTTCTTAATATGTTGAAAAAAACTTTCAACTAAGAGTTCAACGAAAATTTTTAAGTGGGGCATGCTTCAGAATGTAGTGACAGTTGTAGGTGTCATTCAAAGATGACGTCATGCGTCATGAAGAGGAAGGCTAGAAGAGGTCCACCATACATGCTTGTCACAATCCTCCATAGCAACTAGGATGTTAATGTTCCATAACAGTTAGGATGGTATATACCAGTAAAAGCATCGATGGACTAAGCATTTTGCCTGCTTTGGTGTGTTTGTGGCTGCAAGCTTATGGCAGCTGCGCGAAAGTAAATGAGGCCTCGGACGATGATAGGTTTAGTTTGGAGAACTAAGTCGTCCACATGGCCCTAAGCTCAGTTCGACTTAGATCTAGCGTGCCATGTTCAGATAGCCTAAGATGCGCAGTGCAACTTCTGCCCAGCACTAAAGTAGACGAGGTTTTGTTACTTTCTGTATTCACATTAACTTGACAGTATTATTCGAAGAAGAAAATAAGTTTTGTATTAGTTTAATGCATAATGCCACGCGCTTGTGTGTCGAACCAAGTTTCTGAGGTTTTTGGTAAAAGGTAGGTGTTTACACTGTGCAAATCCCAACATTCACCAAAGTGCCCCAGACGTTGTAGGTTCTAATTAAGTAGCATTTTGTCAGCATCCACAAAGACATTGTCGTATAGAGCATCTTGTCGATTTTCTTGTTATAGCAAGAAGCCAGTCCTGACGCTAGCTTTACAGTATGTTAACTTTGTATAGTCTCGCTTCATCGAAATACTGCCGGAATAAAAGGGGACTGTCGTTGTTGACCTCGTACTAGTCGTGTTGTTTTGTGAATATAAACGTGTCTTGGGAAAATACATTTCCTGTAATTATTGTCATCGAATGCCAATTGTGATAAAGACAGCACGGTCTCGATGTTGTTTCGAGGTTTTCTCCATTTTATTTTGCCTTTCTCCATACTCTATTTTCCCCTCCCCCTACCCCCTCCTCTCCCCTTCTCGAATCTTTGCAGAGCTTTAGGGTTATCGTAGTTTCACTCTAAGGGAATTTATTATGGCTTGATTCTTTAATTTGAACGAATGGGAAGGAGTAATTTAATAATCTTTTAAAATCCAAAGTAAGAAGAGACGGTTTGAAGGATGAAGAATACAATGTTAAATGTAACATCAACCAGGAAGTGCTCAAAGGGGAAGTGCTTTAGAATCTTGAATGATTCCAAAATTGAGGAAAAAATTTAAGCACTGATTTCCACGTAATAGAATTCACAAGGAAGACTTTTGCCGCAAATGGAATCATGTAGCTATCCTTTCCTTTTCACGGGTGATCTATTACAAAGATCGTTATCGAATGGTTGAATGAATGGTAAAAGAAAAGGAGAGACTACTAAGGGCCACTAAAGGCGATCATATAAAGTATTTTATAGCTAATGGTCATCATGCGAAATTGGTGACCAGAGTGGGGAATAAATGGGTCAAATTTGGATCTTCGCTCGAGTTGACACCCTGAAAACAATCAGGAATAGTTCATCATGTCGCCAGTACTCGTTCTACAAAAATGTACGAGATAAAGTCTCAGGTCATAGAAAGTTAATCCTTCCCTTGATCCCTTTGCCTCGTCACTTCTTTGTGAGTTCAAAGTTCCTCAAACACAAATCATTCCTTATAACGATATTCAGCATTTCTAGGACATATAAGTAACTGGCTAAAAGTAACTGCACTACATATTTCTGGTTTTCAAGTGATGACGTGACCGAAACCAATTTATTTGTCTTCTAGTAACTGATAGTTATAGGATGAAATGTTGATCAGAAAAGCCCCGTTAATCCGAACTCGAAAGTAACCTTGCCTTGCAAGGTCGCTTCAATACAGATAATAAAGATGATAGAAAAATTCGAAACGCGAGAGATTGTATATTGTAGTCCTGATGTAATGCATACGTGGGCTGTGAGCATGCCCTATGTTTTCGTGTAGGTCATGGAAACATTATACAAAATCAATTTCACTTCAGTTGGAGGCGATTGGCAAACATATTGACATGAGTTTAGTTTTCAAGGTATCGACGGCACCATAAGGACTTATTCCTTCAACAAACATGGCTGCAATGAGCACCTAGCGTAGTGTAGAAGCAATTGTGTACTCCTGTATCTAGAAAAAGCTATAGGATTTAATGGAATTGATTTTATCCTGAGTTGAGTAACACGACAGAGACAGTCTTCGTGATAGGAATGGTACATCATTCTGCAGAATATGCTTGTTGTTATATCCCCAACTCAGACTAAAGCTATCAAAAAAACAGTTAAGAAATGGCAAAGAATTTCGTACACTACTAGGACTACTGTTAGGGGAAAAAGTATTGACATTTAGAAATTGTTTGAATTTTCTGGTCGTAAGACATTTGCAAACTAAAATGTTGCTGGGGCACACAATCTGTCTATTTACACAGTAAATGTTGACAAGTCGTGTACAGAAGTATTTATCCAAGAGGAATGTTTGATGTTTACCGAATTCGTTTTCTATGATGCGAGAGAAAAAGAGTTGAATGAATTATAGTAAATATAGGTAATACTAGATGGGAACGGAAACCCTTGGAAAAAGTCTAGAATTTGTCAATTGTATGCAAAAGACCAGTTTAGGCTCAAAGTGCGACAGGCTATTTGGTTGTTATTACCATGGCTACTGCCTGCATTCCAAATTGTCCACCCCGTTGTGATTCGGTGACAGGTTGTGACAAAAGAACGCTGCGGCCAGTTAATGACACACAGATCCGGTGGCAACCCAGCGAAGACTCAAACTCAAAAGAGGAACAGGAAAATCGCTGCGTATAAATAGCCGTTCCCGTTTTGCGAGACAATTATTGCCACTGGAGTAGGTCCAAGAATCTCGAAATGTCAGTCACCCAATTTGTCATCGCTCTTGCCTTGCTGCAAGCGGTCACTTGTCTTTACGGTAAGTTTTGCTTATGTGGCTCAGATAAAAGCATATTTATTGTGGGTAGTAGTTTCGTGTAGAAATAGATGCCTTTTACCGACTCCTGAATTAGAGTCTAATGAGAACAACTTGCCAGCGGAGTGCCAAAAGGCGCGTTCATTCTAAACGAGAGACCCACTGTAGGGAAATTGATACTTTCAGGTTAAACTGCAGGAATTTTGCTAAGCCTACAATATACTTTAGTATGGCTCATCCCCAAACCAGAGCATTATACCGACCGATCTTTATCTTTGACAATTGCAACAATCCTGCATCGCAACAATTTATCTGCTTGTTATAAGGCAACGGATCCTTTCCTTCAAGCTACAACGCCTTTTGAAATACTTCACGTCATTGTAATTCTCTTCTTTTCTCCAAACAGTCTTGAGAAAAAGCCTTATACATGAGCACTGTCAAATTTTCGTTGTTGGAAATAGCATTTTCACCTCTATCCATAGGCACGACCTGCAGACTGTTAATACCAACTTTGTTTCTTTCGCATTTTATTCTACTTTTGAAGCTCATTTAAACCACTCGAATAGCAGCAGGGAATTCTCCTTAGTGTGAGGCCATGCACACGAACTATTATCACTCGCGTCCTGATTACTCAAATCCTATTCTTATTGCTACCCACTTCCTCCTTAAAGTGTTAATGTTATGGCAGTAATAAATGCTTGCCGAAAGAAATAACATTGGTGCAATTTTTTGAGCTCAGTCGCTGAAACGAAAGCTTTTGAGATAGAATAGTTATCAAACGAGGAAGGTAATTCTACCCGCCCGGCCTCTGGCGCTGATGAAGAGACATCTCAATCGTGATTGCGTATGAGGCTAAATGTCTCCGGGTGCGAGGGATGCATTTGCCACACCTATAGTCACAGGTATCTCATTTGCGGCAGAAGTCTCATTTTTCAATCCGTACACGATACTCACGTTGCTAGAGAGGCAAACCTCAAATATGGGCGAGGCCCAAGTTTCTCCCATTGTTGCTGGGTTGACTCTGACAAAGGCGATGTGTCAGAGAGTGTGCGGCGTCACCTGTCATGTTGTGTTGTCAGCATTGGCGCCGGAGCCATGGGAGCGGCTAACCCCGTTGCCTTAGTGGTGCGGGGGCAGCCCAGTGCCCCTTCTGATTATGCTCCATAAAAAGTCTAATATGCTTGCAGCAGAATGTTTTTTTTGGTGAAAACTCATACATCTGTTTTGTTTGAGAAGGATACTTGATCAACTGAAAAAGCATTATGCTAGTGACTTATTACAAAATTTTATTGGCTTGATTTGCTGCTTCTCTCTGTTCATTTTATGTTAAATTCCTTCCTTTATCGCCCAACGCTTGACATCATCAGCAACGTGAATTTTAGTCTAACTCTTTCTTGTTTTGAATCGAAATAGACTTTCGCTCAATTCTAAATCTTCCATACTGTTTGGCGTTTTGCATCTATTAAAAATTGAAAGAAATTTGCTTCTCATTTGACGAGGTGGGGTTCTAAGGAACGGCGACATCCTTGTTTTTCAATTCGCTATAGTTACAAGGAAAATTGCGTTTTCAAGCGTCAAGTTTCACTATCTATCGTCAGGTTTCAATAAACTGCCTATGCAGCTAAACTTAACTAAGCTACATTAAACTAAACTAAATCAAGCCAAACTGAGTTGAGCTAAACAGCTTAACAGTTGAACAACTAAGCAGTTAGCTTTAACTACGTCACACGTAGGGGTTTTTTGAAGGGGGTAAATGCTAGGAAAGGGATGACTAGGTTGGTGGAGTCATTATGCGGCCTCTGTTTGGTTAAATTATTAGAATTATTAACAACACTGCTTTGTTGGAGTGTTCAAGAATTATATTTCATGGGCAAATAAGAATGCATTGCCCTTACACTCTAATATTGAGCGGGGGAGTGCCGTTTTTCTCTTAAAAAAGTTTGTAAATGTTTCATGCTTCAAAACCAGCCTCAACAACGAGAAAATTAATAGCAAAAACAAAGGGCAATTAACTGCACTGCGAGTCTTTCACTATTTGTTACCTCTTTTAGGGAATTCTTAGTCTTCGACCTCAAGTCAACAAAATTATAAAGAGATCGAGTACTAATCCTGCGTCTAAATTCTTATAATATACATTTATAAACTTATTTCAATTTAATTACTTTAAAATTACAAGCATTTCTATTATATCCGGTAGTTTGCAATTTTTGGTTTACATCAACGTACTAGGATAAGTGGTGAAAATTTAAAAGACTTTCGCGATGATGAAAATTGCTGCAATTGATGCTCTCCGTAGTTTCAAAGTTTGACGAACCATCAAATATGAAGCTGAATGAATTAGAAGCCATGGAACAAAATGTAGAGGACCTGAACGAAGGCAGAGATGAGGAAAATGGTCGACGAGACAGTTTTAAGAATGAAATTGAAGATGTCCTTGATACAAAGGAAGACGATCGAGGTAAGAAAGCCTGCATTTTTCATATTCAGAATAATGGCCATTTCAGAGTAAATGACGAGGTCACGTTTTCTTTGGTAACACAAAATTGACTGTCTCCATTTGCTTCCCAAGTTTTCCCTTTTAAAGCAGTATAAGTAGAGATAAGCTATCGACCTTGCATTGGTGTTCGTGTTGTTTCTAATATGAGACTAGAATGATAATCCTGTAGAACTCTCTTTCTCCTCTTTACACGCTGAGCATCCACATTTGCGGTGGAATTTTTGCATCCACATTTAATATGTGTATCATTAATGGGGTCAAGAAGGCGTGATGACATATGTTGGGTGCCAACATCAAACATTCTTAAAAAGGTACAACAACGAAAACATCAACAATGGCTGGAAGGCAATACATCTTTGAACCAAATCATGCCCTCAAAATGAAACTGTAGGCACTATGTAGATTTTAATATTATTTGTAAATAACTGAAAAGTTTAGTACACTGATATCAATTGGTATTTAGTAAATATAACCTTTTTAAATCGTATTTTTTAAGATGTTGAAGCAGAGCCTAAATTATGTGCAAGAATCCATTTTTAGATTTACTGAACACTCGTTGTTTAAAAGAGAGAGAAATATGTTACTTCGACGGTTGCACAAAGATGCCAATTTAGGGCAACTAATAGTATGTCATATTTTAATAAAGGAAAACAACACCCTCACAGTTTCTTCTATTTTGTTAGTTCATTTAGTACTCTAATCAAATTCAAAAACTCAAATCATTCCAACATGATGAAGTTCACACCATTATCCTCACATGTTGTTGCCTTACCCTTTTTCTATATTAAGAATTACCTTTGCTTCTGTCTGGAAATTTTAGATCATGTTTTTGACATCTTCATAGTTGATTAGCCTGTCTAGTTTATTTTCATTGGAAATGCATCATATCTTCATTGGTTTTAATTTATGTAAATAATAGCAAAAATTCAAAATGGCGGGTCATTGACAAATGTGCCAAAATTACCGAAATTTCATCGCATCTAACTTTGCAATTGTAAAAGATATTGAGATGAAATTTTCATTTGATGTTTATGTCATGGTTGGCAACATTTGTACAAAAAATCATCAAAATCTGAGGTAGTGGGTTAAGTGGCTGTTTCACTTTGACATGGATTGACCCTGCTTCTTGCTATTATTTTACCTGGTGTCTAGCTAATGGTGTGCTGTGTCTTGCAGATGCAGAAGCGGATGCGCGTGAATTGGAAGAATTGCGCGATGAAGATGAAGCCCAAGAGAGAGATGGCCGGCCCGAGAGTGAGGATGACGATGATGACGATGATGATGATGATGATGCAAGCGATGACGATGATGACGATAATGAAGATGCGCGAAACCAAGGTCCAGATAATAACGGTGACAATTCAGTTGATGAAGAAATTGCGAATGAATATGAAAACAGTGTCCTAGAAAGACCGAAGGCAGCTACCAAAACAACTTATGAATCATGCGAGAAAGGTAAGAGTAACCCAGTACCTACAGCTAACTACGAACTTAGGGGGCTAAATAAGGCTCAATTCCTAGAGAGAGTGCCACTAAACGGGGGTTTCCTGCGTCCAAAGCAAAGCTGGGTTTAGTTTTGATTGAAACAGTCATTCCTCAGCTGCATGTATGGCGTTTTAACGGCAAACCCACGCTCACTCCCTTCAAACTTTGACAGGGCACTGCGAGGGGGCCTATGTTTTCAAATTTTGTTCGGACCCAGCTATTTAGGCTATAACATCCGTATGTCATTCAACTGATCTAGTCAGATCAAGCTCTACACAGCATATTTATTTTTCTAACAAGTCAAAGGAAATTAACATGCACTAGAAGGGATCATTTCACTTACCCATTAATTTTTCCATAGGGATGTGTGAGTTGGACATAACTCCAATGGGATGCTTCCATGACAGCCTTAAATCACCAAGACCGTTGCCTGATTTGCTCGACTCGCATAGGGACTCGACCAGTCACACTCACCATGGTGTTACCATCGATTGGAAAAAGGGAGAATCGTCCTTTAGAAAGTGAGTTGTGTAGTTTTGATAACACCACAGTAAAGGGTGCTAAAAGCTTTCTCCTTTCATTTAAAGGCAAGCAAAGGTATTTCGGTGTAAGCAAAGTTCTCACGATTTCACAAACTCGTTAATTGAGAACGCAAACATATAGAGAAAGATTTGTCTTTTTGAAGGGAAGATGTCATTGTGGTAAAGGGGATAATGTCAAATTTCAAGGAGTTTCTAGCAGCATTTTACACCCCTACAGCCACAATATATACCAAAGTTTAGGGAGATCATTCTCAAAAGTGAGGAAAATAATATAGACCATTCCAGAAAGTGGTGAAAATGTTTGAATGAGAAAAGGAGGGAGGAGGGTCGAAGTCATGGCATTTGCATGTCTTATGGTTTTTGCTGTACCTTGCCCACACCCCGGGATATTTAGCCTGATAAGCAAATGTGCCTCTTCCGAATACTTTTATGTAGTTGCTGATGTAACCAAGTGGCTGTCAGCTACGGTTGCCATTGCGAATTTTCGCCACCACTGCGGTTCTCCATTCAGGTTGACGTGCGACTGTGTGAGGATAGCACGGGAGAGGAATTACACGTACATCGGTCTGCAGCACTGGGGCGAGTGTTGGGGTGGCCGCAACCTGACGTCAAACTACGCAAGAGATGGCGCCTCAACGCAATGTGTCAATGGGAAATACGCTGTCTGTAAGAAAGGGGAGTTCTGTATGGGAAAGGAAAAAACCAATTATGTGTACAGAATAGGTGAGCAAACAATTTACAATATTCCATGCGTATAGCTATTTTATGTGCGAAGCAGAAAGAGTGAGCTGTGTCTTTCTTGCCCCTAATGTGGATGTCAGTTTGATGAGTGAAACCTATTTTGACTTGAGGGCACTTTTTCAGTTGGCAAAACAAATTCGACAGTCTAGCAAAGAACATTGCTCTTGATGGCACTGGATATGTACTAAATATTACAATGCCAAGAAATTTAGTGTGAAGGCGGTTAAAAATTGCGAATCATTTTCATTGCAGATCCAAAGTTTTCATCGTGCTCTTACGAAAAGGTTGGGTGCTTCTATGACCCGGTCACCACACACCCCCGCCCGCTCCCCGAACTGCTCGATTCTCATCGCGATAAGCACAGTAATATTTACCATGGAGTGACCATTGAGTGGACGAGCTACCAGCCTTCGCTTAGAACGTAAGTATTCATGGATTGTGAGTATCCATCTCGGAACATTCACTCTTCAGCAGAAGGTACACGCAGCTGGTATAAAAACCGTCAACATTGTACAACGTAACTGGTAATGTTCCCTTCGTGCCATGTGATTATCTTTCGGGTGTCTTACTGCATTGCTAATAGAAGCTTATAACAGACAGACTTGTGTCATCTAACCAAGCTGAAGTAGATTCAATTGAGGGAGGGGTTTATCACGACCTGTATGTATTTCAAAAGTAGAAATGGGTGCCATATGTATGTGGGAGATATTAGGAATGTTGAGGCTGGTGATAGATAGGACTTAGAAGAAAGAGTGTCCTTTGATTCACGTTCGGTATCTGCATTTTACAGGCTAGTTGATCATTGTGCCCAGCGGACGAAGGAGAAGGGGTACACTCATTTCGGCATCGAGCATTATGGCGAGTGCTGGAGTGGGCCTAACTCCGCGACGACTTACCGAAAGTATGGCAACTCAACGAGCTGCGTGAATCCCGACTTTAAACCGTGCAAATCAAAGTGCCTCTGCACTGGCAAGGAGCATGCACTTTTTGTTTACAAGCTGAAATGATGACGTAACATCGTGTTCATAATGCTGGCAATTTTTTAGGCTGTAAAGTTAGTTTCTGTGTGCTTTGTTTGAAAGGAAGAAAACAACTGCTGTATATCTTTTCCAAGTCTCTGCTCTTCTGCCATAGCTCAGTGAATTAAATGGATTATTGAGCATGTCCTCTTTTCTACCAGGATTGCTGCTTCCTGCCTTTCATTCAAAAACAAATATTGCAGAATAAAAAAGTAAGATGCCGTCGACTCTAATGAAATTCTTTAGTTGATGTTTCAAAGTACATTTCTACAAGCTATTCAAACACTGGCAATTACATATTTACAGGAAAAAAATTCTTTTGTCTTTAACTTTTGTTATTAGTAAATTAAGTCTTTCTAATGATAGTTTCTTAATTATGTTCTGCCGTGGCAAAAACCTTCCCAAGTGTAGATTATGGTAAACAATTTGGTTCCCCGTGGAGATACCCTATTATCTTCAAATTTTTATTAGTCCCATAACAAGCCACATGAAGCACAACAAAGACTTTCCGCTCAGAGTACCAGACAACTATCTTGTCACTACCCCAAAGTAGCATATGTAGCAGGGGGGGGGGGGAGCTGCCGTCCTACCCCAGTAATTATTCGAAGAACCCTGCTACCTGTAACTGTCATGGCCACAACAAACTTATTGCTGCTATGCGAAATGTGAATCGATGGGGAAAAATGAATACCTGGATAAAAATCCTGACTAGGCCAAACGCACTTTTAGACGATAAGGTCCGTTGCCAGGTTTTCGCCTTCGGACACTGAGAATAAACACAACACTGTTCGCAAGAGAGGTCACATTAATGGGAAGTATTTTGGATGCCTCCCATTCACCCTGCTCTGGCTTCGAAACGTGAAGCTTGTATGATTCCCCACAGAAGTTTGCCACTGAGAAGCTCACAACTTCTCCCTGGTGGTTTCTCTCCACTAACATCAAGCAATTTAAGCCTAAGCTTGGAAAACTGAAATTGTTCCCGCTGCCGAACATTTCAATTGCCAGCACCTGCTTGAAGCTGAACCCAGCAGCCTTCTTAGCGCACACGCAAAGCTCCAGCGAGACATTAGCATCTCTGCACCCATCAAATTCTCTGTAGATGCTGGTTCGTTGCCAGTGGGACAAGGACAAACCCGCTTTCAATTTCTTTATTTGCACGTTGAATACCTGGATTCTCTTGTGATTCACAAGCACATCAAAAATGTGTCTACCAGCAGAAGCCGTGGTGCCTCTATCAAATATCACGTCACGGAAGCTTAATGCGTGCAACCATTCGCACTTTCGTCCCCCCGTTTTGGGGGCCTGGCTTGATAGCTTGTTATTGAGTTCCCCGATGGCAAATTCTGCCATCCACAGTATATCAAAGTACGTAGATCGCGAGTTTAAGTCTGGAAATTCATAATTGTTGACACACTTGCAAAGCGAATACCCTCGTATTGGAATATTTTCGCAGCCTCTTCTCCATGCTTTGCTCGAAAATAGACCAAGATCATTCCGCTTCTTCTCCAGTTTCATTTCATTGATGGCGGATAAAAACTGTACTGTTGTATGCAAATCCACAGCTGATACGACAGAGCCTTGGTTTTCCAAAAATGTTTTGTGCAAATGGTTGCCAAGACGCTTCTTGACATTGTGAGGGACCGAGACAAAAAGAAAAGCGTCTTGCGTCTCAAATTTCCCTGGTAACGAGTAAATGGAATATGGTGTCGTTTTCGCGCCATGGTCCGACCACATGATTGTAACCGTGTTGTTCAATGAGAACAGCTTCGAAACCGTCTCCGCAAGGTCCTCGTCTATTGCGCAGGCGCGCTTGCCCGATGACTCGTGTGCAATGTTAATGTGCGTGTACGTGAATTGCGGTTTAATGTCCGCGTTAGTCTCTTGCTGCCTGTGAATCTCTTTCGCATAACGTAGGAAATGCGCGCTGAGCGGTTTGCCATCTTCGCAGAAGCTAGGCCCTTCGTTGAACATATTTGTCCGCTTGTATTTTCGCAAGACATAGCAGGACAGATGCGTCAGACCCACCCCATCAATGTTGCTCTTTTTCACAACTCGTGTCAGTTCCCCCCAGCCCTTCCCGATTTCCCTCCATGTGCGCAGGGTCCGGCTCCGCTTACTGTTGCTTGTAATCACAGAGCCCCATTTGTCGTACCAGCAGGTGTCCTCCTGCACGGTCGTTTGGTACCCTCGCTTCTTCAATGCGCCAAACATTTCGTTGAACCCAAGGTCTCTATTTTGCACGCTGCCAAATTGCTGCTTCCCAGTCATAAAAGATTTGACATTCACAAAAGTAAATGGTGCTAAGCTTTGGAAGTATGCAAAATCGGCAACGGTTATGCCCCTATTGCTGCCTGCTGCCTCCTTCAGAAGATGCGCTGTTCTCGGCAGAACTCGTGAGAAATGCGCGCGAGAAATAGAATCCAAAACGATAACATTTATATTTGGATCGGAATTACGCGTCGAGTCGCCATTTATTTTGGACTTGACTTTCAATTTTCTAGATTTCTGAAGCGTTGGGGGCAGGAACAACACTTGATCTATCTTGCCCCCCTTACCTACACCTGCAATTTTACAGCTCAAAAAAATGTAGTGGAACCCATTTCTCCAGCTCTTTATCACAGCGTTACGAACACCGTTCTCCAAACTTCTCGCATCCCTGTAGTAAGTTGGCTGTTTTACGACACCGTACCTGCTATCGATCATCGAAACGGCGATAGCTGTTTTGTTGCAGACAGATATGTTGCATATCAGAGCAACTTTGGGAAATATTCTTGTTCCGTTGGAATTTGTTAGCCGACATATTCGCTCGCCACTCTGCGTTGTGCATTTCCTTTTGCAGTTCCGCGTGGTTGCGGGGTAATAGCTGTTTTCGGCAGCACAGACATCCAGGACATTGTAGTACGGTGTGCATTTAGAGGCATTGCTGGCGCGAAAACGAGTCGAATTATTAAAGGCAGGTCCCTTACCGCAGCCAGCTCCCATGAGAAAATCAACATTTTTCGGCTTTACATCAGCATCAGAAATCTCGGTATTCGATATAGCGTTGTATTTGTCAATTGCTTTGTACTGTTTATATGATAGCGCTATATTTGTTTTGTTTCTCTTAAAAACTTCCAAACTGCTAGAGACATTTGTGTTTAGTACCCTTTCTGTGTCATCAATCACCATACTCGAGAGGGGTGTTATGTCGGGGACAAGTTTGTCATCACGTGGTCTATCCACAACCGTATTATTAGTCAATGGAGGCGGCCCCACTTCGAGGCTACTACCATTCTCTTCTGGATTGCTGTCATAAGCAGGTATTGTCACGTGGTTGCTTGGAGACTCATTCCAGCCGCTGCTCTCGGTATTTTCTAGAAAGAAAAAAAAAGTAGCAGTGGAATAGAAAAGAGACAGAAATGGAGAAAGTGCCTTGTTCAAATACAGGAGGCGAAGAAGCACTGCCTATGCAGGGGTCAGAAGGGATTGTTGCGACAATGTGCTTGGGTGTAGGCATGAAATTAGACAGCCACGTTATAGTTGAAATGAAAATGGCTTGCTATCGTCTTTTGATGGTTTTGACCTTGTAGTTGATTATCAATTAGGATAACTCAATGATTTATAACATGTGCGGGCACGAGGTAGTAGTAAACAAAACGAATTTGTAAGTTGAGTAGGATTAGAATGTTTGTGAGTAAGTTGAGAATGAGAAAGATTGAAACAGGATTTGAAGAAACTAGCAGCCTTTTTGACTGGGGAGAGAACCCCACAGACGTGAGTAGATGTTTAGATAAGAATATGAACGAAAGCTGATGACACCATATCCCTGCGAATCAATGTGTCATTTTTAGTGAATGATTAAAGGGATCTGTATAGCTTCAACACGTTTGAGAAATACCGCTTACCTGAACTGCCGGAGCTGGCATCGTCATCCCCTCTTGGCGCCCAGTTAGCAAGCCTGCTTTGCTTCCAGATGTGAATGTACACATAGCAGAGTGAAGCTATTGTCGGTATCAGCAGCAACAACTGCAACAAGGATACAGAGCGAGTCAACGAAGTGGCAAATACACGCAACAGGCCTGACAAGTTGTGGGAAATCTGATCTTCCATATTGCTTGTCTTGATAACCTACCAGGAGTGATGCACTTGACTAAAAATTCATGAATTAAAATTAAAGAAGGGCGTTACTTTTGCAATCTTATATTTAAAATTTCCCCGGAGACAAATTTTGTCATGGTAAAGCTAAGGTCAAGCATGGCGGCATTCAACATGCCAGACTAGGCCTATTAGAATTGTGTGAGACATTTACAACGTACGTACCTGAAGACGCCGGGCGGTTAGCATGGCCTGTGTTTTCAACACTCATGCTCTGCTGTTTATCCAAAGAAGGCCGTTCGTTTGGAGTTGTTTCAGCAATGGTTGTGTGGCCAGAACAGTCTTCTCGTAGGAAACCAGTGGCACTAGTTCTCACATGGCGCACTGGGCTACCAGCAAAGGTCGCTGATCTTCTGTTTTGTTCAAGCCAAGGCCTCGATACAAAACGATAATCGAATCAATTGTCTGCTTGACAGGTAGGAGCAGGAACAGTGTCTCCTTTTCAGGTATGATAACTACTGGCAGTTCAACTCTCAGTACGGACATTAAATTATTATTGTCATTACTAAGACTGACTGGAGGATGCTGGGATAAACTTGCATAACACAACTTGGTGTTGCGCCTTCAAATTTTTGATATGCTATCAGACTGAGAGCTCGTTTTGGCAAGGCAACACAATGTAAAACGCCCAAAGCTAATTTTCAGCTAATTTTCTTTGTCTTTGTCCGCCAACATCCACTGACAAAATTTGTCGATTTGAGCACAGTGTTTTCTGTTGTGATTTGTTGATAGCGGCTTCTTGATTAATTCAGAGGACTTCGTGCGAGTTGAGAAGGAGGCTGTCTTCCAAGCCTCCTTTGTGAGAATATACACAAGCTTCAGTGTAGTTCAAAAGGAATTCCATTCACCAGACCCCTGAAGTGACTGTCTATAGAGTGTTTTAAATCGGTTGCTAAAAAGTAAGCTTGATCTGATACGGTGATGCATGCAAACTGGGATAGTGTTGGGAAATTCTTAGAGAAAAGAATTGAATTTCTTTCTTAATCACAGAGCCCTCTCCTAACTGTGTATATGGGCAAAGAATTGGCAAGCAACCAAAGAGCTTGAGAAGATTGCCATGCATCCAAGCAATGATTCATGGCCTTAAACAGGTGAAACTGAACCACTGATTGAGGCTGGGCATATTACCGTCTCCGTTTACTCTTTTTTTACCTTCACTGCATTTTTAAAACTGTTTTCAACTGCTGTTGCTAGTTCACAATTTTATACAACAAAGTCTGTTTATCCACCTTGCCTTTTCAACCAAAAAAAATGCCTTTTAGGTGCCTCGTTTGTCACCCTTATACTGATGATATAGCAACAAAGAACCAAAAATAATTTTTTGCGCTGGGAGTGTTATTCTACACTACCTTTAAGACTGTTCATATGTCAAGAGCGAGCTGAAAGTAAGCCATAGTTGAAACACTGTGCACATTAGAGCATCATGGCATCGTTGAAACACTGGGTACTACGTTAGATTATCTCGACCACGTGTGCGAAGAACCTTGCTGAACCGAAAGCGCACTTAAGGCTAGAAGCGCCAATGGACTCTTCTGCTTTCACCTGACGCCGGATGGCAAATGACGAGCTTCTGCGTGTTCCAGCTGCCCCGCGTTGCTGCCCCGCGTTGGTCAGATTCCTTTGCAGCATACGCAGTCCGGATGCTCCTCCGCTCAATGGCTAACTCAGTCGGGGTGCGTCTGCCCAGCGCACCTCAACGCCTCCGTGCACATCGCTGCACAATGGCCTTTACGAGGTGCTGACAAATATGTGCGACATCGTCTGAGTTGCAACTTGACCAAATTAATCATATTATCGCGATGCAGCAACTAACTTACATTTAGGTGATAACGGCTTACATTATCAACAAAGTCCTATCAAGGAAAAAAAGTGCACTCAAAGCAATGCTTTTAACAGAAACTGTGATGGTTGTTGTGTTTCCAGTTCTTCTAGCTGCTTTCGCGAATAAGCCCATAAAACTACAATCTTCTTATCTTGAATATATTAGTATCAGTGCAAATCTATAGAACAACTGTCAGTTGTCAACAGAAATGTCAACAGAAATGGCTGGGGCCAGGGACCTCTGGAATAGATCCAACATTTGAACACCACCACATCTGCGTGGTTGATTCTTCAAAAGAGAAAATAAACTACTGGGTTTGTTCCATCCGTCTTATGAGAATTAAACCCACAATGTTACCGAGAGATGCTATTCTGAAGTAAGTTCTCACTTCAGAAACATCCTTTAACCTCTATCAATTTTAGAATATTTCTATTAGCTCCAATTTCTTAAAGCACTTCTTGACAGTAGAAGAAAGACTTAATCTTCGGTCGTCTCCACAATGATGGTGGACATTTGAAGAAATATCTTTGCGTGCGACCCAGCCAAATTGCAATAAAACTTAATAGGTCTGAGGGTATCTTGGTCAATTGATTTTTGTAGTTAGATGTTTACAACCTCACAGTAGATAAAAACTGCAAATTGAATTTGCACTTGAGGCTTAAGAGAGTGCAGAATAATTGGCGTGATCCAAAATCTGCGCGTAGCTAACATTAACTTTGACTTGAAGATCATTTGCAAATTATTAAATTGTAACGCAGCCCTAAAGTCCAATGGCTCGATTTGAGTATCTTTATTTAACCCGATAAGACCATGAGGGTGATACATCATTCAACAGCCATTAGTACGGCACAGAGGGATAGCAGTGTGTGTTACAAAGAACAAATAACCCATTAGCGCGATTGAGTTCTTTCTCAAAGTGCATAGGAAACCAATGAGTACTGCACAGTCAGCTATTGGGCAAGTTGCACGGGCCACACCAAGGTCAACCAGCTTAACCACTGAGATCATCTCATTCCACGCGCCATTTCGTTTGTTTAACCACGTGCTGCCTCGTAATGAACAAGTGTACACAACTTGAATATGACTATAACCTCAGCTAATTAGAAGTGCTTTCAACTCCAGCGTAAATTCTACAGAACTACCAAGTTGCCCTATGCTTTTGAGAAAAAATAAAAACATTGCTTGTTTATTGTGAAGTCCAGGGCCCACTGCTTCCACAATTGACCACCGTATGCAGCAAAAGACTAAAGTCTTATCAATACATTCCCCGTTTCCTCACAAATACAATTTGAGCTGTTGATCGACCTGTTAATTAGAAGAGCCCCCTAGTAGCTTTAGTGTCAAAGCCCTTTTCTAAAAATATAGCAAAATTGGGAAAATAAGTCAAGGTATATATGAATCTATGAAATGTTGTTTATTTTTGGGAATTTTTGAAGGATTTTTCAAATATTCGCGTAGGAGGGGAATAATTTGTTGTCGGTTGTAAACAAGCCGGCTTCACACGCTTCAATAACTGCTTGCCTCTTATGCATAATTTAAAAGTGATCAGTGAAAAATCCTCGAAGCATACCCTTTGTCTATTATGCCTAGTTGTGAGCAGGCAATCAAACCAATCGGTCAAGGTTGCTCCTACTTCCACTAAATCTACTTGGAAGCTCCAAAGAGGCCTGATTGCATCTCTGGCTATACCCTGCATTGGATAGAAAGCATTGAGAGCTGGAAGTCAGGTGGCTTGCCTCTCGTGGGTTGAAAGAAAACACCTTGAAAGGAGATACACCGATTGAGAGAGCAGGCAAAGGGGCGAAGAGTTTGGTTAGGCGAGCCAGCGAGTTGCTTACACATCGACAAGAACAACGAAATCTGGCAGCACCCTGGAGTTAGCTGGCTGCACTCAGTAAGTCTTGGTGCACCTGAATCCTGATATCACCACGGATAATTCTAGCAATCCTGATAATACGAACTCATTTAGGATTGCCAACAAAGGAGGATTGGGGAAAGATCGTTACTACGTACTGAGCCCCCAAAAGCTGAAGACACATTTGCTAAGGCAGCCTTGTCTATGAGAATTTTGCCAGGAGATTGCTTTGAATTGAGTGCAGAAGTGCCTACTTGATTTGATAGAAGAAAGGACACTGATTTAGATACAGATTTACATATCATAAATCAATGCATCTTTAGCAGAGGAAAGAGTAATCGCAAAAGTTGCTGTTTGCTGCCCCGAACACGTTTTTACCAGGACTAAGTGGATTGTTTTATTTCTTACAGTTCCACTTTGACGGAACAAATCAGTTTGTTGGGAACAGCACCAAATTAACCACGGCGTCGCACACTCCCAAAGACCAATTATCTCAAGAGACTACGAACATTGAGTCGTTCACTTGACCAAGGCCAATGGCAACGTGGGTTTCGTCTCTTCCCAACTCAAGCCAGTTGTCTTTAAGCCCCGAAAGCAAGCCAAAGGTTGGTAGCATCGACTGTGGTGTTTGTGGGGACAAGTCCTCGGGAAAACACTACGGCGTGTTCACTTGTGAGGGATGCAAAAGCTTTTTCAAACGGAGCATACGCAGGAATCTCGCGTATACCTGCAGAGCATTTCAAAATTGTCCCGTGGATATCAATCATAGAAACCAATGCCAATATTGCCGTTTGAAGAAATGCATCAAAGTGGGAATGCGAAAGGAAGGTAAGAATTCTCATTGAAACGTAAAAGAAAATCTCATTCAAACATAAAAGAAAATTTTATTTTACGAGACTTTCAAAAGTATAAGGCTTTCAAAAGATGGTATAAGGCCACTAGCGAACGAGAGAGGCTTCCTAATCTAGCAAACTAAAGAAAGCAAAATAGATTCTTCTTAAGGATATAAGCAACTTGGCTAGCGATCCATAATTTGCATTTGGCTGGCACTGCCATTCCCTGCAGCTCGTACGGCATTTAGGCCAAAACCTAATCTGGAAGGCGTGAAGAGGATTCAGAAATTTGCACTAGGTTTGTCATTGAAGTGTTCACGAAAATTGCCTGGCATTGCTCATATATCTGCGTACAAAAACTCAATCTGACAACCCTGGCACCCGTTTAAAAGAGTCAATAAGAAATTGCAGCGAGGTCTCTTAAAAGATGCTGCTTCTGGTTCACTTCGTTGAGTCAAAAAGTTTAGAAAATGATAATTCCAAAATTCTTGCTCTTTTTGAAACTTCGTGTGGTGATCAGAAAGTTTGCCATCGCTGTTGGCTGAAATCATACTCGTCTATTTTTCATGAGTCAAGATACTTGGAATGATTTTCAAAAGTCTCGGAAAATTAGAAGAAAAACGAGCATTGCTAATCCAAGATTTTTGAAGATCGTTATTCTGAGAAAGACTACTTTGCAGCATATAAACTAAAAGATGCTCTAAATTTTCGCTAAAAAGGTTATCAAAGCTGATTTATTATTATCTGGCATACTCATATCAATTTACATCTCAAACTAATAAAGAGGCCAAGACCTTTCGCACTATTTGGGTCTGCTAGACAAGACAAGGTCAATGCTGTTATCAGCTTTCCAGGAGAGCGCCTTGGTGCTTCATACCCGGGACGTCCCTGTAGATTTCGCTTCCTAATGAGTAATCACTGCTCGGGGCAGGCATGCTTTCGCTGTTTGCTAAAAGCACCACGGTGGTGGAGAAAAGCACAAACAAGAATTGCTTGCGCCAAACATTGCCTTACTTACCTGATGCAATCAGTAGCCGTGCCTATGCCTTATCTAATGCCAAGAAATCACCAACTCTGTTTGTGATCATGCTAATACTTCGAAAGATTTCGTTAGCACTGACTGCTGCCCGTTAAGCACGTCGTAATCCGGTGCCTTGTGGACCAGTCTTGTCAGCAGCAAAGCAAGAGCTCATCACATCTCGTCCTCCTTTACAGTAACATTACCGTAGACTCTGATGTTTGCTAGTGATGCGATTTCTTTTCAAACACTTGGTGATGCAGTTTATCATCATTTGTTGAAGCTCTAGGACTAGGCTGTTATTCCTTTTGGTAACCCACTTAAGAATTGGGCGGGAGTTTTGATCGCAGCGCAACTCTAAGAAGTAGAACATCGTCTTTTTCGCTACACAAGCGTGGGTCAAAAACTCAATCTTTCAGCTTCTGAATTATCTGTTTCTTATCTTTGAAATCATCAATCTAAAGATGAAGTGCTGATAAACGGCTTGATAAGTATAATTGACCGATGCCCCGCCACCCACAGTGATAACAAGAGGATTCAAACGCCAATGTCAAGCATCGACTTAAAACGTAAGTGAATAATGAGTTAGCGCAGATTATATGAATCGGTAATCAGAAAGCAAGATGTGACCATAAAGTAAAATTGTTGATGCGATTTGCAATTTTCTTTGAATTGTCAAAAAAGACAAAGCGAGACGTAGGACGTAAGCAAGAGAAATAGAAGCAATATAAACTTCCAGCTGTGAGTCTCTTCTAGCAGCCAATCATATGCGAAAGTTCGGCCACTTTGGAAGTGTTGTTGATGTGGTGTGCAGAAAAAAGGATTTACAAGAAGCGCTGCGCAATGAGCGAAAATGTCACTTAGGATATTGATCACTGCGCATTCACTTAAGTCGTGATAATGACATGCTTATAGAGTACCTTGATTCAACGTTTTCCGCTTTGGCAAAGGAATGAGCGCAAGAAACTACGCGTTTGTGACAAGCCTCTCACAACAGCCCAGAAACGAACTGTTCAGGTAGCCGAGCTGCGAAATTGCAATTCGAAAAGTTACAACTGGTAAAACCTGGATTCTAGCTTTACCTAGCTCGGTTCTTCTTCGTTTTCAATAAATTTGGTTGCAGTTATAGCATTAAGACGTCTAAAATTATGCGAGCCAAAGATGCAACGTTACTTTTAATAACTTTGAATTCAACGGAAGAGTAACATAGCAAATTAAGATTAAATGGAAACATATATATTCGAGTCACAAGAAGTCTCCAAGTTCAAGTACAATGCTAAGTTAAAGCAACAGTAGAAGGTTTTCGTTAGTCAATTGACCTACGTTTCCAAAGGTATGATGAAAGTGAGCATTCAAATTAAGCCAGAAAGCCAATTTTTTGCTATTGAGATCTCGAGACTACTTGAAGAATTCTCATTACATTTCTGCAGTCCCCCTAACACTAGGGTAGACCGAGAAACCTCTTTCAGTTTAACTTACGAGAAAATTTCCTGCAGAAAAGACAAACTTGATGATCAATTTGAAGCTTTGAAAACTTAATGCTTCGGGGGAGCGATCTTTGCCAAAAAGAATTACTTTGAATGGACTAAATGAATATAATAAGATTACCTTGAATGGATAAATGGGCAAGTTCTGGAACGAGGCTGGTCATAATCACACAATGAGATTCTTATTTTAGAAGCGGACCTGCTGACCAGATCAACGGTCAGAAGACAGTGCGAAATTGATCAATCTTAACTATCCACTATTGCATTCTGCTTTCCAAAGATAAACAGTTTGCAGGGAGACGATCATATTTACAAAGAAATAGTGAGAGATGCTATTGAATGCAATAACAACTCAAAAGCCTCTATTTTTCAAAATAACATTTACTACCTGATTAACTACCAGTTTCCAAGTTTTTTTAGTTTCCAAAAGATCAGCGACTAAATTTTCTGGAAAGAAGTTCTTATTCTATCTGCAGTTTTCAAAGAGAAAACGTGAAATAGAGAGAGACAATAACTTTCATCCTTAAAAGCAGAATAGCAAAGAGTTCGTATGAAATGTACTTGCCTAAATTTTGGGTGTCTGTCTGAGAGGCCTAATTGGTTTCGTCTCGTAAGATGGATGGTTTCACGCATAACACAATAAAAAGGATTTATGGGTGAAAATGGTTTTTCATTTGTAAAATATTTTCATTCGGGTAAAAGTAAAAAGCTTTCTGGCCTGCTCCTTCTAGATTCTCCGGCCACTTCTAGTTGCTATCAATTCATTTTACATTGCTATGGCTCCTTTCGGCTTTTTATCCACTTGATGACGTCACGCTTTAATTCAAAAATTGCTTGAAAAGGTATGCTATTCAGTCCAGTTGGAAACTGTTTTGAAAACTGTTTGACTTTGCCCAGCATAACACCAAACAATTAATGATAGTTTGCTATCATTGGATCATCATGGCTGCGCTATTGTTCAATCCGTTTTTCTTGTTGCGAATTCCTTGAAGCAATCTGCTTGCTCGTTAGATGCCCGTCTATCCAATGGTACTGACCATACTTCTCCATATATTTTCCTTAGTGGTCTCTTAAATATAACTCCAGAGTATTGGAAAGTTCAGTGTTTGATAGTTCTTATTGTGTTCTGTTGGAACTATTAACGACAGTAGAGAATGAAAAAAGTCTTACCAGATTATTTGGGCTTTGAAGAATATCCCTAAGAAAAGAGCCTTGATGTCTGTTCTTGATTTCTTGAGCAAAATAATTCGTTCTACTCTACCAGCGTAAATTTATATGCTTATGCTATGAACAAAATGATAAGCGTTATTCATTAAGCAAGTAATAAATCACTGTGCTGGAAAATACAGCTATAACTTCAAGTGACACCAAGAAAATATCGAATTGATTAGGTCGCGCCAGTTACATTTCAAACTGTTACATGAAGAAATTAATTCTGGTACGGATGCCAAGTTCATGGCCGTGCAACAAAATTGTGTATTTCGAGTCTTTCTGTATATGCATGCCCAGCTTTGAGAGAGAAAATCGTTAGGAATGCTTAATGAGCGGCGCGATGTTTGATTCAGAGTCGTGCAACAGTCACGAGCGTTTTAGCCTAATTAAGTGGGTCGACGCAAACAGATTCGTGTGCTTGATCAAGCCAAACGTCGTTGCTCTCACGTGCTTAAAGGGGAAATGAAACGATTTGTGAAATTTCCATTTCCAAATTTCCATGAAAGATCATATTGAGATAGGATTCTGCGCAAGGTTCAAGTTGAATCAGGGCTTTACTACACAGAAACAGGTGCTAATGTCACGAAGTTTTTCAATCGAAATGTGCTCCAACTTCGCCATATTGCACTGGCCTCTTTTCGGATTATGTGACGTAAAGTTATAGACAGGGCGGAGATTGAATGAAGCTTTGAATGTGCTGTTAATAATGAAGCCGCTTAGCAATTGAATTGTGAGTTTTATGATACAGGCATGAAATTTGGCACAAATACACAATTTGACATGCTTATTAAGACGAGATTCAGACCCAACTATAAACATGCCTCAAAGGCTATTTTTAGGGTACTAAAGGCCCAGTATTCTTCATGGACTCCCTCTATATTTAATGCGCAATGTTATCAACTTCGAGTTTTCTGGCGTCATTTGACATTCTTAATAAGTTGGAATGCAGGACCCATTCTCAAAAATGTCCTTAAAGGCTACTTTAAAACTGGGGTTTCATGCATTTAGGCTAAAATACACTATGCACTAAATGGACTCGTTTCAATGAAAAAAGTCTCCGTTTATACTCACCCACTAAATTGAATCAGGTTTTGAAATTACCCCCTCATTTCATCATGAACTCTGATGAGGAGTATACTGCTGCTTCAGCTGTAATTGCAATTGATTTACAAAACGTAAACGTATGCGCAAAAGACAGTATAGACAAAAAGATCCGTCTGGGGTAAGCCCCCGGTTGACCCAAAGAAATGACCTGGGAGCTGTCTTAGCACGTCTTTGCAAGAATTTTGTCTTAAGGAGGGTGACGAATACCAAAAGTTCTTGAAAATAACTTTCGAAATTTTTGATCAGCTTTTGCTACTGGTTTAAGTCGACCTTCGAAAAAACATTACCTGACTCTCTGTAGCCATTTCAAAATACAGGGTGATCAAGAATTGGCTGACAGAGTGGAACCCCTAAAGAATACTATAGAAAAAGTTGGAGAAAAGTTGAACACGTCCAACTTTTTAAAAGACAGTTTCATTTTGTCGAAAAAGCAATTTTGACATCCAATTTTGCGTGTACACTGCCCATTTTCCAGCATTCATTTAATCGAATCTATTTAAATGTAAAGTGTATTTCCGCTTTCAGGCTCGGTACATGACGGGCAAATCCAATTATTCGCCCTCACATTCCTAAATTATTTTGGCCAAATATTCAAAAATCCACAAAACCATTTTCCAACTTCTTCTAGACAATGGGAGAAAATGAGTATTTTTTAGGTAATGGCCTCATGGGCATAAAAAATTTCAAGCAATTTTCTGAGATGCCGTCTCTAGAAATTTCTAGGTAAAGCTCGAAGCAAAATTTCTTCAAGCTGCAAGATTTAAGAAAATATCCGAGAACAAGTTTGAAATCAAAGCTTTTCGTCGAGAACATAGTAAACACACAGTAAGCATACTAAACTTGTTCCTTTTATCTTCTAAGAAAGATTCTGAATTGAAGTTTGGATTTAGGTGTTAATGAGAACGTAATTGAAAGCAGGTGCAAATATTTAAATAATGGAATGTGCATCTTGATATATCAATTCGAATGACACTCTAACCCCTTTCTATGGGGCACGCCCAATTTGTCTTAGAGAAGAATCTGAAATCCCGTTTACCTTTGAAAATTTCTTTTAAATCAAAAAATACACCACAGCATTGGCCTCCACTGAATCTGAATGTTAAAAAGCATTTGACAACTATTAATATTGCACCTGCTTGCCCGAGAGATGCCATTTTGAAACACTGTCTGCCATGTTATTGTTGCCGCTTGGTTGCTAAGTGACAGGGATTAGAAATATGCGAGATATTCGGGAGAGAAGCCGCAGTTGACCCGTGTGCTTGGTGAGACCTGTTCGAGGGTTAAGGATGAACAGCCGACTGGTTTTAAAAAGCAGGGATCAATTGTTTTGAATATGGATCACTGTCCGCTCGACAATATGCGATTCTCTGCGAACAACGGCTCGGGTCGTAAGGCCTTGCAAGGGGTGCCTCTTGAACCCTTACGTAAAGCACTTGATGCGCATCAATGCTCGTCTCTTTATCTTTAAATTAGAACTTCATTTTAACCGCTCTATACCATCGCGCCCATGGCCGTCTAATGGAAGAGGATTTTTTCAACTTCTTCGTGAACATGCCAGGATTATTACGAGATGAAACCGGCGGTGATGATTGTTATAATGGTACGTTATCAAGGCTCTATGATAATTCTTTATTACGGGACTTTGTCACTATGCTGGAAAATGCACCACTTTGGCAAAAGCTATGTTCTATGACCATCACGCTATGATCTATCTGAGAACGGGTCACCAGAAAGAAAAGTGTTTGTTGAAATTTTTCTTGGAAGTTTTTCATAAGCAAACAATCAACTCCTTATGGAAAGGAAGTCAGAACTTTATCGGAGAAGTTGAACTTGGGACGTAATGATAGTCAAGCGCCATTTGTTGTGTTTCTGAAAGCTTTCTGTCACTCACTCAATTTTGAAAGCTTTATGAATTTTAAATTTTTTACGCTTGCACACAGGTCAACGGCTACCGCACAGAGGGCTTTCCAAATAACGCAACACCAATAACTTCTTGTCCTTCAAAGTGTGCTATCTTTCCCATATCAAGACGATCTCATTGTCTCTTTCTGATATTACCATCTATTTCATCAAAGAAAAATAAAACTTCTCGTCCACTGCAACGTTATTCAAAGTTTCCGAATATTCATTATATTTGCATTATATACAATATTGATACCGATGTGTCTGTATTTGTGAAAATAGCTCTTCTAATTTGTGTAACTTCTAAGTTATTAATGGCGGCTCATTGAGATTGTGGTGAAAATAGAAAAATGGTGCCAAGATGTGCAAAGAGTGACAAGGCTTTATTCACAATCAAAGTGATTCCCCATTTCCTTTTTTAGCTGTGCAGAAAGGCCGCATACCCAAGTCCCCTTTAGAAGGGTCTATGGTTGATCAGTTTGGCAACCTGTCCAACAATTTCAATGGCTCACTCAACGGGATGCCCAACCAACAGAACTTCATGTCAGCATACACGAACCTCCTGCTCCGAGCTGACACGCTAGCCAGATTCCAGCAGACATCTTCCACAAATTATGGGGTCTCTGGCACGGAGCACGTGTACGAGATGGCCGCGCGGTTGCTGTTCAACGCCGTTGACTGGGCGCGCAACGTTCCGTTCTTTTCTGCGTTGGCGACTACAGACCAGGTGTCGCTGCTGCGCAATTGCTGGAGTGAGTTGTTCATACTGAGCACGGCCCAACACTGCAGCACGTTTCAGTTCAACCCAAGGTCGCTAGCGGCTTACGGCAACGGTGATGGTGGCCAGATGAACGGGAAGAGGTCTCCCGATGACAGCAGTGGCACCACCAATCAGGACCACATGAAAATGTTTGAGGATTTGATTGAGAAGTTCAAGGCGCTGCAGACCGACGCAGCCGAATTCTCATGCTTGAAGGCCCTTGTTCTCTTTAACCCAGGTGAGCAAACTTGTGTCACAAGCAGCCACGCCCGTAAGGCAAAACAGAAAAAGCAGTGCGTAGCCATATGCACATTTACCTTTTGATCATGAAGCGAATGGCGACGACGCGTGCTTAGCCACCCCTAGGCTGACATCCCTAGGCTGACATCCCTAGGCTGACTCTCACGTCAATGCCTTGTGTGTGTCGCTTTGGACCACATAAGCCATTGACTAGCCGTGGAGCCTTTCCTAAATGTTAACTCCAAGCCTTTTATAAAATAAGCAGAAAAAACTTAAGCACTCTTGCGCGAAAATAGTTTGTTTGTCTAGCATTAGGTTTCACAGATTTGACATGGCGAAATAGCTTGCTCATGTGAATGGACTTGCTTGCACAGATGGCCAGGTCCCTGCAGGCAGGCTTCTGCAGCTAGTGAGCCTTGGTGACCCGGCGGGTTAGTAAATATTTGGACCGGCTTATCGATATGATCAAAAAGTCAAAGAGCGATCACGCCCATATTCAACTGATCATTGACGATACCTTGACGACTTGATTGCTGGTCAGAGGTAGCCGCACTCAAAGAGTCGAGTGATGGAGTTAGCAAGTTGTCGAACTTAGTAGTTTGAAAGAAGTTCTTTTTTTATATCAAATTCAAAAATACTTCTAGGGGATTTTTAGTATTGCAAGCCTGTCACTCCGTGAAGATCCGGATGGTTTGTGGAAAGCCATCAGCAGAAACTTTTTCCCATACATTTAATGGATTTTGAATCTCTTTCAAAAGATGATTTATATCTTTGAAAGTTTGTAGATGCTCATTAAATCTGTGTCTTTCTCAGCAAAAGATTCATTCGGTTCTAAGTCATTAAGGCTGAATGCGTAGTTAGAAGCATGAATTTCTCTGGGAAATATTTTGTTAAACCTGAAGCTACAAGCATATGCCTTGGTACTAAGTGCAATTTCATGCAGGCTACATTTCGTAATTAAAGCAAAAAAATTATCACTCTTTTAAATACTCATACTATGAGAAGGAACTTAACCTTTTAAGGTGCTGTTCAAATTTCTTTAGCTTTCCTGCAACCGGGTGATTCAAGACAAAATCCAAAAGAAAATAAATAAAATTCCTTTAAAGCTCAATGTCATACAAAAAAATGATAATTTCATTTAAGGACCAGCTGAGACTTCTGAAATATGCTCATATAAGCTCCTTTGACAAATCTGTTTGTTTCCATTATCCAGACACTCCTGGGATAACAAACCCACAGCTGATTGAAAACCTGCAAGAGAAGGCCCAAGCTGCACTGGAAGAATACTTACGACAGCAACACCCCTCTCAAGCCAGCCGTTTCGGCAAGCTACTACTACGTTTGCCGGCCCTTCGCCTTATCAGGCCGGGGGCAATAGAGGGAATATTCTTCTCACGGATGATTGGAAACTACAGTGTTGAGAACCTGTTGAGTGGGATGCTAATGTCTGGGAATACCTTCAACACTAATTTTTGCAGCAGTGGAAGTAGCGGCATGGTTAACAATCTAGGCAATGCGGGTTGTGGCCTAACCGTAAATAGCATGGGAACGGTTCCATGCACGATGCAAAGCCAGATAAATGGCTTCCAAGGCATGCAGCTGAATGGCAGTGTTGGTCTGTCATCTGTCAATCAAATCAACGGCCTCGGAACAGCACAGAGCATTGGATCCGGCAACGTGAATGGGTTTGGTCCGGGAATGACAAGTAGCATGAATGGAATGCCAAACATCATGAACACGGTGCCTTTGCAGTTCTCTCCCAATTTCACGTCCATGAGCGGGATGGCATACAATTTTGGTGCTACAACGACTGGTATGAATGGGATAGGACTTGTTGGTGGCTCAACATTGAATACTAGTGGCAACAATATGTCACGCAGCCCAAGTAGCACTGGTTCTGATGGTGAAAATGGACAAGGTAGCTCCCCAGGGCAAGGTGGCCCCTCAACTAAGACCCTCAATGGGACACCTCCACGATGACAAGCAGGGGTGAAAGCTACCTGGGGGGATCGGTGGCCCCCAGAGTTATGAAGTTACACAAGAAGTGCACCCTCGCACAAGGGTAGCATCAAATAATGAAAGTCGGCTAGTCCCCCATGAGAGCCAACACTTCAATGGGGCTTTTTAAGCTGTAAAATGGGATACAAAACCATTCTCCTAAGCGGTACAAAGTCAAATGTGCATCCGGGCTTGGATATGATGCATTGGAAGATGCAAAATCGTCTGCTCCGAAGTTTATCGTGTGGTCTCTTGCAATTCAAGTTACAGGAAGGACATTTTAAGCAAAAGCACCAAGTGAAGAGCAGCCTAAGAGAGATTGTGACACAGGGTCTAGAGTAATGTTGATTCGCTTAACAACACTAAACAGAAGATCAAGTAAATTAGCAAGAGAAACAAGTCTATCCCAAGAGAGATAAATGGAGCTTCTATGAGCAACAGGTACTAGAAACACGGATGAAATTGTTGGTTCCTTGAAAAGGATCTTTAGTTTACCTATTTCCTGGAAAGAAAAACAGACTTTGGTGTCGATGAGTTCAGAGAGCTCCAAAGCCACAATATGACGAGAATTCCTATAAAGAACAATTTTCTACCACATTCAAATACAGTTCACAAACATAGTGTAGTAAAATCAACGTACAATATAGTTCATAAAAAGGTTGTTGAATTGATACACTTTTCGATACTTCATGTTCTGTTAATACTTAGCAACTTAGCGTAAATATCTATAAGTTTTAGAACCCTTCACAATAGCAACTAACTGAAATCCGTTTTGCAGTAACTTGGTAGTTGGTTAAGAGAGCTCATTCCTAGAATGGAAAATGTAAATTGGCTAGTTTAGTAAAATTAATAACCGCTTGAGGTTGAAACTGGCAAGAAACTCTAGCAAAGAACTTTAGTTTAGTTGACTGAAAGTATAACCAACAGGTTGTAAGAAGCAATTAAGAAGATTAAGGCTCGCAACCATTTTATCAGCTAGAGCATCGATTTTTTCTAAATCTAACAATAGCCTCAACAAGCTGTACAGCTAGAGAAAATAAGAAGCATGGGTAATTCGTACCGAAAAGTGCCGGAAAGAGTCTTCGAGTAAAGTCTCATCAACATTGAATATCTTTTCAAGGATAACAGTTAGAAGTGCAGTTTTAAATCATTAGAATATTCAATTATACATTTGTATTATACTAAATTTCAAAAACTTCTTGTACTGTTAATTAGATTATTTTATCAAACTTTGCTTCTATATTGCTTTTAATTTCTCCAGTGTCCAGTCAAACTCAAAAGGCCCTTCATTGGATTTGTCTTTTGAAAACACTCACGGGCGTTTGACTGGTACGTAACTCCTTCAATTGTGTACATTAACTGATTCAATCAATCACTAATTAATAAATGATTCAATCACTAATTGAACTTTTTTTCGATACGAAGAACGCGTTTTTCTTAACCCCTTCCATGGTGGGCTTCATCAGAAGTGGATAGAGCATGGCTTGATCAATCTCATTTGCTCTTCCCACATAAGACACTTATCAGCAGGAACACCGAGACACGTGAAACTGTGATGAGGTTTGCAACAGAATCCCTGCCCACAAGTCTGGGAAAGTTCACAGCTTTTGTCTGATCTTCACAATGCAATGGCGAGCCACCTGCTATTGTCTGGGATTTCATTTGAGCACAGCGAGTGAAGAATGCAATCAATTAAGCTCCCCAAGTTTCGAAATATGAAATGATGGTGCTTTTAGCATAAACAGTGACTGTCATGGCAGCTTTTAAAAATGAGTAGCAATAGCACAACAACACAAAACGAAGTAGCAATAGCAAACAAGCTTCTTCGTTGAGTTCACTTTTGTTTTTCACCAAGAATCGTGAATTCATCGAAATAAGCGCCCGCTCATTTGAGTTCTGAGCCTTAAGAATGGGCCCTTATTTGAAGAAACGCGCATTCGAGGAATTATGGTAGTACTGTTGTATTCATCAATACCCTCCATCGATGACAGGAGCTAGGCCGCAGAAGACATTTGATTTAAAAAAGCAGTAGCATAAAAGAAATTCATTCATCAATTTACAGATTTAAAAAAAGTAAATGCACACAAAATTTTACAAATAAATGTAAAAGAAAATGTACACATATCAAACTCTGTACCCTCATGAAGTATTCCATTAGTTGGAATTTCTAGTGTAGCTGATGATTTGTTAGAGCTGACAGATTGAAATGAAAAGTTCCAAGATGAAATTTGAATTGAAAATGCAAGAAAAATCAAATTTCAAACATAGTCCTTTCATGATAGTTTTCATAGTACCCGGTAGATCACAGAAGAATGGCAGTAAACATGAATTACTCATCGGCTAACCATTCGTAGATAAGGGTACATGCAGTGGAAGGAAGTAGAGTTCGCACTGATGTGAAGGCTTTTCTCTAGGCCCATAAATACTTAATAATCGTATTAAAAAAATGGTTTAGATATATACTGATAAGGTGCGAGAAACGAAGTTCGGTAAATCAAGGTGATACTTTGTTAGATATTATATCAGCATACTTTCATATCAGCAGACAGAAGTGAGCTAATGTATGTTTCACAGAAAATGTGTTCATATTGGTCCACCACATCATCTATGGAATCGGAAAACTTCATTTCAATTTATGTAGAATGAGTAACTGTGACAGACATGCTATCATATTCACACCAAACCGAGCATATAATTAAGCATCAACTGAAACTGCAGAATTTTATGAACAGGCAGCTGATATAATCTCCATTGTAGTAACTTATTCAAAAAGTTGGTGGCCACATTTATAAAGTGTCTGCAATTAATGATACACAAAAAGTAGCAAACATTTGAGGAAAATAAAGAATTTAAATAAATACATCCCGGCTCTTTTAGGAAAATTAGAAGACTTGATCAACCGTAGCTTGGATACGAATTACAAAGAAGCAAAGAGGCATTAAATTTCACTCGTGTTTATAAGTATATTTAAAAACTCCTTAGAAAGGATAGGGATGTCCAAAATTACACTCGGGATAATTTTACAAATAAAGCTCACTTTTGCCTCATCACTCAGTTAAATATACCGTTTAAGTGAATAGTTATTTTGCCTTTTAGTAAGTAAATTGTTTCCTTTAAACTATAAAGGGAGAGAATTCTGCAATTGTATTCTTCCACAGGAGTTTTGGACAAAAAACAATTGCAAGACTTCACTTTGTATTTAATCACTATTTTTTCTTTATTTTTCAACTATAAATTTGCGATAATGGTTAGTAACTAAGAAAACTAATTAAAACAGATCTTTGCCCCTGAAAATATGATGGTTAAAATTTTTAGCAATTAACAAGTATTGCAACGTTAATAATTATGCCTTTACATTAATAATGTTAAAAGATTTTACCAATTACTTGGCAATTTGGTATGGTTAATTTGCCATCTTTAGCCAATCATGGTGCTATTGCCAAAAATGGCTTTACGATTCGTTATCAACTATTTTCGCTGAAAATAGAGAATAAATACAAATATTTGTGAAAATTTACCGGAAGTTTGGAATGTCTCAATTGCAACACTTTTTACGATTTTTTCACTTACACACCACACTCAAAATAAAAATGACATTCCTTGCCCCACCCTCCCTCCATCTCTTGCTTACACTAACCATTAAAGTCAGTTAAAATTCTCTGAAAACCTTCAAATGCCTTTAATTCCTTAACTAACTAATTAAGAATCTCATACACAGAAACGCTGTTCCTAAAGGATGTCACATTGGTACCTCCCTGTTGATGAACAAGCAAGCATCTGTTAAACATGCACAAGGGTTTTGATGTTACTTCACAGGGCAGCTAGTGCATTGTTCAGCCATGCATAACCTCAATGGCGCCGATATCATCATGATCATCATAATTGTCTTCATCCTCGCCATTAATGAAGTCTGCTTTGAATGGCTCGGACCCACTCCCTTCCTGAGTACCATCGTTCGTGGTACCATACTTTTGGCATGCCTTTTCATCTGCTCCACGTACTTTTGGTCTCGACAACTACAGCGTCTGCTGCCAATGAACTCGACTTTCGGCCCACAGCAGTCTCCGTTGTCATAGTTGCAATGTTTGTTGTTGTTGACACAGTCACAAAGGTCATCGCCCAGATAGTCATGCCAGCATGACTTGACACAGTATACCTGACTTGGGTGAGGGTGCCAGCTCTTGTTTGGCAAGCAGTACAGCTTAATGTTGTGTTCCTCTTCCATATCCTATAAAAATGTTTTAGAGTCATTGAAACTAGATTTAGAAGATCTAGACAACAGTTTGTGGAGAGGTTAAAAACCGTTGATTTATTTAATTGCAAGCAACAGAAGCTTTAAGACTTACTGTAAAAATCCACAGATATTAAAAGACAATTTTACTAACAACCTTGTTGCTAACAAAATAAATTGGTTTCTTGATGTTAGACTTGTGCTTATTCACAAAAAGATCCCAGTAAAAGACAAAATACTGCACGAATGTCAGTAAGGTCGAAAGATTTGAAAAGCAAACATTAAATTTCAGTCGACATAGGCATTGTTATTCAAAATTTCATTTTTACAAAGTTATGACAAATATAAAAGCTATCCATGCCAAAATATTGATGATTGACAAAACTGTTTGACAAATAAACGAGAATTCTATCGTCTTGCAGGAAAGATAATGAAACCAGTTAGCTATAAAGTTTAATGGGGATTTCCTTTACGGTTGAAGTGTTTCAAAAATATCCGCCTTTCGGATTTGAATTCAAGGCAATCAAAAAGTACAGACAAATCGCTCTTCGATTAACAAACAACATTGAAGACATCTGATTGTTGTGAAAGCTTTGATAGAGCTACTGCAAGTTTGAAAAACTTATCAAAAAGTATTGAGCTATTCTTCGACCGTTCTCGCCGTATAAATCAATCCCTCACCCAGACTTGATCACATGCAAGTTTTGCTTTAACTCGGTTCCAGGGTCTCTATAAGATTCCTTTGAACTCTTCAAAAGCGTATTTCAAACTTCACTGGAGCAATTGAAAATTACTACGGCTAATGATCTTGCTTAACTGTTACTTCGCGTTGGTGATTGTAATCTTGAATTGTAATCTTAAGCTCCTTAACACGTTTCTTGTTGGAAATTGATAGTATTAGTCTGATGTCAAAGAAACTACCCTCTTACCTTGACAACGGCGTCGTAGCCATGTTTTCTGCAAGCCGGAGGGCAGGAATCTCCAACCCTGCGTCCACATGATCCGTACTCAAGTTTTCTGGTCGGCTTGATGGCGTCACAGAGGATGCCCTCATGCTTGCAATAGTTGAAGTCAGATGACCACTGTCCGTTTGCCTTGCACATTACTTCGTGCGTTTCCTGAAACAAAATGTATTATTCCACTGTTACTGGAGTGCCTCTCCCAAATCACTTTTCTAATTGGTCAAATTCCCATTCCCTAAGATGGTAAGGAAAGCTAGTGATAAATGTTGTGAAGCAATTTACTTTCTAATGTTCTAGTTTTGGTGTGAATTAATGAATATTACAACTTGTTTTGATGTTACAGCTTGAGCTCTGTTTAGTAGCCCTACAACGAAAGGGAGAAGATCCAGGATCATTTCGCGGGTAAGTAGGGTTATGGTCCCTTTATTTGTTTAGAAAAGTCTGTTATAATCTTGAAATCAAGAAAGCTTTGAGCTACTTCCTCACAACATACATTGGTTGCCAAGCAGACTGTCCGGCAAACGCTGCCATACTCATTGGCTCTAGTGCAGTTGTAGACGAGTCTCTCGAATTCAGATAATTCCTTGCATTGTATCTTGCTGCATTTTGAGTGCTGTGTCCATCCCCCATCGGCATTGCAAGTCAGTTTTGCCAGGGCTCCGACTACCTTGGTAGATACAGGGACAAGGTCGTATCCCGGCATGCACTGAAATCTGAAGAAATGGAGAACGGCGTCTGAGTTACGTATCAACACTTACGATGGATTACAAGTCTTTTTTGCACAATCAGCATCGCACAAATTATTTTCACTGAAAGGAATACCAATAAATCAAAAAAGTTTCCTGGCTCGCCCTGATTATCAAACTTTGAGCAATAAAGAAAGTAGTGAACAAAGGGTTTAAGCAACAGTACAATGATCTTTCAACTCAATAGGCCATTGTTGATATAGCCGTTCAAGTTGATGACAAGATATCATTGCTTCATACACGTATAATTATATCGTATGGGACATCGCGTACTTGCACTCTGTTCCGATCTCATTCTGCCTCTGCACATTTGCATGACTGGCATCGCATCGGTCTTCCAAAGGACGGCTACCCTCGACGGAAGGGGGGACAGGACAGTAGAACTCACAAGAGGCCCTTCTTGTCGACCACAGACCATCCGCCATGCAAATGACCTTGCTGTCTTTCCCAACCATATGAGCGCGGTCGACACAGCGAAATGTGCATGTGCGTTTAAAGGTCGTCCCGTGCCGACATTCTGAAGAAAAATATTGAAATAGGCCAATAGATCAAGAAGTAGTTCAGAATTTTTTAAGTCCAAAGAAATTTTACGCCAAAGTATAAGAGGAGTTGTAGTACAGCTTCACTGAAGTATTATAAACAGTGACTTCTTAACTTTATAAATGTTACAAATACTTTATGTATAATGGTGGACTTTAATGCGATTAAACAGGTTCTATCAAGAGAGGGGTGTTTGAAAACCACTTCACTCTCTAAGAGTGAAGGTTACCAAAAAGTACATAGTTTTAGATCATCAGGGCATCTTCTCATCAAATATGACAACTCACATTATTTTCGGTTGCGATAATGCCTCAATAAATGGACAAAAAGACAAACTTTTTGCCTTAAATACAAGTTGGCTACTCACCAACGATGGCTCTTTTTATATTGATGGGACCACAGTCAACTGGAAGGCATTTTATGTCAGGGATGCTCCAGTTTCCCAAAATGCATTTAACAGTGACAGCTTTACTTGGACGGTATCCTTTGGCACACATAACTGTACACGTGTCTCCATCGCTTGCACCTTCGAAGTAACAGAATATTGTTGATACATAAAAATATTTGTGTGGTGCAATTCAGAAGTATTTAATAAAATGTAAGGGTCAAAGATTTTGTTTACAGATGGTGCGGACAATGCTACGTGTCGAACGAGAAAAACGTTGCAAGGCACAAAACGGGAGACAAATTTCGAACGAGACGTACTCAAGTAAGAATTACTAATCTTATGCCCTAATCAACATCATTGACCTATTTGGCTAAGATAGGACTTATTTTGGCAATATAGAAAATGTTCGTACAATGCAAATACCAATTATTCTTTAGGCGTTTTTCAAGTAAAGAGCTTAAAATTGGTAATATAATTTTCAAAATTATTAGATTTGTGTAATAGATTTGATTTGTCTCGCAGTAGATTTGTGTAGTAGTTCTAAAACTCTCACAAAATGTGCTTATTCCGTTAACATTAATGTTAACATTGGGAACATTAAAGAAGATCACCAAAGGAAGAACATACTTGAAGATGAAAGATGAAATTATTCCGTTTTAAAAGCCAGACTCTACCTTCACAGTTTACTATTGCCTTCTTGACGACCAGTGGAGCACATGAACGCACGTTGCATGCGTATGAATAGCAGCTATGGGTTCTGGGATTGTAGTATTCCTTCTTTGTTACGTCACAAGAGCTAGCAGCCACGTGATGAAGTGCTTTGGAAGTTCGCAGAGCAACTGCTGAAATGACCACACTCGAATAGAAAGGGAAGCTGACGTGTACAGCTCTCGTCTTGAAATAAGGCGTGGTCATATCATGGAGAACAGGCAGTACCATAGGGTGCCTTTCACAGGTCACAGGGTAGCTTTCCTTGCCTATGCTATGGCTTAAGTTGTCAGTGTCAATCAATTCAATCTTGATGTGCTGCTTCGTTCCTACATCCAAACAATGTCCGTCCGATTCAAAGTACAAGACTATCGAAGTTGCAACTACTGCCTCTGCAAACCCAAATCGGATCCAGAAGTCACTTTTGTACTCTGCCTTTTTGCAATAATAGGTGGCCTTTCCAAACGAAAAACCGTGAGAGCATTTCTGTGAAAGAAGAGAAACAGTATAAATTAGAACCTTTTGTCACATGTTTCCTGTAGCTTTTGCCAAATACCACCTGCTGGCTCATAAGAGTGTCATAGTGGTATTTAGACCCGACGTGTTTTTTACTATGAAGATTGCCTGTAAACATGGGACAATTTTTTACGACTTAGTTTAATTAAGTGATAGAGTATTGCGATTTAGTTTGAGTTATTGCTACTTATCATTGCGATTTAGCTTGAGGTTTTGTCTTGAAAACGAGGTGACTAGAGTCTAAAGGCATTCAATTATCAATCCTTCAAAAATTAGTGGGAGTTTTCTGTCTCTTTATGACAGAAAAAAAGTTGTCCACTTCTGATTTCTAACGGTGGGCTCTATGTATTAATCAAGTTGAAAGCCATCAAAAAATTATCTCCACTTTTCAAGGCCATGAAACCCACCACCATGTAACCTGTGATCGCCCCTCTCTCTCCCTTTATCTACATTGGTTGTGCAATCAGCAAAAAACACTTACCAAGTCATGCGGAGGAGGGCCTGTCATGGCACCCTTAATTGGTTTGCAGTACTTGGGGTTGGTCACCGCGGAAACAGCCCATTGCTGCTCAAAGCCAGGGGGCACATAAAAACCGCAGTCGACAGAGCTCGTTTGTCGCTCAAACTCTTCGCAAACACCATCACTTTTGTATCTGTAGCAAAGGCTGGGCCTCCCCTTGCACTTGAAAACATCCTCGTTCTTGCACGCCAAGCTGCAGCCGTCTCCGTTCCGCAAATTACCATCGTCACATTGCTCCTCATTCGATTTCTGGATGATGCCGTCACCACAGAACCCTCTTTTTGGGTTGAATATCAGCGGGAGCGAAGGTAGACTGACATGTTCCCCCACAACCGTTTGTATGCGATACTCGTATGATATGTTCTCGTCTTCAATGTTCCTAAACAAATGCAATCGCTGTTATCTGACATGAAACCAATGAAAAGCTCGAGCCTGCTCTTAAGATCATTAAGCATATCTCTTAAGAGGCTAAACTGCCCAGATATTCTGTATGATTGGAAGACACGCTGGCAATGTCAATGTCTCTTACCTACAAGTCCATCTATCATATTCTTGCCTGATTACTTACTGCGCTTTCAATATCGATATAAATTTGTGATCTGATTACTTACTGGTCGGTAAATCTTGTTTTTGAGACTTGGACAGGCTTGCCGGTTTGAAATGGAGGCTCCCTGCTAATGACGTAATTTACATCGGGCATCCTTCGCAGTGGCTGTGATTCTCCTCAGAGATTAGCTCCACAGCGTCGATCCCAGTGTGTGTATGAACTCGAAGACGCACCTTCTTCGTGGCCTTTTTAGTATTGATCCTTCTTGTGTAAGGCACATCGCACTGTGCCACTGCAAAGCCTAGTCAAAACAAGTCAAAAATGCAGCTGCATTTGCTAAGCGTAATTGCAAATTTATTTCTATACATGGTACGTCATTGGTAAACGGGGGTGTTCAGAACTTAAGGACTAGGGTACAGTAACAAGGATGAGACTGACGTCACAAGCAAGGTGACACGAGCAGAATGCTTGTCAGACAGTATAGGCAACGACAGGGAGAAGAACAGAACGTGATCACATGGTGATTCATACCTATAAACGTGATGCTGTTATCCACATGCACCAGCGCTATTTCAAAGGGTGCATTGTTTTTGTTGTAGGTGGCCCATATGACGATCCCTGTTGGAACAACCTCCTTTTCAAAGCTCAAGTCTAGAAGATGCATCTTTGACATGTGTCCTCTGTCTTCCATCCACACAGTTCCCACAATGCGACATTTTTCAGAGTTGGGTGGCCCTGTGGCCTGTTCAGGTTGCCAAAACGATGACAATTGTGACGAAGACGCTTTCACTGCAAACTGCCGAAGTTTCCTTTTCTGTAAGCTGCATTTATCGCAAGCTCCTTCTCTAAACATTTTCCCAAGATTCAGCGGCCTTAGCCACTCCATTAAAAGCTGTCCTTTGCGGTATGAAAGGACCTTTGGCCGCATAGGTGTTGGTGATGGACTGCTTTCAAGTAACCAGCCCTGGTAGACATAATCGATGTAGCAATGCATTCGGGCCACTTGGTCCTTTGTGAACTCATCTGGACACTTTCCGTACCCCATGAAGTTTCTATAGGGCGTGTTCCTAAAGCGAGTAATTCCACAGGTCTCTCCTACAGGGTCACTGCAGTCCTTGTTTAAAGGGGTGGGATTTGTGTCTTCGCAGAGGTCGCCTAGTTCCATCGATGCGAACTTCTCAAAGCATGGGTCAGAGCAAGTGGTCATTCCTCTGAAGACGTGCCATAGGCCTAAGGTATGGCCAAACTCGTGGACCATGTCAATGACTCCTTTTGTTTTCCCGAATCGGTCAGCATTCAGAACCGTGCCACCATCCAAGCCGTACACCGAGTTGTTCCACGGCATCGTAGCTATGCCATGAATGTTATCGCCTAGCTTACCCACAAAAACATTCAGTTGGTTTCCATTGTCCAGGCTCACGCTTCGCTTTAGGTGTTTCAGCTTGCTACCAGACAGAAGCGAATTCATCCGAAGACTGGAGTTCTTAACAAGGTGGATGCTTATCTCCCACGTAATGTTATATCGCGAAAATATCTCGTTCATTTTTTGGTGGTTACTTTTGATTTCTCGGTTGGAGAGCAACGGGTTGCTTCCATCGTCATTAGCGGTGTTGATTAGCCTGTAACGAAGCACCTTTCTCCTCCGCAGGTGACTGCTCTCTTTGTATCCTCGCACGACATCAGGGTTGTCGCAGATAGTGACACCACAAAAAGGCTTCTTGACCTCGATCTGATGCAAATCTCTAGGCAGCGTGGATAGTTCCAGTTCTGGAAAAGACGTTGTAACAGCTTGGAAGGGCAAGTCAAAGTTGCCATGATTAGGCATGCCTTCAAATTTTTCGTATAAAACGATGTCGTCAAAATTGTTCAAGTGTTTTTTCCGCATATTTTGGACTATTTCCCTATGGCTCTTGGCGGTCCTCCATACACGCAGCTCATCAACAGCGCCGCGAAAAAACTGGCCAACCTTTGAGTCACCACCGATTTCTAGAGCTTCACACTTTTTCGAAAGCGTCCCTGATAGTGGACTGAACCTCTGATGACTAGTGGAAACTAGCGCCTGGTTGAGGAACAGGTGCAACGATGTGCCGTTAAAAACTGCAGCTACATGAACCCACACGTTTGGTGTGTAGCTCTCGTGTGCCACCACAGTGATCTCCTTTTCGTGCCTGTGGGCTTTGAGAGAAAAGAACAGCCTCGTATCTCGACCCTTGGACATCTGTTTCAAGCCAAGAATCCAAATAAAAGTATCCTGGCAACGATCGACGAAGTTCAGGACGGGTGCAACGGCTAGTTGTCCGCCTTCCGGTTTCATCCAGATTTCCACGGTAAAAGCGTCGTACAGTAAATGTCTGCGGAATTCCACGATCTCATTTCCGGAGAAGTATGCAGAGCGGCCATTGGTTTCATCTACGGATTCCTCGTTTATATGTGCCCCCATGACAGCCATGTCATCCCTGCGGACTCGCTCCGCTTTCGACCCGCATCTGCTGTTCGTACTGCATATCCTCACGAAAATATCGGTGCAAAGGAAGGACAATAAAAACAGAAGCTTCCTGTTGCTCATATCTACGACTCAGTTAGGCTATTCTAGTACGGTGAGAGCGATTCACAAAATTGGTCGAATCATTATGAGCGTCCTTATCTGTGGCAAAGTTGAAAATAGAATGCTAAAGAAATCTCCGGGCACTCTCCTCCAGGCTTTATCTTTCTGTTCGCTGATCTACTATCTCCAATGTTTTGTATTCAGATTTAAACACTGGCCTACATTATATGGATTAGCAGCGAGGAGAAGAATATTGCATGTTCAGGTCTGGAAAGCTTTGCTCTTGCGTGACAAGTCTCTCAGTGCAACTGTCAAAGCCGGCCTTTAATAACTAGGATGATCTCTTATCTGACTTGACATCTAAATGATTTCGATTAAGTTCGCTGGATAACTGTAAACGAAAAAATATTGGCATTGTTATAACTGCGACAAATGTTTTAGCGATGAAGATTTATGCTTTTTCGTTAGTAGTGTAGTAATACATTGTGATTGTGTAACAATGTTTGAGGATTTGGACTATACGTGAACAGGCAAATCTCGAGGCTTCGTTTTCATTTTCATTTGAAGTCTCATATAACTAAATAATTTTATTTTCGGCTCCTTCGCGTATGTTTGTTGCTGGGTAAAAGGAGATTCATTGCTCAAATTTCCTCATTTACGAGGAGAAGATTTCAGGTCTGAAGACCAGAATGGCTCGAACACATTGGACAAAGTCATATAGAGCTGAAAGTTGGCGGTAAAACATCCAAAAGAAGAAATTTAGTGCAAAGTAGTAATCACCTGACTGACTACTCAGGGGGGACAGTAGAAATATGCTGCGCAGTGTACAGCAGAGCATTGTCGCGTAAACAGGATGAGAACAGCACGAAAGCATTTCGGTATCGCGTAAACGCAGCTTGCACGGAATTCATTTCATATCGGATTGCTGAGGCCAATCCGGTATGGAAAGCAATCCGGTATCGTGTAAACGCAGCTTGCACTGAATTCATTTCATATCGGATTGCTGAGGCCAATCCGGTATGGAAAGCAATCCGGTATCGTGTAAACGCAGCCTATAAATACATTGAATGTTTGTCTTGGCTAGAAACAAATATGACGTAAGTGCGTGGCATGTAGTCCTACTGCAACCTACAACAACATGATCTGGCGCATAAGCAAACAGGTGGCTTGTTGGCTGACATAAGTACAGTGAAGGCTCCTACACCCCCAATCTAAACGCCATCACCTAGAGTAGAGAGTGCGTTGCAAGAAACAAGACTCACCAAATAGTCTACCAAGACTCGCATAATGACCTGTCTTTTACAGCGAAAGGAACTCATTCGACATCACAAGAAACGGACTTGAGTCATATGAGCATATTCAGAGGCCACTCAGATATATACTGCTGTTCCCTTGAATCTGCTTATTGAGCATTGTCGATTAACGACAATTTTCTTCAATCATGGAAGACAAATTTCACCAATGGCACTTAAGCGCTGACGTCAAACGCATGTGCTCACCAGTCAAGCTGGATGTGCAATCAATACGTTCCAACTTTAATGAAGCAAACAGCTGACGTACCAAGTGCATAGGAATCACGCAAGGAAAGTCAGTGCCATTCTAGTTTCGGATGTTGTTGCTCGGAGACTGGATTATGATTGAAAAGCTGCCATGCTTTATGTATCTACGACCGACGTGAGAACGTTTAGCTACAGGTAACTGGCGTCAATACAGTTCAAAAGCCACTTTGGCAAATTGGCATCCAGCAAGGCTCAGCTTTAAAGCCATTGCTTTTGAAGTGGGAAACGGCCACCGTACAGTCAGGCTTGTGTGTGCGGTTTGGCGATCCAGAAGTCAATGAGGATTGCTGGCCACCATTCAAATGAGTACGGTTTTACAGAAAGGTTAAGAAGGAAAACACTGGAATATTTAAATTTTTCAGGACATACTCTAATCAGTTCTTTCAGCTGATCTGCAGATTCAAAACAGATTAGCTTACGGATTTAATTGCTTCTGATATGGTCAGCATGTTGATTCGAATGATAGAATAAACAGTAGCATCGGGACATAAATGTTTTGGAGGATATCATGGGATTGTCGTTTGAGACGCCATGGATCGATTTGCATTTCAGTCCAAAAGCGGTTAAGTATCACATACAAGATTAACTAGAGATCGTGGCCAGGAAATTCCTTTTTGTCCGAATAACTTGCGATCCGGATTCGAAACCGCTTATTCTAATAGCTTTGGACAAACCGATCATTATTGATACCAATGCACCTCTCTTCAGGCAATATACAAGCAAGCTATATGTAAAGAAACTAGTTTGGCCTTTCCGCGTTGCTGACATACGGTACTAAAAGCTACTAAATAATGCTGTGTGCCAAAGATTTCATTATAAAAGTCTCTTGAAAACACAAATTTTGAAACCTGTGTAGCCAAAATTCAGGAATATCCAATACAAGCCCATCTTGCATAAGTATAAACTAATTTCTGGAAATTTGTGCCAACTTCTAAAGAAGGGTTAATGGGTTTAATGATTATTCGTTGCTGCCAGGCAACATGACAGTCACTCCCCCAACCAATAAGGGTGTGCTGCTGCGTGCAAGAGAAATCCGGATCCAAATCGGTCCGTTCCTTTTAGGATCGCGTTTACATGTGGACGGACCCAGCTTGGAACCATACTTGCGCGATACCGATAATTGGCGCGTTATTTCAATGCGAATTAAAAATTAAAATAAAAAATGAACACGACTGCGTTTGTCTTTGCTTGAACTGCTGTTGACGTTAATCATAGAAATTGTCAGCTAACATCAAAACTAGAAGGTGGCTATGAATGAGAAGCTGTTCTATCAAAATAAAGTGACAGCCTCAAAATGTTTGTTGCAGGTTAAATGGAATGAATTTGTGAATTCTGAAAAATAGAGTTCAACTGTCGTTCAACTTGCGTCCAACTTTCATCCAACTTTCGTCCAACTTTCGTCCTACAAATTGGACAATTGCCGATGCCAAAGTGAGCCAAACTGGCTGTTATTGTCAGTAACTTTTGGCAGATTTGAACAGAAGTGTCTCTATTTGATAAGCGCAAGAACGCTGCGAAGGTAAGCTGAACGAATCACGAAGAAGAGCGGACAATGGTTCCTGTGGTAAATATAATCTTAGGGGTGAATGTCCCGGCACGAAATACTGTCATAAAACTCAGTGATGTGAAATAATAACTGCGAGAACTCAGAGTAACGAAAGATTATTACACTTCGTTTTCTCTATTTACGAAGTGTAAAAGAAAAAAAAACCTGTGCGAAGAGTGATGGCCAAACTACATTATTGCGCGTGGGACCACCTTATTTCGCGTGGGGCCACCTTAGCGACAAGCCTCGGCCTTGAACATACAATGACCAACGACACATAAACTACTATTAACTCATAACATTACTACTAACGATATTCATTCATTGTTCGATTAAGACGGAAGCTTGCACTATCAGGCTATGTGGTACTGCTCAATTACATTCCCTTGCCGCCAAGCTAGGCAATTGAACATTCTAGCATTTACGGAAGCAATTTGTTTTGGCTTTATGTTCAATTTTAAAATATTTAGTTGTATGCCACTCTGAAATATATTACTGCTGAATTTATTCAGATATAGGATATAAATGTAGATATACGTTTTCTCTCCAACAAAGCAAAAGGAGAGTTTTATGATGAAAGCTTCGTGTAGACTTGCATCATTTTCCATCGATGATAACATCTATTGTGTCTGTAAATCCGGGCAAAAGGTCTTGCATGAAAATTCGGCTTTTTTCAACACGATAACAGTGATAGATAAGTTGATGAATGCAGTTCCGTCATTGGAAATATTTTTGACAGGCAGATCACCGTTCTTGCAATAGCCCTTCGAAATCTTAACTTCAATTTACGAAGTTATATGGAGTTCGGCAGAATTTCTTAAAAGTAGCATTCTTCCCTTATTTTACTTCCTATTTTGGAATTCAATGCGGAATAATTGAATCACTTGCTTAAGAACAAGATACGAGCCTCCTTATCATTTTATGAAAGCGCCCTCCACTGATTAAGATCTGCCGCACAATTCACACCCTCCAAATGACTTTTTGATTTCGCCTCTAGTGACACGGTCCTAAAATTGCCAACTTTTGAAAACGAATTTTTTTACAATCTAGATAATTTGATCAAAACATTAAAGACAACTACCTCTTCGCCGTTATCTGAGGTTTTGTGTCGATTTTGAAAAGAGAAAGTCGTCATTTACCACAAACTTTGTTTGGGAAAGAGTTACCAAGAGCATAACTGTGAATCCCTCAACTTCAGCTATAAAAATATCTAAATTCGAACAAGCACACACGATAGTTGGTACGCAGCTACCGAATTCGGTAGCGACGATGGAGCTCATTTTTTGCAACACATTTCCGTAGTAAAATTAGAGTCTTTTGATGCACCTTAGAGAATTCGTCTGGTGAAGTAAATTCTTACAGTTGAACCTTGCATTTGAACTTGCCAGCTTTCGGCACATTAGTTGCTTATTGGTTGCCATTTGAGCCACGAAAATTCCTGAGTAGATTCAAAAGTATAATGAAAAGAAACGTTACCTGTGCAATCCGTGCACATTCTTTGCTCTGATATCTTTTTTCTTGTGGGATCGTAATTTTGCGTCCTGCGACTATTCAGCGTTTAACCTGACACGATGTTTGTCGAATGGTCGCAAAACTCTGTTTCCCCGATTTCAATAGTACTGCTTAGCATAACACAGGCACTGTTCAATATAGTATGCCAATTGAATGAGCCCTCAGAAACAAAGGCTTTTTCACTCCTTCCGATAGTTTCCTTTTTACCCTCGGTAGGCTTTGCCCTTCTTTCCTTTTCGCAGGACGTCGCGGGGCCAATTGGTAAGGGCCTTTGTACCACCAGCAACCGGGTGTTTTATTGTGAATTTGGCCATTGACGGCGTGTGACAATTTCTCAAAAGTTCAACACGAGCTCTGCGATCCAGCTCTGTGACATGACCTTGTTTTTATTCCTTTTTCGCATAAATTTCACAGTGCTTTCTGCCCGTTTCTGCACGACCTGCAACCTGTGACAACAAGCCAGTCATTTTTTGTTCTGCGCAATCTGCAGAATTTCCTGTGTCCCTGGAGCGATTTGTTTAGATTCAAAGTGTCAAAATAATCTAAGACACACGATCGTACGATGATGAACGGCATTGATTTTTACTCCGACCACAATGCAAATCTCCAGGCTACAATGTTCTAGGGCTTCGGACAATATCGCCTAACAGGATTGGATAAATCTTTCCCAGCACCCGGCTACACTAGAAAAACAATGGCGGAACGATAAGACTGTCATGTCATCAAAGCTCTCCACGCAAAATAAGGCATCTAGTAATTTTATTGCACCCATTCCGAGGAAATACGCAGGTACGAGTGAAAAGTTCCATAGGGGGGTTAGAATCGTCTTGAGGAGTGAAGGCACTGCTGCGAGAGGGAACATAAAAAACTTCAAAGAGCAAGAAATTTGTGATTGGCAGAAAATGTGGGAGTGACTGCGAATGAGAGCTGCCCAGGGCCCATGTTTGAATCATTACAATATTTGAGAACAGTATTCATAACGGCAAAGAACTCGGATGTTTATAGGGAAATGAGCCCTACATGTTGTTTTCATTTGGTTAACCAAGTAATTTGTCAGGCTAGAACCTAACGAGATTCAGCGATAACAGGCTTTGTTCCCTTCAAAATTTGCCAAAAGGAGATGATATTGTCTACGAAGGCAAAGCATACATTTGTGTCTCTATTTGGGGCTATGCCACGTCCAAATCATTGTCTGGAAATCGCATGAAAAATAAGCCCCCGAAAACTCACAGATCTTAGAAAGTCATCTTGGTTGCTCGATAAAGTAGTTCAAGATTTTAGACCCAAGGCTGAAAGCCTTACATTTATCCCTCCATAAAATTGTAAACATGCCCTTCCTCGTTCATTCGATGCCAAACACCCTTACACATTCTTCAGGTAAGTTTCCACGACATATTTACTTAGAATGGGGGACACTTGTACGTGTCCATTGAAACATAGTTCCAACTCTTCCCCGAAATGAGATCCTTTCCGAAGATCAGGCTTAGGAAGCCAAGCTCTCATTATGATTTCTCATTCGAGTTGTCTTATTTACTTGCTTCTGTAGTTCTGTGCATACTGCATCGGCATCACGCCCTTAGTAAGCCTTCAACTGGCTCTGCTAACAGCAGCTCTCTGTTGAAGACAAACAAAACACGAGGCCTATGCAGTCTCACTGTTTGAAAACAAAACATTATCGTTTATCATCGATAGCAAAATCCTGTGACGATATCTTTGTATAACAGAGAGGAAATTGTGTCAGAAAACACACCGAAAATAGCCGCATCAGAATAGACGGAATTTTAGAAATACTTCGACTGAATTATGACCATGAAAGTATCTATTTGCAAACGTGTAATTAACATTTTTCGGCAAGTTTCTACTGCATGAGACGTATGATTAGAATCAGAGGTCTTCTAGTATAGTCGCTCTCTATTTACTTTGAACTCTCTTTCCTTAAACACTTGGCTCAAGTAGATTTCAGACCCGTAGCAAAAATACCGCCATAGAATAATTGTCATTTGGTTTTGCCTATTGATTTCATGATTAGCTTTTGAGCGAATCTGCTTTCCATTTGTCCGCAAAAAGTAAATAATGTTGGTAAAATGTTTTTATACAGTTGCTGCTTGTGACAACTTTATAACTTAGAGCTCTCAATGCAAGTGTTGTTCGTAAAAGCGAGTACTTTGGGGGTCTTTCCTCCAAGCTTAGTCCTTAGCCAGAGCAGTGCCGGATTTAAATAACAACAAGGGTCAGGCCTACCCTGGGTACTATATTGCTAGGGCAAGTCAGGCCTAGTTGCAGAAGAGGAAATCAGCAAGTCAGACGGAAGAGAAGAAATGCAGCAAGCCAGTTGGCAAAAACAAGTTTAAACCGAGAGAGAGAGAGAGCTATACAGAGTTTGGGATTTGGTTGTTCAGCCATGAAAAGAAGACGACAACCTTTGGCTGGATTAAATCCGATATGATATTTTATTCAACAGCAAGAGTACTGACAGAAACCCCATGCATAATCTGCTTTGAAGAACCAACTTAAACTTGAACTTGAAAATTTTTAGGAAAATTGGAAGTGCAAGCTAAGGGTACCTTAGCGTATATATTCAAAGTACTCTTCGAATATTTCCATTCGAAGGGGTGTATTTTCTTGGAATCTATAGAGCTTTCGTTTTAACCTACGCTGAAAATCTGTATAAGTTGGATTCTGATGTCGCTCGCCCCTTTAAAAAGCTTAACGCAAGCCAGACCATCGCTTTCAATTTCAAAATGTGCAATTAATACTCCTTGTATCCAGCATCTACGATGTCTAATCAAACCATGCACCTTGACTGAAAGCAACACAAATTGCTTACAATAGATTTGGTGATTGGATTTGATAACAGGAAAGCAGTACACGAAGAAATATTTAAATTTCAAGAAGTGAGATGAAAAGAAAAGAAATGAAAGGAAATGAAGAAATGTTTTGATTTAAAAACGAATTAAACACAATGTCAAGCAACTAGCATTGCGCCCGTGAAAGACGGCTTTATCAATGTCTGCTGGCATTAAATGTTTGCCACGATATCCTGTTGCGGGATTGGACATTGGAAGTCACATGATATTTGACTGACGAATCATAATACTAAGCTGCTTACCCATCCCCGAAGAACATTTGAGTGAGGCAATCAGAGCACGAAGATAAATACTCATATTTGAAAAGGTGGTTATTGAAATTTGTGATTTATTCGAAGCTCAAATAATGGATCGCAAATGGGCATTAACTGCACCATTTTGCAGTGTTTCAGAAAACATCAACTTACGTGATTTTTACAAAATGTGAAAGCTAAGACAAACTTTATACATGCAGCAACCTTAAATGGGATGATATTCCTATATCCCCGGCTTCACTTCTTTTGCGTTCAAGCAATTCTTTTGCATTTTGCTGCTTGCCTTTTGGCAACTTCTTAATGAATCGATTGGTACAAGATGTAGTCACTATTTTTACTAATGTTATCTAGCCTTTCTAACAATAAACAGTCAATGCAGCCCTTTTACGGCCTGCCGAAACAAGTTATTCGACAAGTCGATTAACACGTGCAAATGCTTACCTAAACTTCCTCCAGAAGTTGCCGACCGAGCAAGCATGGAGAAATGTTGTCCTGGCCAAGTTGTCTTCGGCACGCGCTCTTTGATGGTCGCCCCTTGATGGATGCCTGTAATCTAAGATGGCCTGATCAAGGTGACGCGAACGCAGAATGCTCACGTTGCACGGGTCCTAGAGTGGTGTTCTGAACTCACTGTCTCTTGCATACCTTGGCAAGTGGATAAAAAGGACTTCTTTTAAATTCCTTCTGCATTACACACTTTCCGCCCGGAATAAAGTCATACAATGCGATTCATTATTGTTTTTCAATTCATCAGCGGTTGTGAATCGCCGCAAGTTGACGTAGCTGCAACGGAAAGAGACGTCGGTCCCAGTGACTTGAGAGTATTTGAGGTTCTCATTAGCAAGTGGATCTCATTTGAACATGTTGGTCAAAGAAATCTTCTTGATAAAGAGCTTAGAAAAGCTATGCTTAATAGATTAACAGATAAATAATTAATCTAGCACTTTTTGTTAATATATTTATAAATGTCAGAAACTCAGGTTCCCTAATGTAGCAACAGGAGCATATCTGCGCAGCTTCAAATAATATCCAGCCACATCTTAGTTCGATGTAACATTATATTCCGAGATAATAACTCCAATTGATGCTTTACTGGCTTTAGGAGCTCTAGAAGATTTAAATGCAAGGATTCAACAAGAAGTCCACTTTTGATGTACTTTCATTTGAACTGTAATTTAAGCTACCTGCAAATTTTTGTCGTTTGCATACAAAGGGGTGAAATTAACTCACTAGGTGCAAAAGATGTATATACATATATTTGCCTTGGCTTTGCAAAAATTATCAGCCAAACATATTTGCTTTAGAAATATGGACATTAGGAAGTAAAAATTGCATTGTTTCTTTTCACATAAGCTTTCAAATAGCCAGTCCCTTTTAAAGTATCTATATGAAGCTACTTTCTTCCATACTACTCCGTAATTAGACTGGGATAATAGCCATTTATCGCGAGTGGTTTGGCACTCATGCGAAGAACTCTTTGGCATGGGTCCTTCTACTGGTAGAAGCAAAACCTTTCACCAACACTCTTGTATTTTCAAACAGTGACAAGATGTATGTTCTGCAATTTCAAGTATAATTGCCTTGCTCACTGGTTACCTAGCAACTCAACCAACCCAGCTTCGCATACCATGAAAACTGGACACATCCGGCCTTCGTCGACTTGCGATGAGAAGCAAGTTATGGTATTGGTGAAGGGTGTAATTTTTGGAATGTAGAATGCAATAACCTATTTCCTTCAGTGGAGGGAAGCGTGCGTGCTTTGATGTTATGTGATCGGAAATTTTACTTTCCTTACGATTTCCTTCATACCATTCCAAAAAAGAGACTGGTCACCTTTTGGTTGAGAAACACGCAATGCGCCAAAATAAATATGATCCGGCTATAAGGCAGCATCCTTTAGAGTGTCCAAATTGTGCCGAAACACTGGTGACAATTTTCGTATTATTGGACAAGCTGGATCGTCTTCTCATCCAGGAGTTCCACGCAGACAGAAAGTTGGCAGTAGCGGCGCCACGCTTGGTACCAAGTTCATACGTACAAGTTTATATGTCAAAAAACCTTCCAGTAGTTATTGAGACTCAAACTAACTGTCGCTATGGTGAATATCGGGACAGAAGGCCATTAACCAATTCAACTGCTGATATTAATTGTTATTATCATAACCAGTAGCATTTTTTATTTTTTGCAATACCTTTTTCTTGCCAAAAACAAGGATTGGCGTTATGAACTATTTATCAAAATAAAAAAATAAAGACTGTTTATTTTGAGAATAGAAAGATTTTCAGAGCCGGGCTACTCTAGACAAGCAATTGAAAAGTCTCGATTGCTGCAAACTTAGTCATTTCCTATAGGTAGAAGGTTGTTTCAAATCATTGGAAAGAGCATTTCCTACATTTAAAAGGGCGTTTCCTTTCATCGAAAGGGCGTGGCTAAAAAATTTGGGGCTCCGCACCGCGACCTCGCCTCGTCCCCTCACTGTTTGGTGGCTGGCGTCGCCACTGAAAGTTGGTCTTTTCATTTGATCTCTTCCATTGGAGTTCCAAGAGATGATGTGAGTGGACGCTGATTGCTCGTAACTCAGCCAATCACACGCTCTTTCTCACTGCTTCTCACTCACTTGTTCATCCACAACTGGTTATCTAATTTAAAGTTTTTGGTCATTTTACGACTTTTACATACCATGTTGAGTGTCGGACAACAAGGTTTGAAAAAGCTCTTTGCAATACTTGAGAAATTAATTATTGTCCTAAGGTTTGGATACTGGAAATGACTGGTAAATTACTTCTCTCTTTCTCCTTTGAACTTTCTTTCAAAAACTGTAGCTTAGCTGCAGAAATAAAGACACAGCGGTGTTAATTGGAAGAAGGCTACGCCCCTCCTTATGTTCGTTACGAAGAGATCTGTCTCCCCTTGCACTTCATGCCAAGGCAGCTGCCACCGGTGCTTACATGAAGTAGTTGCTCCATAGGAGGCTGGTCACACGAAGAAAAGTTGAGTGGTTTAAAGTTCACATTCTTCCTCGTCAATCAGTTTAAATTTACAAGCCAATATACTAGGCCCGTGAGTATAAGAAGCTCACAATATGCTTGTGCGCCAAGGAAATGGTGTTGAAGTGATATAAAACTCAAAAATTTCTGGAAAAACTGGATTGGCCTAAGTGCCAATTTGCTGGCGGAGATTGCATCCTGGAGACAGGTCGGTCGAAAGTGATGAGACTGCATCAAGTGCTAACTGGAGCTGCAAATGTATTTGCAAACAATGTAGCAGTTGCCACAGGAACCGTTGAAGGAAGGCCGTTCACGGTTGGTTCTCTTTTTGTAAAAAACAGCAAGACATAAATGGTCAATATCCACCACACCACATCTCATTTGATAGTTCAATGCCAAATTATAATTAATTTATTCTATAGAGTTGAATAATTGAAAATTAAAATCGATTTGCCAAGTATTTACCTCGCCAAAAATGTTGTAGCTCAATTATGAGTTATTGCAATGCTTGTAATATTCCCAAATTTAATGTCCCTAATCTATGGACAAAGTATTTGAGTTGTGCTCTACAATGAAGCTAATCATTTCCTTAATAGTAATTGTCATAAAGCAAGACAGTTCTTTTTTAAGCCATAATGATGACATTTTTATCAATCTGGTCCATTGAAATGTAATAAACATTTAAATAATATCTGAAGTCTATCAGCAGTAGAGATAAAGCTAGAGAGAAGGCATTTTCTCACAGCAGGTATGAAAAAGTGGACAATGCTTTTAAGATTAAACTCCTGCATTTATAATGTATGATTGCTGTCAAACAAAATGACAGTTTTTTGTTAAATCCTATCCTTATTATTTTTTAATTGCAAAAAATGTTTATGTTCTCTAAGATGACAAAATCAATGAAGATTAATGAATGTCCTACTAAGATGCAAGTGAAATACCTCTTTTTAACTTGAAATCTACCCAAAAATGCCTTATTAATCTGGCATTGCAAGGTTTAGAGTTACCTGGAATGAGACATCACTTGATAGAGTTCAGCAATATCCAGTTGAAATAGATCATGTTCTGCTTTTGCATCTCAGGATCTTTTTTGTATTAGAGGTTTTCACTGTTGGTTTTATGGGTATGAGCAATGAGTTGAATAACAATTGTTTACTTTTCTGGTCCTATTATAGGAAATGACACACTTTTTATAGCCAAATATAATCATTCTAATCACTTAAAATGTTATTAGATGCATTCGATTTATGATAAATATTGATGAAGCAATAGGAATCAATGTCAATATAATATGATTTTTAATAGGGACATTGCTATAATACTGGTTTTCCTAAAACAACCAGCCCACTACAAGGAAAATCAAAACAGCGTTAGCCTTTAAAATGTTTGAAAAAGAGACTTATTGGTTTTGAAATTTGACTCAAGCTTTGTACAAATATTGCTCACAAAAATGCCTTTAAATAACCAAACATCTTGACTTTTGAAGTTTTTTGTAATGAAGGTTTACTGGTTACCCTGCTTGATCTACAAGCTTGTTCTTTTTCTACGAAAGATTGCTTTTTCACAAGAACATATTAAGGCTTGTGGGTCCCTTCCATGGCTCAATTAACCTTGCATTTTCAAAGTTTGTTATTTAACATAAAATTGGAACTAGCACAAAATCCAGTTAATAATAAAAATCCAGGAAGCTCAGTGTGTGTAATGCTTTTCATAACCGTGTAACCTTGTTCTATATTTCAACCTAAAATCAGAGCATTTAGGTTAAGAGTTTTGATAATGTTAACTCATTACAGGATGATGATTGTTTTTGTCATTTTCAAAGTCTATGTTGAGTTGCTTATATTCTAGTTAACATGCACATTCTGAGTTATAAACACTTAATTTGTTTACCTTATGAACATTACTCCACTTGTGAAAGCTTTACTGCTAGAAAGTGGATTTTTTTCCCTTATTACCATTCAGTATATCTCAACTCTCTTACTTTTTGTTACTTTTCCTTACTTTTGGGTTTTGCAAAATCAAAACCAATAGATTATTAAAACAACAGCATTGCGTTAACAACATAATGTTTTTGCCATTTCTGATAAGCAAGCCTGGATAAGGTCATTTTTAAAGTACAAATGTAAAGTATATATTTTTCTTTTGTATTTATTGTTTCTTAAAGCCATGCGAAAGTCGACGATTCTAGCTGGCTGCGAGTTCAATATATGTCTCAGTGTGCACTGTGACATCAAAGATGCTATATTGCAATTTGCAAAGGAAGAGCTGGACTTTTGCAAGGTATTGTGGGAAAGAAAGCTGCAAGTGCAAAAAGCGACATTGGCATCGCACTTTCTAAGTCCGGTGGAATAAACTATATTGTTTCTTTTGTTTTGTATTTTATCTAATTTATTGTGTGCTCTTCTCAGGCCTATGGATCTGGTTATGATGTTGCTGTTCTTGATGGGGATTTTCAGAGGGTGCAGATCCTTTCTGATTATACTCAGAGCAGTGACTGCATTGTCAGATGTGTTGCATGCAGTGATGGCAATGGAAAGGTATAGTTAGAAAATCTCAAGTCCTTTCATGAGATATTACCCATCACTAGCTCAATGCTCACATGGCTCCTCTTGTGCAAACTATTGCTTGATATAAAGTTGTGTAATGAGCAAGAATAAGCTAAGATATACTCTTTCTAAATGAAATAGAACATTTGGTGATACATATAGTGAGTACAATCAAGTTGATAATGCACATAAAGAATGCAGAAAAATTCAAGTGAAGCTAAATGATTTTTTATGTATACAGAGTGAAATGTCATGGAGGTCAGGGTTGTGCCTAAGCAACCAAAAGCTCCTGTAATCAGGTTTGCCCATGTGCTGATGACATCTCAAGCAATCCCTTGCTTCAAACAAAGGCCTGAAACCTTTGCAGCAATATTTTGTGTAGCTATTGTTAAAATTTCAGTTTTTTAATCAAAAATTGGACATTTATTCACCACCATAGACACTTGATAAATCAAAAAACTTTTGATAATTGAAACAATTTCTGGAAAGAGCTTAAAACGTTTAAGGTGTGAGTTTTTAATAATTAAATAGTATCATATATGCCTAACAGATAATACACTTTCTAAGACTCAAATAATCTAGTGTTAGTTTAATTTTTTTATTGTATGTTATATAAATCCTAGATTGCTGCCTCATTTGGGAGCAAAGTGGTTATTTTTGAGCCAGAAGCATTACATAGCAAAGCTAGTGACTCGAGTAAGGTAAGATCAATGATTATAAGAACTGGCTTGTTCTTTGATTCTCTTTGTTTATGGTATTGATAGGCCTGGCTATTAGAGTTTCAGGGGATGCATGAATAACTCCATGTATAATGTACAGGAGAGCCAAGTTTTGAAAAGATGCATTCATTCCAAGAAGATCCATTTAATCCTTTTGAACAGTTTGCTGAGGGCCAGTGATTGCTTTCTTCAAGCCTAGAGATGATCTAGGCCAACCGCTTTTCTCCATTCTCTTAAAAGTCAGTGCCTCTGTTTTTAGTTACCTCCAAAGTACTCCAGACTCCTATTTGGTAAATTTGTGTTTTTTGAGCCACTCTATGAGCTCACTTTTCCTCTTGGAGTGTGAGTTCTGACTCATGCCTTCAAAACAATAGTGGCTCCATTTGTTTTTAATTGTTCTCTTCGTATTGTTAACTGATTTCTTATAATCAATATATCTTAAAACATTGTAAACATTTTATCTGTTAATGATTTGAACACAAAGTCGTCGTTAACTCATAATAGGGGTCTCTGAAACGACTTTCTTATTCCAGAGGCTACCTTTCAATTGGACAAAAGTTCACACTATTTCATCATCAAGTGAAGTGTTTACTATTTGTATCGATAAAGATGGTGAGTTGCAGGACGCTCTTTAGAGTGATCGCTTTGAGCAGAGCTTATTGTAGCATTTATTTCAGTTCTTTAAAGCGTGAGTATATGATTAAGTGTTTCTCTCTCAACTTGACAAACCAAAGTGATGTAAGAACACTCTTTTGTGCCCGAAGTTGCTCGTTTTGCCCAAGTTAGCTTCACCCGAGCGGCAATGTGCATGAAATTTTCTTATCGAGGTTTTGTAGAAGCAACTTATCAAGATTCTCCCGAATCCTTCAAAGTCAACTCGTAATTGTTTGATTGGGTTAAAGCTTAAACGACCGATTTTCCTAGTCGTTGATACAAAAACCAGCGAGTTAAGATCAATCAAAAGACTGAAAAATGTGAAGATTTTATTGATAAACAATTTTGATCTGAGAAGTGACTCTTTGTCACTGGGTTCAGATTATTTGGCCCGTTATGGCACCTGAAGTGTTTATATAAAAAGCCCTGTGCACTGTGCATAATAGTTATTTGTTTTCAAAAGGAATGAGTGTTTTCAAGCATTATTGGTCATGGAGCCCGGCGAACTGAAAGTGCCCAAAAGGAAAGCAAAGTGCTTAGAATAGATTTGTGTGGAAATGCAAGGAAGTGTCTCAAGTCAAATCAAACACACTTCGACGGTTCAAATTGTGACATAGTTGAATGTCACATTGCCCATAATATCAAGATTGCTTTTAGTTATCCATTTGATGAACTCCAGGGATAATCTCAAGGGGGTAAACAGCAGCACTTAGCTACCGTGTTAAAGATCCAAGCTCGGTTGACTTGAGATCCAAGTAATGACAACCTTACAAAATTTATTCATCACCAAGTTGTCTCTGCAGTGACAAAGTCTTGGGTTTCACCCATGAGCTACTAATGCAAGCATAGCGAGATGTTTTAAAAGCCGGCTTTCTTATTTTTTGTTGAAATAATCCCGAATGTAGCTCACTAGTTGACCTAACCATACCAGGAAATTTCAGTGGCAAGAATGATGTACAACCAAAGGTCTATTGTCGGGAATATGAATTTATACATATCCCTTCCTGTAAAATGGGCTGCAGCCATGCACTTCCAACATAAGGCATAAGAGTAGACAATCGAAATACTGCTATTTCAACTTGTCCCAACCTCCTTTATTTTGAGGAGTCTTTGGGGATGCTGTTTTCTCGATGTTTTTCGTTGTTCCACAGGCAAACGGCTTCTTATCGGCAGCGACCACATTAGCCTTTGGAGATGTTTCGCCTTCCTATCTGATGACGTCAATGGCAGTGTTTGGGAGAGCGTCTGGAGTAGAAGGTTCGTGTTCAACTAGCCAGGGAGCCCTTTCCTTCCACTTCTTTCATTATACCAACTGGCGTGCTCTTCATATAACTCGCTGCTTGGTACGATGAAAGTTGCTATGATAACCACTGATGTGGTTGTATCCCACTCAAGAGACACTCTTTTAGCCATGCACAATCGAATCTTCAGTCTGTTCGCTCTGTATGCTGATAAAGAACCTGGCTTAATTGTCTTTTTGAAACATCAACATCAATGAGATTCAACTAATGTGGCGTTGGTTCAGCTGTCAATTTCCTTTCGAGATAATTCTTGAACGGAATTGTGTCCAGAATTCTTCTTTAACCAAAGCTACCTTGTACTTATATTCAAGTTGAATTCCTGTTGTTTTTCGTTTCGCCATCACACGCTTGTTCCCCTGCTAATCCGCATTTTAGAGTCTGTCTTCGAGTCTAAGACGTTTCCACTGCATTTTTAGTTAGTGTGTTGGCCTGCTACTAATACCAATCCATTCTTTCCTGCAGAATGGCAACACCCGTTAGATACATGGAATTCTCTCCGGACGGTCACTATTTTGCGTCTGCCGGAATGGTAAGTGGAAAGCGGCATCCTGAGTTTTGATTGGTGCTCTATGGTTAAGTGTTGTTTGAACAAGGACCGTCTTTGCCTGAGCTTGGAGTGGAAATTCTGGCTTTCATACTGCATAACTAAGAAATGAAGTGATTGTAGCCTTTCGCAATTTCATTGTCAAATTACATCTTGTTGTTATATTTCAACTAGTGTATTCTTCGTTTCGTTCTACAAAACAAGGCGCAATTTTTGGTTCTCAGACTTCGTAGTCTATAATGACATTCTTACATTTGTGATCTTTCACTTGACCCTGATCACTATACAAGCTGCTTTCATTTTTAGGGCGATCGAATGGTGAAAATCTGGTTCCAAGCTTCAAAAGGTAAGGTCAAAACCTGATTTATACAAAATGATCGATTTTTGCCAATTTTCACAAGGAAACGTTTAGGTTTAGTATTTAACATGTTCAAAATTGAATTTGGACCGAGCTCTTTTCGAAAAGTTCTTGGTCTCATCAAGGCAAACCTCGCTATTCAACATGTGTTTTTTGAAAATCGTTTTGGGGATTTACCCAATTCTATGGTCTTTCAATCAAACAAACGCACCATTGGTGGACTTTCAACCATTTTTGCTAGCATCGACTTGCATACAAAAGTAACTGTCTTTGACGAACCCTCTTCTGCTTTTCAGCTACTTATATTCTACCCTCAAAATCAAGCACTCGATGACCGACGATTTCCCTCTTTGAAATTGCTTGCCTTTGCTCACGCCAGGTTGTAGTGCAGAAATGAATCTTGATGACGTGACGTAACTCACGAACTGGCTTGCGAAACTGCCGGGTGATCCCATGACTGCACTCTACATTCTTATTGTGTAACTTTGCATTTCCACACGCAGTTACTAATAGTTTTATAATAGCAATTCACAGCACTGTCCCATAAAAGCATTGCTATTGGGAAACTTCGGCTTTAACGAGTCATTTTCTGGTAAATGTGCAGGATATTTCAGATTTGTAGTTGAGTGCCTTTAGCTTAAATCCATTTCCTATTTGTTTGACGCCTTGTGGCTTGGGCTCTCTTACGTTGCAAATGAGAATTAGGCCTTTCTTTCAAAGAGACATTTGTTTGTATAAACATGCAATAGGCTTACAATTTTTTTCACCAAAGGGTCAGTTAACCCAGAATCCACTAATTTCAGACTTTTATTATCTTGTCAATATTTTGTGTTAGTATTTTCTTTATTATTATATGTTTTGATTGAAGCGGCCCTAGTGTTATGTACACAAATGGTTTCCAGACTTGTTTCTGCTTTCCGCTGTGCATAATAAGGCTCTTGTGTATTGTTTTCCCTTTTGATTTATGAAGTAGGCTGTTCATGCTAAGATCTGTGTAGTTTGGGAGATGCTTCGCCTATTGATTTTTGTTTTGGTCTCAAATGCACTTCTCGACTTTAAAGATTTCAGGACACATTCTTAGACCTTCTACTACCTTTCTTGAGTTAACCAAATCAAATTATCAAATTGGTAATTATATTGAAAGTACAAAGACTAGTGTAGCAAATATTAGAACATCGCAGAAGTAACACTTTGTGGCATCATGCATTTCAATAACAACACTTGGAAAATAACACTTTCCACTTCCCCTTTTGTGCAAGCATAGGTGCGCTGTCTCTGAGGGAGGATGGATGGTGCAAATGGGGAATTCGGTTAAACTGGAACAATACCGTAAATCCTCGAATTAGCCCCCTGGGGGCTTAGTTATTTTTGATATTTTTGGATGGGGGCTTATTCGAGGGGGGGGGCTTATTCGAGGGAGGGGGGGGGGATGGTTGTTATAAAATTTCCTGAAACATGCCACATAAAAAGATAATTTTTGAATTTTTTTTCTTTTCATAATATAAAAAATAGCCTAAGTATAAAGTAGCATTTGATGAAATCATTAACAAAAACATAAATTTTTGCGGTAATTCACTAAAATGCACCTCAGGAGTAAAAAATCAACAAATCGAGGGGGGCTTATTCTAGGGGGGCTTATTGAAAATTTGTAGTTCTAGGGTGGGGCTTATTCGAGAGGGGGGGCTTTTTCGAGGGGGGGGGGGCAATTCGAGGATTTACGGTATACAAGTCGGGAGGAATCCCGGCTTTAGATGAGCAGGAAATTGCGTGCGAACTGAGATCAAAGTGGAAATCTGGACTTTTTGTTTTCTAAGCTCCCTTACAAAATAATTCGTCGGTTTTGCTTCCACATACGAGTTGAACGAGACACTTTTATTTCCCCGTCCTTGATTTGTAACTTTTCCTCCTTTTAGCCGTCCATCACCATAGAGACGGAAAGAAGAGCGGTAAACAGGCCAGCCAACAACAACAGCAACACCACAAGCGGCTCCACATGCGCAGTGAAAGATACAATTTTATTTACATTTTGCACCCGAAGGCAGTCACCGGATTCTCATGGAGACAGAAGAGCAAGCGAATGCCATTGTAATTCACCCTTAGCCAAGCACTCTTTTGTTCTAAACATTCCTTCAAAGTGGATTGAGCCTATGATTGCCGTATTCAATCTACGCTCTACAATAAGCCGGCTTTATAAGACGACTCGCTGACACTGCAAACGAGTTGCTTAATATAAATGACCTCATTTCAACTAGTGATCTATGGCTTCACACGTTGAACAACTGTATCTTTGAACATGGCTGTCTTTGTGTTACTCCGTGAAGCCTAGTGCGAATTTTTTTCTAATCTTTTGTATATTTCATTTTCCGCTTGTTGGTATCAAGTTTGAAGGAGCTCGTCTTGTTTGGCTACACTCAATAAAACGTGTATGTTTGGCCCTATCTGAACCTGTGCAAGCGTGTCAGTAAACGCAGAGTTGTCATCGACACATTTTGCTGGGTGATGTGTAGTTCCCTCGAAACCTGCGTGGTGCTCTAGAATTTCCATTCTTCTACAGGACATGTGTTTTGAACGTTCTGCTGACGTCATGTGCCGACAACGTGTGCCGCATTTGGGCAGAAACGGTGAAACAGCGGCCAACGCATACCATTGCATCAATGCCGTCTGTCGACCAAAACAAGCCTCGTTTGCAGACAGATTTGGTGGCTGATGAAGAGGCACGGAAGGATTTTTCACCAAGAAGTAGCTCGGCATCTTTGGCGGACATGGCGGATGGAAGTGGAGATGCGAAATTGAGTGCCTATGCCTACAGGTACTGGCGTGCATTTGAGTGTGCCACCGTCCTTGTGTTAATAGGTGCCCCTACCTAGCCCCTTCTCATGCCCACTGTACCCTACACGGCGGAAGAAAGCTGTTATAACTCGAAATAATTTAGCCTAGTCCTGTTCTTCAACTTGGAGATAGTAGTCATCTCCAAAGTTGTCAACAGTTTTGCAGCCATTCTCTTTGATCACGGCTTCATATCGCAAGTAAATTCACCAGAGCTTTCCGTTGCATATCCGCATTGACCAGCTGCTTTCTCGTAGACACCACATCATCTCGATGTACCATTTTCATTTGGCTTCGGTCATAAACCCGACCGCGGACATCGCCTTGCTGTCCACCATCCCGACCGGCTCTGTTTTCGGCAAGAGTTTTCAGCTGCAGTGGCTAAACAACAAGGAGATACAGTTCACGACGTCCTACGAGCTGTTGACGAGCGGCTACTTGAACTCTGATAAGCAGGACGAGGACTCGATGAACGAGGAGGAATTCGCAGTGCTAAACGATATGGAGTACGACGGCGAGATGGAGGCCAACGAAGATACCATCATCGAAGAGAAGGATGACGTCATCAGATCTGATGGTAAATCATTCTCAATTATCGATTGTTTCAATTCCGAGATTCACGTTTTAGTTATTGATTACTATGAATTACTATTGATAATAACTTGAGTGTCATTGGTCAAGCTTAAGTATCGGCTCTCTCTTTGCTGGATGTATCTCTATCGCCAATGCTTTCAAACGATTCATTGAAATGTATCCAAGACCCTTTACTCATCTTGGATCTGTAAATCCTTTCTCTAAAATCTTCCCATCAATATATCATTCTGTCTAGCTTTTGATTATTTTTCTCTCCATTGATAAGGCCCATTTCGATAACAATACCCCACTTGTCTTTATACCGCTTTATACTGAAATGCCGATACAAGCAAGTTTCAACCATTGAATTTTTGCTCTTTCCCACTGCCCGGTTACACTGACTGCCTGCTTTTGAACGTGCAGATGAGGACAATGACAGTGGCTTCGAGATCACACCTCGGATGACACCCGAATCGAGGTCGCCCTCGACAGCATCCACGATCTCTTACAATCCATCCATCAGCTCCATTTCTACTTCATCAAACGAGAAGTCCCTGGAAGACCAGAGCCAAACCAAGAAGAAAGGGATACCCGTAACCATTAGTGCTCAGGTAAAGAATTATGAAGCAAGAACTGAAATGTTTTCTAGTCATTTTGTATTTTATTTCCCACTTCGTCTCATCTAAGTTTCTCCTTTCAACTGCGCAAGATAAGAGAACTAAGGTCCCTTGTCTATTTTTCCTTTTTATCGTATTTGGGTGTATAAAATATTGATTTCGAACTTTTCCAGCGGCTTGCTTTTGTTTATTCCTATGCTTAATATAAACAACAAGTTTAACTTGTGTGATTGTGTGACCAATTACGACAAGTTAGACTGCAAAAGCGATTAATGTTGCGAGCTGGTTTGATGTAACACAAATTTTGTATTTCAATAAGGGTATTTCTTGCCCCTGTGTTTTTCATTTGATTATTCGTTATTGAGCGGTTTTTTGCTACGATAGGTGAACCAGCTCCTGCGAGAGTGGTGTACTACTGGCGATACACTTTTCTGCATTCACCCAGTTGATGGCTCGCTGCTAATATGGCTTATCGACTACCTAGACGACTTTACAAGTGCATTCTATCGACAACCGCAAGTGAGTTTCGCCAGTCGAATCCCTGCCGCATTTACGGAAGCTGATGCACGCAGCCTTAACTGGACAGGCACTTTTTACAACAAGAATCTCTCGAGACTGATCAGTTCTGGTGCGAAGATCAATCAATCTTTACAGCTTGGGAAGATCCTCACTGCGGGAACAGGCTCTCAAAAAAGCCTTGCAGCTGATCTTGCCTTGACGCACATGTTTAACTTTTTAGTCTCCGCGCATTCGGATGGAACTCTAAATCTTTGGCAGCTCACATTCTCAGATGTTACGAACTTCATTGGTATCGCCAGTGTGACGCATTTGCGACGAAACTGCGGCCCGCGCTTTGTTACCTCGTTGCTAGCAACACACCCGATACTGCCACTAGTCATAAGTACATCGCAGGACCGTGGGTTGGGGAAGGCGGATAAGAAGGGCGAGATGAGAAAAAGCTGCTCTGTAGAATGTGCGAGCGAGCTGATGCTGTGGAGATCTGACCTTGTGGGTCCACTCTCGCAACTCGGTGGGGTCACTGAGACGGCCAGGATCTCTTCGAATGACATGTCCAACTTCAACCACGTTGCTTGGTTTCCCCACTTGTTCGAGCATTCCCTCGTCTGCTTACCAGGCCCCGATGGAACAGACTTTCTCCCATGCACGCCTTGCGCGTGTTTCGTGACGTCGTCCAATCAGGGCCTCCACCTTCACCAGGTCGTTCTGGACTCCAAGGCCTTGCTCGCGGCACTCACGTCCAAGAAAGCAACAGCAACCAACCTGAATCGCGAGAAGCTCTCCGAGCTGATTGAAAGCGAACAGAGCGGGGCAAAGTCGACCTGCATCATGCCCATTGGCAATTTAGCCGACGCGCAAGAGCTTTCTGGTGTCAAGTTTCTGCATGTCTTTACTGACAAAGCGAAGCCGAAACACACCGAAGAAGCAGCAAGCGAGGAGGCAGTTAACGAGAAGTCGCAATCGAAAGAGGCGCGGCTGCATCAGTCAAAGTGGGGGCCACTCTACATTGTGGCTATTTCAGTTGATTCGCAAGGGGACCACGTGTTGCGGGCGTGGGCAGTGAACCCGGTTACTGACGGCCACTTCTCCCCGATGACGCCTTTATCGTCAGACAGCAACTCGTCCCAGTTCTCTCTTAGTCCATTGATGACGTCGAGGCATCAGCATGGGATTTTCACCACCAAATGCTTGGAGACGAAGCAAATTTGCATGCAGAAGTTGCCCCTGCCTGAGGGGGTCACCCCATTGATATTCTCTCCAGCAACCGACATACCCAGCTCGTCATGCCAGAACCCCTCTTGTCCGTCTGCATTCTGGTTCACCGTTACGTCATCTGACAGCTTTCTTCGATTTTATTCAATGAAGAGAAATGATGAATATAATGATGCAAAGGAGCAAGCATTCGAATTCGTTTGTAGTGAGTACGATCTCCGTGCTTCAAATGAGAAGAATTCAAGGTGCTTGCAACTGCGCACGCGCATTCGTTCAAACTGGCTTGGTTGTCAGTTAGCCTAGATCACAAGGAACCAAGAGTATCAGTGTCTGTTTTGGAAAATGAGAGCACGGGTGGAGATTCTTGGAAAATCGAAGACACCGTTGAACTTCCGTATAAGCTACCCGCCAACGTCTTGAATGATCCTTCGCGCCTTGATGACCTCCCCATTGGCCTAACTTGGATGTCTCTTGAGAACGGTGCCTTCATTCTCAGCGCAGCTCTGAGCAACTCAATCTACATTTTGCGTCAGCTGAGAACTTCAATAAACCCACAGAGCGTCTCATCCACGTCATCTTCAGTGTCCGTCGTTCGGTGGAGCCTTCTCAACACCATCGACCTTGGTGACAAGGTCATGAATACCATCACGTGGACGCGAGAAGGCATGCTATTGGTTGGTGTGAAGAATGAACTCAGAGTGTATTCACAGTGGGAGGTGATGAATACGGAAAAGGACCCCAAGGCAAAGAGGGCTGAGGAAATAGACGAGGTGAGGCCGCCTTCGCGTTTTGCCGAGGGCTGGTGTAATGTATTCATCTAAACAGGACTTTTAATCAGTGATTTACATAGGAAGGTCGGCGTAGTGTAGTTATAGGGGTGTCCAGAATTTCGATGGCCAGAATTTCCTTTGGGTGTGGGTTTAAATGCTATTAAAGATAGACGACGATAATGATTGATAAGTTCATCTGTCCGTGTTTTGTTTGTAGAGCGAAAGAAATCTGCTGTTTAGTGACAATATTCTGTACCGAGCTGCCAGCGCGTCGGCCGTTCTCCCTCAATACCACCCGAAGAACCTCATCGCCTTAATGAATATGGGCAGAATGAGAAGAGTGCGTGCCATTCTTTCTCATTTGGTGAGTCTGTTTCCTGTTCACTCTTTTTATATACAATGTGAGGCTCGTATACACAAACTGGGTAGAGTAATGAAATGGCTTCTGCCATATTGTTGATTAGACTAAGGAAGTAATTTCTATCGCCATCTGTGTAAAATCTACTACATTGTCCGCCTTGGTAGCATTGAGGTCAAGCTTCAGTCTGCGTAATAATACTGTATGTTATGTCTAATAATATCCAGCTCTGTATAGTCTAAGACGCATTTTGGAATCAAAGTCTTACCAAGGGTATTTGGGTTTTAAAAGGGATTTCAGTGTTAATTATTTTCCTCCAGAGCTTTCTTGACAACACCTTTAGATAGCAAATTTAGACACTTTAATTGTTGGTATGATTAAGTAAAAGATAGTGCAATGAAGTTGCTTGCTAAATCGTCTTGTTCTTCCGCAATGGGTTTGCATTATAGACAATGACTACTATTGCTAATATTTCAAATCTTGTCTTGCAGGTTAGATGTGTTGCGGGGCGTGAGGCCGCAGACGAAGCTGCGGAGGCAGGTGACATGATCAGAACGAGGTCAAGAACGCTCTCGAGGACTCAAAGCTGTTTGTCTTCGACTCACATGGACTCAAACATGGACATCTCCGAGGCTGTGGAGGAGACTCCTGAGATAAACATTATTCCGCCCTTGCCGCTTCACTCGTTGATTGCAGCAGATAAAGACGAGAGTGGAGCTCTGCAACAAAATGAAGAAGGTTGTCGGTTGTTTGCCTTTTAAATTGAACCTATAGTTTAAGGGTGTTGGAGGCAGCCAGTTCTCGACTTTATGTAATTTCTTTAGAAAATGCCTTGCCAACTCAATAAATTTCGTGCTGGTTATTACAATGACTCAAGAATGTTAATGTGAATATACAATTCACCCGTCTCTCAAGATCCACGACTTTGGCCAACACTTCCCCGATTTTATTTCAATCACTTTGTGAAAGCCTCGATTTGTTTATGATTCTCAAGCTGATTTGCTCCAAGGTACGTCACCAGATGAGTCCCAGGCCCCGGTTGAGACAGACTACAGCTCGCTGTTTGACTCAATGCCAAGCTCGCTCGGACATCAGCAGCTGGATGCGAACTTGGCAAGTAAGGCGAAGGGCACTGGGATGTCGAAGAGTGCGGTTTACTTCGGTCTAGCTCAGGCCCAGCTACTGGCGCACGTTTTGACCCGGCGCCAGCTGCCTGGACTGAACAGCATCAACCAGCTCTATCTGCTGGCATTGGCGGACACAGTAGCATCAACAAACATGGATCTGGAAACCGGGGACCCGCAGGAGAGAGGACTGAATTTCGCCCGACGGGAGACACACACTGGTACAGTGATCTTTAGTTTTTGTGAGGACTCTTCCCCGGTCTTACGCGCTCTAATTGCAGGGATAATGCGAAATCACTAATCGCAATGTGCCGTTTCCTGTATTTTCTCCGGCAAATAATGAAAAGATCAGGTTGTCTGGCGATGTACATAAAAAGAAATAGAAAGTACATAGAAAGTACATGATGAAATATAGATTTGCCGAGGTTTTAGACTCCCTCGAGGCAGGGCATATAATAGTGGGCCTACATGCCACCCCAATACTCAAAGTGAATTAGATTCTAGCTCAATCCAGAAATTCGTTACATGTTGTGGTGTAAACTGATCTGAAGACTACAGATAGGCTTGCTAATCAGTTCAACTTGCACATGAGTGATCAGTTGTGAATATCTCTCATTGAATTGAATATCTCATTAAATCGAATACCCCACTGAATCTAACATCTCGTCATATTTGCGTGTTCATAGAAGGCTAGAACGCTGTTTATAAGGTGGGAGCGCTCCAGTGTGGTTTGTGAGCGCCTACTTACGTTATCGCAATTATTAAAACCTAGATCAGCACAAACTGGCATTTTGTTTGATTTTCTTTGCCATTGTAGCTTTGTATATGAGTAGCCCATATCATCTATTTTTGTACGCCCACTATTTCATTTCTAAGATTTTGAAAAATTTGAATCTGTCATGCACAACAATGTTTTTTGAGTCGCTTATGTTGCTGCATCCCTCATTTTTAGACGAAAAGTTGTCGCATTGGGTGGGTGGAGGAGGCTACGCAACGACAGGAGCAATTGGTGCAACCGCTGGCAGCGGAGGAGATGTTGTTGATGATTGTGGGTTGAAGTTCTTGCTGGCCATGCGTCAACACACAACACTGCTGCGGTCTCTGCCCCTGGGCCACAGGGCTAGCCTCGATAACAAGGTGTCCCCTTAATACACCCCTTTCAAGTATATCGTGTATATCGAGTGATATGACTTTTATTATATTTTACTTGCAAAATGCAAGAATTGCAAAGGTGTTTTAGTGTACAGTACTTGGAATGATTTTACCCCAAGTTACCCTTTCTACTTCAACAAAATACAGGAGTCAAACTGAATATTATTCGGGGTTAGCGTCCTGAAGTATTCTACAAAGTACAGGACGAGAAAGAAACACCTTGCATTTGCTTTGCATCCGTTTGAATCGCCTTCGTCTCTGTTTTTGCCAGGGATTGCCATCTGCGAAGATTGCGTGGGCTTTTCACTCTGACTGCCAGGAGGAGCTTCTTGCAATGGTACCTGGGATGCTGCGTGGCGAACCCAACTGGAAGGAGATGAAGGCGCACGGCGTTGGCTGGTGGGTCAAGAGCAGCGACATGCTCAAGCGGCTCGTTGAAAAGGTTTGTCACTAGCAAAGCAATGTAGTCTTGGTTGCTGCGGGGTATGATGATTTCGTAGCAAGGCAATCGCCAATGAAGAATACGAAACGCGTATAGTGCCCTTTCAGAGAGGGGACTTAGCCCGGAGGATTTCCTCGCTATCACCTTCCCTTGTTCTCATCTGGCACGTGTTAACTATGTCATGGGCAGCGGATTAGTTTCCAAATCACTGATCGAGCCTCTAGTTTTCACTGTACAGCTCAGCATCTAGAATGTCTATCTACCCATGAAGGAGAAGAAATAAAAAGTTTGCACAAATGCTTGAAGTAGAGCAAAAAAATGCGTATTTGGAACAGTCCCGATGCATTCTGAAGAGATCAAATAAAGATCTCTCAAGGAAACTGACTACTCAATTGATTGCAATTGAATGATGCAGTAAATATCGCTGTTGTGTGGTGCCACAGTCGTATTTCAATACACATTGGCACAATGAGCATGGAGAACCTTGGTGGCTGATGCTCGGGTTCTGAAGATGACTTAAAAAGAACGTTGTACTTGTCTATTAGTTCATTTTGATGCAGCTCTAGATTTCTCATAAAATTGCAAACCATTTGCTAAATAGGTCCCATCTTAACAAAAGTATCATTTGTTTTTACAGCTGGCAAAGGCCCACTTCCAGATAAGGCAGGACCCCCTGGACTGTGCAGTGTTCTACCTTGCATCTAAGAAGAAAACTTTGCTCTGTGCATTGTACAGGTAATTGGCAGAGGCGACATTGCTCATTTGTATGTGTACTATCAGGGTGTAGTGCCAATCTTGGATTAGTGGCGATGCTTTTGATAAAGATGGGGCTAGTAGTTTTCAAATCTAGCCAGGGGGCTTACTTAAAATCAAAAGCTCGAAAGGCTTTATGTATTCTTTAAAGACAGGCACATTTCATAACAGTTGCTTTTGAAAAGTATTCACATATTTTAAGGCGCTAATGCCAACTGCCATTTTGTGCTGTGAATGTTGTGTTTTCAGGGGTCGCAATCTGTTACGTGTTACGTGTTACGTGTTACGTGTTACGTGTTACGTGTAACTGTCAGTTTTCTTGCATTTGTAATGCTTGAGTCGACGTAGCAGCCGTGCCATCATGGTTAGTTTCCACTTGTAGATCACTGCGAGATACAAAGATGTCGACTTTCTTTGGCCACGATTTCACAGAGGACCGATGGAGAAAGGCTGCTTTGAAGAATGCCTATGCCTTGCTCGGCATGCAGAGATTCGAGCATGCCACTGCCTTCTTTTTGCTTGCAGACGCTCTTTGGGATGCCGTTCAGGTTTCTATCGCTTTCGTTCAAGTTATATTTAGTTGAGTTGTTTATGAGCCTTTCCATTTTATTGCAAACCCATAATACTGACATGATCAAGAATTGGTGTAGATATTCGGGTATTTTTGCTTGCAACCTCCGCCAAGTTAGAGCATGATTATTACTTGCATAGGCCGTAACTTTTTATTGCTGTTTCTTTAGGTTTGCATCACCAGACTTAAAGATATTCAGTTGGCGCTGGTTATAGCGCGGCTGTACGAAGGAAATATCAAGCAGGGCTCGACCTTTTACAAGATTCTATCTGAATATGTTCTTGGAGAAGGCACAGATGGTTCCAACCCAGGTTAGTTCTAATTTTTTGCATCTGACTTATTTACATTGAAGTTCTATTATACTCTTGTAAAAAAACTTTTCGTCTTGTAGATAACTCTATATGATGTAATGTTTATAGACCGTGGATACAAAATCGGCATCCTCGTGAAAAGTTTGTTGACTCCTTCAAGATTTATTTTTGTTTAGTGTCACCTCATCTAGGCATCGAAGTCAACTTCTATGCAATTTGAAATGCTGTGTTTCTCCTTTAGACCCTTTCCTCCGAAGCATGACTTACTGGCTACGGCAAGATTACACCAAATCTCTCGAGACACTGCTTCTTGACCCAGCTGCACCACAGACTAGCGACACAAACTACAACGAGATGGCTTCCATGGGACACCCTGATATTTTCAATTTCTACTTTTTCTTACGATCGCACCCATACGTCCGTAGAAGTCATCCTTCTCACCATTCAACACACCCGACTAGTCGTACTGGTGACGTCATAAAATCCGATCACTGGAAGAGAATGACAGGCGAAAGTTCCGCGAGAGATGCTTCAGTTTTCGCTCCGTCTGAAAGAGAACTTCTCTATCGCACTGCGCATACCCACTTGAATTCAGGAATGCCGAGTGTCGCATTGGAAGTGCTTATGTTATTGCCAAAGACTTTGAAGGTGGAAAGTAGACCGGAGGTGGAGAATGCTGCGCACGAAGAACTTGAGGAGGACAAAGAACTCGCTATGACCGAAGATATGATAACTAGTGGGACAATTACAAATGATCTAGGATTTCCGGACCCTGTGAACATTTCATCATCAAAAGCAGAGGACATTGATTGGAGCAAACCTGTTTCGAACTCAAAAGCAGAAAACTTTGATTGGAGTAAACCTGTTTCGAACTCAAAAGCAGAAGACTTTGATTGGAGTAAACCTGTTTCTTCGTCGAATGCAGAAGACTTTGATTGGAGTAAACCTGTTTCTACTTCGAAAGCAGAAGACTTTGATTGGAGCAAACCTGTTTCTACTTCGAAAGCAGAAGACTTTGATTGGAGCAAACCTGTTTCTTCGTCGAAAGCAGAAGACTTTGATTGGAGTAAACCTGTTTCGAACTCAAAAGCAGAAGACTTTGATTGGAGCAAACCTGTTTCTTCGTCAAAAGCAGAAGACTTTGATTGGAGCAAACCTGTTTCCTCCAAAAATGGTGGGCTGAGTAATTCAATAATTGAAGCCAACTCTGTGGAATCAAATCTGCTTGAAAACTCCCACGGTGAAAAAGATTCAGATGATGCAGCAGAAGTACTGGAGGAAGAAGATGACATAGCCTCCTTTCATTTAAAATACATAACTATATTTAAGTGTCTCATTGAAGAGCTGCGGAGCTTGCCATCTACTTGCACGTTGGACGGTGTCAAACTGCGACCTACGGTGGCGCATCTGTTAGAAAAAGAACTCGAAGTGCTGCACAAGCTTTGCGATTACAAGTACGAGGGTGAAGACGAGGTTGCAGCTGATAACGAGGCTTTGCATGACCCTTTGCCGCGAAAGGACAGCGATCGTAAGCTGAATTTATCTTTTATATGAAGGTCTTCGATTTAAAGTGCGTTATTAACACAATTTTCCAGTACCTGCAAAGATTCAAGTGTCAATTTGAAGAAGCTCCTATTGGCTGTATATTTGGTTTTGTATACTCTTAATGCTTCAACAGATTCCTACTACTCCATAGATTGATTGCTTCATCAGGTACCTTTGCTGAAGGTACATCGCAAATATCTTCACCCACGACTTGTATCCCAGTAACGCTAAGAGGCTACGATGACCACTTTGTTGCATAAAGTTTGTCCTTCATGGCCAATTTTAAGCTCATCGAAAGTTAGTCGGGTTTGTTTATAAAGGATTTGAAAGCTTGCAGCTGGATTCTTGTTGCCTTGTAGTCACTCAATATACCGAAGAGGCTGGGGCCGAGAAAAGAAGCTTGTCACAAAAAGCGGAGCTTCTTACCCGAAAGATCCAGTGGTTACGAAAGAATGGGAACATTCTCACCACGCTCTACAACTGTTGTGCTCTACAAGGTGTTGGCGGGGAAAATTTGCCCGGTAAGATTTCAGATGCAGCTCTTTAAATGGTACAACAAGCAAGTGTGCTATTTGTTTCATGTATCCTTTTGGCCTTTTCCAGCTGAGAGTAGTAGTTCACTTAGGAAGGCATTGAAGAAATCCCCTTTTGCCACTGATATCGCAAAGATGTTAATTAATCACCAATGGTAACAGCATCTATAATGCAACATAACGTGACTGGATCAGTAATATATATAAATATATATGTTTCCCCAGTTTTTCTATGTGTTATTTTATACCACAATGCCATCTTCTATATACCACATTGCACTTGTTAATCGACGATTTGATTCATCCATACTCCAGCCATCTGCCTGGAATTGCTGTTTCTCCTGCACGAACTGGAGCACTACCGATCGCTTGCCGCCCCCCTTCGTGCTTTTTCCTCCGGGCAGACAGCACCTCCTCTCCTGCTAGCAACAATGACAACATTTTCGTTATTTGCCAACCCGGTCACATACCTGAGAAACATGACACATGACATTTTGAGAATGCTGCTTCGCTTGCCGGAACTGCCAAGCATGCAGAACCCAATCAACGCTGCCTCAGCACTGGAGAGTCTGTCGTTGTCATTGTCCTCGTGTATATTCCACAGTTTATGCGGTGGCCACGAGGACCAGCTGTTAGAATCCATCAGGAAAGGTGAAGTCAAAATAATCGGCAAGGAAAATAAAGAAGGTGAGATCAATAAATGCATCTTGTTTTCAGTTTTTCTCTCGTGACTGGAGCTGTGTCGTCACCATTTCTTCGAAACCGTTGGTGCGAATTTGAAGGCAGCTCAGTGCGTAAACAATTTTTTTCAGCTTTGATTGTTTGCATTCGTGGCTTTGAGTTCACACGTTACACACGAGCCAGGAGATTGGGAAGCAAGCCCTGGTGGCGTTTGGCCTCGATTCATAAACAGACTTAAACACTGCTATGTTTAAAACCGCTTTGCATGAGTTGTCTATATTATAATCCCTTTTCATTGTTCACTCTGAAGATATGTTTCTCCAACTTATACATGTGACTTAAGTTAACGCAGAATACGATTATGCAATAAATTGATGAGTTCTGTATCCATTACGTTTCAGGAAAATTGGTTCGGCAGACTTCAAAAACTAGTCTTGACATTCCTGGTTCCCATAGGAAAGAGCACGTGACCCCTACGTCATTTCCGTCCAACTGGCCGGGGGTGCAAATGTTTTCTTCGATTCTCGCTGCTGCAAACAAGGAAGGGGCGAAGAACCTCAAGATCCTCCTCTGCGAGGCCGCAGTTGCTGTGTACGTTGCTCTTCTTGTCACCTCCTCGTCGCAGTTCCTGCCCAATCAACTTTACAGGATCGTCCTGAACCGGCTCAACTGTGACATGTGGGGCATCGTGTTTGGAGGGGGAACGAAGTTGGTTCTTCTAGACGAGGAAGCAGCCACGGAGCCGAGACCAGTGACCCCAGAGATGGCATCCCAGAAGCCAGACGAAGACAAGAAGGTGGATGCCGCCAGAATGAAGTGGAACTATCGGCTGCTTGGGAAGAAGGCAGCCTTGCCTGCGTCATCACCATCACCAGGAAAGTTTGTGCAGCAAGAGCTGTTTATTCCACCGCAAATGACCTTGTATGATTTCTTTCTGAAAAAGGTATGCTGCCTTAAACGCCTCTATCGCTTAAATAAGCACGCTCCCTTGGTTTTCATATCTTCTTTTTCTATTCAGCTTACAAAGTATACTTTCTACACTTTTGTTCTATCGACATTCTTCTTTGATCAACATTCCTGGAATTATATCTTGCTTTAACTTTTCTTGCTTTATCTTGGAGAGCTGTTTCACATTCTTTTTAATGACACTGTGCAATCGTCTTTTCAAGCCCACTCTAGAGCTCCCCTCATTTGAATACAACTCACAGGACTCTTTTGAAAGCGATGACACCGATGGATACTACGATGAAGAGGAATCCGAAGCGGAAGACGATGCTATTGGCAAGCAGAAAGACACCGATGAGCTGAGTCAGTTGTCATATAGCTGGAGGATTATGACCATGTGTGTGTTGAAAATCGTTGTCAATGGAATAACGAATTTTTTGAATGCAGCAGGATTGGAAATGTCAGGTATACCCGCCTTTTCTGGTTGTTAGATCACGAGTCGGTGCCTTGATTGGTCGAAACCAATGTACTTCCTTGTCGTTCATCGAACTTGGACGCTATTGTTGGTGTGCTTTAAATTGCTTCCACTCCGGCGACTTCAGAGTAAACCAAAGTCGATTCCCTCCTTCCAGAATTGCCCTCGTTGTCTCCACTGCTCTACTCAATCGTCAAGCTGGTTCTCAAGTGGCAGATCCAGGTCAGGAATACGCTCGAGCCTGGTCGTCCGCCCGATGACTTCCTGCCCCTGTTTGCGCCGCTTGACGACGGCTTCATGAGGGGCGGCCCCACCTTGCAGAAAATGAAATTCATCATGGACCCAAACAATACACCTTTTAAGTGAGTTTTTCTCGTTTTATTCAAGTTTCCTTTTGACCATTTTACTGTAGAAACTAGGCACTAACCATTTCAAGTAGAGCGGTTATCGGAAATAAATTATATCTAGAATTATATTATTTGATTTGGACAACTCTTCTCTTTTCTTGTGTATGCCAGCCTAAGCTCAACTTAGCTATCTATAAGTTTTGATATTCTGTTATTATGAAGTGAAGTTTAACTGTGTGAAACGTTTGTGAATGCAGATGCTCCAAGAAGGCTGCCGACCCACATAAACGGCTTTGGCATGTGTTGGTCCACCAAGAGCCTTTGCGAGACACATTTCTGGAATTCGCTTTCCCTAAGGACATTTTATTAGACGAGGTGGGTAGCCTCTGCAGCTTTGTATTAATATTTTCCACTTCCTTCTCTCTACAAATGGCCAGGGTACAATCTGTTGGTCCTCTTTTGATCGTGTAGAATCAACGAAGAGTATGGAATGGTTTTTTATTCAACAGCTTAAACATATCAACCAAGCTTGAAGACTTGATGTCAACGAATAAGTTGATGCTCGTTTGCCTGTCATCTTGAACCTTTCGCCTACGTTACCAACGTCCTCTCTGCTTTCTAGAATTCAAGCCAAGAATCCAACGAACGTGTGCCTCAGGTCCTATACAAGGATGCCGACCTTTTAATGGGATTCTGTTTCAATAATGTGAGTTCTTTGTCCCCCATGCAATTTAAATGCAACCTGAGTCATATGCATTGCAATCTGGCTGTTTTTTTCTGCATATCATTGTAGAATGACAGCCTTTAGTCAGCCTGAATTGCTCCTCTCCCTGCCTTGTTCGTCAGCCCATTCCAATCGACTAAGAGGTGCATGCATTTTAGCGTCAGGCACCATTTGCATCTGTGGAACATAACTATTTCGAGTATGATTGGTGTTGTTGCTGGTGTTGTCGTTGTTGTTGTGGCTGCTTGTTATGCTCGCTGCTCATTAACTTTGCTTTTTGCAGATCTGTGACTTTCCTCGCAGAACCCGCCGTTAGAGAACGGGCCCTCAAGCAGCCCATTCGACGTCATGGAAGACGTTACCGAAAGCCGATTAAAGGACATCGAATTGATTTGATTGTTTTTTCCTTAGGCGAACAAAAAAACACTTGCCGTGGCGGCTGCTCATGACGTAGTCGAACTGGATGTTTCGAACATCTCGGACGCAGAGACTGGGCAAACCAAAGAACTGAGTGACAGGTCTCGCAAGATGTACGTCGTTGTCATTCTGCCATTATGCATTTCTGCCATTATAAAGGCAATGGCCTTCTTGGAACGATTCTGTGAAAGAGTATTGATCATAAATCTGGCCTACAGTGTCAAAAACTGCCGAAAATCTGATTGTTATTATTTTCGACTATAAGAAAAACCATGCGCTGGCATTTTTTACAAAATTAGTATCTTGAGACGTCAATGCCAATTGATTGTGCTAACTTCCTTTTCCGTTCAGGCCATACAACCTGTTCTCGTTCGAGACTAGAATGGTCATGTTTCCCATCATTTGAAGCGCTTCTTTCGATCTCATGTCAAGGCGTTGTTCAAGGACCCATGGACGTCTCCAAAAAGCCAATAAAATAAAGCAATTATATGATAGATGTTTGTGTGAAAGTGAGATCATTTCAGGCAAAAGCCTCGCTCTCATTAATGCCATAATTGATTTATGATATCCCTATCCCTCTATTTTAGTCTAGTAAGGGCTGTTTTTGTCAAGCTACAGATGATAACAAGGCTTAATTGTTTCCAGCCCAAACCCGCAGTGGTGATTGTGGTGTATTTTTTTACCGCAGGACTTCCGACGAAGACCCTCTGGTCAATGGCAAAGAACGCACATGCGCAGTAGTGAGTTATCATTTTCATGACTGTCTCTTCATTTGAAGTAGAGGTTTTTTTCCCCATTTAAAAAGTTTTCAGTTATATAATAACAAGTTTTGTTTGTATATGTATGAAGTTGAAGAGCTTTTTAACTAATGTCAGACCAAATTGGTCTGTATTAAGCAACTGCTAATTAAGTCTAGGTTTCTTCTTGACGATGACAGGCTCCCGATTTTGGTACTTATTTGGACTCTGAAAGAAAGAGGAAATTGGACGCCAAGAACAAGACAACAACGAAGCAGCCTTTTGCGCTAAGGGGACGGGAACTGGGTGTTTTAAGCCTCAAGGGGTTTTGAATAAACGAAAAAAATTAAGAACAACAATTCCCTAGAACTGTAAGAGCAACCAAAGTGCTTATGAGAATTGCTTAGATGGCCATGACTAGGCCTTCTTGTGTAAATATGAATGTGGCTCTTATGGCTTTATAGTTAGAATAGGCTTTTGGTGCGATTACGTATTCTTGTCGTTGTAGACTTTAAGAAGAGCTCTTCCAGCTGTGAGAAGAGTGGAATCCCATCCTTCCCTGCCTTATTGTGAGTACGCCAATCCTCCTTGTCGTCATACTGAAACCGTTGGCTTAGCTGTTACTTCACTGCATTTGGCAGCTTCAAAGTTGCATTGGCTGAGTTACACTGTCGATGCCCTTTTGATGTTGATTAACCGTTTATCAGAGTTTATCAGACACTAGTTTTCAGGAGTGTTGCTGTCAAAATGAGTCATGAGTCAAAATAACTGCTGTCCTAAAACTGCAAATATTTTGGGAAAAGGATTTCCATTTGGAAAGCAATTCCAATTTCCAATTTAGAGTGTTGATTTTCCTTTTTGAAAGCTTAGATGGAATGTTCCTATTTTCCAAATAAGTATAATTTTGGTACACTTGATTTTTATGCCTTAATATAAACTTGAACTGGATATTGGTATCTTGTATGGCAACTTTCTGATCTTTGCCATTTTCATTGTGCTTCGATTTATACAGACCCATCCTACTTCTAATAATTTAACAGAACCATTCCCCCTGGAAAATGCTCCATCGATAACCTTCTGAATTTAACCAGCTTTTTCAGAAATCTTGAAATAAAGTTGTCAAACACCTTCAAAATCGTGAAGTGTTTATTTGCGGATTTGAGAATCTTGACGCCCCAGAATTGGAATACATTATTGTATGGCGTAGTAAGAAAGTTGTTCCCGATAAAGTTTTGGATGCTAGGCAATTATATGGCTTTTGCTAATGAAAAAGAAAGAAAACATCTAAGGTTATCGGTTTACTTGATAATAAGATCCATTTGCTTAAAATACTACAGAATGATCTTGGTTCTAGGTCAGCTCCACTTGCCTGCGTCATCTTGCAATGCAACTTTATCCAAAAACCTCTATTATGGGCACTGGTGCAATGCATTTTTGTTGTAGATATGGCTGGTGGTAGCGATGGCAGCGTGCGAATGTTCGAGTTCGGTCATCCGGAGCAAATCCTCTCCTTCAGGGGCCCAACGTACACGAGCGAGTCAATCGAATCAAATTCAATTCTCTTGGTAATAAGGTAAGCATTACGTTTTCCCACGATGACACTGCGTTTGGGAAGGTATTTTCATACTGCGACTTTCATTGCTGTGAGGATTAATGCCGGACTGTTTGTACATTATACCTCTTTACTTTGACATGCTTGATCTTTACAAGGCTGTCTAGATTGAAAATTACAGTTTCCTCGATAAAAGACAGTCGGGAGAACAACTCTATGCATGTGCCCAATCATATATTTTTCTTTTTCAGAATAAAAACTTGCAATTACAAATAACAATAACCAATGATCTATATCAGTACGTACAAACTAATAAACTACATTACAAGGATGGAGCGCAATAGTTTCACGCCCAACATATAATTGATTGAGAAGGTTGGCGATTGAGAAGACTGGAGTCAAGATTCATTTACATTAATCCAGAGATATCATGTTTTGAGCAACACTTTAAGCCAAATAGTGAATTTTTATGCAGATAAATTGGAGCTAGGTAGTGAGGTGTTACGTCAGATTTCCTCACCTTTGGTACACTGTTGCGAAATGGAATTACGCTTAACAAACCAGCAAATCGATTATGGGCCAAAACTTTACAGTAACAAGGTGCACTCCAGCGGGGTTCGCCCTAGGCACTCAAATGGGTTTCCCTTGTTTTTGGCTGGGTAGGTCTTGTTGCAGCCCAAGCAGGATAAATGTCTGCCTGCTTGCAATGACAAAAGCATTATGGCAAGTTGACAAAGTGATAAAAAGTCATATTCAAGCGCTGAAGTGCTATTTTAGTGGCTAATGCAAATATCTTCAATGAATTCTATTTTCAGATATTTGTGGGAGAATCATAGAACGACAAGCTTCTATTTCTTAAACAGCCAATTTGGTGTTTTGAACCGTTGGGTCATTTATGTTTGTTTCAAAAATGGGCCTACTTGTGTGAAATTCTGAATTTGACATCGCTAGTCAAGAAAGAAAGTGGGCGTTGCAAAGCCAACATTTGGTCAATCATATTACTTTAATTTTTTAGAAATCTGTTTGTAAATGTTAAATTTCATGCGGTTCAATTTGGCGAGCCGTAGCTTACTGGTTGTTCACCCATGCTGCATAACTTGACAGAAGTCTTACCCTTGCATTCTTACCGCCCTGCATGGACTGGCGCATGCCAACACCTACATAAATGAGATGATGCCATGAGAGCGGCGCGACTCACTCATTCCTCAAAGGTTGTCATAGCTGGTTGAGTGCCGTTGAACTAGGCGACCTCAAATCTGTTTCTGCCACGGAAATGACAGCTTGTGTTTTGCTGTTGTTGTTGTTGTTGCTGCCTTTACATTTGAACCATAATTTTTGCGGGTCAGGTGAAACCTGGCGAAGCAATTTATTATTTATGAGTTTTATTATTTGATAAAACGTTGTCATTAAGCCTTTTCATAAATAAAAAATACTTCATTCTGAAAGGTAAATAGTAAAATTCTTCTGTTGTGAATTTTACTTGACTTTGAGTGTGAATAATTGAATCTACAAAACTAGATGTAAAATGCCAAATTTTTCAAGTTTTTTTAATTGTGTTAAATTTTGTAAAATGACTGTCGATGGAATGAATACACGGGTTTTCACAGAACTGCATGTGGCATGAACTGTATATGGCTTATCAATCTACAACTTGACTTGTTTTCCAATTGTTTTAGTTTGGAGCTGCAGATGATAGTGGATACCTCTCTCTTTGGACTTTGAACAGTACCGTCAACCCTAAACCATACATTGTAAGCCCTTTTCATTCATCCATAGCCTTTAATGTGTGTCTTTTCTAAGATATTTAATGTGATATTTACACGACTATTATCCTAGCTTCTTCCTCTTTGCCGGATGCAACATGGCCTTATCCCTATCTCAAATTTCGCCCAATCTACCTTTTTATCAAGAGGCTCAAGGAAGCGTCTATTCTCTTTATTACCAACTATAGAAATGAAGCCCTTTCGGTCTTATTGTGCCTTCTTTGTGCCAGCAGTCTCGCGTGGAGACAATGTTCCATTTATAGATGCCTGTTTTCCAACTCAATTTTCAAATTTTGCCTCCATTTTCCCATTCAACCCTTTTACAGAAAGCTATGCAGTCAAACTCCTTCCGCAGAATCTTAGCCAGCCAATAACCAAATTCATTGCTGGAGTGGACTTTTGTTTTTCCGTAAGGTTGCTGGCCTCGATTTTTTTTGTGATTTAAGTGCTTTACGTTCCTATCTCTTTTAGGCCATCAAGGCGTACAATAGACAAGCGTTCGACTTTGCATTCCTTGGCTCCTCAAGTTTCATTGCTACTGCCGGCTACTCAACAGAAGCCAAGTGATTTAATTTCGTTTGCTTGAGATCGTCTTTCCTTTTTTCAAGTTGCGTTGTTCTCTCGTAGAGCTTCATATTCCATCGTTAAAGAAATAACAGAGCCCTTGTCTCAGTAATGTTTTCATGAATTGCCATCGATTTACGTACTCTCCTTGTTCCTACAACTGCAGCCTCGTGGCTCCTGGACCTCATTCTATACAGAACGTAGACTAAAAATATTTCGCAATTGGAATGTATCAGTTCTTTCTATAGGTTAATATTATTGTTCTTTATATGTAATTAAAAATTATTTAATGTAATTCACGATGTTTCGTCATCAGTTTGCTTTGTCACCACTCAACTCAGGCCTTGACACCATGTCTTCTCATTCTTGCAGGACTGTCTGCATATGGGACACACTCATGTCAACTCGGCGCTCCCTCGTGCATTGTACGTTTCCTTTGAATGATACAAATTAATGGTCCTCATTCGCAGCAATGCGTTAGATCCACAGTAAAAACATACCTTGGACACTAAAGGCATTTCTTCAGATCATTGGAATTCTTGTCAATTACAGGATATGTATCGTTAATAATGTAGATTACATTTTCTGCCTCAAACTTTTTCTCGTCGAATCACCAGCATTCTCCCTTGAAACTCGTTGCCGTACGGAAATAGCGTATTCATCTACAGCTTCAGCCCACCCACATTTGTTTATGTTCCACATAAAAGTATGTAAGATGGCTTTAAATATTTCCTTGAATTTTCTAACATGTATAATACTTGTTCCTTGTGGTCTAACTGATTTCTTGTGTTTTTTGGCAGCCTTCATCCTACCGAGTCATGCCTCTCAGGCAGTTTGTTATGTTCCCGGTCAGCAATGTCTTCTATCGGGAGGCAGAAGGGGAAATATTTGTATCCTTCCTACCATGTTGCCTTCGTAATATGAGTTCTCTTTCCCGACTAAAAGTGAAGATTCTCCATTCGTTGTGACATTAGAATCAGCCGACTATGCTCTCGATCTACTTCCTTACAAACATTTTTAGTAAATGTTATGCAGTATTTCCTTAATGTAAAAACCAGGTATATTCGACATTCGACAAAGAAAATTGCTACACACCTTCCCTGCTCATGATTCTGCCATCAAGTGCTTTGCGGTGGATCCAAGTGAAGAATTCTTTGTCTCTGGGTCGGCTGACGGTGATATCAAGGTGAGCACTGTCATATTTCCCTGTTGTCTTTCTTCGTAATGTCGCACTTTTTTTAGTTCGTAACAGACACTTGCTTTACGTTGGCACTGACTGGGTGTTTCTTACTACTTAAATAACTGCGTTGTAACTACGTTGTAACTGCATTGTAACTGCGTTGTAACTGCGTTGTAAATGTGTTGTAACTACGTTGTAACTGCGTTGTAAATGTGTTGTAACTGCGTTGTAACTGCGTTGTAAATGTGTTGTAACTACGTTGTAACTGCGTTGTAAACTGCGTTGTAAATGCATTGTAACTGCGTTGTAACTGCGTTGTAACTGCGTTGTAACTACGTTGTAAATGCGTTGTAACTGCATTGTAACTGTGTTAAGGAGTTGTGCCATTGTTCCCGAGTCGTGGAGAAGAAAAGTAATAGGCCATCTCAAGCATAATACCTGTTTTTTTTGGTAGGTCTGGGGACTTTCGGTCCACGACCTGTATGACATTTACCGAAGAGATCACCTGCGAGGCACCTATCTGCGTCATGGCAGCACAGGGGTACAACACCTGCAGATATTACCGTCGCTACATCTGCTATCATGTGGCTCGGATGGCGCTTTAAAACTTCGCCGACTGGAGACCAATGACTCGATTACATGACGACTTTAAAATTCGATAATGGTTGAACTTTGAAGGGTGCAAAGCCTCAACTTATGATAATTCTCGATGGTGAAGTGACAGCAGTGATGCCTCGCATAATGGCCATGTAGAATGACCGTCGAGGTTAAGCAAGTTGCCCAGTTAATCACATGACAACTGGTTATAGTTCCATTTGTAGAGCACCTAAGGGGATTCATATTTCCGGCGTCTCCTTTGGCCACTCTGATTCCTTTCTTTTCGAGAATCGCATGCCCAAATGCATCCACACTATTGTCACTTCTTTTACATCGAATTTAGAAACTATGAAATTTTGGGAAATTCTATAATCTATAAAGCAAACCAATTTTAATTCTGGAATTTGTAGACTTGCATTCAGTTTTCAGAGGATAATTTTTTATTTAGGCCAAAAATGTTATTTTTCTTTACCCATGATTAAGTTTTTCATATATATCTCTGTAACTGTGCGTTTCATTTGTGATACAAATGTTGATTTGATACGTCAAGGAAAGACTAGGCAGATGTGTTTTTCTTTTATGTCATGCCTTTTGCCGTCCTTTCATTAAAGACGTGAATCTGAGTAGTTTAAAGTGAACCCCAGATGAGCCCCAGGTGTGCAGAAGTGGTCATGCGCAGAAATTTGCATTTCATTGCATTTCAGCATATACTTTTCTATCGGTGCAGAGTTGGTATCTGTTATCAATTTTTTATGAAAACGCCCATTCGGATCAGTTTTAAAATATTAAGTGAGGATAGACTGGTTCCGTTGCTTAAAAAGTTTCCCGGAATTTATATCAAGCACAGTATGTATATCAATAGAGAGTTTCCGATTCACGACGCGCGAAGCGAAGACGGCTCACAGGGATCTAGAAACTAGCGCGGTCAAGGGGAATCCCACTTTGCCTGCGCCGTCTTGTTCCCGAGGACGACTCAAATTTTCGATTTTTACGTCGCGAGCTCAACGCAGAATTTAAAGGTAAGTTTTGCTCAATACATTTGTAATGCCTAGCTTTAAACTTTGAAGATTTGTTGACAGTTACTTGATGATCGCATTAAGCTTTAAATTCTGAGTTAAACTGTAACGTCTTGGCCCACACATCAAAAAGCGTGTACAGCTTTGCCAACATCACATCGGGGGCAACTTGTGTGTACACGTACTGTGATCTCAAATTAAGTTTGTTTCCTATCATTTAGATTTGTCGTGGCATAAAAATAAATATCATTTCTAAATGTTGTTATTTCAGGAAAAAGTCATACTTTATCAATAATGGCCTCTTCTAACTTTGGACAAGAACCGCATAAAAGAACACTCACGTTTGTATTTATTCCATTGAAAACTCCTTGTCCTGAATATGCAAGAAAGTGGCGTTCAGCAGTAAAAGATGTGGCTTATTTTGGTTGAAAGCCTGCCTTGTGTTACTAAAGTTATGCAGAGTAAACAATGAGTCACTGTGCCTGGAGTGTCATCAACTTTCGTCCACAAGAACTCTTGTATTCGTAGAACTTGTAGCCTAAATTACTTTATTCTTATGGTACTTTTTTCAATCTATATTTCTAATAAACCTTACTGGTCACTTACTGTCTAAAAGTGTAAAATATTGAGTGTAAAAAGGATTAAAGAGCTTGCTCAACAAATGCAGCTTCTCTGTTTTAACTTCTGAAAAGGGCAGAGCCATATCCTCCACCAATGAGTGTTGATTTGAACTTATTTTGAATAGGCCTAAAATGACATGGACAATGGAACATGACGTGCTGCTGTGCCGAGAAATTCTGGCTGAAGAGCCCTATCAGTTTAAACATGGGTCGAGGGAGAGGGGGAAATGTTGGGATAAGATATCTGAAGCCCTGAATGGAATTGAAACACCAAAATTTACAGTGGACCAAAGAGCTGTACGGGATAGATTTTTAAAGTTAGAGAGGGGGTTTAAACGAAAGGCAAGTGAAGAAATGAGGGCAAGTGGGATATCACCCGAGCAAAGTGAGTTAGATGTTGCAATGGAGGAGATTTTAGAAAGGAAAGAAAGTGCAGAGCAGGAGCAAGCAAAATTAAATGATGGTAAAAGGCAGACCACAATGACTGAAAAGGAAACAGCAGAGACTGTGAGGAAAAGAGCCATGGAAAGTCTCGCAGAAACAAAGCCAAGAGAAAAAAGAAAAAGGAGTAGTGGTGATACAAGCGAGTATGTGAGTTACTTAAGAGAGAAACGTGCAGCTGAAATGAAAATGAAAGAGAGTGGAGATAAATTGGAAAGAAGGAAAGTGGAGTTTAAGGAGAAAAAGTTTGTTAGAGAAATTAAGCTGAGAAAGAGAGAACTTGAGTTGAGGGAGAGGGAGATAAAATTAAAAGAGAAAAATCAAAAATGGAAAGAGATGGCACAGGAACAATTTGGGGAGAGGTTAGAGTTAATGCAGTTAAATATAGAAAGTTTGAAGGACCAACTTAAGACAATCCTCCAGCAGAATGAGAAAATTTTGAAACTTTTAGAAAACTAGTTGCTAGATAAGGTATGCTGAAATTTGCTTGCTGTGTTGAAAAAAACATATTTAGGTGGAATATATTTGTTTTCATCTGCTAAACTCTTAGATTTCTCAATCTATTTATTAAAATTTCCAAATGCAACTGTTTTATAGCAGTCTGGCAAAAATACTTTGAGAAATTTTATAAAAACTAATGTTGGGAAATGTCTAGTAAATAAAAGTTCTTGCATGCACTGTGCAGAGTTTTTAATAGCGAAAATAACACAGGGCCTGAAATATAAAACTTTCATTTATTTTATTTTAACCATCCCTTGTAATGATGTGTAAGTTATGTTGTCTGTGCTTAGTGGAAACTCATTTGTTTTACTATTGAGGAAAACTAGCTTACTTTTGTAATTTGGCATAGTAAAATGTTGATTTGGTTCTGCCTGTGATCCACACTAATTTTTTTAGTCTGACCTTAAATACTAAATTAAACCAACTTCTTTCAAAAGAATCTGTTTAAATCCATGTGTTTGGAATCCATCACCTAGGGAGAGGTTATAATGAGTAGATCAATTATGATTTCATTGGAAGCAAGAGCTTGGCCTTGAGGGAAAATTCTGGTGTCATCTTTACCTGAGAATATTTCTGTAAAAAATGCAGTAAAAGTTTCATCACATAGTGAAATATAGTGAAAAAATATAATAAAAGGAGAATGTTGCAAAGTTATTTTATATAAATGTTTTTGCTTGAGCATGATTCTTTTTGGATTCACCAAAATATTGCATGGGTCACCATAACTGCACAATGCTTGGTAAGTTGAAATAAATTGATTATGCACATGTCAGCAAAAGACCTGACACATTTAACATGCGTTTGTTATGTCTTCCTTCAAATGGACCAAAGAGGTTTGAAATGAGCCTTTTAACGCAACATGTTGTAATAGAACATGAAAGGTCAATAAATTTTTTTTGGTTGGAAACTGTGTGCTCTGTGAAAGAAAAGAAAACTGGGTATTCATGGTAGCTTTTAAAAAAGCTGTTGTGTGGTTCTGGATCAGCACAACTTACTGGAAATACTCTTCCAGACTTGGAGGATCAACATCAAAGAACTTGGAGGTGTTGTTACCATATAAACATGTCAGTGCATTGCGTAATAATGCACAAACCATGTATATCTTGCCAACCGCACTCAATCCAATCTTAAGATCCTTTTTAAAATCTGTAAATTTGAAATAATTTACGATATCTCCAAATACCCACTCAACAGAAATTCTCACTTGACTCATAGAGTGGTTGAATGCCTGCTCCTCTGGAGTAAGGTTAGGTCTTCTGGCAAATGGGCATTGGAGATGGACTCTGTGAGGATAAGCTGGGTCACCATAAAGGCACAATGATTGGCCAGTTGGGGAAAAAGAATGGTGTTCCAGATCATGCAAGAGGCCTGACATATTTAACATGCCACTGTCATGTCTTCTTCCCTCAACTGGACCAAAAAGATTTGCGATGAGGCCATTGGGAGTCACAACTGACTGGAACTTGAGGGCATGAACCCGTTTGTGTCCATTGTAAACTTCCCTCTGGTTGTCCTTGGGCCTACAGATCGGTCTAACTGTGCCATCAATGAATCCCCAGCAGTTATCCAATGCAGCACCTCGGTTGTGAATAGCATGTGCATACATCTGCAGGTGTTGTGGGGAAAGCCATGGCTGGTTCAGGTTTCGAAGGCGGTCAGCAAATGAATCATATAAAAAACTAACCACAAGGTTAGTTATCATGCAGAGTTGAGGGACGGATCTTCCAAACCTTGGAATCAGGTCTGCATATCTGCATGGGTATGCAAAGCGTTTGAGGCAGACACATAGTGCTTCGACTGGCCCTACTACCACTCCATTTGAACATTTAAAAACATCTGGAAGGTTTAATGCAGCAGCGAGCCTAGCTATGTCTTGTTTCTTAAACCGAAACTCGACCTCACACTCATCCTCTCGCATCCCATCCAGATTGAAATGTTCATATTTCCAATATGGAAGTCCAACATGCAAATTTCCGTGCCTATTTGCCTCATGAAAAACATGAAACTCGTCATCATCAATCTCCCCGTCATCGTGCATGAGAACTAACATTTCATCCTCCATTTTCGATACGAAATCAATTTTGGCGCCTTTTCTGGGTCGTCTTCCGCATTCGTAACTTGAATTGAACACGCGAATGAGGACGCCTCAACTTAGTTAGTACCCAGACCTCCGTGAGCCGTCTTCACCTGAGTCGTCGTGAATCGGAAACTCTCTACTCTCTAATGTAGTCGCACTGACGAGCAACTTTGATACTGATGTTTCTATAATTGACCATGCTTCCTGTTTCGAACCAGGAAGTGATTTTCCCAGTTGGCTATTTCTTGCAGGCCGGAAGAAGATACGTACCATCGTGTTTTGTTATCTATTACTTTCCATATTATCCAAGTCATATCAGGGGCGGATCCAGTAGGGTGCGAAGGGTGCCCAAGCACCCCTCAGATTTCGCAGGCATATCTTTTTAGCAATTAAAATCACAGTCGCTCTAATTCTGAGTTCTATGCACAACAACCTGAAAGTCGACCCTCCGCTTCGGTGTTCCGTCTCACAAATGTCCAGCCCTACTCTTTCGTTTCCTGTATTGGGGTATATCAAACTCCCCCTGGTTTCACCATACAGCATTCTACAGACTCGGAAGCCATTTTCTTCTTTATTACCCAGCCATTTCAGGAACCCATGGCCTGTGAATTATACCAGATTCTGTTCCCGTAGAACTTAGCCAAAGACTGTGCAAGATCGAGGGGTTCTCAACATTGGCGCTAGCACCCATGGATTTTAAAAATTTGAAATTTCTAGGGGGAGTTGGCATTGACCAGGGGGAGTTGAATTATGATATCACCTTAAACAGGGGGACTGAGAAGCTAAAATTTTAGGCAAAGCTGCAGAAAGTTCTGTGTTCTGTGTACTGCTTCTGTGTACTGCTACAGCAGACTTCCATTTTGTTTATCGCGTATTAACAGGGATACGATTTTTGTCAATAGCTCTTGGTTGCAAACCTTTCTATATGAGCACCCCTCAGAATAATTGCTGGATCCGCCCCTGCATATCATATGTAAACTATTGCTCTATATACTGCTGTACACGCTTTGTTCATATCTGTAGGCCTAGAACATTGCAGCGCAATGCTTTTGTCGATGTATGCATGCATCAAGAGCATGCCAAGTCCTGTTTACATATGTGAATGCCTTCGTTGTTGATGCCCTGTGCCCAAGGTACGAGGGAGGAAATTTTATTGTCTCCGGATAACGCGGAAACAGATCGGGAGTGTATATAAACAAGCAGGACAAAGTAAAACAGGAAAACCGTCGGAGTCCAGGAAACTTCAGCATTCTGCAAAGGTCCCAGCTCGTATCGAAAGTTCCCAAAGCAGGGTAAGATGACATTTTTTAACTTTCAATACTTGACCAGTAACCCATACTAATTCAAAAACTTTGGTTTATAAAGCAATCAACATCTGCTTATTTTGACATGTTGATTTGAAAGTTGATGTGTCCTGAATCTCGGATGTTACATGCAAAGCTAGTTTGATTTTCAAGCGAAGCATATCCAAAAGTCGATTAATTGCAGTAAATTTGATCGTTCATTTGCAAAAGCCGCAGATCCTTGACGCTTGTTGGCCTGCCTGTCGTGGGTTTTTGTCAAGAAGTAACTTGAAACGAAAATCGGAGAAAGGAATCGTTGTGCTTAATCAGCAATTGTAGATCAGAAGTGCCAAGGCAAAAGGAGTTCAGTCGCAATACGCCATTTATTATAATCCAGCACAATGCCACAGAATAGAGAAAGGGCAGAAGGGTCATTCCCGTCAACACACATGAAATTTTGAATAATGTGGTCTGTCGTGGTTAATCTCGTTTTCAACTTTGTCTGTGTGCAAAACATTTCAACGGTCACTGCTGCCTTTACCTATTATGTGACAATGTCTAAAGCAACCTTTACTAATCTTGTCTTATGAGAAGAAAGATGACTTTTAGTTGTTTACATGGCTACAATCATAGCCCGAAGAATTTCGGAAATTTATAGAAGTAAATTTTATGAATAAGAAATTGCTTGAATTTTGGTGGACTGTTTTGTGAAAAAGTGCGAATTTAATGAATAATGAATTGATGTGTTTTGTATCTCATTCCATTGCACGCATTCCGGATGCGATTAGAAAGTCAAATGATTGACCAATGCACTTTTGGCCAATCTTGAGGGTGTGGCCACGAGGGCAAGGAAGAAAACCCACTTCAAACTTTGATTCTTGGATGCTTATTTACATTTTAGCCATCTGAAGGTTTTTTTCAGGATGGGATCTAGGTGTTAATCCTTTTGCTTACAAATTTGGGGATGTTTCTATATGCGTGACAGCGTACATCTGCAAGATCGTTTGAAAAAGTGTATGGAACCATTAACGAAGCTGGGTCTTTAGAGTCATACAAGTTCCACAGATAAACCGGCTGGGGGTGGGGGTGCTGCGGGCCTCCTGGGGGGTTTCAGGCGGGACCCCTGGAAAATTTTGCTATTTTTATGAAAATATAATATAAAGTTATTGTCAACATTCTAACAACTACACAGTTCTAAGATGCAACCTTATCTGGAACATATTTTGATACCAACGTTATGGAAAAGAATCTTGTTTTAACCAATTTGGAGGTTTAAAGAGTGTTTTTACGAAAATTGCAATTATCAGCTAGACATCAAAACAACTTTTAGACATTTATCAGTTACAAATAAAGTTCCAAAGTTCTGCAAATTTGTTAAAATATAAGCATTAACAAAGGAGATTATCTTTTCTAAACATGTGAGCATATTCAATCTATAAAAGTTATTTGCAAATAAAGGCAAATCAGTTACCAATATAATATATTGAGTTGAGCTCCAGCCCCATGTCAAGGGTTTGCCTTATGCTTGAGTTTCCATTTCAGGCAGAAGGAACCCACCAGTTCCTGTGTAAAAATAAGAACTGGGGGAATGCAACCAAGTAACAGTTTTTGAATGTATTGCAACAGTAACTGGAAGTTTTCAGAAACATACTTTAACAAGCATGTCAAACCAAAAAATCCTGAACATAGAGACCCAAAAGGTTCTTTAGTCAGCAACTAGTTTTAATCAAAAAACAGTTTCCACTTAGCATCCAAAGGTTGTTTATAGATATGGTGAAGCTTTGCTTATTGAGCAGTGTCTTGTGCCTTCCTCTGACTTTATGACTCCTATATGTAAGGGATTGCAGATAGCTTTTGGAGCATCTTTGATCAGCAACAAGTTATAATAAAATAAGATAGTTCTCATCCCTGTCTCAAGGTATTTCTTTGATCAGCAGCAACTTATAATAAAACAAGATAGTTCTCATCCCTGTCTCAAGGTATGTCAAGGTAGTTCTCTGATCAGCAAAGAGCGATCAATCAATAGCCTACAATTTAGCATCGATGCAGTCTTGTACTTCTATTCAGTTAAGCGTTATTTGTTTGAAAAGAAACGTTATTTGTTTACATGTCATCCAATAACAAATATAAACGTGGTTTTAAAGGTTAGTATATTGATGAACAAATGAAGTCACGTCGATATTTACGAAAGCGGCGCAGCGATGGAGAAGTCATGCTCTGAAATATTTGAAATATTGTTTGTGTTTCGCAATGCAGGAATTTTGGCCAATCATATCACTGTCTTGGATGGGGAGCGTGACGTTGAAAGCGATTACCGTCATGCCATTCCAAAAGTGCATGACTAAAACATAATAATCATCATGTCTTTCAGGGGTCTTTCTATTGTGTGGCACGACTTAACATAGGGTTTTAGTCATTCACATTTGAAAGTGCATGACTAAATTGGGGTCCCTGTGATATTTGTATGACTAAATTGGAAACCCTTGACCTATACCTGAATAAAGACTGTAGAAACCCTATGTTTGCGTCCTCCATAGTCAAATAAAACTACGTAGAGAAGCCAATTGCGATAACATTCCATGCGAAAGTGTTTCATCTCAATTTTGTTCGTTTAAGTCTTAAAAAATTTACAAATAAAATCATATATTTGAAAATCTTCACTAATGTTTCGCATGACCTGTGTGACTACCTTCGTCAATGTATGGAACGAACTTCTGTGATTTCAATCATACAGTTTGGGTATGTATTGCAAAGCAAGATGCGTGGAGAGCGGTCTTCTAGGGCAAATGGTTTTTATACCCTCCCATCGAATCCCTTGACTGAGCTTCACATATTGAACATGTTTAAGATTCAGACATCATAGGTGGCTTGGTCAGTGACACTCAAACCTATCAACGTGCTTGATAATCTTAAATCATTTGTATTCTCGCTTAGAAATATGCTGCAGCTCAGCAGAGAAGGTGCTTCGCTTAGAACTCCACTGCTGCACCATGATGCACTTGCAACTCAAGGTTAGTGAAGGCACTGCACTCTCATTGCAACAATACGAAACCGTTTGTCATTGGTGGCTGACTTTCACGAGGTTACTGAGGCTGCGATTCGCATCCCGAATTGTCTATCTTCCCCAATTCTGCTTCGCATCAATTTTTCTAAGCCTTCTAAAGATGTATATGGTTAAAAGAAAAGCTGTATATGTTTGTGCAATAAGGAACAGGAAGCAGAACAAATATGAACCATACCTTTCGAAATTACTAGAACTCGAAACAGCTTTTCGGCTCGATGCTTTTACCTTCTGAGTAATCATTAAATATTTCTGGTGTATTTTTATAAGCCTGACATTGTGTATTTCTTTTTCTTATTAGAAAAGCAAAATCTAGATGCAGCTCTGAACGTGGAAATGTTTACAATGCAGTACAAGAAATTCAAAAAGAATGTTTTGAAAACACAGGTAACTTTTTAAGCTGCAACCACAGTAATTTGGACGTTCTGAGGTCGAGAGATGACCAAAATGCAGGCCCTGATACCTGAAGGGTCTTGCTGCTGGATGACCAAAGGGCGAGGAAAGTTGCAGCTCAGATTGATTATTCAGGATATTCAGAAGCTAAAATGTTGGGAGTCAACAGCACAAATATGCGGGAAAATATTTGTAGCTCTTGGGTTGTGAGAATTTTTTAAAGAGGACAATTAATAACGAGTCTGTGATGATGACTGAACCATCCAATTGGCGCTTATCGTTGGTGCCATTTCCACTATACCCGAACATTTGTTTTACTTCTAATGGAAATGCTTTTACTGACATTACAGATCATATCGCAATGTCTTACTCCTCGCAAAGATATCTTGAAGTCTATTTATCTGTCTTCGGTTTCTCTAGTACTTTGAATAGTTTAATGCCTAACCCTATCACATTCTTGTGAAAAGTCGACAAGGCATAGAGTCGACCCTTCAGCATGTCCGTTGACTTTTTCCTAAGTGTCATCAATGTAGAGATGTCAATTTGGGACGGTTCCTAAAAAAATTGCCCAAAAAGGGGGGCTCCAAGACTTTTCCCCCAAAACATTCATCCATCCAATAAAACTAGTTAATTTTACGCAGCAAAGAGCGGCCGGTCAGTCGATGCAGAGGATAAAGAAGCAGGACTCCGAGGTTGAAATCGAGATAGAAATGTTAACATTTGCCCAAGTTGCCGACATCAAAGTGTGGGTGAAGCGAATGATCGAGATAGAGAGCCCGCCTGTTGGATTTGTTGAGCTCGAAGTCAAAAAGGACAATTTGGCATTCAACAAGGTAGTGTACCTCCATGGATTAAGCACAGATGCAGTTTCTTTGTTCGGTAATGTTGTCTGTTTTATTCTCCAGTCCTCTACAATGGTGTCTTTTTTAATGTTGTTGTAGTTGTTATTCAGTTGTTGATCTATTGCTTTTCAGTATGATCTAGTGATTGACTTGAACTCCGTGTTTGAGAAGGATGGAAAGCAAGTCTATTCTTTGTCAAAGAGCTACACTGAAGAACGGAATCAGTTCTTTTTAAGAATCGAGGTTCTCTATGTTGATGGTTGTAAAAGCGCCCAACATACAGAACCATTCAAAATCATAGGCAAGGTAAAAGAAGCAAAAGGTCTGCCTCGTAGAGGTGAGCATGATGAAGAGAATCCATTCAACAAAGTGTCATACCAACCGCTTCTTATTCAACACGGTAAGTCATTTTCTTAAATAATCCTGCTATTCACGTTTACAAAGTTTTTCTGGCGGTCATAAATTTTACTTTTGGCTCGAAGCTACACTTGGGAAAGTAAAATTCCCAACAATTCTGGGTATATTCTCAAAGAAGATTCTATTACAAGAAAGCTATCACAAGAGATATATAAGATTCTTATCAGGAAATTTCTAAAAGATGTGAAGCTTAGGACTATTTTGTATGCTAACTTATAGGTGACTTGGAAATCTCTTAACCCAAGCAAGTGACTTCTGGTTTTCGGATCTATCATCAGTCTTTTAAAACAGTCGTCTCTTTCTTTGCATCTTCCTTTTATAACTCATGGCTTGCTCTTTGAGACAGAAATATTACGAACGAGACACTCGCATAATCTCTTGCCATCCTGTCTTTTAGACTACGGAAAGAAGCGAAAGCTAGACCAATTTATGACTACAATGCAGGAAGGTAAGTCGTATTCCTAATAATTGCAATCAATTTGAATCGATGTGTTCCGCTTGCCTTGTGCCATGAGTAATGTTTTGAAAGTTGGGAACGAAGAATGTAAATTAGAATGGCAAAGGGGTAGTTTGGTAATAATGCCTTTCAATGTTGGCTCTTTTCGACGTAAAATGTCCATTTTTATTCAGCTTGATAAAAGAATTTTTAATTCAAGAAGTACTGACATTCACTAAGAAACAATAAGACAGAAGTCCTAAACATTGAGCCTTTTTCTTGCATAAATCGCCTGCATCAATCTGTAATCGGCATGTGTTGGTATAATTATACTTGTTTTTGCAACTTTTCCTTCTTTTTGCAACTTTTCCTCCTTTTTGCAACTTTTTTTTGTTTTTGCAACTTTTCCTTGTTTTTGCAACTTTTCCTTGTTTTTGCAACCTTTCCTTGTTTTTGCAACTTTTCCTCCTTTTTGCAACTTTTTCTTGTTTTTGCAACTTTTCCTTGTTTTTGCAACTTTTCCTTGTTTTTGCAACTTTTTCTTGTTTTTGCAACTTTTCCTTGTTTTTGCAACTTTTCCTTGTTTTTGCAACTTTTCCTTGTTTTTGCAACTTTTTCTTGTTCTTTAGGGCCATATAGCACAGCTTTGGATTCCTTAAGTGATGAAGACCCATTTGCAAGCCAGACCTGCACACCCCTTGATAGAGGTGAGTAACTCCCGCATTGTGTTCTATTTCTGCACTGAAAATCGGTGTGGGTCTGAAGAGAGTGGCATATGTGGAAAATCATAGGAATATATTTTCGACTGTTTGAATGACTATTGACAAGCCTAGCTGAATCTATCTGCTGTTTAAGCTAATATTTAGTAGAATTACAAACGTAGTTGTTTCTTTGTATATATCCTTCCACATATTTTCGTTAGAGATTAACCAACCAACTAGCCAATTATTTTAAGCACTTGAAATGAGCATTTCATATTCTATGAAAAGTTTTCCATAGCTGGCAAACCGTATAGTTCATGCTTCAAAGCTAGCTAAATGTTTTTTTGTGAAACATTATTGCAGAGCTCTGTAATTTATTCTTCTGAATTGTATTTGGTCAAAAATAAAGATGCTTTAAGGCAGTGTAGAATAGATGGAATAAAATATCCCGTCAATATATTGACAGATGCTTTCCATTTATATCAATCAAAGATTATGTAAACAAATCAATGTAGCAAGATTGAGTCAAATTTTTGCCACTGAAATGTTTCTGTGATCTTGGCGCTCTCCTTAGCCATTTGGACGGAAGACCGCTAAGAAATTCATTCTTTGACTGCTTCGATTTCAGACCAACTCATCGAAGCCTCCAAAATTATCAGTGATGAGATAAAAGCGAAAACAGCTTTCATTGAGGAGCTGAATGGTATCAAGCAAATTCAGACGTCTCGAGGTGATATAGCCTACCACTTTGCTCTCTGCGATCCAAGTGAGGTCGAGTCATTTCAGGAAGGTGAAATCGTTGGCATCTTCGAAGGTCCGGGGAAGGAAGCAGTCCTGGACAAGATATCCACCCGGAATGCACGCAAAGCAATAGCCAGGGGTGTGATTACGCGGTCACATTACATTGCTGCTAATCTACCAGACAACGGTGATTTTACTACTTTTATTTCGTTGCACAAATGGTATCCTTAATCTTTTTGCACAAAACTTCCGCAGGTTGACGTTAAAACGGAGCTTGAGCGAATGCTTGTTAGGGGCCGTTTCTTCCTTTTTGTAAAATAAAGGAAAATTATCTTTCACTTTTTATTGATTTCATGCTTTCGATTTTTCGAAGGATTTTGTGTGCGAAAACTTCAAGCTCACTTTCCTGGTATTTAGTCTAGCGCTCTCGACAGAAGAAGTCTGGAGATCAGAGGATCTTCCAATAACCTATATTAATGACGACAGGGTCAATAATGAGGCCAATACTGATATTTCTATTGCTCGTTTTCTCTTAATTTTTGTACCTACTGCAGATCGAGAGATTCGTTATGTTTTGTCTCTGTTTAGGTACCACTGAAACAGTGTGCATGTTTGGAGTTGTCCCAGTGCGTGTGGAAGGATCGGTCATGAGTGGAGAGCCACTGTATTGCTCGCACGTAAAGCCGGGCCTAGCGGTCAGCGGTAGGCGACTGACGAGCTCTAATGCCACCGACGATGCATTGATTGGCATTGCACTGGAAACATCAGCTGCTCTACACGACGAGGTATGCACAAATTCGGTGTAGCTTGCACTTTTCCGCATTCATGAAATACTTTCGATACGCAAGTTAACGATTCTCGGTTTTCGAATATCGACGTATTTGACGATGCATTGTGAAAGAGATCCTCTTAAATTCCAACAGAACTCACTTCCTCTTCTTGATTGGAAACCCTGTTTTTCACACGGAGATTCCCCATATTCTCCCATATTCAACCAACAACTTTTACAATTCAAGTTGAAAAGTTTAGCTTGCTTGATTTAGGTGTCAATTGACAAAAATTATAAAACTGGCTAAGACTGGTTGTAGAAAATGCTCCACTTCGAACAATTTAGAGCCCTTTAACATCTTCAAACCAAAGTTGAATTAGCTTTATTTAGGGCTTTGAAATGCAGAAGGAGTCAAAAGGTTTTGAGATGGTGTCCTACGTTACTACCTTAAGTAGCTGCACAGTTACATGCCTATCTTAAATAACTGCACAGTTGAATGTTGGTTGTGGCGTTAAATATAGAACATAAACAAGAGCTGTCAGCTTTGGTCTGAAAAAGCATATCTGGTATGAAGGACTGTTTTTATGCTTAATCATAGGTTCATTTGGTGGACAGCTTGATTTCGTTAACAATGGAAGTGTTCGGAAATATAATGGACAAAAGAATAAAACGCCTGAGGCAAAATGTTGTCAGCGAAGTAGATAGCATAAGGAATGCAAGAAGAAGGTTGCATAAGAGTAAGTTGCGAGTTGTCTCAAAGTCATGTCTCAAAGTCAAGTTTATCTGCGAATCTCTAGTTCATAACTACGAGCTCGAGTTTCTATTAGATGAGAGATAATTTCACAAACCAATTTTTTAAGAAAAGGCCCTTGGCTGTCCCCGCTGCCCCCGTGGCTCCGGCACACATGGAAATGACATAGCACACTTGCCTCCATATATGTCCCCTGTGGGGCATGTGCAATTTGAACAATAAATTGCGGACGCCTACTGACGTTCGAGAAACAAATTTAAACCCTTTGCCTATTTTATCAGGTGTATGCCTTTGCACTCTACAAGGCGGATTTATAGATCAAAAGCCATGTCCAAGGCATGTCGGCGTTATTACACTGCTCCATGTGTGCACCTTGCAGCAACAACTACAACAATCATTTCTGCTAACGATCTGGCTTTCAATTTTGTGCATCGGCAAGTGTTGCCATTCAAAGCAAAGTAATGCAGCAAAATTTCATGACCCTCTAATTTATTTTAGTTCTTCTTCTATGGCGACGATATTCCTTTGAAGGACAGTCAGCTACGTAACGATAACGTTTCCTTTGCTCTAAAGGGCTGTGTGCTTGTTTGGCCATCGCTGTTGTTTTCGGGAGCCTGTTGGCAGTTCTTCTTTGGCAACTGCTTGCGCCGTGCTCAGCATACAAGTACTGGCGATGCAAGCAGGGAATGGTCGCAAAACAAGAAGCCAGCTTCTGGTACAGGCAACTGAGCTCTGCATATCAGGTATCTCCATATTAGGCTATTTTCCATGTAAAGCAATCAACAATTCCACTTGCAAATAGATGAATGCAGGTTGGGCTGTTGTAAGCATTGCATGCTGTTTTAGAGAAATTGAAGTAACCGGTATTTATTCATCTTTCTACCATTTTGAACACCTATCGAAGAAGCCCCAGGTCTTATCACAAGCCAGATGTACCATAAACAATGGTGCTATCACACAGCTTTCACTTCACAACTCTAACATTGTCCATTTCAAGCTGGAACAAAATGCATCGAATATTTCTATTAGAACCTCAGTTTCAAAGCTCAATATTCCTTGTTTCAGATAAAATGTCTTTCACTTTTTTAGGAGGTTAAGGTCACCGGAATAGAGTTCACTTGGAAAAACCTCATTAAAAAGACAGATTTTGGTCCAGGACAAAAAAAGATCAATGGTACCGGTAGGTGAATTTGTTCAGAGCAGCTTAGAGCTTCCGTTGAGAACGGATTTGATATTGAACCTAAACAAAGAGAGACCTTAGTTTTTAAAACTTATCGTGTATTACCCCCCCCCCCCCCCCTATTTCTTACTTAAACTCAAATGCGGCACATTCAGTCGTTTAATGGGGCAGATGTGCGCTGTAATCGTCAAGTCAGGTAAGAGTGTCATTGATATTTCGTTTTTTGTAGAAAATACGTTTCAGCAAGTCTCACTCACATTCTGCATGTATATTTTCAGAGAAAAAATTTATTAAAACTACTGAGTGATGTAGTTAATGCCAGTGCTGTAGGTTGATATCATTTGAATCAATAGGGTTCCATTTTCACAGGGTTCCATTACTACCTCAATCTCGACGTCTGTGCATGTGGCGAGAAGGCACGTGGACCCAGTGGGTTCGCCACCGATGTCTCCTGCACCCATGCCTACTTTTACTCCAGCTCGTGCAAAAAATGGTGCAGATATTACAGTGCCACCAAACTCGTGTGCCATCCATTTTACCCCTGGGGGTCAATGACCACCCTTGTTAAGGAGAAACTGTGCTGGGTCACTGCATCTCTCAAGTGGTATTGTCTTACGTGATACATTTTGCTACTAAACAATAATGACAAACATACATTGAAATGTAAGCAGACGATTTGTATTGCTAGAACAAGGGGAAAACTTCTTAGCGAATTTTATTGCTAGAACTCGTTTATTTAACGCTTTTTATCATCAACAGTTTGCTGTTACCAGAAACATTTCGTTGTCCACAACTTACGTTTCTGGAGTTCTTCCTCTTCCTCCTTTATGAATGTCAAAGAAAGATAAGGTGGTTGTTGCAAACCCACGTTATCAATATAATATAATATAATATAATATAATATAATATAATATAATATAATATAATATAATATAATATAATATAATATAATATAATATAATATAATATAATATAATATAATATAATATAATATAATATAATATAATATAATATAATATAATATAATAAAATATTAAAGTGATATAATATTTCAATGCATATAGATGTAATAGCCTTTGAAAATGTCGAATTGTTTGACAAAAAGAAGAATTTAAAGCAGCAATAAAATTGTTGGCAGTCAGTTAAAACAACATACTTGCAAAAATTCCAACTGTTCTTATTTTTTATTTGGCACACGTGAGGGAGATTTAGCATTGGGCAAATAATTCACAAACTAGCCCAGCTTCTTAAGCACGGTGTACAGAGTGTGCAAGACCAGAATATTTCATTACAGCTCCTAGCACCTTCGATTGCTCTTCTAAAGCCTGTTGGAATGGCTAGCCTGGAAAACCTTATTGATACCAAACAATCCACATCGATATAAAGTTGGCAATCCATTTAGTGATACGTGGATATCAACCACAACCTTCCTGTTTGCTGGAGCAAATAGTACTTGTTAACCACACAGGAACTTGTTTGTCACACTAATATTCAAAATTAAACAGATGTTCGTTTTAAAGTCGAAGTTTGTAGATCGAGTTGAACGAACTATTAAAAGTTTACGTCATTTTAATACATCAAGCAGTTTCATTGCTAAAAGCAAAGATGCCTTATTTGATTTTGGGGCCTGTTTTGGGGCAATTGTATATTGTCAGGAAGGGTAAAGCCCGCACAGCAGGCCTTTTGGTGGCTTAAACCAATTATGAAAAGAATCGTCAAAGAGCGTTAACGGCCTTTCAGGCTAAGAAATTTAAATCATTGGCACTGCCAAGAACTTTTGCCTAGGGGTAAAACAATCCTTGGTGGAAGATCAACCCTGGGGATAAAATTAAAGCTGGCGAAATTTTTCGGGAAGTATATTCCTTGTTGTTTCACATTACCAACGGTGCCGACTATCCTTGTTATCGAGGTATTGGCAATTGGCCTAATTGTGACTTGTTTCTCTCATTTTTGCAAATTAAACCAGTGGTACGTTGATTGAGAAAATCTGAATACAAACCACACGATATAAAGGACCGTGCAGAAAAGAACTGTCAATATTCCCACGTAGTCGAGCTTGGTTATCTGTGCCTTCGTGCAGTGGTCTTTACATCATTATGAACATTAAAATTCGGCAGTTAACCATTTTTGTGCTTTTCGCTTTTACGTCAGAAAGACCATAAACTAACGCACCAGGCATTCATCACGAAACATAGATGCACAATATATAAAGCGACCATTGTACCCAATTTCAAGCACTGTGGCATACTTTGATAATGAAAGTGCAACTCTTGCTTCCGTACTCACTCACACAAGATGGGGTCAACATTTTCATGCAGTTTTCCCGCCAATATTCATACAGTTTTCCCGCCAATATTCATGCTTGGTTGGTTGGTAAAGTAGCCTGAAAAGCAAAGCGAAATTTGTCCAATCAGATGCTTTCTTAATAAAATTTGATAGCGAATCAGACTTCACCAATTTTGCATGGTTTGCTTACACTTGTCTCAAAGACACCCCTTGCTATGGAGGGAATGCACAACTGGAGTTTTGGGACGCCATGAAAGATATATATTTTAAAAAAACGAGCGAAAAATGAAATGTTTATTAATTAACAAAAAACTACCGCTGCTTTTGAGTTATCTCAGCGTAACATTCCGGAAATCTTAGGTTAAACTGTTTGTTATCTCTAGGCCCATTCTAACGACAAGAAACAACAAGTCTTGAAAATTTTCGATCAAATCCACGAATGCGTTGTGGCGAAAACAGGTCTCTTTTAGTTCATCATGACATCCCTTGTGGTCCGTTAAAAATACAGGCCTCTGATGTGGAAATTGAGGGACTCAAGGCACCAATGCAAGGGAAGGGGATCTCCGTCGAGCCCTTTTTAGATATTGCCACGCCCTTTTAGTGACCGTTTAAGTTTTTGAAATACTCAAACATTACTTGGCTGCTAAATACTAAAACATAAAACATAAAAAACTTGACTGCTAAAATACTACAACATAACTTTACGCGCTTTCATGCTAGCAAAAAATATTATCGATTCAGACAGTTGTTTCAGACAGGCGTCATTGATATTTTACTGCAACTCTAGGGCCCCTTAGAATAACCTGTTATTATGGGCCCGTAGTTTTGCAATCGGAAATTGTTTAAAAATTGAGAAAAAAATCTGTAAGACCTATATTTTGCGGGCCCGGACTGTTACGCCTTTTAACCCCCCCCCCCCCTCTCTCTCTACGCTACTGTTCGCAGACCACACCCACTAGAAACTGATACCAGGTGGGAACCATACGGTTAATGCACTTGATGCTTAATATGTAAAATTCAGATGTTTACAATGCCTTCATTGCATTGTGGGAGGGCTTCTTCATCTAACAATTTTCCTAGTCTGCATTTGCTAAGATCACTTTTTCAAGATTCAATAAGATGTCACATCCACCTAAAGAAAAACTAACCCAAAGAACTTGCTTGAGTAACCTTTGATGAATGGAGGCCCAATTGGCCGCTGATCACCGCTGACCGCTCCTCCACAGTTCATAATACCCGCAACGAGATTTCACCAGCAATCGAAACTAGAAGTGGAGGCAATAAAAAACCGAAAGTAGTTGAACTTTCTTTTGAATTCTTAAAAAAGATTTGCTATGTATCATTGATCCTTCTTGAAAAAATGGCGACTCTCTTTTGAGACGATAGACATCTTCAATCCTTTTATTAAAGAAGTTCCTGCAATGATAAATTCAATTCCTTGCGAATGGTGCACCAAGGCTGAATAAAGCGGGAATAACACCTTAAGACTTGAGCTGACTTTGCTTTGATATAGAACACATGATGTCTTTGTCCTTATTGCTGAAAGCAACTCAGGTCGAACGCAGCGGGTTCTGTGATTACGTCATTTGGGCGATTGTCTTGCCTACGAGGAAGTTGAAAGCCACAAACTATTGAAGTTTCATTTACTCATTAGGTACAGAGGAGAGGACAAGGCGAAAACTCGAGTGTTAATAGGATGCTTGAAGAAAATCGATTAATATTCTCTCCAATCAATATACACTATCGTTGAGTTTGTGCATACATAGACCCATCATTTCCATTACGTCATCAAGTGATTGTCACTTCCGGTCGCCGCGAAGGTGCACTCGTAAGTGATCGATCGAATCGTAGTTTTGTGACAAGAAGATTTTGGTGCTTGTTGTTGGCCAGGACGAAAAAAGAACACTTAACTTATGATTTAGGTAACTATGATTTTTCAGTTTTATTTTACACCCGTAAAATGCTGTCTCCTGAAGAGATTAGGTTCTATACTGTTGTGTTATCGAATGGTTTTGAATTAGCGAACTTCCTTTTTCCCTGGCCTTCCTTTTTGGTTGTTGACTTGTACTGCGACATGTTTACCTTACGAGATAGAAAGTACTCTACCTGTCACAGCAGACTAGCAAATGATTTTGAGTTTTGAAAAATAAAACATAACCATTTTGAATAAAAAGCCAGAACCTTCCATTTCATTTGGATGGCAATTTTTGACTGGGCTGTTGCTATAAATTATTAAAATTTTATTTGCGCATCAGCTTCAGAAACATGTCAATTATTCAAACTGCAGAGCACATAAGAAATGTATGTTTGCAATTATTTTGTGCCCAGCTGTAATGTTTGGAAATCAATGTTTTAGCATACATATGAGAAAATATTTAGTTTTATCTCAACAGTCAGAAAATTAAAGATTTTCAAGTTATACACTGATGCTTTTGCAGTTTTTTTTAAGAACGACATTTCCTTATTCCAATCATTAGTTCTAACTAACTTTCTCTAGAATTGGTGTAATGCTTGGATTTGTCAAAAAGGAGGAGATCTCATCCATGACTGAGCCACTAATACCTTCACAAAATGGTAAGGTCTCATTTTGATATTTTAAGTGTAAAATTATGTAATATAATTTTTATCATGCCAAACCATCAAAGTAATTCCTGGGCTTTAAGTTTTATTGGCAACTTTGATTGTGTTGTAGATGTAGTTTGCACCTGTTTAACATTTTCAGCCAGTGTTTGGCTTAATCTTAAAAGGACTTTGTGGGATGATATTTAGCAAGTATATATAACAATTAAGACTTCAAAATGATAAAAGATTCTTAAAGTTTTTCTCCATTTTCTGTTACCATAGGTGGTTTATTTTTTAACTACATGGTTGCGAAAGGAGAATGTGTTATCTCTTTCTAATTTCGAAAACTTCCCGGGTTTCACATTAACATTGATTTAATTTGAACTTGTGCCTCTAAGCTCAGTTATTTGCCAAGGAAATGGCTTCCCTAGTGCTTTACAACAATCGAACCCCAACACTGAGCTCAAGCCTTTTACTTTAAAAGAATAACAAAGATAGTGAAATTTGAAAATAAAATGGAGTCTGATATGTTGCTACCATTAGTAATTCTGATATATAGCCTATTTTTTGTTTGTTTATTAATCTGTTAACCTGAGAATTATTTTATTGTTCAAGGTGACATCAGCATATCTTATCAAGAAGATGATTTAGTAAAGGAGATCATTAGCTCCATCTCAGAGTCTTCTTACAATGCCACATCCACGGACCTGATCAGCAATAGTTTTTATGAGCAGCAGAATGGTAGCATCTACTTTAATGCACAACAAGACATCCACATTGATGGCAATACAACTGGTGTTGCAAATACAAATTTCATTTGTGATGAACTTGACACAGCTGTTGTCAGTGCAAACAGAACATTTGAAATAGAATACATCAAATTTTCTGAGTCAATAATTAAATCCCAGGTTAGATTTTTCTGTTTTTTTTTCTATCAAAGATTATTTTATTTTTAATTGTTGACCAGTGTTAGGATGATTTGATTCAATGATTAATGATCAATGATTAATGTTTGTCTGTTTGCCTTCTGCCTGCATTGTCTGTCTGTTAATGAGGTAGGTAAACATGTATAAATTCCAGATTTAAAGCTGATCCACCTTACGCTTTCAGGCAATACCCTAATAATGCCCTATATTCCCTGAAGCTGTTGTAATTGAACTTGTCTATAAAAAGCTTGTAAGTTTTGTAAGAAGTGTAGAATGTCTCAACAGAATCTTTTTCAAGTTTTGTTCAAGTTCAAGTATTTTACTTTAGATAACTAGTTCCCCAATCTCTTACTTAGATAGGCATTTTCTATATATATATATTTGTTTGCATTTGCCGAAGCCACTTAATGAGTATCTTTTTTTTCTTTTGTTCATTAACATTTTGATTTGGTAGTTTTACATTATATATATAGTACTCTTGTTACATCAACAGAAAAGGACTGGTGGATTGTCAAAACAGAGGTTCAATCCAGAAGATTCCAGAATTATTCTAAGAATAAAGTTTCTAGGGGTCGCTCAAGTACTTAGCATCAAAGTCTTTGTGGCCAGAGCAGTTGATCCCTCTTTTCAAAGATCAGATGTAGTGACCGAGCCTGTAGAGCTAGAGGTGAATGCATTGCAGGAAAAAATTGGTGAGGTAGGGTTTACCAAATGGCTCATGGCCCAATTGATTTCAAATAATTTCTTTATTATTGTGGAATAAATTAATAATGTTTGCATATTGTGATGATAACTGTGTGATGATCACTTTTCTAATCTGTTGAATCGATCTAATCTTTTTATGGGTATAAAATGTCTTCAAAGAATACATTTTCTTTAAAAATTCTAGTATGTACTCAACATTAATCTGGATTCAGTGTACCATGTGAATGGAAAATTGGTTTATGGCTTGTCAAAAAACAAAACTGAAGAATTAAACAAGTTCTACTTGAAGATTCTTGTCACCTTTGTCGATCATTCCTGGAATATTGCTGATACAAAATGTTTCCAAGTGGTTGGAAGGGCAAAGGCTACAGATAAGAAAGAAGCAGATATACCAGGTATCTTGTTTTTTTTTCTGTATCATAACCTTATAAAGACTGATTATTTTTTTGACTGAAAATATTGAGTTGGAGTCATGTTGAAGCTGTCTCAACTTTTTGCTTCCCAGTTGCTGTTACCCAGCTACCACATACTCTTTGCCTTACATTCACTTCCAGACCTGATTTTCTGACTCCAGTTTTTAATATGGAAGTAAATCTTTGACACATTGAGGGATGAGAAGGCCTAATGTCGGTGATAGGGAGTGTCAGCCTTTTTTATTTCTTAATTGATAATTATGCCAACTTTATATATACTATACTTACAAGTAGCCATGAAGCTGCAGAAAGGGTGGAATAGCCTTTTGTTTCATTCCAAGCACATGCATTCATGTCTTGCTATCGTGCTATGTGTGAAAATTATAGGTATATAATAAGTTGAATGTGTCACAGAACAGATTTTATCTTCTTCACAATCTTAGAAGCAGGCTTTTTTATTTTATGGCAAGCGATATGACATTTGAATGTAAATTTAAACCCTGCTATTCTTTCCAAGCTTGCTGAATGATGTTTTCTTGGGTAGTTAAGCTTGTTCTGATTCATGTGATGCAATGTTTAAATATGTTATGCCTAGCAACAAACCAACTCCCTCCAGCCCCAAGACCATCTAAGCGAATAAGAACTGGAACTGACGAATCGAATGGGTCAAACAGTATGTAATTTACTACGCTGTTTTTTTTGTCTGAATTTACAAACGTCAAGTCAAATACACTACTTGAAGCAGCTTGATCTTTGTGAGGTCACTGTTAACAATTTTGGTGAACATTACTATAAGAAATCTTAAGTTAAAAGTTTCACCTTTTGCAATATTTGCTTGTTTTAAGGCTTTCAACCCTACTCGGAATGACTGGGGTTTTATGTCTGTTGTTCATTAAATGCATAAGTGTATTGAGTTATCCTTTCCGAATGGTACATAATGGCATTTTTGCTCAAGATAACACAAAATTGTAAAAGACAGCTTTATTTCCAATGCAAGACGCTTTTCTAGGCTCACTTTCGGGGCTGGAGATGCCGAGGAGTAATGACAGCACAACGAGTGAATACAGCAGCAGTTCATCGCAAAGAGGTAAGCACCCCCGCTTGTTAGCTGTGGCATCAGCTTGATGCTTGTCAGTGTCTACAAAGCCACATCACAGGGCATATGGATTTGATACTTATCATACAGATGGAGACAAACGTGAAACTTCAAACGAAACGTAACCTTGCAGATGTTCAAGAAAAATATCTCAGAATTTACTTAGTTCAATTTTACTTGTAACTTGCGCAAGGAATACGTATGCAACGAAGGTTATATTTGGTTTACATCATATTTAGCATTTGTAATTCTAATTAATTATTTCATTTAGTTAGAGAATGCAAAGCTAGAAATTGTACCAAATTTAAGAAAGGGATTAAGAAAGTAGAGAAGATGAAGAAAGCGGGAAAATGCAGCACCGCAGCGTGATGTCGTTTTATTAAGAAACATCGAGCGCAAAAGTGACAATTTTGTCCCAGTTGTCACATTGGCGAGGAAGTGTCTCGGTTGATGCGTAGATTTGCACTTTATGTAATCTTTCCCTAGTGAAAGCAATCATGTATTTGTCTATGTCATCATACAGTGTTACTTTGTTTAACCCCCTTGAAGCTGCTATGCCCTTGCAAAATTTGACGCTCTTATCACCGCGGTATTTGAATGTTAGATGGCATGATGATTTCCGCATCGAAGATCGCGGCTGATTTCTTGGATGCCAAGCGTGCAGAGATTGGGTCTCTGATCGTGGCGGAGCCTATCCAGACCCAACGGGGTGACATAGCATACCACTTCACGCTCAAGAACCCTGAAGCGCACCCTTCCTTCTCAGAAGGCGAAGTCGTTGGGATTTTCGAAGGTAAAGATGGTGAGTGCGTACTAGATAAGCTGACCACAAAGAACTCGTTGGACGCCATTATGAAGGGTGTGATTAGCCGCTCGCAGTATTTGGAGGCAAAGATGAAGCCTGGAGGTACGGGTTTGAATTCAAATTGTTTGATGGGATTGTCAGAGAATACTAGAGTTAACTGGTACTAAACTAGGCTACTCTATAGGTTCTTAAACCCAGTAGTTTTTATTTCATCTGCATAGCTCTATTTATTCAACATTTCAGCTTTACTTTGTAATTGTTTAGTTAGGAATAATTCCGTAAGAGTATTGCCACTCGCCTTGCCTATATATTGAAACTGGAGGAAGATTTGTTGTTCGATTGCGTATCATCGATCTTCTTTCATTTTGCAGTTCGAAGTGAGACTGTATGCATGTTTGGCATTGTCCCGGTCAAAGTGCAAGGGCCAGTAGCCCGCGGCGACATTGTTTACGCGTCGTCACGTAGCCCTGGCGTCGCCGTCAGTTGCAGCACCCTTGGCCGCAAGCCCCTGCTCATCAACGATTCGTCAGCCGTGGGCATGGCCTGGCAAACATTATACGCAAATGAGGACGAGGTCAGAGCACACCTTCGAAAGTTTCTTCTTTTATATAGGCATCAACCTATATTCCTATGTTGTCGACCAATGATATAACCTATACAAGGATCTTGTGTTCAATCAACTCATTGTGTCACCTTGCCTGCATGAGGCTGCTGGCTCTTCCTTGTGCCAAGTACATTTAGTGTGAGCGATGGCTTTCCAAATTGGCATTCCAGATCTTCCGCTCTATCCAGTCAATTCATTTGTACAATCCTCGTTGACAGTGATTTAGTCACCCTTCTTCAGTTGTTTTCTTTTGATGTGCACTACCCAGCTACTGGTCCAATACTAGGTTGTTATAAGGGAGTTTCTTTTTTAAATCTCATTTGTTTATGTTCGTGTTCCAGGACTGTACCATGTGATAAAGTGAAAAGCTGTTTCTTCTTCAATGTGTCTAAGAATCAATCTTGTAACTATTTGAAACTACGTTATCCGCTGTGAACTTCCACATAAAGTAGATGTTTTTAAGACGTTCAATTTTTCTGCAGCTCAACCTAGTCGACTGTCTTGTTTCCATAACGATGGAGATTTTCCAAGGAATGATCGAGAAGCGATTTGGGACTTTGAAAAGACACGTGAATGCAAGGCTCGATGGCATTCAGAAAGCCAGAAAGCGCTCTAAAAGACGCAAGTGCTTCTTTTCTTGTGATTAAACATTATTTAGTTGAATACCAGGAAATGTTGTGTTGAAATTCGCTTGTATTACACCACCGTTCATTCCAATCTTTACTGAAAAATATAGAATTATAGAGTCATAAATTGAATCCCCGTTGTAAATGTGAGAAAAGACAACTTCTTACAAAACCTTGTGAATTTTTTCAACACCTGTTTTCCTTTCTTGAAGTTCGAAGCAAGTTGATACTGTCAGGGTGGAAGTGTTGCAACCACCAGACCATCAGAAGCTGATGCTAATTTGTGTAGTTATTTTAACGAATTTCTAATTAAAGCAATTCTTTTTAAACCTGTCCTTCTATCGTAAACATTTGAATATGGCTATCAGTAAATATTCAAGCTTCTCTCTTCACTACAGGGGCCATTATCTGCCTTTCGACCATAGCCGTATTCATGTTACTGCTGTCGATTCTGCTTTGGCAAGTCTTTATGCCAGGGACAGCCTTTCGATCTTGGCTTTGCGGAAAAGGGGGTATCGACGGTCACTTTGCCTCTTTCAGATACAGACCCATTGGAGATATGTTCAATGTACGTTCTTTTTATCATAGCATCTTTCATAGCTAGCTGTTGTAATGTATAAAGTTAAGTTAGATTTTGTGCTACAATGGCACTGTTTATATAAGAATTGCAATTTATCGAAATCGAGAAGCTTTAATACATGTTTGAATTTTAGAAATTCTCAAAAGGCAACAATAATTTTTTGCAGGATTGTTTTCTGCAACTCAAAAGGCTACTTTATGAATACGCTCATTGCGGTAAAAAGAATTAACTAAATATAATTATCGATAAATATTCTTTCAAGCCTGCTCACTAAGTTTGTCTGAAACTTTTTGAAAAAGAAATTTCAAAATTTGTTGATCTGACGGTTATTAATACAACCTCTCCTCTATTACTGTCAAATTTTTGCATTGATGGAATTAAAATCAAGGAGCCGTTTTGCAAGGAAATGCATTAAAATTTGTATTTATTGTTGTGCCACTAGTTTGTCTGATGATGCAGATGCGTTTTTATAGATTTACACGGTGAAAGGCAAGGAATTTGACTTCCAAGTACTGAAAAAGAAGACTGGGGACTTAAAAGACCCAATTCTTGGCACGGGTAAGTCGATTCTCGTCGTTCAATAAAATTGCAATCCACAACTAGAGGATTATCTTTTGCTGACTTCATCGCCTTTAGTATTTTTGAGCCTGAACTGGCAGGATCTTTAAACACAGGTTTATTTTCAGGATAGGCAAGAGGTTTGTGATTGTGTATTGTCATAGGATGTATATGATTCATTCTTCAGAGTCCCGTCAAGTGATGCTTTTGCTAGATTAGTTGGTTCTTCAAGCAGGTAGATGAATAAAGAAGCTGCTTGCCGTAAACTAATAACAATTTTAACCGGTAAATAGTTACATTTTGCCTCACCTCCCAAACCGAAAATTTATTAGTTAATATTACTTCGCATTTTATAGTAAATATACCGAAAGTAAATATTACTTCGCATTTTAAACCTGAAATTTTAACCTGAAATTTAAACCCAACTGAGGATATCTAGAGCTCAACTGAGGCCTTAGTTAGAGCCAAAATGAGGGCCTTCGTAGAGCCCAAATGAAGGCATTAATTAGAGCTAGATCTTGGCTAGAGCCAAAATGAGGCCTTAATTAGAGCCAAAATGAGGGACTTCATTGGAGCCCAAATGAAGGAATTAATTAGAGCTAGACTTTGGTTAGAGCCTAAATGAGGGCCTCAATTAGAGCCAAAATGAGGGCCTTGATTAGAGCCCGTTGGGACTTCAATTATGCTGTCTTAGTTATGGGCGATCCGTGACATAACAACCTTTTCTCCAGGATTCCACTATTATTACAACATCCCTTTATGTGCATACGGAGGCAAGTCGAAGTCAAAGGACCTGATTTTGGGGAATGACCGCATTGGCGGGCCTGAAATCTTCGCGGTTGACGAGAACTGCACGCACTCTTTTTACTACCATGCTGCTCTCGGCAAATGGTGCCGATATAAATCAACCGCCAACCTAAAGTGCACCCCGGCTTTCCACACCGACCACTCTAAGAAGGCCAACCAGACAATACCGAGCCCTTGCCGTGTTTAGAGACGATAAACCACGCTCGGTGGATTAGCGTAGCTCCATCGTTCAAGTTTTACCGTATCGCCGTAGAAGTGAAATGAAAGAGTGTCCGAAATTCTTATTTTATGTTATTTATCTGAATTTAATAACAGAGGATATCCTTCTCCGCCGCACTTCAAGCACGTTAGCGCGAAGCTATGGTTTATTCTGCGCTTTTTGTAAAGTACGATTATTACCTTTCGTAACTTGTATGAAGTATTTAGATGTTTCAGATCCAACGCTGATAAGTAGCATTAAATAACGAAAGACAGAACGGTTACAAGGCATTTAAGGTGAAAAGGACTCTCCGTTTGTTTTTCAAGAGGCAGTGGGTAGTGCAAGTGACGATGGATAAATGTGCATCAGTCTGTAACCCCAATCTAGAGCACACAAGCCTCGACCCTCATCTTTTGGCCCCCTGAAAAGTGCCTAATTCACAGTCAAGCATTTATAATATGAAGCTATTGTAGTTGGCACACCTATATTGTCAGTATACACCTCGCAAAACTTCTGTCTCGTGCATCTCCAAGCACTTCTGTTCTGCCAATACATCATCTCTCTGTAGCAAATTTGTGCACATTCTAGCTGTTTTAAGAGTTGCCTAAGTTGCTTTGTTAATATATGAATAGTTTATTGCATAGAAGGTAGCTAGTTTTAAATGAAATCTTGTTTTGATGAATGTAACTATTTTCCTATCATAACTATTTCTGGATGATCCCCCTAAGTATTGAGCACTTCATAATGTCTGAATTCTCTCTTTTCATGGCCTTAAGTACATGATATGAACCTCTAATGTACCCTGCTTTTGGCTGATTTCTAGAGCTTGCTGCGTGTGAACCAAAGCGCTTTAGACAATTTTTTGAATGTCCATTGCCGCATTGCAGGCTCCTTTGAATTTTGTAAATTTCTCCCTTGGGGCGTCCGGCGTAGGTTACATTTGGCACAGGGATGGCTTGGGTAAGACAGACAATTTTGTCCCCCTGTTAAACTTGTTTCTGAATTTCAGCTTCTATTTCAGCCTCTCTTTTACATATATTCCCCGCTGCTATAACTCAAGGTTCATAAATCTTGATTTGCCTTTACCACGTATGATGAGTCATAAAGACGGTTGTATTTTGTGCTTATGTTTTTAATTTTCACTTTCATTCGCTGGGCGATCGAAATTTTAATCGTAGTGAAGTTATTGCGATATTTTTATAGCTTTATGAAAGCATTTATGCAGAAAGCCTGTTGAAAGACTCTTTTCAAATTTTGTAATAATTGAAGGGCAATTATTTTGTATTTGTTACTGAGTACCCATTCAATCTTGCTCCTTCCTAGTTTCAGTCACTTATCAGTCTTTTTAAATAGCTTGTTGCTGATAAAAGGAATATCAAGAGACGTTATTTGTGAACATCTTGTAATAACTTGCTGTTGAATAAAGAAATACCAGGAGGCATTACATGAGAACTACATGTTTGGGATTTTAACTTGTTGCTGGTAAAAGGAATACCAAGAGGTATTATTTGAGAATTTTCTTAGGTATCAAAGTACTTAAGGTAGAGCATCAAAACTCAAAAAGCTTCCACTTTAACATCTTTTCGTAACGGCGCCTTGTTGCCATTCAAGGAGAGTGGCAATTTGCTTTGAATCAACTCTGTTCATTTGATTGCTAAGTGACATTCTAAAAAACTGTCTTCTGGTTGCACACCCCTAGCTTTTTGTTGCCATAGAGCTAGTTGGGTTCCTTCTGCCTGAAATGGAAACGCAAGCAGCCGGCAAACTCTTGACATAGGGCTTGAGCTTATCTTATATTTTCATTGGGAATTAATTTGCTAAATTGGTACAAATCAATTCAGTACAAACCAGAAGCTTCTAATTTTGCTCTCTTTTCTGTTTATTGTGTTGGTAAAACTTAAATGCAAAAATCAATACTGCTCCCAGCACCCCTCCTCCCTTTGGCAGGACCATCACTTCTGACCAGGCTTCGCCCCTCGTAGGGCTGTTGGAGAGTCATGCCGTTATGCTCTAAAAGCTGTATTGGGCTGAACTCAAGGAATACCGTAAATCCTCGAATTCCCCCTCTCGAGAAAGCCCCCCCTCGAATAAGCCCCCACCCTAGAACTACAAATTTTCAATAAGCCCCCTCCCCCTCGAATAAGCCCCTCTCGATTTGTTGATTTTTGACTCCTGAGGTTGCCTTTGGCATTTTAGTGAATTACCACAAAAATATTATAATTAAATCAAATGTTACGTTATACTTAAGCTATTTTTAATATTTTGAAAAGAAAGAAATTTCAAAATTATATTTTTATGTGGCATGTTCCAAAAATTTTATAAGCCCCCTCTCGAATAAGCCCCCCCCTCGAATAAGCCCCCATCCAAAAATATAAAGAAAAAATAAGCCCCCAGGGGGCTAATTCGAGGATTTACGATAGTTATGCAGAATGAACTGGACAAGAAAATCCTTATGACGCTTCCTGCGCGCGCATTATGATTAGAATCCAAACCGCATCGCATTACCATTAGCATGGCTGGCTGGCTGACATTAGCTCAGGCAGTGGCGGAAATTCGGGTTTTTACTTTGGGGGGCTCAGGCTCACGATTTTCCGACAAATAGACAGACACAACAAAGTTTCATTGGCGTTTTAAGACAATTACCAAACTTGAAGAGCAAACTTTTATTAACAAATGCAGCTGAAATTAAAGGATGTTAAAAACTATTTGAACCTCTGGTTTCTTGCACGTTCTAAAAATTCTTACAATTTCTGTTCATTTCTCATTTCACTGAGGTTTTTAATACTTGAATTTATAAGGTCACTTCACCCAAATCAATGTCACTTTCCTGCAGAGCTTTATTTACGATGTTTGTTGTCTGAAGAATTTCCTTGAAAATGATTGTCACCAATGTGAATTCAATTTTTTTACAGAAGCTTAGAAGTCCGCTTGACAACTTGTTTCAGTTTCCACGTCTACTACATCTTCTAGCATGGCAATTATTGCTGGGTAGGTCTCTATCACCTTAACAACCTGAGTATGAGACTCCCAATGCGTGAGTGTGTGGCGTTTTAATGTTCTGATGGTGTCGAAACCAAGCTATTTTTGGACCCGCTGAAAGTGCTCGTTGCGCTTAGGGCTAGCCTCGATAAAATTGTACAGCTCTTCCAGGTTTGCAAAAAAGGCTTTGATCTTCACATTTCCATTTAATGCCTGGAGAAGCACGAGGTTGAGGGCATAGCATGCACAATGTACACTTTTGACAAAGGGGTTGGCACTGATGATCATGGTGTAATGATGCGCATGCAGTGTCACAAGAAACGACCAGTGGCGGCCTGGCAGGGGGGGCCAGGCCCCACAGGGGAGTTTTTTGGAGGGGCGCCGAAGTTTAAGAGGGGCGCCAAAATCCTTATGACATTTGTAGCGATTCCACTGTTGTTTTCCTTTTCCATTTATTCATCCATTGTGTGATTCATTGGGTTTATACTATTTAGGTGTATGTTGTATATAGATTCAGCAGGTGCATCTATCCAAGTTATCAAGTTGTTCGATAACCTCGAAAAACGGTATAATCTCTTCCAAAAGTCACAGAAAATCCACGACCTTTTCGAATCTATTCAAAAAGAGGAGAAGTTGAATGTAATTTCATTCAAACGTACCAACACTGTGAGATGGCGTTCCCAGGAGTTTAGTTTGAAAGCATTTATCCAGCGTTATGACCGCATAATGCATGTGATGCGTGTCAGCTGTGATGATGATGATGATGCCAATGGAAAAGCCTCTTTGTTCCTGTTAGCTCCAATACCGCAGAGGTCATTTTCAGCATTAAAGAGGATCAAAACACGGATACGATCAAGCAAGATTAGAATCCCTGCTTGCAATGACCATCGAAGAGGAAATTTTGCTTTCCCTTGATGTGGAACATATTATTGACTTGTTCTCTAAAACTTTCAATGAGCTTTCAAAGGCTCTTTTATAACATTTTTACTAAAATCTGCCACTTTCCATAGATTTCGTATCTGTACACAGTTTAAAGGACAATCTGGATAAAAAATTGGTACACCAAAGGCCCATCTTTTCAATTTTGTTTTTTCCTGTATATATAATTTAGCTCTGTTTTGAAGAAAAATGCAACTGTACAGTGATAAAGTGTTTTCAATGGCTTGTTACACAGGTTTGGCCTTCAGTTTTATATAAAATATCACTCTCTTATCATGATTATTGCCAGAAATTATCGGCCATTTTTTATGTCTTCCTTATTTTCTTTCTTGTTAAAAATATTGCAAATGCGCTCACTCAGGCTTCAGTTTTTCCCCCTCAATACTGTTGAATTTAAAAGTTGTAAGAAAATTGCCAAACTGCCAATTTCGTCAAAAATGGGACAACTTTGTTTGTTATGAGGGAGCGCAATTTTGCTGCTGGCCTCCCCAGACGAAAAAAGCCAGGCCGCCACTGGAAACGACCTCTATTCTAAAGTAACAAACCCTAGTTTTAACTATGTCACAAACCTCTAAGGGGTTTGAAGGGGCCCCAGTAATTTCATATCTTATATTTTTCCGTTGTCTCAGCAAATTTTTTTGGCGGCGTTCGTTGTGCCTGCGCCTATGATCGCTGTCAAACGTTATACATTCCAAACATTGAACTTTCCTTCGGTTTGGCTTTGGGGGCACTTAGCTCAGTTCTTCCGGAAGGCAGTGATTGGAGCTGCGTTAACGGAATTGTTTCTCTTTGTAAAACACGGCGGGATGCTTTCTAGGATATGTGTCAATGTTCATTTCAAAGGTCTCACAAGAAAAACAGAAAATCGACTCAAGCTCAAAACTCTTTTCTCAGCAATATAAGAATATACAACTTGAGATAATCTTAATAACTAACATGATAAACTACTTAAGTAGTACAATTATTATGCTGTGGGACACAAAAAATGTCAGTCATCTTGGATGGGCTCTCGGCTTGCTCGACGTTTGTAAAATTTCCGACGACAGCCTGAATTATCCGACGACAAGATAATTGGGGGGGCTCGAGACACCCCCCAAACCCCCGTAATTTCCGCCACTGAGCTCAGGCAACAGATAAAGTGATCAATGGGTAAATTTTCATCTCTAACAGACAACAACTTCTGTGACCATAATTCAACCAAAATGACAAAGGGAAATGTCGGTTGTAATAATTCAATAAAAAGCAGGGTAGATGGATATGTCGATGTTGGAACTGAAGTGTTGAAAGTGCCTACGGACCAAATGTTTTATTGGTACCCAAAAAATCGCAACACATTGACTTTTTATTTTGCTTTGTTTTGAGGCATTTTGACGAGAAATTTTGAAGCAGAAAGTCATTTGCTTTCAGTTGTAGCATCAGCTTCAGCCCCCAAAGATTCATGATTTTGAAATTATATCCGAAATTAATGTATTAATGTTTTGTTAACTGCATCCCTTATTCAGACAGAGTGACAGTTGGTGATTTCCTCAATATGACGAGATACATTTGATAGAAAACCATTCGCCATGGAATCAATGAAATCCACAATAAAGATGTCGTCATAGATATTTTGAAGCTAATGGTAACATGACAGAGGTACAATGTTGCGGTTTTGTGCTTCAGGGCTAGTTGCAACAAAAACGTGATTGTTTGCATTTATTGTTTGCATTTGTTGAGCAAAGCCTTTTGTGAATTTTTGTGCAAAAGAATTCGTTTCAAGACAATAAATGACAGTGCACAGTATTGCTTAGATGTCATATTAGTCGAGCTGCAATATGATAGGTTGTCCCCTTTCCTGCTCACAACTTCTATCTTCCTTGTTTGCGAGTGTAGAAAAATATGTTCAATGATGATTGGCGTAAAAATTGCTCTGGCATATGCCCATTGGCGTTTCTAAAGGGAAATGGGTGGTGGCTAGGGGGAGCTTCAAATAATTTTTATCGGCCCCTTCATTTGCCCCTCAACTTTTCTCAGAAAAAGTTTGATTATTGGTTAGTTTTTCCGCCCATGTCCCTTGTTCTTTATAGCTGTTGGTATGAATTGCTCAGGCAATCTCTCTAAACTGCCGCATTCAAATTTTTGAAACAAGAAGATTTGTATCACCTTAATTAAATTGAGACGTTACTTGTAAATATTTCCTATGATGGCTCTCCCCCCCCCCCCCCCCAGTTTTCTCAGGCTAGAATCGCTCCTGGATATGCCTGGCAGTTAAGTTGTGGCCTGGCTTCCTAACGCGCCGGGAGGGGGCACTGAGATCGATCGGCTGTAAAATGGTACCCCGTTATAATTGAAGCAGAATTGTGAAGCAGTTGCGTAGATGGTGGTTATGGTGTATGGGCAGTCTGGAGATACCCCTTTGAAAAATTATGCGACTGTGCCCTGAAGATTGGTCGAAAATGCATTAATGGGAATAAACAAATGCACAACTTAAATTTACATAGAAAATTTACATTTTTTTAAAGCAAACCCCATTATTTAAACAAAATAACCTCTAGAAATTACTCCCAGAAAAAACTTTTGAATTTATCGGACTAAAATCATGGCAATGGGAGCAACTCAATGTACCATTTTACGCATGTTACTTACACATGAAAGCAGAGTGAGTGGAAGGAGCTTATTAGAAATTACGAAGGTAATGAAAAGATGGGTAAGAGGAAAGAATTGGGTGCCTTCACGGAAGAAATTTTAAATACGGCGTCTATTAACAAAGGGCGTTTATTTGCGGCTTAACGCGGCCTATAATTCCCGACATGCATGACACCCAGCTCAAACATTACTGATTCAGTGAGTTGGCTGACTGACTTGACGATTAAGAGAAGCTGTGTTGTCAAGTGCATTGGAAACCAATAGTCATGTCTCTTGCAGGACTTAAAAAACAGTTCAATAAAGCCAATCAGGTATGGGGTGATGTTTCTAGAAATATTTCAATGTCTAGTAAACCTGACCCTGTCTCCAGCCACTTGTTTGACATGCTCTTGCATGCACTCGGGCACCTACTGTGCAAGAGATCTTTGGCCTACCTCTTTCCTCTTTACAACTTTTGCAATGCATGTTTTTCTTTGTATCTACCGTCAATTTTTTTAAAATAGAATGGTGTATGCTTAGTGCCATATTTTCATCGTAAGTTTTAAAGGCAACAAGTAGAACTGTGTGTTGTGCCCTCCAAACGCTCATCATATTTGCTTGCTAATAAATCGTCACTTAAAGAAAATATGTTAGAAGCAGCTTGTGTACTCTGTTTTCCAAATCGAATCGCCACTACTTACTCGTATATATAGAGGAGCTATTGAATAATTGCAAAATATTGTTGCCCGCCTAGATCAAATAGTTCTCAGCAAGAATGATTTAAATATTTTTGAGCATTTGTTTCAAACTACTTTTTATATCCTTTATTTAATTTTTTAAGCTTTACATTAATCCTAAGTTTAGCAGTTCAAAGTCCTCTCGGGGAAATATTGTCCAAAAGGGACATTTCTAAACCTGACATTAGAAACAAGTAAGGGTCGCAGAATCCATATCTTGAGGAGTGTCCATTATGATTTAGAAGCACTAAATTCAACAGTGTCAATTGCCGAAACACCGAGAAAGAGTTATTAACATTTAGACATTATTTAATTATCAGGAAACTAATTCTTAATTTAACAGAAAGTTTTTGCTTGAAATGTTTACTACGCTGAAGTCGAATGTTTCCTGCTAACTCTGACCAATAATGGCTGCTTGCCAATGGTGTCATCGGAATACCGCAACATCCTCAAAGTTAGCAATAGAGTTAGAAGCTCTGTGTTAAACGTATCTGTGGTTATATTGCAGTAATAGACTTTTGCCTACATTTCTTCTTTACTCACAAGTTATTGATTTTGAAAGCAATCAATTTGAAATTCTAAAATCTTTTTGAAAGAACATATTTAAGATTCTATCTTATCATCTGTCAATGAGAGTGGGCACTCTTTCTGCATAACTTTTATTTATTGTTACACATATACAATAGAGGCGTGCAAACAAATCTGCTCCAAATTTTCCTACCTTTGTACATTTTGTATCTTTTTTGAAACCATGTCTATTTCCTATTTTTGCAAATTCATGTTTATATTATAATGGTCTTCTTTATGAAGACTAACAACCAGGGACGTACTTACCGGGAGGTCTGTGGGGTGCGACACCCCCCAAATATTTTTGTGCTATCCAATTGTGTTTTGATTCGATAGATAGCTTTATTGGTAGTCAGCAGTGATGAAATGACACCATTTTCTCCCTTATTTATCCTCTTGTCGAGTCAGTTGTAGTTTTTCTTTACAGTTAGATTTAAGAAATTATGATTATAAATATAAATTCAAAAATGGGTGTTTCTATTATTTCTCAGGCACCTGAAGGGTGTGACACTAAAATCTTGTCATAATCTAATACCCCCCTCCCCCCCCCCAATCTTTGCCTCTTAAATCAGCCCCTGCTAACAACTGAGTTGCTTCCAATTTTACATTAACATTCTCTTTGTTTAAAGTCTGCTAAAAAAAGGCATCAAGAAATGAATTCATCAAAGAAATACAAACAAATAAGTAATATCTCTTCAAAAAAAGTTATCAAAAAGTTATCAAGTTTATTTTGGTCAGTGCTTTTGTTTTGAGCCCTTTTTATCCATTATCTGATAGGTAATAATTGGTAGTGAGTTTGGGGACTTTTTATCAATTTGTGTTCTAACAAACTGATGATTCCACTAACAATTTATGAGACATGAATTCTTGAATAATCCTTCTCTCATTCCTTCATCTGTGTTGATATTTTTTATCAATTAGTTAGTGGGTGGAGGTATTCTCACCAGATGCAGATCTCAGAAATCAACTGATTAAGGTTGCCAGAATCATGTCAAATGAATCACTGGCCTTGTTATTACTTTGAGCTCTTCATTATCCCTCCAAATAGCTTGTGAATAGACCACCAGTCCTCTTCCCTTTGACACAGGCTTAAAGGATTCACAGAACCAGATGCTGTATGGGAGATACAATGCTCCCTGCTGGTTGTTTTTCCAGAGGATAGAAAACTAATCTATTGCTTGCTTAATTGATTTCACTAGGATTGTGTAAATGCTAGGGCTCATTAATACCATCCACGCAAATCAAAATTTACAATCAATTTTCACAGTCAAATTCAATAGTTTCAAACTCTTGAAATTTTTTCAACATTTTTTCAAAATACGCTTGGTGACCAAGCAAAGTTTGAAACTTTTAAGAAACTTTGACAAACACAGTTTTCTCAAACTAAATCATGACATACCCTTCAGATTAACTCTTAAAACTTCAAAATAAAAGCATTTATGTAGCATTTTAGCCAGCCTCAGAGGCAACAAATACCAATCCATATTCTGCTGGTCATTCATAACTCAATTAGAAGTTTTGTTGATAACTCTTAAGATCAGCATTCTTCTAATGGAATACATTTCAAGCCTGACTAACTTTTCATCAAGCTTTTCATTTCCTGTACATATATATAAGCTATAATTTAACTTCTTGAATAAATTTTCATATTACCATTCAAGTTGAAAATGTATGTTGATTTTTTTACACATGAGATATTTTAAATTTCAAGAGCACATTTTATTCTAGTACATGAGTGAGAAGTTGGGAAGTGTCAAGGGATCACAATTAGACGAAGATTTTATTGAGTTAGAAAGGGTAAGTTTTACACCTGGTTTTCTTAGAATTAACTCATTGATGGTTCAAAAGAAGGAGGTAAAAATGCTTTAACAAGTTTATTTTTAGCCCCTTTTTTCAGTGAAGAGTAAACAGTAATTGCTTCATTTGAATATTTGAAATCATAATTTCGAGTTGAATTTTGAAAATTTAGTTTGTAACTGTTGAGGTTTGATTGGATATTTTGTTGTTGTTGATCTTTGCTTCTCAAAAATTTTGTTTCAGAAAACAGATGCATACAATCACCTTGTAGATCAGCTTCAGCACAAAACGAAGGAATTTTTACAACCAAATCCAGGTTAATTCTCTAATTCCATGAATTGAAAAGGCATGCATAACACCAGGATTAACTAGAAATGGATATCCTGCGATTTGTTTGCCATTGCTTGGCCACAGTGTTTTATTCTAATCTGGCTAATGATATGATATTTCTGTTCTGATCCATAACAGCCTAATTCCAGTATCTTTTCATAGATGTCATTGCTGATATGCATGTATTGGAAATATTTATTATGTTATGTTCTATTACAATCTACTTTTGTTGATTAAAAAGAACTAATAATAAATTGTGTTTTTCAGCTGCTCGAACAAAACTGAATTTTCAGACAGCAGTGCTAAAAGCCCGGGGTCAAGCAAGAGGAGAGAATGTAAAATATATTCAACCTGAAAATATTTTATCTGATGTTTTGACGAAAGCAGGAACTGACATTGGGGAAGACTCTCCTTTTGGTATGACATTAGAAGTCAATGTTAAAACATCAGTATTATGTGCATTGTTTCTGGGAGCAATCTAGACATCACCAAGTTTTAAAGGCTTTGTTTTTAAGTCTGAATCTTTTTCAAGAATAACTGAAGCCACAGGAATTTTGTTGGCATCCCTTAACATTTAACTATGAGGACAAACCTTTGTTACATAAACATTTTATCAAAAACTTTATAGTTGAATTGAAAATGCTTCCATTTCTATTCAAGTACTTTTTCCTGGAACATATTCTCTGATGCAGAGTTATATCAAAGTCATTGAGATTGTTTGTGAAAATTCTTTTATGGATATATATACAGCTTTTTCATGTGATTGTAAACGTAAATTAGAATCACGATTATGATTTAAGCCGAAGGGTTGAATGCCAGATTCTCTTATTGACAAAAATATAGAAAGAAATGGGATAGATATGAGATAGAAAGTTGTGACAACAATGAGAAAGCCACCCCACTACTAGTTCACTCCCACAATGGACTCTTTGGGAATCTTGTTTTGTCTATTTTTTTGTCTAAAGCAAAAAGTAAATCTATAAAGTACAGCTATTGCTTTTTAGCAACATCTGTGATGCAAGTGGGTGAAGCATTCTCCAGTATGGCTGAAATTAAGGATTCATTGGTATGTTTCTTTGCATTTTATTATCTATGAATTGTGCCATTTCCTGCTTAGGGTTTTTTTAATTAAAGTTGTCTAGTATTAAGTGCTATACTTTATTTTAGGCTCTTTATTTACTAAGTATGCACCACTGAACGAATGTATCAAAATATTCAGAACCTTCAGCTGTTTTTAAGCAAACATTGGAAAGTGATTTTAAAAAAATTCAGAAATGCTTAAAAAAAGTAAAAAAAAAACGTTTTAAAAAGATTCATGGGATCTATTTGAGCAGACAATAAATTCATGCAAGAAAGTAATTAATTTTATTTAGGTGCAGGATTTCAACTTCGTCAGGAGCTCATTAACTTGCACACATTTTCCACTCATATCATGAAAAGGTGACAGCCACTAAAGTAGAATGGCACTTTAAGCAAGGAACAGGGACACAATCAACTGAAAAGACGAATTTCATCTCAACTTTATCTAATTATTTGCATTAAGGACTTTTTAATGTACCTTTATAGGAAATGAGTGTGAAACAGAACTTTTTGGATCCTCTAGAGCAACTGCAGAACAAGGACCTGAAAGAAATAATGGTAATTAAATGTGTATCATTTTTTGTAACAAAACACTTTTTTGACCAGGAGATTGATTGGGGCCTTTTAATTTGTCACAAATGTCTAGCTCTATACTATGCACCCACATAGAAGCAGGCCCAGAGGAGTGACTAATCCCCTGCACAGAAAGAATATGATGAACAAAATTTATGTGGTTCATGTATTTGCCAATTGGATTGGTTGCATAAATGCTCTTTTTGTGAAAGAATTGGAAATGGGGTTTTCTCCAGTTTTCGTTACGAATTGTATTTCTTGTCACATGGTAAAAGGCACCCTTTGCGCGAAGATAGCTCAGTTGTTAGAGGCACTGACTACAGACTCAAGGGTTCATGGTTTGAGTTCCTGGCACGACCAAACTTGCACACAAAGTTAGGAGATTCGCTAGCTCTCTGTAATTCCAGGCATAAGGAATCGCGAGGTGTGTTCACATCAAGAAAAAGGACCAGGACACTGCTCAATAAGCTTAAGCTTCTCAGTATCCTAAAAACTATCTTCAGAAGCTAGGTAGAAACAAATACGAATACAAATACCCTTTGCTGCATCCGCATTGAAAATCGCAACCAAGCAATGTATTTTCAGAGTTTATGAAAAGGAAGAGAACCTCACTCGGGAAACTCGTAGTATGATTACCCTTATTATGATCATTACCACTCTTGAAGTATAAATAATTATGTAATTTTAACTGAGGTAAAATTTATAGATTTTGTGAGATTTTTGAAGAGATTTTGTGAACAGTGCGAAAAATCTCGCTCAATCTTTCATCAAGATCAGAAGAGAGTGACCAGTAACTGATTTCTGCTGAACTATATAAACTTTAATAAGACCTTTCCATTTGCAGTTATTTTTAGTGAGTGTATTCCTTTTGGAGGGTCCGAAAAAAACAGAGGTCGTTGAACTTTCAAGCCTCTTGCCCGAAAATACTAACTGCTTTCTTGTTTTTCAAAGTATTTTCCGCTTTCAAGCAACGTTCATTTGCTAATTAATTGCCATGTTTGATTTTCTGGGCGAGGTTTTGATTATGTAAAATGTAAACTTTTCAGCATCACAGAAAAAAACTGTCTGGCCGGCGGCTTGACTATGACTACAAGAAGAAAAAGGGAGAGAAGGGTAAGTGACATTCCTCTTGCATTGCGTGAACAACTTGCACCCTCCGGCGTAGTATCTTTCGCGTTCTTGTTCATACTTTATAAGTCATCTTTTATGATGTAGTATTCATAGTATGAACGCTCGAACTTTTGAGTCCGAAGTAACCTGCAAATAATTCTACTACTTATCAATGCGTCATTGCCATTTTGTTGCGATTTCAGTGACGAAGGAGGAACTAAGAATAGCAGAAGAGAAGTTCGAGGAATCGAAGGAGCTGTGTTACAGCAGCATGATGAATCTTATGGACAGTGACGTAAGCTAATGTTTTCTACTTCTAAACCTTCGGTTGCCTGTATCATTATCAAGCTTATTTGCATTTGCATCAGGCTACGTGCTTATTTAAATTGCCTTTTTCAAGCACTTTGTACGAACAGATTCACGCTAAAGAGGCCCCTGTATTTAGCTTAAATAGTCGTATCCCCAATGATTCTCTATTGTTTGAAAATACGAGTCTTCAAAGGCTGGATGTAACAGTTTTCTTTGCAGTTGCTGTTGTAGAAGAGACACTTGCTTCTTGTAGCCCTGTTGCTCTACCTGACATATGTGATTCACCTTTTAGGAAGAACACATCGGAGAACTGTATGCTTTCACCAATGCACTGAGGGAATATTATAAGCAATGTTTCGATGTTTGTGATGTGCTGACTTCTCAGCTCAGTGACCAGTAAGTTGATTCGTCTTCAAGTAGAACCGGTAATTTCATTGCGTCGTTTGCACCATTTTTTTCAAAGAGTTACCTTTTATATTGCTGTGGTTGTGAGCCTTGCATCAGCTGTTTTTTCACCACTAAATTGTACAAGTAATAAGACGGACACTTGTGGTGGTTTTGTTATGGCTATTTCCGTGCGTTGCAAGCTAGCCCATCAGCGACTGTGTTAACAAGATCCTTCCTGAATTAGCGGTTCTGCCTTGCAGAATGTCCGTCGCTGCGAGCCGCCCCAAGCAAGAGCGCAAAGCAATCAGCAGACGAAGCTACGACGACGCCAGTAGCGATTCGAGCAGCGACCAGGTCTCCTTCAGCACTCCCATCAGCATATCTCCGCCAGTGTCGCGGCCCTCGGCAAATCTGCCCACGCAGAAGCCCCAAGCAAAGGCCCTGTATGACTTTGATAAAGGTGAGTGTGTTGCTGTTAAGCTGTGAGTTGTTATTTCTAACGAATCTGATGTTCAGGCATGTTCAGTCGACGAGCACTAGCACCCAGGCCCTTTTCACTGATTTGCTGTCACCCTTCATTCGCCATTGTCTGCATTGTTTTTGTATTTCTCTGCCCACCGGTAATAATGAGATGCATGGTCTTCCTGCAGAAAACGAAGGGGAGTTGAGCTTCAGAGAAGGCGACATTATCACGCTCACCGGTCAAATTGACGAGAACTGGTTTGAAGGCACGGTCAACGGAGAGAGCGGCTTCTTTCCAGTCAATTATGTCGATGTTTTGGTTCCCTTGACATAGAATCATTTATTATGATGAATGCCCTCGTATCTCAGCAAATAGCTCAATGCAGATATCGCTCTGACAATTTTCTTTTTAGCTAGCTTCAATTGATAACAAATATTTTTTGATTAAGTAGACTACAAATCCAAGCTAATCAACACACAAGTTAATATAACGTATTAATATGATTTAGTTCTATTTGGAATTGACACAGTGCAATGTTAATTTCTGTGTAAACTCTCTAGGTTTCTTAACACTGTGCAAAGAGCCCAGTAAAGTTGTAAATAAAGCTGTTTTTTGCTTTTCGTACCAGCTGGCCGAAATCTCATAGGATTTCCATGTACCGAAGTGTGATGTATGAGCGTTCCTTGAAACAGTAGATGCTTAGAATTTTACTTAAAATCCGTTTTGGTGGCTTTGATTCTGACACTAATGATAGAAGAAGCATGACAGTGAATGAATTGTGATAATGTCCCATCGGCTCATGCAGTCTATCAAGACTGCTTTTTCAGATCTGCGGGTGGTCTTAAATCAAAAGAGTTTTCTGCTAGTCTGTAGCAGACATAGTTCCCTTTGGATTTCTTATTGTACTACAAAGCACTTGTTCACAGATTTCTTATTTCAGCTGCTAACAGAAAAGTGCCTTCCGTTGATTTTTTCCATCTTTACTTTGAGACAAATGAAAAACGTCCTGAATCTCAATTAAGATTTGCATATAGATTAGAAACAAGTGGGTTAAAGGCTTTTTTAACATTTTGCTGTTACGCTGTAACTTACTGAATCGAGTTGCTGAAAGGGAATAGAGACATTTTGTTGCTTCTTCCGTTTGATTGCTTGCTGTCTCTATCTTGGATTTTGTACTCCATTAGGCGAAGTAGCTTTTGTTCATTGGCTTCATATTTTCTATTTGAAGTTCATCTAACCACAACACTGCTTGTTTCCAGTTGTTAGACCGTCCGGTTTTTGAATCGATAATATATTTTGTAATTTTTCTTCTTAGACAGTATACTTTTAAGCAAGTTAATCTGAAGATAATGATCGGTTGGTTGCTGGATTCCACATTTTTTCCTTTCTGCAATTCTTTTGTGAGGGAGGGTTGAAAATCGGGTTTCGTTAGGCAAAACGAACGCTGTGACTTTTTTATCGCTTTTTTAGAAAGGGGTTTGCAGTTGATGCGAAAAGACATTCATATAAATTTGGCTTTTTGCTTTTCCCATATTGCCAGCCTTCTTCGCGGAATCGTGTTTATTACTCGAAATGAAAACACTATTGATTCTTGCAAACGTTTTATAATATTTTGTAAACACGACAATGTAGGGCGGAGAGTAATTACAATTGCAGGCAAGGCGAAGGAAATGTCAAATGACTGATTCGATCAGTGTTCTAGCGGCCAATGGTTAATCTTACTCAAAAACGTTGAGTTTCAATTGAACGCGATTTACCATTGCGGTTTATTAACTTCATATTCGTATTTAAATGACATTTTATATCCAAGACTTTTAATTGAATGTTAACAGCCTAAGCTTAGCGATTAAGGTACTATACAAATATTACAAAAACTGTTATAAAAATTGTTACAAAAATTGTTGCAAAAGTATTACAAAAGCTATTACAAAAACTAAATGTGTTTGAAAATGCTCAAGTTTCCATAGAAAAAACTGAAAGAACCAGCTGCTGTCCATAGAATGCTACTATTCACAAATTTGGAGTGGATCCCCTTTAGACAACAAGCAGAGATAAAATTAGTTTGATTGTCCACCTCAATTTGGGCGAAACAGCCAGCTTAACTGGCACGAAAACAGCCCTTTTCAAAGGGAACAGAGTCAATCAGCGTTGCTTTATGGCGAAGCGAACCCAGTGGCAACACAACATGCAACTCAGGGTTTTCGCTGTCTTCGAAGATCATTTCAACGACGAGCGAGTCACTAATAATCGCCTTCGCAGAGGCTCCTTTCACGGAGAACATCTCTTCGAGGTAAATGTTGTCGTCAGAGGGTATCTGCCCACTTTCCTCGACTGCGTCTTCAGTCGCATTGCCGGCCAAGTACAACCTTGCCACCACGCTGTTATCGTAGCCAAACAGTCTCCCCAGCCCGTAGATGTGCGTGAGCGAAACGTAAACCAGCGGGTTGTAGCGGTCGCTGAAGTTGCGGACGATGGAGTACTTAACGAACGCCTCGTTTTCGTTGCCAGCCTCGACCCTGTGCTGCTCCACCACCTTTTTCGTCGCTTTATTGTCAGTATTCTTCATATCCGGGAAGGCATCATGGATGCTGCTTTCAGACAAAGACTGACGCACAGTTTCTTTGCGACCCTTGGCATTCTCGTGTGATTCAATATTCCTGCCTCCATCATGGTAGGATTCTCCTTCTTTATTGCTAGTCTGTTTCTCCGCCTCGACTTTCGATGCCCTCCCTTCCTCTTCAATTCTTTCTACTATTGATTGACTATGATTCCTGTTCGATTGTTTTTGTAACTTCTTTAGAAGCAGCTGTTTATAAAACTCAGTGGCTTTGAGCTTTGAAACTCTTCTCTCATCCATTCTTGAAACACTGGTTAGTATTGAGTCTATTTCCTCATACTCCAGTTCATTTAAGGACTTCTCTCCTAATGCCGTATCAGATTCTTCTTCAACTATACACGGCCTGTTATTTCTTGTCGCGTGATCAATCCATCGCGTCACGATTAATTTTTTAACATCTTTTGCAGTTTCAAAGTCTTCTTCGGCTGAGTATTTCGGCTTCCTTTCGCTAGAAACCGCCTTCTCCAATTCTGCGTCACTCAATATGCACTCCTCTTTCTCTTTTTTATAAGCATCTTCCTTCACATCTACAGTTTTCTCCTTTATGCTCCCACGTAGTATACCCTGCTGGCAACCAGATGCCCTGCTAGCTTTGTCTGCCGCCTCAAAGTTCCCTCGCTTAGGTTTTTCAGTATCTTCTCTTTCCGTCGTTCTATTTGCACTAGGTTTTTCATTGACGACTCTTGAACCAATGTCAGGCATATCACCAGCAGTCATCTTAATCTCACCCTCCATATCAGCTGTAATAGCAATTGAGTTGTTTACCCAGTTTTGAACTTTCGAGATTGCATTTTCTTCCACTTCAGCATCACGACAAATGTTTTGATTCTCCGCACAGTAACTTCTTTCTACCGCTGGACGAGGGCAGTCAGGGGAGGACAAGACTGCCTTTGGCTCTTTACTCGACATTTGTTCTATTTGGTCCCTATGTGTATTTGTACCAAGAGGTACCTTGTCAGACTTCTTCAGAATCGAATGAAGCTGGGCAATCTTCTTTTGCTTTGTGATTTTGAAGCTACTTGTTTCGATGGCAATCTGCTTAAACTCGTCTTGCTGCTCAAAGCCAGTCAGCTCAAACAAAACGGGGTTGCTGCAGTTGGAGATGTTTCCGTAGTTCTTTTTCACCTCGTCAGCAATGTCATTCTCTTCCTGTTGCCACACGGCCGCACTCATGATGGGCTTGCTCCGGCGCGGGATGTCGTACCCGATCTTCCTCCCCTTCAACGTCCTGCCACGGCCTTCGTAGCCTTTGCTCTTCAGTTTGCTCGGCTTCGAGCAGCATTTCTTTCGATGCATGGACAACAGAACTGTGAGCAGCGCTAGGATGGCCACGGCCGACACCGCACCCAGGATCACTGGGGTGGCAATGGATGGGGCTGGCTCTGCGATGGGAAATACCGTGAATTCACAAACAACGCACTGTTTACATATTGGCGTTGCTGCATTATACTGAGCTTGATGGCCGAAAGAGCTTTTCACGCAAGTGATTCGTGAAACAAAGTAAAAATCAATTTTCATTTTTATCTAAAAATTATATAGACTTGTAAGACTTGCATCTACTTCAGCTCTAATGCTTTCATCCAAATGATTGCTGCCTAGAATTAGAAGGCATCGTGCTGCACTAAGAAGTACTTGGATCTCGATAATAGCATATGGCAATCTTACGTAGAGAATTCATCGACTCACCCTGTTTTGTTGAGCTGCCCATGATGTTTTACGGCAACGTAACAAAGAAACAAGTAAGAATAACGATCATTGTTTTGAAGAGCTTCGAAAAGAATGCATCAAGTACGATCACAGCGAACTGTGCAGGTCCAGCCACTGCTGCTGGTCCTCGTTTTGACACTGCAGGTGGCGTGACCCCGGTTCACGTGAACAGGCCGTGATTCCGTTACACCAACAATTTTGCACTGCTTGGCGAGCAAATGGCCTAACGCGCTTTGCATGCAATATTTGCACTTGCATAAAGTCGAGATATAGAAAGCGATGCCTGTGGTGCAGCATCACAGTTTCAAATGAACGTTTTTAGAAGATTTCTTCATTTCAAAAGGACTGATGAGCTAAAATCTGTTTATTCTAAGAAAGCTAGCTACAAAACAACGTGTCTGTTTGTCTTTACCCGAGAAGAAAAACGCGGTCCTTGTCTTCCCTTTCGATAAGCATTATGCATCGATGCAGTGCACCCACCCAATGAGCTGAGTGGGGGTGATTTTCGGTAGATCAGGGATAAGAAAAAACCTGTTCCTATAGCAATCAAAACAAAAATAGCTGTTCTTGCAAACACTGGTGCAATCGTAACACTGCTGTCTTCTTTCCAAGTGGAATGAAACATTGGTGCGAATTCGACCCATCAGGACATGATATGACATACAAAAACGAATACGTGGTTGTTCACTTGCCTGTTATCCATGACGTATGACACATGTTTACATTGCATTATACGTCTTGAGTTTGTAAGCGTGCTTCAGCACAAACAATAACCAGTTAACTTTAGCAATAAGTTAAATACTCTTATAACGTTTAACAGTGTTTTCGGTATATACAGAATATACAATAACATTTTTGGTTCATTCACAACTTCACAGATTCAGTCTGTGACTTGCTGAAAAACTTGGCAGCTTCTTCGTATTTTAACTGAGGAAAGCGATACTGCAGAGGGGCTCTTAAAAATGTATTCTCTCCTGTTGAGAAAAGAAGAATAAGAACCTTAAAATAATGCGGAAATGGAGAAACAAAGCGTTCACATTGAAATTATCATCAAGCATCTCCATTGCAAAAACGCAGTTGAGTTTCTCCCCTACATCTCAATAATTAGAGACATTGGACTCATTTGTTACATGTTGCATGAAAAAACAAGGAGCAATATCAAGTCTTTCTTTTCATCATATTACATAACCACTTCATAAATAGAAAAACTTAAACATTCATGGAATATCAGCATCCTTTTGACAAAAATTTCGTTACCTGATAAAGCTGAAAATATTTTTGTGACATCAGACTCATTTGCACGATTCTTCAGATTGTCCTAAAATAGTGAACGTAATGTCTCACAATCCCATGCCATGCATTCATACAACGATGCATTGGAAACCATTAATGGCCTTTTAGTTGTGCCAAAACTTTCTAAGCATGGAATTGTCATCTGCTAGAAATTGCCATCAGTCCCACGTTGAATGTAATACTGCTAGGTAGAAAGACCCACCTCGACAAAACTGGACAGAAGTGTGCAACTAATCTCTTGTGCGATGGCGACCCTGTTTTCTTGTGATTCAAAGCATGACGCTATCAAAGTTGGAAGTAAGATCATCTGCAGCCTGTAACAGAGAAATCATAGTCAATCGCATCTTCAGACACCTAATTATGCACTTGATGACAACCTAAGCTCCGATCCTTCTCGTATATTACGTCGTAAAAAGTCAATTTACGATGACAACAAAAGACAACAGGCCTTAAACTGGAACACTTAAATACTAATGATTCAATGTCAGGCTGCTTTCTCATTCTTTACGGAAGCTTGCAAAGGTCTCTGAGAGCTTCTGAAATATTGAACATTATATAAATGAAAAGCTCCCAAATTAGAGATGATGGGAACAGTTCAAAAGTCACTGCCTACCATGTGCGTTATGCTGGGAGAGATAAATTGGCTATTAGATTAGATACGTCGTGCCTATTCTGAGTAAATACGCAAAGAGCTGGAAAGGACAAGGGAACCTTAACAGAAAGTCAAAAAAAATGAATCAATCATACTTGGGGTCACTGAAGTAGGGAAACGGAAGCAAGCATAGTTGTTGGAGGATGGTAGGAGCACGTCCAGTTTGTATGAAGACCTAAAAAGACATGATCATAATGGCATACCATTAAAGAACTGACAAATGCCACGTGACTTGGAAGCATAACAAACATCAAATAGCCTAAGCCTCTCAATAAAGGGTGACAATACAACTTTCCGCTCTAGTTCTCAATAAAAAACCGTGGCCTAACACGTGGCCTAACTGCTTGGCCTAACTTATCCTAACCAGTGGATTATTCAAAGCACATGGCTAGATACACATAAAAGTCTTTCAAAATGATCAAAATCACATGTCCTCAGAACAAGTTGAGTCGGTAAAGTCTTGCACATGACGAGTATTAAACAAAAGGAATGGCGCATGACGCACCAAATGAAGAACTTAATAGATTTTTTATCAAAATCAGGTTGCAGATAAGTATGTAATCACAAGACAAACATGCTTCCGCTAAAACATAATTTTGTCATCGTAAACAGATAACAAATATCTTGAATTCATAATACCGATTGGCAAACAACTTTCAGGTCGTGCAAATAAATGCAAAGGTGGTGATAGGAAAATAGCTTAAACATTGAGATTGAAATGAGAGTGCGGTTGTTTCTCTTTCCATCTACCGTCAACTTGCATCATCGATCGGGCAGTGAAAGCAGCCTTCACGCGTTACGTCACGACGTACCTGATTTTCTTTGTTCAAGACGGTGAAATTGCCAACAGCGATAACCAACTCGGCCAACAGGTCATCGGAGCTCTGCGTCGAACAATACCTACAGCAGACCAAGCAACAGTCATAAAGTGTTTCGAAATTGCGACAAAAATAAAAAGGGTCTCAAATTACGACAAAAATCAAAAGAGGGTTTCGAAATCATGACAAAAATCAAAAAAGGGTTTTGAAATTACGACAAAAATAAAAAAAGAGTTTGAAATTAGGACAAAATCGAAAAAAATGTTTCGAAATTAGGACAAAAATCAAAAAAAGGTTTCGAAATTAGGACAAACACCATTGTTTATATTGAGATGATGGCTGAATGACAAAAATACAAAAAATTTGGGAAAAAAACATTTATTTTTTCAGTAGGGTACATTTAAATGGCAGCTTTGATACTGTAGATGCATTAATAGGGCTCATTCTACAACTAAACTAAAGTAATAAACAAAAGTGAAGTTCGGAATATACATGCAGCCTTCTTGTTGGTTGAAAATTGAGAAACAAACTTAGACAACTCTTGGAATGCGTGCATTTGCAGCTTTGACGGGTTGTACTTGGCATCGAAATTGAAAAAGGGGCTTCAATACCTCAAAACGAAGTTCGCTACTGATCTAAATTGCAAGCAGTTTCCTTCTGCACCAAGAATGTCCTAAAAAGAGCAAAAATTAATAGTCGAACGTCGATTTAAAATTGTGTTCTTTTAAAGGCCTGACTTTAGAACAAAGAATAAAAATTTCTTAAAAAATTATTATGGCATCTTGAAACTGATTAAAATTTTAAAATGGAGTAAAGCAAAAGTAATAATGGAATAGAATAACAAAGTACTCTACCTGAAGAGACTGGATGTCCACAAATGCAACAAGATTGACCAGGCGGAGAACTGCTGTTAAAATTGCCACGGTTGCATCAGAGAGGGGAAATGGGCTGGGAGACACTCTGGCTGATCCGCTACTATGAAGCAGGGCGTACATCAAAGACAGAAGACCTAGGGCGAACGAGATGGTTGCACTCTACACGCGCTTGCAAACAATGGGCGACAAGATTTCCCTAATCAGTCCACAGTGTTGGACCCACACTGCCCTTAGGGTGGTGAAGGAATTTACGGCGAATGAATTTGAAAGCTACATGCCAGTAACTATGCTGAATTGAACTAAATTGAACAAAGAAGAAGGTCTAAAAACTCTAAAGCAGCTGGCAAAAATTGCAAGCCCGGACTATTGGAGCAATGGCGTGCAAAGAAGTGCCTTTGATGAAAAATACGCAACATAAGAGCAATTTTCGAAATAATTAAATTTTAAGTAATGTAAAGGCAGCCACACCGAGAAAATGGGTGCCTTTGAAAAATTGAAGGAGGCCGGTAGCATCGGTGTTTTTTCCATTGAATGTTTCATCTGGCCTGCAAATAAAATTGCAATTTGTATAGCAGGAATCGAGAAGAAATTTGCAGTTGCACAAGAATTAGATGCAGTTGTATACGGTTCTAACTGTTTGAGATTTCCATTTGCACCAAAAGCACTATGAGTATAATTCCTTAGAGCGAACTTCATGAAACAGATGGTGCGCAAGTTAAGCGGACTGGCTGCTTGTACGCTTAACTGAACATCAATAGGTTACCAACGTACATCCAGCCTCAAAGGAAAGTCAGACGGAGGGTACCCACCGTGCAAGGGAAATAACGATCCCTTGAAGCATCTCGATAGATTTCTGGTAGAAGGTAAGCACAGAGATGTCTTCCAAGGGTTCTTGAAGACACTGAAACATTTTGTAGAATTTACCAAGGGCTCCACAGCAGACAAAATAACTAACGAGATCGCTGACCCTTTGGGCATTGTCGTTCGCTCCTTTCTTTCCTTTACGCCTTGGCTTACGTTCAACATTCGGGTGATTGTTGCCAACGTCTGAAGCAAAGCTAGAACCAGTGCATCGTTGCTCATAGGCTTGATAACATCAGAGACACTTCCCTCCATTTGTTCGCCTTGAGAATCCTTAGACGGAACCTTAAGATTTTGAACAAAGAAAAAGATCACATCACTACAAGCAGATAGAACATTCTATTTATTATAACCTCATTCAATTTGCCTTTACAAAAACTTACTCTCGAATACGAGACAGTCTTCAGGCGTGAAATTTTTACTTCTTTTAGCAGTATATAGGAGCATATCAGTTGCCTATCTATCGTTATACAACCAAATAGCTTGCCTATCTGATTCCCTATTCTTTACAGATGTTTGCTTGCCCAAATAACCATATTCTGCTTAGATTACCGAGTGATACCTTTACTTTGCTCCTTTTGCGGCGAATGTACCTTTTATAGCAAAGCAATAAGATGGCTAAAAACAGCAATGCCTTGAGTATACTTCCTTTGAAATCAGAAAGAGGGATCCATGAATCATGAAAATCCTCAAGTAACTTACATTTTCTAATCGGTAATTCAGAAGATCGATTATTGTTGAGAGCTTGTTTGTTAGCAACATGTATTGACAACTCTCGACATTCCCATGACAAGCCAAGGACAATAATTCACACGTGTGTACCAGAATCCTGCAAAAACGGGGAAAGAGAGGTCAACATCTCTCGTGTCATTTGCAAGCAGCAAGATGCCACAGCTAATGACACAGGTAATTTTGCAAGTCTTTAACTATCATTTGACATGGATGCTCAGTATCAGAACAGTACCAGGAATTACTGTGACATTCGGAGGAAACACAATACCAAGAGCAATAAATCGTGTAAGCAGACATGAGGTTAAAACACTAACTTGTCTGTGACCATCGCCTTTGTAGTTTTCTTATCAGCTGAGATGTCCACTAGCAGAAGAATTCTCGTTAGGACTGCCATTCCACCCACATTGCAGAAAACTCTCTGATCGGGCTGGTTCTATGGCAAAAACGACACCAATACTACAGTAGAATGCATACAAAAGCTGAATAAACTGTGCAGTCCACCAGTTTTGCCTAACATCTACACTGCACATGCTTAAACGTTCCTCATACACAAATCAACACTTACCGTGGTTTCCAAAAGTTTTGCGATTTCAGTGAGTGCTCTATCCAGAGAGGTGACCTTGTTTGCAGGCCAAAATGTGTTACCTTGTGCCTGCAGAAGCTTGTTTATATCTTTCAGCGACCGCTGCATCCTAGAGAGAATAGAATATACCTCATTATAAACAATCGTGAGGTATCAACATTTAGCAACAAAATTTCACTTGGATGTGTCTCGTTTAACAAAAAAACCCCTAAAAATGTTTTACAAACCAATACCCCCTGCTATCCGATTACAATCGCAATCACTAGCAATCATCGCTTTCAAAATGTTTTTAAAAAATTGGAAGCAAAATGTAACCGAAGGGAAATGACGTCAAGATAGCTAATGATGTAAGAAGCTTCAAATCCGCTACGTCCATGCAGGCTTAGGACGCTTCTGTTCTGGATATTCACGTGATAACCTTTGAGCAAGGGCCAAAATAGGATTCATTTATATGTGGGTTTGTTAGAATGCGGTCAGAATTCTGTCCAAACTGATTGCACAAAATTGATTCCTTCGATGTAAGAGAACGCCACATTTATCACAATTGAGTCCACGTGTACCTTTTTGAACCATCGAAACCCAACTTGCACTGGTGTCTAAAGAATTCAGCCCATTTCATTTCTACACCTAAAAACAGCCACATACCATAAACAGCTAAATGAACTACCTGGCTCTTTTGGGGGATTCTTCTGCATTTGTTTCGCTTGATAGAGAAGCCTCGTATTCTCTTCCCCTAAAATTAATTCAAAATCACCTTTATTTTTGATATATTCAGAGTAATTTCCTTTCTATTCAAAAATAACATACTTGGCATAAAACAAGTAATACCTATTGCTAATTCCACAAATCAAATAAATCGAAATGCCATACCTCTGATTCATCCTGGACTTTATTTTCTTTAATCGCTTCTTGGTGGCTTTCAGGTTTTCTTCTATTTCCTTCTCTTTAGAATCAGATGCCTCTTCCATGTCTTTGATATACTTCATAGAAAATCCTTCCTACACCAAAGAATAAGGTGAGTATTAACAAACTGTCCACTTACTCCTTCAACAAGACGTTGCTAATCTAAAATTACAAATGCAATAGAACTTCGCATTACGTATTATAACAAGTGGAATACAAAAGAAGTAGAAAGCAAACTTGATTGTGGTGTGGAAATTTCGACACGAATAGATAAAATTTCCGGAAAATTGCAAAAATCTCGAAAAGAAAAAGCTGCCAAAATGATTCAAGCTAAAATGACTATATATGCCTCATACCATATCAACATCAGTAATCTTCTTGTTTATTTCCTTCACCGATTCGCGATGCTTTCTTCCCTTTAAGTGACTCACCAGAAAAACCTCGGACAGGATCTTAAACGAAATGTTTTTACAGTATATATATATATATATATTATTTATATATTATATTAATTATTATATTGCTGTCTACAGTGCTCAACTTGTCGGAGCGATTAGTTAGACTAAAATAAATAGACTATTGTGACACAACTCTGAGTTTCATGTGTAAACAATATACATATATGCATATATATGTTGAAATGTGACATATTTCTTCAATAAAGTAAAAGTTAGAGAAATTCTAAATACACTCTAAAAAATGTGTGAACAGGCAATCTGAACGACGATAGTGTTCAAACCTCGACGTTGCATAAAGTACATTGCTTTTTTCTTTCATAAGGAACAATACTGGGCGCTTCTTCAATAGTTGTGTGACGCGATGAGCTGGCAGCCTTCGAAGACAAAGGAAAATATTTGGAACACGCATCTAAGTCAATAGGATGCCACAAACAACTAAAAGTCACCAGAAACATTCTAAAAAGCATAAAACGGCTTCGAGTGCCTTAGAGGCAGAAACTACTAGAAAGTCGATTCTCATACGGATTAATTACACTAATCACTTATCTTCATGTAAAGCAGAAAACAGGTCCATAACAAGAATATACTGGGAGACAAGTAATGAAAACCTTTTCCTTGACCAATTCGATCCTTTCTTCGTGTCGTCTTGACGATTCCAGTTGCTGAAAGTTGTCAGAAATTATTGTGTGAAAAAAATCATGTTGACGCGGTCATGATATGTAATACAAGGTGCCAGATGCTTAGCTAGGCGATGACTGGATTAGGCGACGATAATGATTGCTGACGCAGTAATTCATGGCGTAAAAAGGAAGATTTGGGAAGATTTTAAAATTGAATAATTATGAACAAAAAACAGATTTAGTAAAGAGACTGTCACAGAAAACACCAAATCAGAGAACTAGTGAATGGATGGGGTCTACCTTCAGTACAATCTTCTTTTGAAGTTCTTCCGCTGCTTTTTCTAATGCTTCATTTCTGGCAGCCACTTTCATTTCCCTGTCCCTAAAACACCAAGAAGAAGCCGGCTGCTACTATAACTACATTTCCTAAACGGTCACAAAGATACAAACATTACGATACAATCATTACGTCTTTCAATGGCAAGTGACACCTATGGTGCCGTGACCCATTAACAACCTAACAAAGGAGCGATGCAAATCGTTATCGGTCATGAAGCGAAATGCCAATTTACGAAGAATGCACACAGGCTTATATGAAACACATGTAGACCCAAACAGAATGCCTAATTGAAAATACCGCTGCCTCTCTCTGATTGCCTCTTCCCTTGCTCTTTCTCGTTCTAGCTTCTCTTTCTTTCTTTTTGTTTCCTAAAATTTTCAAGCAAAATTATTTCCTTCAAAAGTCTCATAAACCTACTTACTTCAGAAAACATAACTACCACAAAGGTTCGATATAAATCTTGGGCACGAATCTTATATGCCACCTGTTAAAACAAACTAGCAAAGTATTGTCTTGCGAATAGCAAATAGCCTTTTTTACCGCATTTCCAATGAAAAGGAAGAAGAAAAGGAGCTCTTTAGAAGATATCAGGCGTTCTATTTGTTTTTGAAACTTTTGTGTAACGCATGCCGGAAAACCTTGTCCGTAGGAGCCTCTTCGTTATTGTAAAGGCTAGTCTTAATTAGTACTCGCCTGTTCTAAACGCTTCAACTTAATTTCCTCCTGCCTTGCTCGCCATTTGGCTTCCAGTGCTTTTCGTCGTTCCTGAAACAGGTTATTTTTCTTTGCAGATCAAACTAACGTTAACAATCTTATTCTAAGCGAACTTGTTGAAAACAACTATAAAATCAATTTGTAAAACGTAGCCTCCGTTTACAGAGCGCACGTTGGTTTCAATCAAAGCATGTAAGTTCAAAGCCAAAAAGACACGTTCAGATTATTACCAGCTCATCAAAGCAGCGATTGTCGATTCTACACAAATACAGTAAGAAGAGTGCAGTGCGGCGAAACCTACACAAAAGGAATAAGAAACCCTCTCCAAATATAATGTGGCCAATATTTCGCCTCTGCACACAAGGCTTCTTCAAAACTCTTTATATGATCCTGATAAAACAAGACTTATTCTTCTTATTATTAGCATTACGCTCTTTTTTGAGATTTTGTCGCCGCAACATTTTCCCAGATAACAATAATAATTTAGCATTAACTAGAGACAATTTAGCGAGCCTTGCTTGGGTTAATCCCAGCCCTAAGGATGACGTTTCAGTTTTGAAGCCAAGATCTGGTACCTGAGCAGCCTCTTCTTTCGCCTGTTGCCCTTCTCTCTTCCGCTGTCTTTCTTCCTGCAATGGCACATAGAATTTGCTTGCAAAAAAACAACATTTGGCGCGCGATTCAAACTAGTTTTTCAATTAAAATGTTAACTTATGAAAAATATAGCACTTAACTTAAATTGATTAAATAAATAATAAACAATAAATAAACTAAAATTCAAACTGCAGAGATATCAACGCGGTTCCTTTACTCATTTAAATCTAAAAGCTTTTGTTGGAACTAGACGTGCTTACATTTGCGGCCCTTCGAGGATTTCATTTTCCTTCAGATTCGAATTGGATTTTAACGAAGTGATGAGATTCAGTGGAGAGATGAGGGGATGAAGGCTGTTTTTTAAGGAGACCGGCAGTTAAGCGTCCCTAATGTCTAGTCAATTAGAGTACGTACCAATATATCTTGCAAGCGTGCCTCCATGAACTGAAAGCGAAATGAAATAGGAAAAAGGTCAAAAAGAGGGTCAAATAATAATTTCGAAGAGGAATTTTATGACATAGAAATGAAGAGGATCTTATCAAAAACATTTTCACCTGGTGTTTTTCCTGAACTTCAATTTTCTTGTTCTGAGCTTCAAGACTGTTGATGAACGCAATTTCATTTACCTAAAAATCATGAAAACGAATGAGCATTGAGAAAAAGCATTAAGGCGAAACAGCATTAATACAAAAGAGTACAGATGCAAAGAAGCAATTAGACAAAAGCTTTGTCTTGTAAAGGTCAATGTTAGTGCTTCAAACTAAGAAAAGCCATCGTCAGTTCCTAGAGGTCCAAAAGCGCAAATGGCCTAGTCCCGATAATTATTGCTAAGATATTCAGACAGTTTTGTATATAGCTTCGGGTCCACCAATTGGTGATTCAGGTTATGGTGAGGGTTGTATAATCGAACTGCAAATTTGCCTAGACAAAAGGCGGTCTCCGTAACTGCATGTCCCAATGGACCAGCAAATTTCCGGAGGTTAAATAAGTAGAGACTGAACAGAAAAAAACCTGCTTACAGGAAAATATATTCCAAAGGGTTCTAGTAAACCAATTATTTGCTAGATTGCTTAATGATTAATTCAGCAGACCAACTATCATTCTCCTTCCTTGCTACCTACATCACCGTCACTGATACTCACTAACTAGAGCCTTGATCATTATGGCTGCCATGCTATGTAAACGATTTATTCTCATGTTATGTGCATCCTCAACCATCCGTTTCATAGGTGTTCACTCTGGCCTCTTCCTCCCTACACTAACAGGGGTCTAGGAACTAGCTGTTCCATTACGAGAAAGCGGAGTAAGCACAAAGATAACGGGTCAAGCGCGATGCTTCTCTTTTAATTCATTTAAGGAAAGATTGGGTGCGATTGTTGATGACCTTAAGCAAATCCACCATTTCTTAAATACATTCTACAATAATTCAATCAAAAATCTCTTCTGAAATAGAAAAAACTGGCTTGCATCGTATGCAATTAGTTTGATTCGATACCTTTGCTTCCTCGACCTGAGCTTTTTTAATCTTTTCCCTCAGCATCAATTGTCGTTTGTGTTCAGCTTTCAACATCTTTTCCTTGAGAATGTTTTGCTGGTCATCTATAATCTTGTTTTTTAACACTCGTACTTTCCTTACCTGAAGCAAATAACAATCTGAAGTTACTTCAAGCTAAACTGTGTCAAAATGGGTAGCAAGGGTAAGCTTGACCTACTTCTTTTCGTTTGCCTAAAAATAAAGATGACTTCACATGTTTTAAACAGGTACCAAAAAAACAAGCCAGTTTAGATGCTATAGAACAGAGAAATAAGAAGAAATATATCAAAGCCAAACCAAATGCTCTCGAGTACGAAAAATCCACTTCGATTTCATATTGATCAATTCCTACTCGTTACATCAATTCACAATGGTTTAAATAAACTTACTTCTTTGCAAAATAAGCTAAGTGATGTTTCAAGCCATACTTTTGTTTCTTAGTTCTTTGTTGTTGTTTCTTTGTTACATTTTATTTCATACAGTTTAAAATCATATGATAGATGTGTTCCTCCTTATTTCTGTAGCCTTTTACCCCACCCGAGAACCCTTATATTCCGCCCGATCCCCTATTACTAGCTTCCAACATCGTTAAACTCTTCTTTCGAACTTAAGGGTAGAAAAATACCTGATTGCAATCTATAAATAAGCAATTACTTCATGGAAGATGACAGAAGCCACTTACGTTTTCTGAAAGTACCTTCAGTCTAGCGCACTTTGCTTCAAGTAGCTTCAACCTCTTCCGCTCGGCTTTTACCTTGAAATCAAATGCTCTTAAAATCAATTCGACAAAGCACGGCCAACCTTTAATTAAAGAGAGCCAAAATGGCCGACAGACGAATATCCAGCTGGTAATGAATTGAAGTTGGATGAAAAATGCTAACAGTAATTAGCGGCACATGAAACATACCGCCACATTTAGGATAAACAACTTTTGGATACACCAACGCTTCACTCGCGACTCATTTCGCATTCAAACACTTCTTATGCGCAACATAGTGATTTCATCAACAAAATAAGACTGAATTTCGCTTCATCCTTTACAACTAAACATGGAACAATGTCAGATTTGGCTGAATCGGTTGAAGCATTGACGGCAAACAGGCTGCTATTGGCGTAATTGGTTTAGAAATGAAGGGTAAAAAAGGTGCAGTCAGAGTAATGTGACAGTTAAAGGTTTGCACGCAGCGCACCATTCGTTCCTCTGAGATCCTCACTGACTCAGCTCGCGGCCTCGTTCTGGATGGCGATGATAGCCTCTGGTGCATCTCAAGAGCTCTGCCAGGTGGCCTTGTCGGCTCGCTCTCGGACAAGTCGGCCCATTCATCTTGCCTTTCGCTTTGTTCTTTCTCGTACTGAGCCAGAATTTCCTCCCAAGTTAAGGTTTTACTTGGGGTTTCCTTCAAAGTGAAATCATCACAATATTGAAAGTAACGATGAAAGCTAACTATGATGACTGCTGCGAGACTCTTTATGAATTAAAACAACTAGAAAACACGGAATAGTTACGGTTGACTTGTGCTTCGTAAACTGATCGATGCACGCTAATGAAAATTCTTTAAGCCGACTCGGTATATTGCCCATAAGGTTACTAGCGACATTAAAAACGTTCGCTTGGGTTAATCTAACCCTAAAACAGGTTATTACGAGCTTAGAAGTGATGAAGGAAACTATTCAATAAATTAAGTGGCTACTAGTTAATCAGCATGACAAGTAGCACCAAAATTACATAATTAAATAACAGAATGCATTTGTTTCAGAGACAGCAAATCGAAATGAAAGGAGGCTCTTGACAACTAATGTATCTATAGTGTACTTGCGCAAAGCACTCTGATTGCACACTCACCGCTTGCTCCGTGTCACTGCGGTCTCTCGGTGTCCCTTCGTCGGTGGTATTCCCTTCCTTGTCACTGCTCACGTCTTCAGTGAATTCATCTTCCATGTTCTTCAGCGCCTCGTCCTCCAGCTCTTTCGTCAAGTGTTCTTCTTCCTCAATTGCTGAAGCCAGCGCCTTTTCATTTTCCTCCTCCATTTGTCTGCTTATCATGTCCTCTTCCTGTTGCTCAGCTGTTTCGATGTAGCCATCTATTTCTTCATCCGACATCAGCTCTTCGAAATTCCCAGTATCAGAAAGACCAATTTGCAAAGCACTATCTTCCGTTGTCCCATCAAGAGATTCTTCATTTGCCATAAATTCTTCACTGGCCAGTTCGTCGTTAGGAGACAGTTGAAGCTTACGTTTAGCGTTTGTCTCCATATTGGCACCCTCTCCTGACAGCGTCCCATCAGCTGGTACCAGCTCAGTTTTAGGAGACTTTTCCACTTTCTCAAATGCGCTACTCCCAGTTCCAATAAGCTTTTCATTGCTGGACAAACAGACAAGATTGCTGCTCTTCTCTTCCAACTTCACATTCAACACCTCGACAGAGTCTTGCGAAGCTGATGTCTTAATGCTTACGGATGAAGAGCCACGCGATCTGTGTTTTCCTTTTCCAACAATCTCCCATCCTTCATCGTCATCCTCATCATCCTTGAAATTTTTTCTTCCATGTTGCAGCTTGATTTCCCCTGCAGTAAAGTAGTTCTTGCATCCTTCCCTTCTGGAACTTTCTCGCTTGTAAAAACACCGCTCTCCGTTTGGCCAGACTTTGCAGGGTCAGTTGGTGTTGTCTTTAGACCCTTTACTTTGTCGGCCCAGGAGATACCACTACTTGGTGAGCAATCTTTGTTTGCCAAACAATCAACGCCGAAGCTGAGACTTTTCTGAGCATTGAAAATCGGACTGTGCCTTCCAGCCATAATCACTACCGGAGGTGGACTTATGCACTTTCCTGGGGACATTTTCCGCACCTCCCATGCCAAGCTTTGTGGTCTAAATGCAAAAATAAACTGATGAGCACGCAGATCGAATCACTTTCCCGGCATATGTCAAGACATATTGGGCGACAACAAACAACACATGGGATGCCTTGAGGTAGACATCTTTACCATTTCTAGTTGATTTACATATATTTATGCCAAGAAGTCATGCCTTCATTGTCCGTAGTGATATGTCATATATTGAAACTTGCAGCTAGAGCGATAGAGTGAGGGGACATTATAGGACTAACCTGCTTTTCAAATCCTTGTTTTCGATCTCTTTAAATATTTTGATTCGATCGATCAATGCAACAAAGTCCTTCTTGCAGCTATCAAGCATCATTATTACTTCCTTTGAAAGAAAACAGAGAATTACTACAGAAGCACTTGGACTAAACGCGTATCGACAACAAAATCAAAATTTACAAACTTTTAACGCCATAAGACCAGGGAGATTAAAGAGAATTAGCCAGTGAAATACTTTTCGGTGGAAAGAGCGATCTAACAAAATCTGACCTAGGAAATCCTTGAAAAAGCAGATGACGGGAATCCGTGCAGGTTTGAGAACATACCTCGCACTCAACTGTGCTCTCATCATTATCACAAGTCTTGTATATCTCATCAACAGCTCTCTGTAGATTATCAAACAAATACGACCAATAGCGTGCTCGCAAGGTATCTTTCTTGCTTCCTTGGGCAGAACTGGGTCTCCTGATGTCAGGTATGCCATTTTCTATCACGTTCTTTATGTGCTCTCTATATGCATCTGACTTTGTCTCTCTGTTCAGCACAGAGCCTTGGTGCATTGCAGTCGTCAGTTGACTTACTCCATGATTCGAGGGCATCTGGCCTCTGTCTAGCTGCAAACCCGACTCGCCATTTATTTCAGACCTGCTTGACTTCCTAGACCCTCTATTACGTCCTCTGTGTTTTTTACTGGCTCTTTGGTTCTGCTCTTCATCTACAAAAATCAAAAAATTTGGTAACAAGGCTTAAAGATTCAGATAAAACAGAATAGATGAATTAATGATGTGGTTCATACAAGCAAAGCAAGTTAATCAAAGCAGCATTTTATCACGGTCGCAAGATAATTGATAGTACTTATTGGATTATAGATTTTAATGTCAAATTATGTCACAATGGTAAGGCTGGGACATACAAACATTCAAGATATAATCCTCTGGACAATTGAACATAACAAATCATTGTGGTGATCAATTAAAATAAAGAATGTTGAAACGAAATGCAATTGACATACTTTGGTTTCTTTGTTGAGCAACAGGAACAGACCAGGTAATAAGGTTGCGTGCAATTCTACCCTCCTTTTCGACTATCTTCCGTACATTGTCTCTGCTTCCACTCCAGTTAGAATGCATTCCAGTTGGTGATTGCTGTTGATTCAGACGCCAAAATTCAATTGACAGAACACAAGAATTTCAAACCAGTATTGTCAATTTCGAAAGTTGCAAATTTGGGACTAGCGCATATGAACAAATAACATTACTATTTTTGAATGTCAGGCTCTCTAGAGATCATCTATATCCTTGCTGAACACAACAAAAAACTATGATAAACTTCAATTTGTTGCTATAAACTTTAAGAAGTGTTGTTTCATACAAACTAACTGCTACATTGATTCCAGGTTAAATTGAAATGAATTAAAATCAACAATTCCTGTGCCAATTACAAGTCAGTATATTGTTTAAACTAAAGAATAAATGTTCTTTGGGTACATATAATGGAACAAATGCCCATGCAAAGAAAAAATTCCAATACAGCTATCCAGTTAAGTTCCTAATAACTCTCACTTCAATTAGCACCACAGAGAAAGTGGATGACTTGGAATTAATAAGTACATTGCAAATGTAGGTTAATGCTTACAAAATTGGTCAGGAAATCCAAAAACTGATACCAAGAAATGATGTCTGCTAACAAATCACTACTGAAACTAAGCATGACATGATGTTTCTAACCAAGGTATCAGCAAGCAAGTAAAGGTACAAATGAGAGTTTTTCAATCTGAAGAAAAGACTATCCCAAATATTTACAATTTACATTTTCATGGTTATTTCTTGCATATCTTCCTAAGCAGGTTGGTGTACAAAACCTCTAGATGGATATAAGTCTATGACTGCAAAGTTTATCGAAGCTTATTGATGTATAGGTTCTTGCAAAACAATAGGATATGCTCTAATGACCTAGCTGATGTGAGGGTAAAAATCATGTATAAACCATACAGTGACATTAGCCTAAAGTGAATTTTCTGCATTTTACTAAAATTGATCTTTTGGCTTTTCATAGACACATTTGAAGGCAACTCTATCATTCAAAGACAACTTTTCATCATTAATTATTATCAACTTCCATCTATCAGTGAGCAACAGGATTGACACATAAGCATGTTTTCATAATTTTTAAAAAAAAAAGCAATATATACTTGTTTGCTGGGTCTACACTTTGAGTCATGTTAGCATTAAACTTTATGCTGAAAAGGGTAAAATAATACGTGTTTAAAGCAACATAAACTTGGATCATCCTTTCATAGCATTCATGTGAATTATGAAATCAAATAAACGGTTTGGGCTGATGATAAAACATAGTTTAGACTATGTTGAAAAGTTAAGACAATGGCTAAGTTTTCATTACTGGCTTGAGATTTGGGTTATCATAAAATTTTTTTCCTATGGTCAAAGAAAAGGTAGATGATAAACAATATATTTGTAAAACAGAAGACTAGCCCCCAAAACCCCGCTGCGCGGGCTTAAAACCCCTTCTGTGGAAATAGAATTGCCCCTTAAAACTACCCCAAAACAAATTAGGCAGATTAGCCTCGGCAAGACAAGAGCCTCGCATCGAGAGCAAAAATGACGTAATGCACAGCCACGCACCGCATACTTGAAACGAAAGTTGTCAACGAAAAATGACTCGCCATCCTTCGCGTGCATCACTCGCACTCATGTGACAATCGCTAGGACGGGGGAGCCTCATCCCTTCATCTTTTGCGAACCCCGTGGGTTTTAAGCCCGCGCAGCGGGGTTTTGGGGGCTAGTCTTCTTACTAAGAAAACACCAGCCTGACAGAACTTTACAAAACATCCTTGATAGAATAGTGCACCAATCAAAATACCATACACATGATGGCTAATTCACAATAATTACTTTTATTCATGGGCAATTAGATAAAAATTACTGTGCATTTGTCTTTTTTCCAATTCAAACCAAGAAATTCCAATTCCAGTTTTGGATTTCACCTGAAGCTCTAAACAAGAAAGAGTCTCTGAAAGAATTTTGAGTCAACTGTTCATTCCCATTATCTTTCTGTTATATAACAAAACAACATTGTCTTGGGCAAACAAGGCTACATACAAATCCATATTTCAGCTTGCCTAAAACCCTGTTAGGTGTTGTTGAAAAGACCTTGGGTGGTGCAACTCAAGAAAGTTACACTTATGGCTGAAGGCCATGTTACAAGCTTATCTTTGAGTTCTATTCCTGGTGTTTGAAAATCCAATTTGACAGTCTGGACCCCTAGACAGAACAGGTCAAATGACTTGAGCAACCATCTTTAGCTGATTAGGCCAACTGCTAAGTATCTTTATCTCCATTCAAACCCATTATGTTATTATTAGTTTAGAGACAGGATTGATTAACAATTATAAGTTTATTGTTGGAACAAATTCATCAGGTAATTCTCTCTTAGAAAATATCTTCAGTGTGCGCACTGCACGTGCAGCTGTAGAAAGTTAGGCCTAGTCAATGGGAAAATTAATTAGTATTAACGGCGTTATATGTTTCCGTCGTTAATAGTAAAAAGTATGATTTTTCTAAAGCTTCTGATTCTCTGGTACCAGCGACTTATGCTAACTATCCGAACATTGACAAGTTGATAAAGGCGTAAGCATAGCTAGCTACGTACGTAGCGCGTAACAGTAATCAATTTTAGATTATATTGTGGTTCAAGGCCATTCTTGTTCTTGTGGTACTCTTTACGGCCTAGATGTTCCTGGAATTATGAGTTTAAGTGCTACAATTAGATCATGTCTTCTCGCTTATACGCAAAAATAATTCAATTGCTCTTCAAAAGAACTCGCAATTTATCATGAGTTATAGACTAGAACCTCACCTTTGTATATGCATGGTGTGTACCCTTCGTAGACATATTTGCATAAATGTTCCGTCATATTTCACTAAACATATTAGGTTAAGCTCGTGTAATATTTTATAAAACTATATTATCACTCTGTGCACTCAGTGACAGCTCAATTCGTTCAGCGATGCTAAACAACTTAGGCCAACAATCGCAATTTCGTCTAGCAACAACTTAGCCCCGACTTGGTAAAAATTTCACGATAACGAGGTTTTATTGCCAAGATCTCAAACTTGGTACATTGAAATTTTATCAGGCACAGCGGAGCGCTGAGAAAAGTGGGGGGCTAAAACCATTGAAAACGAGGTTTTATTGGTAATTTATTACTTAATATTTGACATTTTTTGCAAAAAGTGGGGGGAGGGCTAAAGTCCCCTCAGCCCCCTGCTCCGCGGTGCCTGTCTTTGATATACAAAGACCTGAGCAAGAACAAAGTCATCCTGAAAAAATTAATCAAAAATAACGAGAAACCCGACTCCAAAGTTTCTCAAATGGTTGTATTTGTTTGACAATAACCCCGAATTGGCATTGTTAAATACCAAAAATGCGCTATCAAGGCCCCCATATCAAGAACAAAAATTTAAATAACCCCCTTTCTATTAAGCGTCCCATCGTTAACCAGAGATGCCGAATAGCACTAAATGGTTAGAGTTAAATAATAGCTTATAGTATTTTTTACTCTTTTCAATTTCCAATTTCAACTGGGTAAGAGTCATGGCCCTCTTCCTTAGTTATGCTTCTAATGCCTTCAGCATTCTTCGCAATTGCAGCCTTCTAATATTTTGATAATATTTGTATGAAATTTCTTGAGGAAAAAATGCATAAAAGCAAGTTTATAGTATTTTAAGTTTGAGTTTTAAAAGAAGCCCCTCTCAGTAATAAGCACCCCCTCGAAGATTGAAAAAATAAATAAGCCCAACCTGGACTTAATAGGGCTTGTATGGTACATTGTAAAATTCAGATTATTGCGCTCACTTTGTGCTTCTTTAACAGAAACCTTTCCTGCGAATCGCCTGCCATTCATTTGAGAAAGATTTTTCGTAGTAAGTCGTAATCTCAACCAAACATTTAATAATAAGTACCCCAGGTGGCAATGATATTTTCTAAATCGAGCCATTTGGAAAAACCTTAAACGGACAGGGCCCCGTCTAGGCCTTAATGGCTTTATGGCCCCTTGGTATGAACATTTGCAAAAATATTCACCTAAGGGACTACAGTAAAAAATGTATTACAATCCACAAGCGCTTTGAAATTTCAATCAAGAAAAAAACCTTCATAGATTTTATGCAAGTTATAGGAAAAAATAAACATTGCTTTCTGTTGCTTAGATGGCTCGCTACTCTTTCCATATCATGTTGTTGAGAGACACCAAAGATTAACGTCTGAGAGACTTCTATTACGAGACTGCAATCGTTTATAGCAAAGTTCCTTTGTCGTGCACGTTTAGCAAAGTACCAGGAACGATTCCATGCGGCAGCTAGACAGAAACAAAGAAGGCGTGTCACTTGATTACAACTGTGATTAATTCTCGATAAAGTTAGCGAGCATACAGTTTCGAACTCAAAATAGTTATCACTGCATTGAATTCCTATAATATATTATACGACAGATATTCAGGCGTTCAAAGCCATGTCATTTTGAATGAGTTATATACCTTATTGCTTAAGAGGTGGAATGGCTAAAATAAAAAGCATAGCTGATGTCCACGAATTAAGGACAGGAGGACACTGGGACGAAACGTTTTCACTGTCTCGCAAGGAACGCGCAAATCCTAACTCCAGATGTGTGTTTGATGGCGCAAATGCTTGAAAAACTGGGGTGTCTTGTCTTGTGTCAAATTATCTCGCAAAAGGAATTAAGGTTAATGCCACGACCTCAAACCACAGAATCAAGTGCATATGATTAGCAAGGCTTTTTTTGTTTTTAAGAGTTATATGTGACTAAGCCTCACATGTTTTACACATGTGTTTTATGTGACTGAGCCTCAAGGCTTGGATTCGACGTTACATGCAATTGAGCGAGGCGTGCATTTGGGGTGACTAAACATCGGAGTTCTTTTGACAGAGCAAAAATAAGACTTGCCACGGAAAAAACACAGTAGAACCAAAAACATGTGAATTTTCAGGAATCTGGCTAGGTGCCAGTCACTCACAACATTTGCTTTCTTAACTCATTCTACCCATAAATTATACCCTAATGGTTTCGTTATTACTTGCATACGCGATATGATAAAACTGGTAAATGGATTGTTTATTCTGAAAAAATTAGAATGTTTTCAGAGTTGAAATAACGAGTTTTATAATAATTTACAATAATGATTTCACTTTTTACTGGCAGATACCTTGCCAAACTGGAAAATCTTTTCAGTGGAGGGGTATCGTGCTTATCAAATTAACGGTATAACTTGTAGTCCTAATCAAGAAGTTGTCCATATGGTTTTGATCAACTTTCATTAACTAAATTATTTTCTTAATAAATAGCCTTTAACTAGATATGAAAGACTAAACTCATTGACTTTTAAGTGTATTACAAACGGAATAAAATCAAAGAAACTTTAACAGAGATCACTTAAAGCTCGTAGTTCTAGGAAATATGCCTGCGTTAGAACAAATAGAAGTCGCGTTGAAGAATTTCTGTAAATGACAAAACCTGTGACAGAATCACGATTAATTTAAAGAAAGGAGGCCCAAAGAAATGCGTAAATATGCTGTCTCACTTTCAACCGCTAGCAAAAATTAGTATATCCACAATATTATGAAGGTTGTTTTATAGATCCCCTTCAAGCATTGCCAGGGAGCTGTGACAACACACCTTGAGCGTCGGTAGAATGGTGTAACTGGGGTCAAACGAGAAAACAAGTTGGCCTTCTTTAGGTAAGGCCTCCTGCAACATGCATATAGCTTAAAAACGTAAAAATCTGTAATGAAGTACACGATGATAGCACTTAAGAGTTCGAAATGTTCACAGCAGGAAGTGTTAGAACGCGATCATCAAAAACGTCTTTCCTGATAAGAATTAACAAAAACGGCTTTCCAAACTTCACTCAAATAAAAATTTTCAAATACGATGAAGCTAATATTGACTCAAACTCTTCAAATGGCTCAATAAATCAGTCTTTCCCTATGATTCTGGCATTTCAGCATCAAAAACCTGTTCGCTTTTATCAAACATTGCCTTCTTCGACAAGTTTGTTTAGTAACTTTGTCACTTCAGTCATTTCCTTTTTGTATGCACCGTCAGAGGCAAATAGCTTATCCAAGAAGGTTTCTTTCTTGAAAAAGTCGAAAATAAACGAGATTCTCTTCTGTGACTTTTCCCGCAAGTGTCTTTCGACTATTTTCTGTAGGATGCCTTCCAGGCCTTGAAACTGGGATATAAGAAAGTCCCTATCAAAAGTAAAGTCGACCTCGTGGAAGCTAATAGCCGTCATGATGACGTTGTGGAACTTCTGCTGGAACTGCTGCATCAGTTTGAGCTCCTGTGCGCTAAACTGGTCATTGCGGTGCAGCAGACCAACCTTGACGACGATCTTGACGATATACTTGACTAGTTTCTCGGCATCCTTCTTACTCGAGTACTCCAGCTTAGCGAGCTTGTGCAAATGGTCCAGGATGGCCGCTGTCGTGTCGTCTACCAAGGTCTTCGCAACACCTTTCGTCGACATCTTGCTAGCAACCTTCTTCTGCACGCGCAAGCTCAAACTCTTCGTATTGAAATTTGCTCCGGGGTCGCCTTCGGCCACTATCGCAAAAGACACAAGAAAAAAGTTATAAATGTAAGAAAGCTAATGTTTTTTAAGTGATAGACTTTTCAAGCCAAGCTTTGAATAACATGCAAGAAACAGAACGTCTAAAACGTCGGAACACCTGCTCTTTCGAATGTCATCAAAAGAGACTGTAAGCATATTCCACGCGCTATCAAGACCTCGCTTTTATAATTAACCATTTCGAGCTGCACTATAAAATTCTGTTTGTCACTGAAAAACTCAGCCTACCAGCCGGAAACTTCAGACACTGTAATACACATCAGCTCCAGGAAGCCATTTGCTCAAACGGCATCTTACAGGGCGTATACGAAATCGAGCTAAACCCAGTCTTCCCAATCTCTTATCCTTCCCGCATTCTAGGCAACCATTCTAGTATTCCTCTTCAAGCGTATACATTGTAAGTATTCTATTTCAAATAAGCTACTAGACATGTTTACGATAGATTAATTAATGTCTATACGTGTTCACAAAAAGAGATTGACACAGCAATGCTAAGGAAAATAGCTCACACCGATGTTTAGATGTTGTACAAGAGTGGGTTGTAGGAAAGAATCAAAATTTACTGTATAGCAGAAAAGCTTCAATGCAACTCCATTGCATAAACTTTAAACTTAATGTGGCCTGAATATTCAATCCACCCCATTCATCCACAGGATACTGAAGAACTACACCATGCACTAGAAAATAATCTGCAAAGCATTGCTTTTATTCATTTTAGTCTTAATGATTAAATTTACTTCGACACGTCTGTGAATCTTTAGGCACCTAGCCAACGTGCAAGCTTTGATGCCAACGCTATTTCAAAACGCTGCATGTTCAATGCTCCCGAAGTCAATGCGTTTTTCCTTGGCACCCTTACATGCCTTCTGTCGATTATGTCCCTCGACGCTGTTGTAGTACGTTGGCAAGACAGTCCGGTATGAAGTAAATGTACCTTCCAATAAACAGTTAGGCAGCTGCACTTGACAGAGAATTGGTACTCCAATAAGTAAGCACCGTTAATTACTTTCTAAACCATGAAATCATTAAAGTACCTGATCATTAAAAATTAAAAGAGTCGAACAAAAAACTGGTTTTCACCAGTCGGCCTTGTTAATGCAAATCTTGGCGAAGCGACTTATTTTAAGCAAAGAATTATTGTGAGAAATTTTAATGACATTATTATCTATGTTCAGTATTACTTCTGTTTAATTCTGAAAAAGTAAGGCTACAAAACGCAGGCATAAAAAACCAGATAACACATTACAAGCATCAAACGACAAAAATGAAGCGCATTCTTGCTGCTAGTTTTTATCGCGAGCATTCCCGAATTAAAACTGAGACTTGCCGGGGTTAGGATTCGCCTTTGGGCAAGTCCAAAATGGTTCTATTGTGCAGGGATGAAGTTAGTCTGTTTTGAATGTTCTGTTTCTCATCTGGATCCAAACAAGATGGGCTGCCACAACAAGCCAACTCCCTCAGAACTAACAACAACAACGGCCCGTTGTAAATGTGACAACAACAACAACAACAACAACAACAACGGCCCGAGTCACAAGCGAGGCAGCAGGACGGATGGCTTTGCTTTCAGCTCTAGTGCACAAACCAGGTGGATGCTAAAACGAAAAAGCGTCTTTGTACCTGCTTCCATACCGCGAGGTAATTATGGCCAATAAGCTTATGAGCGAACCCTGCCCGAAGATAAGTGCGCGCTAACTGAGCTTTTAAACTAGATCTGCGACAGGATATCCCCATCTGTTCTCTTGATCTTCTGATTTCAATAAATGGGAATACAATGACAAAACGACTGACTAGTCACCGCTACCCAGTTGTGGGCGCTACAAGCTACTGGTACTGGATTGGGAACATGGCCAAGTCAAAACACATTTATCGAGCTAAACACAAATATCAAGATTAATTATACGTGCGCACTTGGGATTAAGTATGTAGCCAAGATTGCTGTAACTCAATTTTCTACAAATGATCTCAAATGAAAATAAATTGCTTTATCAAATTTAATAGGTCTAAATCTGCTATTTCTTTTTTAACCTTCATTTATCAGATGGGGTCAGGAGATCATGATAAGAAGGTAATTTGAAGAACAAAGCGTTGCTTAATTTGGCAACATCAAACGCAACAGCTCGAAGAAACTGCGATAATAGATTAGAAGTGCCACGTAATGGGCTGATACAGGAAAGCAAAGGAACCATAGAGGGGAAGCTAACCGACGCCCAAGACGAGACAAGTGCATAGCTAACACAGACAATGCAATTGCAAAAATATGTTATCTGTGGAACTTTTGCGCAACGCTAAAACATCCATTTCACGCAAATACACAAATAAAATCATAATCACCAAAACTAAGAAGATAGATGGAATTCCTGAAAAGAAGTGACAGCGAATATGTTTGGCTTTAATAGAAAGTAACCAGTGTCACTAGTAAATATAACAAAATGATTACTTGAGAAAGAACAACAATACGACGACAGGTGTTGACTGAAAAAGCACCAATCGCCATCACTAATTAAAAATACCACATTTATTTGTTTCTTCGTCCATACGTTGTTTGCATCCACGCAAGAATGGCGAAGCGAACTTACTTATTCTTCGGTCATCGCGTAAGTCGACTTAGTTTAGGTGGTGAGGACGAGTGAGGCACAAATGTGACAGCGAGGCACGAATGTGACAGTTTTGTAGCTGGGGTATGCTGCTGATGAGTCCATGTAAAGATTAAAAACAAGTGTATCTTAGGAAGTTTGCGTCTTCCACTTTTCGAATCAGATTTTGGTTTTGAGAACCCAGAAGCAAATAACCAGCGGCTGGGAAAAGGAAACTCGCTCATACAACTAATGAAAGAATAGAAAAACATCTGCATTTTGTCTAAATTTTGAAAAAAATTAACATGTTGTTTGTACTCAATACTTCTGAACAATGAATCACAATAAAAATATCTACAAAAATATTTTCCATGTTTAAAGAAAGGCAGCACATATAAGGGAATATTGGTAGAAAACTGTGCTTTTCAATTTCCTTCTTTGCCTTTTGAAAAATATGGATATTGTGAATGTTTCAAAAACATCCTTAAAAACAGCCTGCCATGCATTGAAGTGAATAAAAGAGGAAAGAAAAAAGAGAAGTGAGCAAAAAGCCTAGAGCGTTTGGGCAAAAAAGTGGAGGGTAATGCATTCCAATTTTACTACACTCATGTTTCTTCAAAATGACATCTTTTGTCAAAAATTCAATATTATCAAAATTACAATGTGACAGTTGAATTTTCAAATGTAATGGTCACTCTTTCTGTAACTGAACTGGGCACTTATTGTTGATTTATAACTTCGTGCCAATCTGTTACTTTATACCAAATTCTCATTTCAATAAATTATGCAATAATGGAAAAACCATATTAAATAGAAAGTGGTATGAAGAAGCAAAAAGAAAGCAGGACCAAAGCTGGGCCACTAATAAATGGACAATTTTAACATTAACATTTTTAAAATCAATCGACTGAAACTCCACTCATTGAAAAATAACAGAAATAATTGTTGAAGGTGCCTGCAAATTATTGCAAAAGAGAACCAAATCCTGAAAAGGGGGAATTTAATTACCAGGCACATTATTGGATTATTGGAAGAATATTTAAGGGGACAGGGCCAGCTTAAAGATTAAAATATTGCATTTATTCACATTTCATTCATCTTTATTAATACTTAACAAAATAACGAAGTGATTGTGCCCTTGCTAGGAAATACTTGTTCTGAAACATTATATGATCATTGCCAAGTATTGCAGTCAAAGTTGCTATTGATTGCTTGTCTAAAAAGATGAAACATTTGTATACCAAAATGAATTCCAAGAGTGATTAAGCAATGCTAAATCCATCCTAACTGGGCTCACTTCAAAAGACAATTTGATTTGCATTACTGCAGAGTAATTTTAGATGAGAGTAAGATGAGGTTAAATTTTGCTTAAAAACCAACCAAATCACAAATCTGTATTTGCTTTCAATTTTTCTTGGGTTGAAGAAGCAAAAATTCAGCATTGATGGAAAACTTGCAATCTGTACTGCTATAACTCTATGTCAAAGATGATGGAAACAATATTGTTGGGGTTCACTTTTGCCAGGTACCAAAATTTTCATTGCGCTTGGTCATCTCTTTTTATGATGCACCTAAATATTCAGCTTTGCTATTTGCTGTGTTTTAATATACTCACTGGCTTTTGATCATTTTCAAGTAGCCTGGAGATCCCTAGAAATGTGCTTGCTGGCAAAACATTCAGACAATTTGGGCAAAAAGATGTTTTTTTAAAAAGATGAGCTGTAACCCAAGCAACTAATGACTTACATGTCTTGTGGAGGCGTGTGTTACAAAGGTCCTGTACATACAACTTTAACTGAATGTCATAATCTCAGTTACGACAAATAATATATATGACACTGGTTCAGGTGCAAAATTATCATAACCCATCGCTAAAAATACTACAATTAACTGACAAGAAACATGATTGTCAGTCCTTTGTCTTTACATTGACAAGTGTATATCCATTGCTCTTTAATTTGCTCTTTAGCAGGTTAGACATTGACTTCAGGTTTTTTCTCTCAAAACAGAATAACATAAATTCTGCTACTTTGAATAAAAGCTCAAGAGGCTTTCCATCTTATAAGCATAATATCAAGGGAGTGTCCTTTGTGTAAAACCTTCTTATCAATAGGTCTTAATAACACTTGGAATTTTGGGAAAAAGACCAGATGTCCTTATTATCCTATAGTGTGAAATCTAGTCTGGGAGATTAGTGAAAACAGTGAAATCTAGATTTAAACCTCTGCAAGTGCCTCTGCTTGGTTTGCAAACATCTTTACATAAATTTCAATAAGAATTTCTTGTGCTAGTAAGGAGTTATTTCTTGTGACTGACAATTTGCTTCTCAAGCTTACTTGAATAATTCTGAAATTCATAAAATATTGAAGTTCTTTGTCTTGAACAGAACGTCTATCTCATTCCGCCAAAGAAGCTAAAGCTGCACAAGTCAAATATATATATCCAGGTATAGGTGATGGGCAATGTGACAAGGAAATTGTTCCAATGATTGATTGGACCACTTAGTGACTTGTGCCTCTACCTCTAGCAGTATCTAGTTCAAATACCAAGGAAGACTCATATCCAAATGAGCCTTGCATCAAAGAGAGGCATAGAAACCAACTGATATATTCAATAGGTACACTCTAATGACCATCATATTAATATATAAGTACCAATGGTACAATTCTAGTGGAATTTCAAAAACTAAACATAGCAATAAAACAATTAACATCAACTTTTTGAAACGAAAGACAGTTACTAGGCATGTAAATGAATTCATTATTGAATTTTGCTTAACTTGAAAAATATCAGATAAATGCATTTTGTCTTAAAACATGAGTGGTACCTGGTCTTGGCACATACAAGGAGCTTGACAAATAAAGTAAATTAAGAATAATGGGTGACAAATCCAATCTATGAACTGAAGTTTAAAACTTACAGAAGTCTGTCCTATCATAAAAGCTATCATAATCTTTGGCTTTGCTAAAAATTTTTACTTGCGTGAAAGTGATCAAGCCAAAGCTTAAACGGGCAATGTTTTTAAACTTTCGTTTAGCTACTTTGTTTCTGGGCAGCCAGTGCTGATTCAGTTCACATCAAAAGACAACTCTTTCTTGGAAGCCGTATTTAAAACTTAAGATTCATTGAAGAGGGGTTACATTGCTAGTACAGAAGATTGACCGGTTGAAAAAAATACTTTTAGTTTATTCTCAAATTCGTAAACTGTCAAAGAAAATTTAGCCTTTCTCCATATTCAGTTCCTATTAATAATTATCATTACTAGAGTTACCAGTGATTCTTTTTTAAATTTATAAACATCTGGGCATACAAGATAAACGAAGCGCACACAAGGAACTGGGGTGATTTTTTGGCTCTTCTCTGGGCTATACGAACAGGTCATACGTAAAAACAAAATTAGTGGCTTATCGCAAAAAATTCGAAACGGCCTACCAACAGCGAATTAGCTTCAACTAGATAAAAACATTTAGTTGAAGATGTTATTCATAATTTGAACTGCCTGGTTTGTTTTTGAGCGGCGTTTCATATCTCAACACAGGCTTTTCATCCCGCAAGTGTTGGCGTTGGCAAGGCTGGGCAACCGTGTCAGCGTCTTGCAAATAAGAAATAGGCTGTCACCCTTAAAATCACGAAGCATGCAAGAAGAAGACAGCAAAATAATAAATCGATCATAACTTACTGTCTGTAGCTGTCCCTCAAGACCTTTGCCTCCCAGCAGATTAACACGGGCTTAAGAAAAAGCACTAAACACACACAACAGTGCACCGGGAAGTGGAGTCGCGCCCAGTTGATGTCCCTCCGCAGCAATCTTCAAGCACCTACTGATATCGCCTTCTACCGAGAGCAGCTCTGCTAATTATTCAGGACCAACTTACGTATTTGCTTATTAGAAGCACATGTTGAAAGATGAATGCAGGTGTTGCACAACTAAAGATAATAAGCACGTAGCGAAACCATTGCAGCGACGCTCGTCGTGATTCAAAAGAGAAGTGCGCGGGCCTCATCATCTAAACCTCTTTTCGGTGTCCAGGATTATGATGATATTGAGGCTGAAATCCGCTTGTCATTATTGACAGCCGGTCAATTATTTGCCAAGAATGTATTACTTAACGTGAACGTATATTACTTTTAATTTGACTGTACCATCCTAGAAGAAGAGCCTTGTGGTTAGATTCACCACCATAACTGCCTGGTAATCACGCCCATCCTTCACCAAACAACATTATTCGATGTTCATATCTGCCATTTTCAGCATTTCAGCCACTGATCAATGTGAATATCACACTTTTCTTTTCAAATTTCTGAATTGTATGCTCAAAAAGTATCCAGCTTAATATTGCGACAAGTTAAGTACAGAGGATGAAAAGGCAGTAAAGGAGTAGATAACACTTGGACAGTAGATGACAGTCCTCTAAGAACACAGGGATAAGCGTATCACCTTGCTCATATTGCATTCAGAGTGGGGTTGTGAACTCCAAATTTTACTAAGATCCACCAAGGCATCTGTAAAATGACGCTTATGTGTCTGTCAGCGCGTATTGTGGTGCACAAACTGCCTTGCTTAATTAGCTTCCGTTTATATTATTAGCGTTTGTTGATTTCAGTGCTACTTATTCGGGGCAAAACGTAACACATTTCGCTATTGTAAGCCTACGGTTTGGCAGCCTTTGCTTGACAATTCACTATGATTCCAGCACAAGTTATTCAAATCTTTTCACCCCACCTAGCTTCCCTGACTCTCTTCTATGCCACGCCTTACCACGCCCTTTTTTTTAGCGAAAGTGAATACCCTATAAAAAGATTCACGCTGCGCCACTGCTTGCGAGAATTACAAACCTTTTTGAAATCTTTCTTCATTCCTGAAACATTTTAAGTATAAACCCTGTTTTATATTCAGAACAATTTGTAGTATAGACATGTAGCCATCGGATGGTCTCGGTGCACGCGAAGTCCCAAAAAGCCACAAATTGAAAAAAACCCGAAAGGTTAGCGCATTATTCTTGACATAAACAGGGAAACACATTGTTAATTGCTTCACATAGCTGTCTAGCTACAGGTTTTCATTGTTACATTCAGCCATTTGAAAACGTTGTTTCCAATCATTATACAAGGTTAAAAAAGTCAATCGATTTCTTCAACGACTTTTCACCAGTAAGGTCAGAATACTTGGCTGAGAGCAACTCGTGAAAGAATGGGTTGGTCATATATCTCAGCTGCGGCTTGTCTGTGACGATCGAATTCAAGATGATCTTGGCAATATCCTCCCCCTTCTGTCCCGCCTGCTGAAATGTGCCGACACTGCGCTCGTTCATTACCTTCATTGCATTCATGGTCGGTTCATCAGCGCCTTCAAATTGTGAAAGGTTCTCGCCTTGTGCATTCACAAAGAAACTGGTCAAAATGGGTCCCGGCTCGACTAAGGTCATCCTGTAAGTGAAAGTCAAACTCATCAAAGCAGTTGATCCGTAAAAAATACACAAAACAACCAAACAACTGCAAATTAATGGTGCTAATGAGAAAGATTACCTATTGGATAATATATGTATAATTGGAGATGAAAAGTTCTTAAGAGAATAGCGTTGGCAGGCAGTTTCTTAAATTAAACTTCTTGCATGCTTCTTAAGTTTAATGAGCTAATTTGAAGAATGATGAACGATGACATCCCTCAACAACATTGCTACATACAAATTGCAGACAATGTTTTCAAGAAATTTCCACTACTCCACTCCACTTACAGAAAATTCATCGTACAACAACATTATGGAAAAGCCTATCAGCATATACAAAGTTTACATCATCCATAAGATTCTACTTTTGGGTGATTTCTCCTTTATCAATTAAATAACACAGTAATGTTCAATGTTAAGACTCTTCCAAGTGTCAACTTGGTAATCTAAAACTGAAAGACATTGAAAAAGCTTCTTAGCCTTTTTAATTGGGTTATTTCTTAACTTTCGAAAAATTAAGCCACCGTTTCTTATAGCTTGTTTCTTACAAAAATGAGTGTGTATGAACATGGAATGGAATAAGGATGGGATGAAAAAAATTGGAAAAGAATCACTAGAGTCTGGTACCCAGGGTACGACCTGGCTTGACGCGATTACAAAACAAGCTGAAAAGGACAAAATGGGGAAGATAAGGATAAAGAGGGAAAATACTGGCGAAGAAAGGAAAAATAGGCATTTGGGACAACTGATTATGTAGAAATAAACTCAAAGCAGCCTTTTCTAGCTTTCTCAGTAAGGGTTCCTTTTTTAATTTTACAAAAAATAGCAAGCTCAACATACCTGATGTTTGGATAAGGAACAAGTTCAGCGGCGAGCGACTCTATAAATCCCTCGACTGCAAACTTGGTTGATACGTAAACGCTGCTGAATGGAAACCCCAAAAGGCCTCCAATCGAAGTCACATTTATCGCTTGCCCCGTGCCCTTTCGTTTCCAATGAGGAAGGAGCTTTTGAATCAACTTGATCGGCCCGAAGACATTTGTGGCAAACATATTGTGTACTTGAGCGGATTCGTGTTGATCGGTAGGCCCAAACCATCCAAACGCGGCATTATTCACTGAAATTAATCAACAGACATGGTAAAATGGAGCTATGCAAAACACGGTGAATGAAGAGATAAAAAGATGTAAGGGTGTTGTCATTACAGGGCCATGCCCCATCACATTTTAGCGAAGTTTGTTCGGTCCGAGCAACTAAGATCAGGGTCGTTGTTAGACGAGCTGGGCCCTGGAGCCACGCTCTGGCGGGCCTTTTTGCGGGCCTTTTTGCACCGCAGTCGAAATATTTAACTGTAAGACCTATATTTTGCGGGCTCCGGACCTTTACGCCGTTTACCCCACCCCCCCCCCTCTCTACGCTCCTGACTAAGAATCAATTTTATCGATATCAATTTTCCTCTTCCATTGAGCAGTTGCAGTGGCTATCAACTCCGTATCTTACCAAGGTTAATTAGATGGCCATGATAAGTACAAAGATGATCTGAACGTATTAGCATTGCCCTCTGAACTTCTAATTCTGCAGTGTACTTGGCACTTTTACACACACTGTTTTCACATTTTACCACAAATAACGCCAATGAATCTTACAATGCATAAATTTTGAGTCCAAGAGAATACCAAGATTTGGCGCCCTAATTTTTGAATCACTCATTTCATTTTAACTGTTGGTGTTTGCACTTTTCTCAAAGGCGCATGTAGATGAGAGCTCCGGAAACGAATCCCAAAACTGCTTTCGCATTAATTTTCGACAAATATGGATACCCTTCCACAATTGCAGTCAAGTTCATCGCCATGGTTACTTCGATAGAGAAGCGTCAGGTTTGCCAGAGGGGCCTGTTCCGTTTGGCAGTGTGGTAACAGTATGCTACGTGTAGACAGGGTATGTAAAGGCTATAACAAAGAATGGGGGAACCGGGGGAATGGGGAATGGGGAAATATCGAAACCATTAAGCCAATTTACCAGTTTTATACCTTGTGCGATCTTTGCGAAAGGTTTCATACCTGTTCGCTTTGCCAGTATAATAGCAATATGCTACGCGTAGTCTTGTAGTGACCCTGCTCTGATTGTATATAAATAAAGAGTTACTAGTTAACACAACAACAGCCAGCAGTATTAACACGTCAATCTTCAACATCATCACATTTGTCTTTGACGTTCGTGCTGAAACCTGGCAAAGTCAGGGCAATTCCCATTTGCGTGATAGGAAGCAGGTTTCAAACAAAGGCAAACGATGGGGGGATTCCCACCAAACCATTTCAGCGCACAACCTTTTAAACTATTCCCCAAAATAAATGTATGATAAAGACTTCAAACTCAAATTGATATATAAAACTTTAGGTTTCAGGATAAAAGCTTTATCAGGTCTTCGACAGAAACTCCTTTACACGCTCCAGGTAATCGTCAACAGAAATTTGACGAAAGCAAAATCCACGGGAAAAGGAAACAATAGGAAACAAAAAGGGGCTGATTAAGTTATGCAAACATTGGATGTGATTGGGAAGCTCTGTTTTATGTTTGAAGAGAGAACATGAAACAAAAGGTGAACGCGCAACAGGCCAACGGGACACAAATCATTGGTCGGCATGAGTCAGCTAAAAATTAAACCCACTCGATCCGACTATGATCCGAGGGTCCATTTCTGTACAATGAAACACGTGCTACTTTGAAAAAGGGAAAGAAGAAAGCTTATAACACAAACTGTAATACAACAATATAAAATGCAGGCCAGATAAAACATGCAGTGATGAATGAATGCAGCTTTGTAAAAAGAACGCTGCTGCTAGTGAGACCTGCTATTTACCAGCAAATTTCAACCGATGCATTGAAATGCAAAGATGCATAGGCCTGTCGAGTGGAAAGAAAGGATGCAGAACTGTTAACTCAATTAAACAAAGCTTCTTACAAAGCACATCAATTCTTCCTTCCTTGGCCAAAAGGTTATCGAGAACCTTTTCGATTTGCTCCTCCGATGATACATCTAGCTTCTCGATAAACAACGTTTTCCCAAGAACATCGCTGCCTGCTTTTTCCAGCGGCTCCTTCTTGGCAAGATTTCTCATGGAAGCGTAGACCTTGAATCGCTTATCCGCATCCTTTGCAAGCATAACGGCCGTCTGTAGACCGACCCCGGAAGAGCATCCTGTAATCAAAACAACTTTCTGGTTAGCTGCTGCCATTCTGACTGTATCGCCTGGCCTATCAAAGCGAAGAGCTGCAGTTCTGCAACTTGCAAGGTAACAGCGTTTTCTGAAAGCCTTGATGCTATAACCCCCCGCAATGCGATTGTTGACTTTATAGCCGGTTCAAAGTGGGAGCTAACCTGCGCAGCACCAAGGTGAATATCAATCACAAGTGGAAGGCTGCTTGTGTTTCGTATGGGAGGTAGGCACTGGCTGTTTTGCAGTCGACTGCAAAGACTCAATTCGGCAGACTTGGTCGAATGTATGCGGCGTAGATAAATTTCTGTCCCCAAATGTTCGACACATGAAATACGAAGCATAACATGGGCTTTAAACGAGCATAAAAACCCAGTGGCAACCACACAACGGGCAAAGCTGGTGTATTTAGGGGAGCCCGAATTCTTTTAGGACTACGCCCTTCTCAATGTTGGAAACGCCCTTTTAAATTATTATAATAACACCCACTTACCTATGAGAAATTTCTATGTTTGCAGCAATTGGAGCTTTTAAATTGCTTGTGGCAGTTTCTTAACCAGGAAGTTTCAGAGGAAAAAGTACCTCACATAGATCTTACCACACTAGCCCCCTCCCACCCCATCCCAATCATTACCTTCTAGAATGTAGACGAATTTGAGCCTCGATCCTGGCGAAAAAAGGGGGGGAGGGGCGGCCGTGCGGCCGCTACTGTAAAAGCCTGTTTACTGTTCACAGTCCACCACGCTTAAACAAGAAAGCGGCTCACTGCTTTTGATCATTTGGATACAAAACAGGTTTTTTACGAACAGGTTTATAAATCTTCATCTCAAACAAAAGATAGTATTTCTCCCACCGACAAACGCTTCCCAAATCATAATCCAAGCATGTATTCAGGGCAATGAGACAAAGGCATGAAACAGTGGCAAAGCGAACGAATTAACCTTTTTTCTTAACAAAAAGAGGGCTGCATCCAGGAACCACACCGTTTCATTTTGCACTGATCTGCTTGGCTATTGTAAAGACAGGAAACGCTGCTAGAGTTCAAATCTTATTTAATTTAGCTGAAGACAATACTCGAGAAAGCATGGAACAGCAGAGGCAAGCTAAATAATCGATTGTCCGTTCACGATCGACTGGTGCTGTTCGCACCGGTTTCACATTTTTTACCGGATAAGGGCTTTTGTTTCACGGTTTAATTTCAGTTCACCCACGACGAATCTTTCGACGTTGTTGAATGTCGAAACCTCAAAGCGCTGTTGAAAGGTGGATAAGTTAATTGGCTCACAACAAGCATTAACCCCTTTGTCTGGAACCAGTGGCGGATACAGGAATTAATTTGAGCGGGTTCTAAAGGGGGGCGGGGGCGTAGCCCCGGGAATTTTTTAGAGACCACGCCCTTAAAATCGCGGGAGATAGTGGCAACGCCCATATTCACTAGCGAAATGAGCTTGTCGAGAGAAAAGAAGATGAATGAAATGTTACGATATAAAGCAAAGTGTAATGAAAAGATCATTTTGGCTTCCTGTCCCCCAAATGGTACAATAACAACCATTTGTATTATTTGCTTAAAGCAGGGGTCCCATGGGGTGCCACCCACTCTTTGTTGCAGGATTTATTTGTTGCAGCAACAGCTCTTTAAAACAGGGTAATAATTGAAAAGGCAAGGCAAATATCAATGATCAGCAACAGTTCTTTAAAACACTGTAATAACTGAAAAGGCAAATATCAATTTCTTGCTTATTCCTTTATTTTTAATTCCTTTATTCTTGCTTCAGAATGACCAATTTTCTTTGCAAAGAATAAACATGGAACACAAAAACACTTGGAACCCGGTCTGGATCCGCCACTGTCTGGAACAATGAAAGGGAGATCTCTTTTCCCCAACAAATTTCTTGATTGATTTAAAATGATTTTGGAGTTTTCTGGCTGAGAAGTGCAATTCGTTTGTGCAGCTTAATTTGCACTCTATTCCTGTTATTCATAGTGACAAATGTGCTCTTTTTGAAGTCCCCCTGACTTAACTGGTGCTCCATCGATTTTAATAACATTTTTATTTAATGAGTCTTTTTAAAAGAGATCTTTGAGAAAATATTGTAAACATGTGTATTTAATTAGATTTAGTGATTATAATTGTAATGTGCCTATAAGCTATGTGGATATAGGGCGAAATATCATTATTACTATTATTAACATTATTAACACTGTTATCATTATCATAAACTTTCAAGCCACATCTCTTAACGCTGTCGACGAATCTACCATCTACGCTAATTTCGAGCTATCTCTCATCAACAATCGGAACTGGATCGTCCAATCTTGACACAAATGCAACAAGTATGCGTCTCTCCTGTCTGATTTACATCTCTCATTGAAATCATTCTATGAGCTCTCTTGGTACCTTTGGCGGTTCTTGCATCTCCTTCTTCCATATGCATAACTCTGTCGCCAACGATAAAAAACGGTACTCATCTCTAAACTCTCCAACATTACCTTCTGTCTTATGTTACTAGATATTTTGTTGCAAAAATAAACCATGGAAAAAAACTAAAATTACATCCTTTCTTAATCTTGCTTGCTTTGTTTTTCTTCGTTTTCTCTTTTATCTTACGATTTTATATAGTATTTTATTGCTAAACAAGGCTAGCAAATTGCAAGTTACTTTAATTACAATAAAACAAATTCACTTTCGCATTTTAAGAATAGCAGTTTATGGCGTATCCTTGGTGTATCCTTGGGTTTTCCGATTTTTTCAGATGAGATGCGAAAATAATTCCTGTATTTCCTTAAAAATGTACGCAGAAGTAATTTGCCTAAATGTTAGTAACACCAACACTGAGCATTAGCTGGTGTTTTCTCAATCTGCACCTAGAGCTGACAAGGACATTGAAGGAAATGAAAAGAAATGAGCAAACATCAGAGACATTTATCAAGACATACAACATGTAGTTCGTGCGGAGGCTGTCGCTGCGCAGGCTGCCAATACGGAGCATGTGGCTTAAGCGTAGCACTCACAAAGATCAATGTTAAGGCAAAGCTTAGAACTCTAGAGAATGCCTTCTGTGAATGCCTTCAGTGGACTATCCCCAGTAAGGTCTTGATACTTGGCCTTTATCAATTCTTCATAATGTGGGTTTGTCATGTACCGGAGATGAGGCTCGTTACTTGTGATTGCCTCTTTGATTACCTCAGCAATATCTTCGCTTTTCTGTCCGAACGTTTTGAATGTTTGGGCAACTCTCTGCTGCAAGTTTAGAATTCCTGCTCTTGTTTTTTCGTCCAGTCCTTCCATGCTTCTGTTTTCTTCACCTGCACGTGCATTGGCGACAAACTGAGTAAAAACAGGGCCTGGTTCCACTAGAGTCATTCTGTCAGGAAAATACAATTGATTTACACAGAGGAAGACAAAGGCTTGAAAAGGAGAATAAAAAAAAAATAGATTGTCAATCGATATTAAAGATAACTTTGCAATTAATATTGAAGTACCTGATATTTGGATAATCGGAAAGTTCTATGGCAAGACTTTCAACGAATCCTTCCAGTGCAAATTTGGTGGCCACGTAGACGCTCCCAAACGGGAAACCTTTCAAGCCTCCCACTGACGTCACAGTCACGGCCTGGCCAGAGCCACTCTTTTTCCAAAAAGGAAGTACTTTGTTTATCAGATTCATTGAGCCGTAAACATTGGTACTGAACAGGGCATGAATCTTTTCTGGTGTGTGCGCATTAGCTGGACCAAACCAGCCAAAACCAGCGTTGTTGACTAGAAAAAAATTGACATGCAAAAATTTGTTGATTCGACCGCTTTAATTTAAGTGGAAACTTGGCTTTATACTGAAAATGAGTCCTTCACTGGCATAACCAACGTTTGGTTCAAGGAACGCGTGTTGAAAAATCCTGGTCACATTATTAATATTCTATCAGTCGTAATATTCTTTGGACAAGGGCTACGTTTGCAAAATATAGCGAATGAGGAAGCCCTTGAGAATTTCAGCATATTTCTTCATAGCAATTCGTAGTCAGCCAAGTTGCAGCCTATCTAAAACATTCTATTTGCAAGTGATATGGTAGCGAAGAAAGATGTTTTTCTTAAGCATAAATATCCGATTTGTGCAAGCCGCCAGAATTGTAATGTCATTGTTTGTTTAGTGGCTTACACAATTGATGAGCTGCATAACAACAACGAAACAGCGATAGGGTTTGGAGCCTTTGTCCCATAACAAAGTCCATTTACTTGGAAACTGTGCAGACACTTACCAATGACATCTACTCGGCCTTCCTTGGCCATTATATCGTCAACAAGCTGGTTTATCTCCTCTACAGAAGAAACATCCAGTTTCTCGATGAAGAGGGTTTTTCCCAACCACTCAGCGGCTTGCTTTTCCAAAGACTCTTTCTTCGCCATGTTTCTCATAGTAGCGTACACTTTAAACCTTTTCTCTGCGTCGTTTGCTAGGGCAACTGCTGTCGCTAGGCCAATGCCGGATGAACAGCCAGATATTAAAACTACCTTTTGGTTTACTTCTGCCATCTTGACGATCCTGTGGTACGAGTGAATGACGCGCGATTGCACACAAACTGAATTAAAAAAGTTGGCACAAGGAAGTTTTCTGTCCCACTCTTTAGTTCCGTTCAGTGGCAATTATCGAAATTCATATGACGGCCGCTGACCAAAATCACTATTTGCACGGGTGCAATTGTTACAAAAAATGAATGAAATGGTCAAAATTTTGAAGATTTTTTGCTTTGAAGATTTTTAGCTTTGAGGATTTTTAGCTTTGCCATACTGGGGAGGGGGTGGTAGCACCCCTGTGGAAATTCATTGTGTCAGCCAATTTTGGAATCTGGGTGATTTGGCAGGCTCTGCTCGAAGGGCCACGACAGCCTACTAAAATATTTACAGTTAGGAAAGCCGTTAATGAAAGCTGTAAAGTGTACAGAAAATTTAAAAAGAACCGCTCGCTGGAAAAAGGCAGCACATCTGGAAATTCCAAAGCAAACTTCAACAAATAAAGTAAGGAACTTTAACGCAAATGAAAGGAAATAGAGCGTTGTCGCTACATTTCACAACGATATTGGCATTCATATTAAATTCGCAAAACCATGCAACAACTTATTTTTCAAAATCAAATACATGCTCTTATTAATCATTAACAGTTAATTCGTTTGATAAAAACACAACTCCTATCTATAACACATATTTTACTCGATACAAAGAGTTTATCGCAAAGAAGACATGGCTCAGGGGTTATTTACATGGCGTTTATCACTTTCGCTGGAGGACTTTTCGCCCTTTTTATCAAATGTTAACTGATTCTACATTCTAGGCGTCACGCAACAACATTAATTCACATTTACATAAACCCATTTTGAACGCAACCAGCAAATATCAGTTCACAGTTCGGTTATCATGCAGCCGCGTAATTTTAAAATTTGGCAGAGTACATTTTCAAGTTTGGAATCCATATTTCCCTGAAACAAGAATAAAATGATATACAATAAAACACAATAGAATACAATAAAACACAAAAGGCTTTGTCATTAAATGCGTTGTTGCGACAAACTTATGTAAATTTGAATCTAAAGAATAAATCGATTGAAAAGAGGTCTAGAAACTTACACCCTGGCATTTTTGAAGCATCTTGCAAAAACTAATTTTTCACTTACTTGGTAAACCGCGAGAAGGACCCTTCTGTACAGCTGAATCTTGTCATCATAAATTTTCTTCCATCCCTGTGATGGCGAGAAATACATCATTTAACTATTTACTTTGTTCCTCCTGGAATGACCACTTAGCAAATAGCATGAAAATTAGAGGTATATCATCAGTACAAATTTGAGATGTGGTTACAGATTTTCACATTTATTCTCGATCTATTTACCATTGGAGCCTTTATTGTCAATATAAATATTGCTCTTCTGTTGTTGATTACAAAATATTCGTTGGCTTGATCACTAGAAAAGAGCATTCTGGTCACCTTGCCTACCTTAAAAGAAAACGGAAAATCTTCCACTGCGAGTAGCAAGTCAAAAAGTGGGACATGTAATCGATTAGGACACTGCTAGCTTCCAACGAACTGAAACTGAAAATCAATTACCTGAATTCCTTTCGTACTTTCCTGTTTGCTATCTTTGCGAGTGTTTTCTAGTTCTTGCTTGAGCTGTTCGTTCTCGTTCTTTAGTTGGTCGACGCGCTATTAAAAGAAATACATAACTGTAAATGCATTTGTATTAAATTGCTTTAGATTGCATTATGAAAGGCAGTGAAGTAAATGGAGGAATTCACCAAACAGAAAGCCCTGAAAGGGCAACACAGAGACACAAAAGCACTGGAGGGAGAGCGGGAGTTATGGAGGCACATGCCTAGGCTCCGACAATTCCAACACCAACAGTAAAGAGCACACTAAGCACAAATTTGTTTTCGACCATCTGACGCGCACTTTTATCACATAATTGTAGTCGTGACAGGATCACAGAACCAATTGCAAATCCATCGGAAGCATCCCTTCCGCCTAACTAAAGACGTTTTTATCTTAAATTTGGTATGCCATCTAGTACTTTAACAAATATAACTTTTCCAAGGAAATGTTAAGGCTAAAAAGCTTCTACAAGATACTTGGTCATCCAATCAGTTTTTGCATTTATCTATAGTGCTATAGTCTTCCCTCAAAAATTTTCTTTACGGCGAAATTCGTCGAGTTTGATTGAGATCAAGGCCACCAAACCTTTATCAAATGGTGAAACATTTCATGAAACAAAAACTAGGCCTATCATTCTCAGCTTTGAATAGACTGAACTTAAATGTTGCGATCTAGTGGCAAAAGAAGTTGAGTCTGATGTTAGGCGCGACTTGTTGGGATGACCAAATAGAGCTGAGGAAATTCCCAGCTCCTTAACTCACCGATAACTCAATCTTCAAAGATACAATTTTTTCATTTAGTTCTCTGATTTTCTCTTTCTTGTCCGCTTTTTCAAGTGTTTCTTTGTAGTTGTGGATTTTTTCTTTTAGTTCCTCAGTGTCCTTTTCTAAATTCATCTCCTTGAATGGGAGCAAACAGAAGCTCAACTGAAAATAATTTCAATTAATAAGAAAATTGAATCAACTGAACATTCAAGTTGCCTCAAAATGAAACTTCGGGTAAATTGGATGCTTTCTACAATCTTATTACTGGCTTTGATTGTTAGCCAATACTTTTTGATATACCTTGATCAGAGCACTCTATTAAATTACCTCTCCATCACAATAATTAAGCATATAAAATTTGCGGCCATCTATTCCAACAAAATGGACAAGAATCGAGTATTTAATAAAAAGGAACCAAGTGGTGCTTTTCAGACATTACGAGATACCCACAAGCTAACAACTGATGATTAGCAAAAATACCTTTTCCTTCATGGCCCCCAATTGATCCTTTAGTGAATCTATCTCATTTTGTTTCTCCTCTGCAAATCTTTGTTGCGATTCCTTTGCAAAAGGCAGAAAAATTCGAGCTTATTTGACAAAGAACATTGAGAGGGGGGTTTAAAAAGTTAATTTTTAGTAAAATAATTTGCAACACTCCCAACACTGAACGAAAACGTATTAGAATCTGCGTGAAAAGCATTACAATATCTTTACACTTCTAGTTGGTCAGGTCATTAAACAGCATAGGACTGAAAGAGCCTTTTTCCTCTGCTCGAAAGCAAGGGACAATGGAGCCAATGGCAATCGTTTGAAGCGGTCTAAAGTTCCTTTTCCATTCTACATTGGTCATTTTTGTTTACAAAGGAGTTCTAAGCCAATTTTTATCTCCACTTATCGTCGTAGTACGTACCTTCTGAATGGATATCAGGGGAATAATAGTATTTGAAATACTAGCCTGGGCACAAGACAATACCTTCAAAGCCTTGTAAGCTGTGAGTGGAATTCTGGTTTCCGGGGCCCCGTTTGTGTTGTTGTTATTGTTGCATCTTATGTCCTTGAAATGAACGCATAATAAACAATGTCGCAGCTGAACGCCTTCTATACAAAACAAACCTGATAACTATGAAATTCAATCTCTTGCATTGTAATTGACTTTGCAGATAAGCAAAACATAAGCGAGGCTCTTCCACTGTTTTCTCAAAGCAAGCAGATCAGAGATATAGCTTCAAATAGTTGTGGATAATCAGCTGCAAATGGAAGCGCTTCTTTTGAGGCAGTTCAAACTTCTGCGAACTGTTTTTCATAAGCAGAATTCATACTAATAACAGCATTGAAAAGGTATCTTCTGCTTACTTCGAGTTCTTTTTTGAGCCTATCAATCTGAGCTTCGAGAGCATGGACCTGTCCTCGCAATGATGACACCAATGGCGAATCTTCTTCTAAGATGGAGTACAATCACTGTTTAATGTCTGTATTTAGTTAGTAAAATTAAAAAGAATTTAATTGTGAACTAGTCTCTGGCCTTTCAAGCAGCTCTGATGCAAGCACAATCTTGACAACATATCAAAAAATTCATAAGATAATGAGATGTCTAAGTGAGAACCGAAAGAGGAACTTATGAAATGAACGACATGTAATTGATGCCGCATGCTTGCCAGTTTTTAGTTGGAAGGTTTGCCTTTCTCAAAGTCAACCTAAAATCTACTCGTCATAAAATTTGTATTAATTACAATATTTGTAATTGTATACAATGAGCTAATTTCTCCAACCTTCAAACAGGGAGAGACTCTTTAGTGGAGACGGGACACTTTTCTCTATTTCTGCAAAAAGCAAGGTGTTTGATGACGTACGCTACATAGTAGCACAGTTAGTCGATGTTGAAAATATGGAACTAGGCAGAAAATAAGCCAATTGGTATAAAAACTGATTTGACCATGAAATTTCAGCCTTCTCTGCAACAAGTTTCCAAGGTAAATGAAATAAATCAAATAATTGCATTTGTAACAAATGACATTTGAGATGACAGAATTGATGTAGTGAATTATTCATTGATGTTAGATTGAAAAAATTAAGCTTTAAATATTGAGATAAAAATGAAGAGACCTTCGTCGTTTTAGCTGGAGATTATCATGTGAGTAAGAACGTTAGGCCGCAATAGGCAGCATGTTGGTTGGCCGCAACGATGAAAACTCATAGTGGGGGAAAGCGTTGAAAATCCATGTTTGCTTGCAAGGCCTTTTGAAAAGAAATCTTTCTTAGCATTTTGCTCAACAACGTAATCAATCGGCTGTAATGCGATAATTTAAAAAGGCATATGAACGTTATTGCAGGCAGAACGTAATGACAATGACGTCATCAGTGTGTCCTTTGAATTCACAAGTTTGCAAAGAAATAGTCACGCACCACTGAGGATTGTATTACAGTCGGCGTCACTAAAGTCGAGCGGCGTTTCCTCATCAGCTTCCTGTCGAAATTAAAATGCGCTGTGTTAAGGCGTCACATGCATATACATTGGGGGGAGTTAGGGGGGGGGGGGGGCTATTACCCAATATGAACAGATATCTTCAAGAATACAGTACCGATACTGGCAAATTAACATGATTTTTGAGAATGCTGCACTCCACGCGCATTTCAACACGTTATCAGGTCAAAAATCACAATTCAGAACTTGCATTACAAAAATAACCATCTTGCATTAAAATCAACTTTTGGCGTGAATACCTGTTGATATTCAACAAGCTGCAAGCGAAGGCTTCTCAACTCTTCCTGTTGGAATAGAAATTTGACTTTAGAAGCTTTAATATATTAAACCTAAGGTAATTCCGCTAACAAAGAAATAAATACGTTCAAGCAACTGCAGAGCGAAGGCTTCTCAACTCTTCCTGTTGGAATAGAAATTTGATTTTAGAAGCTTATAATATACAAAACCTAGTTCCGCTAACAAAGAATAAATATGTTCAAGCCAAGACACTGCAGAGCGAAAATTCTGCTCTATTGGGATTTTGGTTTTTAATGAAAATCTAGATCAACGTTACCAGATCAAAAATTCTAGATAAGAAATTTCGGGCCTGTTTGCGCTTCTAGTGAACTCAGCGATAGGCCGCAAATAATTATAATCAAGAACAACATGGCTGGTGTGATAATGCGAGTTTGCGAGAGATGTGAGGAAGTTCTTGCTACCTCGACTGAGAGAAATCTTCCGATTTTGATTTAGCTCAATTGAAAAAACTCTTAGAGACATAAAATATTTACGAGATGCAGAGCGGCAGCTCTTTTATGGACAAATGAAGACATTTGATAACAACATTTTTTGTCATTCTAAATTGGCCGGCATCTTGTGTTCTGTTTGCTGTAAGTTTGCAAAATAGCAGGCTTGAGCCTTTCTCAGTATCACAGCGGGTTTAGAAGAAACAAAGCCAATGTAATTTCAAAACACCAAATGGAAAGTCACAAGAATGACATTTACTAAATACTCTCATTTTTAGCCACTTCGTTGACGTCATCTTAGCAATGACTGAGGGGGGTTAATATCTCGTAAAAAGGTGTTGATGAATCGCGTTCATGTCAATATGCTTTTACATAGAACTTCTTTACTTCCATCCTAGAGCAAAACAATATTAGAGTACTAATTTAAGCAAACTTTATACTTAATCCTGGCGCAAGGTATTGCCCGAGTCATAATCTCACTATCAATCCTGGCGAAAAATATTAGCTGAGTGCTAATTTAGGAAATCTTTCATAAATCCTTGTCCAGGACGAGGGCAAATCCAAGAAACCCCCATCTCCACATCATTTCTGGGTTCCCCAGAGACCAATGTACATGTGTATGTAGATTTGAAAACCAAATTTCATCGAGTGGAAATACCTCAGCCTTTGTTCTTTTCAACGTTTCTCTTTTGAGTTCAGTCTTCAGTAAGTAAAGCTAAAACGAAGAATTGTACATCAACTCAACAAACCAGAGTTTTATTTAAGCGATTAAAAGCGTAATGATAAACTAGCAGCAAATAGCAACCAATAAACTCAGGGCAATCGACTAATCTAAAATCACGAGTGCAATCGACAGGTAAGGAAACAAATGCAGCCCTCTTGCCAATAAGAAAACGCTGTATATCCCAAACAGCTTCGTTTTCATTGCAAAACATTAAGCATATATATCCTTTCTCAATGTGGACAATATTTAACAAAGTAGGCTTTTGCATAATGCGCTATTGTATATTCGAATTGATGATGCTTGAAATGATAGGTTGGATACCTCTTGATGAGTTTCGATGGTCCCGTCCTAAAGTATGAATATCATTAAACGAAGGCACAAAGAATTTATCCATTGAGTTAGTCACAAAACTGAAAGCTAACAAAATGAGATTTAGTACATATAGACTGAATAATGAATGAATCGATTATAATACTCCTTTTCTAACTGCAGTACCTCCTTTGAATGTAAACAGGGTAATAAAAGAGCAAGGACCACTTGACAATGTTGGGGTTTTGAGCAAGTTTACAGGGCTGGTGAATGCATCGGCAACGACAACGGTTTGATTTAATTTTCGTCAGCATACTCTCTTATTTTCATACTATGTCCGTCATGAACACCTTCCTCCCCCCTTCCTAACACCCCTACCCCTTTCCAAGAAGACGGGGCAGACGTAAGTCCAAACAAGTATTTGCATTGTATGTATGTTTTTCTGATCGATCTACATTAAAGTAAACATTACCATGCCGAATTCAAGGCCACTTGGGGATTTCGGAGAGCTTTGGGAGATGCCGTCTTGGAATGACTAAAATTGAATAAAGTTATAGAATCGGGTCTCAATCAAAAATGTTACCACAAGAAGACGTCAATGCTGTCTATATTAGAAATGCATGCATTTAGATTTTTCTTGATGTCCTTTTCATATTTTGCTTACTATGAAGGATTATTCTGATATGAATTATGGCTTGATTCCTACAATGTAACAGACATTATCAAGGATTAAGCAGGATTAAGACATCAAAATAGAAAGAAACAGTTGGACCAGAACCTTCGGATACTTTAATTTCCTTTTCACCTTACACTCCTCAAAATGTGTTGGAAAGTGATTGTGAACCGAGAAGTCAAATAGCCAGATGCGTATCAAAACTACACGAGGGGCAATGATTAAAGGACATATACATTCGAGAATTATGATTCTGCTGTTTTGGACAATTATGCACTATTGCAATTTATAATATTTACCAGCATTGAAGAAAAATTGAGTGTTCTATGTCAATGGCGTTTTTGTGTTTACGTGATATGGTACAGGACTTTTGTACCAACAAGAGCTGATATCGTCTACTTGTCTACAGTAGTCTGCGAGAAATGGTGAACAGCACAGGCGAAGTTGGTTAAACGAGACTTAGCGTTAACTGAAGACAAACAAAGCCGATGGCAGTACCATTTCACCAAACGACGATGAAGAGTTGAGAGTAATGTCGTCTCCTGTAATCGTAGAATCGATCTCAGAAGTATCCTGCCAGGGAAGAAACACAGAAGCTAAAGAAGATGTTGCAGAGTCAGTACTTCGAATATTTTCGATTAGATCAATATTTTGCAATGAACAAATCATTTATCAATAGGACATTAATGTACAGCCGGTCATGTTGCCTCTCTAGAAAGAGAACTGGTAATACATACGCAATTTCCAACCAGGTCATTTGCTTCTAAAAACACAAAAAGTAATTAATAGCGTGTGCATTAAAAGCAGGCATGCAAACTGATGCGACGTAGCACCCATTGTTATCGGAATGTTCGAAATGTGAGGTTTGTCTCTTCAAAACTAACTAAGCACCACACGATGCGGTAGAGGCTTTAAAAAGTCACGCGCACAACAACAACAATAAAACAACAACAACAACACAGCACTAGGCTACATAGGTATAGCCAGCATTTGTGAATTAGCATACGCCTGTAATTCAAGGCAGTGGGGCTCATGCCTCCAATAGTATAGTGTAGCGAATGGCGTATTATATGCCGTTAGCCACGATCCAGATATACTCAACTGAGACTTCTACTAGGTGTCTTTGCAAACATCAAAAATAGGCTTGCATACCATTGATATGGTCTGCTGGTGCCCTATCAGACAGATGTTGCCCTAACATCTCTGCAATTTCTGAGCTTCCAGATGCCTTCGCAAATGTCTCGGCTAAGGAAAAGTGAATCTTCTGTCAATTTCAAGAAAATAAAGTGCAGTGGCCAGTTTATGGAAACGATCCACGGGCCTCCGCAAGTTCGTTTACGGGAAGTACACTTAACAACCCAGTCTGGATACGCCTAAACCAGGCTCATTTACAGTTGACCATTTTGTTACACTCGGGGCGAATCACGAAAAAGAGAATCAAGAGAGAGATGATTATAAGGAAACCATCTGCTCATTAAAGTTCTTGAGCAAAACTCTCTTACCCGTATTTCCCTCTACATCTTCAATGAATGGATCTGCACCTCTTAAGATCAACAGTTCCGCAATGCGTCGAAATCTGTATTCACTTGCATACATCAACGCAGTCCTTCAAGAAAGTGATTGCTGGCATTAAATTCCTAAATAACACCCCCCCCCCCAGCATTTCTCTGTCCTCTATTGCAAAATAACAATAGCACGATCAATAGACAAAACAGCCATGGCAACAAATGCCGAAATACCCCATTTCAGAGAGAGGCTTGTATCACTAGGATGTGGCAACGAGGCTTACCTGCCTAGATGATCTTGATTATTGATATGCGCACCTGCGCTGCACAGGAGCTCTACGATCTTTTCTTTTTCGCCCTGGGCTGCCAATATCAATGCAGTACGTCCCTCCTAAAATTGACATGTTGCGTCATACAATGCAAAGCTCACTTATGAGAATTCAGCCATTTGGAAAATGTTACTTAATCAGGATTTATAAAAGCCCGACTTCCTTCAAGGCAGACGGTAAAGTTTCGGATGATATTAAACTTGCTGGCAAAAAGTATCCGATCTAGAGAAAGATGAAGAGCTGCTCAGTAAAATCCATAATAACGGAATTAATTGCATTCCTTGATGCAGTCGTTGCTATTCAAATAACTTTGAGTAAAATCCCTCAAAAACGAAGCATTATAAACCCTTCTACAGCCCACATTTTCATGTTGATTCATTCTGTTTCATAGAACTTAAAGAAGAAGTACGATATTTAAGTACGATATTTACCATAGTACGATATTTAAGTAGTTTCTTTCAAATCAAGAAGAAAGATTATTCGATATCATTTACAGATTTACTTGGTACCAAATGTACTTGCTTTTCAATAAATGCTGTAAACCGTTCACATATAATGGTTAAACAAGGAACAAACGACTTGAAAATTATTCCAACTATATCATGGTATCACGATAATTAGGCGAAACTCTGAAACTACTAGAACATTCTATTGAGATAGCACTTTCTGAATTTGATGACTCGATAGGGCTGGAACTGTTGGGTAAGGGCTTGACAAACGCATTGTCGAATGAATTGGTTAAGAAGTCTTGATACCTTGTCTTTGATGTTCGCGGGAGCCGCGTATCGAAGCAACAGTGCCACGGCGTCTCTATGGCCGCCACTAACTGCGGAGAGATTTGGAAACATTCACAAACTGTGTCTGCTGACGTCATTTTCTCATTTCTTTCACAACAGTATCAAGTCAAATAATTGCCACTAATTGAAATAACAGTTGTATGAACGCAATATAATTGCATGCTCGTTTAAGCAAAGGCCTCTTTCAAAGCATCTTCTCGATAAACTCCCAAGAATAAGAGATAGAGGTCATTGAAAGAGAGAGGATCAAGGCTAATGAAAATTCATTCGTTGGCCTTCATTTGTTGTTGGTGTTGTCCACCCTGAGCATGAGATGTAGTAGTACAACTGAAACAAAAAGTCATCCAGTATTTTTGCGGACTGTCTTTCTGTGTCATCAGTGACACAGTAATCGACACTGACTGCTCCATGGCGGGAAATAAGATTGCTGACGCCATTAGGCCCAGCTCAGCCCCAAGCAAGGAGAGCTACCCAGTGTAGAAACATTGGTTAGCAGACACGAACTCTAGTAATATAAGAAGCCAGAATGATAGCCAGCCAGATTCAATTTTCAATCTAATCCTACACAAAAATTGAGTACCAGATTATAATTTAAGAATGCAAGTGAACAAATTTTGACAAGTTTTCATTGAAGAAGTTCTGGTTTAAGCATGGTTTTTTCGACCAATTATCTTTCTTCCAATATGAAACACTGCTTATCCAGAGCTCAGAAGAGCACACCCTACAACATCCAAGTTTGAGCGCTTTCAAATTGCGCTTGTCAAAAACGATAGATCGCGGCGCTTCGACACCAGCCACTGAGCTCAGATTGTGGTGGCCTGTTTCGCCCATGGTCTGCATGGCTTCGTTTCGGGGTCGTGTTCTCCTTATCCACATCCCATGATAATAACTATACCGGTTACAGACCTGTCAATTGTCCGGTTTTGCCGGGAGACTAGGTTTTGCCTTCCCTGCTCCCGGTCACCCGGTTTTTTAATGATTCTATCCCTGTTTTTTCTTGTCTCTCGGTAGAGGTTTTCTTATAAAAAATCATTGAAACGACTTTCTTCATGGCAGCGTTATTTGTAAGTGTTTGCAAATTAACGAAAACGTTATAAACCATTAGGAAGACGCTACCCATGATAATTGTTGTCATTAACTGTTTGGTCATCATGACTCTTTTTAACAGGGTTGAAAATCCAGTTGAAAATGGGTGCTGTTTATCATTCTCCTAGAAATTCTCTACCTCCACTTAAAGTGGCATTTTATGGTCGTAGATATGATATAGATATAGTGGAATAATCGAATCTGCGTGATAGCAATGTAAGCGGTATTTGCAAACAGAAATGGTGAACGACAAACCTGCATAATGCAGCGGCGTCATCGAAGCCACATCCTGGATGTCCACAGGGGACAGGCATTGGATCAGGCACTTGATGCAGTCCGCATGCCCACCGCGAGCGGCTAGATGCATTGGAGTTTTCCCTTTAAAATTCAGAACTCTATCTCAACTATTACATTCTCCAAAGGGGAAGGAATGGGTTCGAATCGTTCACGACAAAAACGATTTTCGACTAATTGGATACCTTTTAATTCTTACATTTAAGGGCTCATTGGGTCCATTAAAGGGTCTCAGCAAATTGAATGCCTTTACTTGCTTTCTTTTGGCACAGCTGCAAGCTTATTTTCTATTGGTCCAGCTGCAACCAAGATTTGGTGAGCGGGTGTTGCAAACCGTAGCCCGTCCGTCAAACGGGCGAAGCCCCATCACCAGAACTCATTTCCTAAGTTTCCAATCGCGAAACCCTATTTCTTAGAAATAGAGTAACTTTCCAAGTTCATAACTAGAATTGTTAACATTGGACAAAGGTATTGCCATGTAGCTATTTGTATTCAAAGAGGTTTGGAGGAGGTCGAGGGGAGCTGCGACCATTCGAGGGGATTTAGTAATAAGAGCCAAAGGCATGGAGAGATATAAAAGCTTCTCTCACCGCTCTCATCTGCGACTGCCAAATCAGGTTTCTCAGCTTTCAGCATAATTCTGACGCAGTTGAGATTGCCTCTCATGCACGCAAGATGCAACCTGTTGTGGAGGTACTTTTACAGGTGAGATGCAGGCTCAAATACGGCTAGCGTGGTATCAAATGAATTGGCAACTCAATTTCAAGTATTATTCTCGAAAAAAACCCGATGCCAGTGACTTTTCACAGGAGAGGCAGCTGCAAGAACAATGTTTCGTGCAAGGAAACTTTTAAGAAGGGCGCTAGGTATGAGAAACAGCAAACGAGAAAACAGAAAACCTACTGGTTTTTAGCATAGCTAAATCCTTTTTTTATGTACGCGTAATGTACACATCACAACATAGAAAGGGTCGTTAACTTCGTTATCGATAGTGTAGCCAGTTATGCCTCTTGCTCCCTAGCAAAAAACGTTCGAAACAATCAACATTATTCTCTATATTGATTGACAGATTATATCTGCCTGTCAGTGCAATATATGTATGAATAAATATTGATAAACTCACGCAGTTTTGCCATCATCGTCCTTTTTAACACACGAAACCCCGTTCTTCCGGAGAGCTGACCTAGAAGAGAAAGCTTATCACCACAGCCCTATACGAAGTAGAATGGGTATCAATTGACCCCCCAAATATCAAAAGAACAATTCTGGCTTGCAAATTTTCTCCGTTGGATACTACTGAAAACCCTTAGGGGAATTCTCTCTGGGGAGGGTAAACTAACAGCGTTGCATTGCCTTCCTGGAAGGTGATTAAGAATGGGGTTTTGATAACCATTGACGGTGCCAAACTACTGGCTGGCTAAATCGAGCTGAATCTAAGCTGTCTGTCATTTAGACAGGGCTGCAAGGGTCTAAGTTGACACCAGTTTCGTATTACGTACTACTATTTCAACTTCGAGAGGAACGTTTGATCCGGCAAATTCGGATTTCCCTTTTCAAAGCCCCGTTCTCTTGAACATAATCTTGGAATCCAAGATAGGTCATGGAATTATCTCTTTGAAAGAACACATGCATATTGTTCGTATTTTAAACTGATCAGTTCAATATATAAGAACTATCTATGAATTTTAAATTACCCTGGGTACCAGACTCATAATATATAAAATGATAGAGTAGTAAAAAAAATAATAAAACAACAAATAATCTCTTCTTTATTTTATATATAGTGAGTCTGGTACCCAAGGTAATATTAGATGGGCTTTGATTTATTGAAGGAGTCCTATGCTATATCATTAAGGAATTCTGAGAGACTCGACAATTATAGTATATACCTCATGTGTAAACAAATATTTTCAAACTAAATGAATAGCAAACTAAATGAAACACACTTCAGTTTTTTTACATCATCAGCTTCGACGCTCTCCATGAGTCGGTCATCGTACTTTGTCCAGCTACCCTGTAAAAGAAGGGGACTATTTGAAAACGACTTTATAAGAAATCAGTAGCATGTCATTCTATTTTCGCTGCCTCCTTCACTCTTCCAATAAAATTATATTAAAAGTTGAAGTAGTTAAAGCTTTACATTTTAAGAAATAAGGATGCAATCGAAGTGGCTGTGCTGGTGGATTATATTGATAAAAGTATTGCACAGTTTTCTCTCTAGAAAAACGTGCTGTCGCCGTTTACAGCCTGTCGGAGTATAGACAGTGGGGCCATCTTCCTGCCCGTTCCGACTTTTGGGGATCAATTCTCCATTCCAATAGGGTCACAAAATTCCACCCCTTCTGCCTTTTTCGTAATATCCAACTTGATAACTGTGATTGTTCGGTTGCTTTGCATCAGCACATTCTCATGATAGAAAATCTCACTTTTAATTCTCTATTTTCTCAAAATCCTCTACTTTGAGATTCAGGGCTACCACCATGAAAATTTCCTGTTCTTCTGCCATCATATACCTTAGAAGAGCCGAGGGAGTTTTCAATTCTAGCTTTGTCAAAAACACTTTGGTATTGTTCGCGAATATTGGAATCTGGCTGCCAGTAAGACGTTCTATGGTGGTGCAGAACCTGAAAGATAAAGCAACGCTCGAGGGATAGTGATTGCAAAAGAACACAAAGATCTAGGAAGCACGTAGCCCCCGGGATCCCATTGTACAAATGAAAGAACGGTCGCTTGACTGAATTTGCCCTTGTGAGATAAGTTATTCCCCTTTCTTATTTGCAAGACAGCCACCTCTCGCCGACCCTGTTTCCTTCTAAGTGAAAGGCAAACGTATGGATAAAATCAAAGACGGCAAATTGTCAATATTTGCATGTGTCAGTGACACAAAGCATCAATTGACAGTCATGTCAGAAAAATAAGGCGCAAAAAATGAGTATCACAATGACTCCTTCCGATCCAGGTGGAAAATGGCCTTCAATTACTGATTTCTGAGACTTGCTTGATTGTATCGTGCAAATGGCGAAACAATTAGTATTCAAATATGATATGAACACGGCATTAGCCATCGGTTCACAACACAACATTTTTAATCCTTCAAAGGGGCGCCTAGCCATTCGAAAGTTTCCTTTGGTCTTGCAAGCATGATTGTTATCGACAGTTTTCTGCTAGTAAACTGAGTGTTCTTTCCAACTTTGTATCGCATTTACAATGACATCCAGGCTATCCGTTACCACCAAAAACGTACGTCAGAACAAAGCCCAATTTGAACGCGCAAATCAAATACCAGTGAAGTGCCCTGCTGCATTCGTGGGCACCGTGATAAATGGGTAGAACGAGTCATCTATCGGAAGCAATTAGGACGAAGTTGCAACCAACTGTACTGAACCTTTTAGTTAAGACATGCCTTCGTTCAGTCAAATGTTTCTGAGCATATTTGAACTGAAAGGGAGCCATGGATGGAAGGCAGCATGAAATTCGATTTCTCATGACATGCCACTCGACGCCAATGGGAATAATGAGCATCAACGCAAATTTCAGCCTAAGTAAAGCCCCATTACAAAAACAGCAGAAAATCTTCTTGGCACTTTCCTTTATCATATTAATTAGTTCAGAGGTTTCTAATATTAGATAACGAAAAGAAAGCGCAATTAGTGCACTAACCTGTGGGTTATAATTTCCACTGAAACCAAGCTTTTTTGACAGTCGTTTCATTTTCAACGCAAAACAGTAGCAAAGTATTCTAGGTTTGTAGCATGTGGCCTTTCATGCACAATGTCAGGAATGTAGTTGTCCCAACTCTGACGCCAATAATTTGAGAGAACCGCAGATACGAGACCAGCCTGGATTGGCGAGAGTTCGACTATGAGAATGACCTCGTGACCTCTCCCACTGCTCTTCCGTATTCTCATGGGTTGCAGAGGAGAAGTGCAGACAACTTGATTTCAAATCAGATTGTTCTTCTCTGGTATTTCTTCCGTGCCAATTAACAAAACGACAGGAAATGCATACCTGTGTCATTGACCACAGCTTGCAAATCAACTCCTTTGCAGATGCACAAGTATTGCAAAGTTCCTATTTATATTCGCGGAATTTATGCACACAAAACACAATAGCTGACATATGCTCTGTTGAAACACAAACGGCAAATAGAATGCCATAAAAGGCAATGCAATGATGAAATAAAGTTAATCACGCAATAATGATAGAAGCCCTTTGTATCCTAACAACAATAAAATTTTCTCAAAGAACAACGTAGTGTCCTTTGGCTTTTCTTCACCCCATAGTTGGATAACAAGGGCCTAGTGATTAGACATGGGCTCCGACGCAGGTTGGAAAGTGGAGGGGCCAAGCGAGATTTTAACAATTATAACAAAAATTTTTAAAAAAGCTCTATTGTTTTACAAAAAAGTGAGGGGGCCATGACCCCCCCGGCCCCCCCTTCGTCGGAGGCCCTGTTAGATGGTACTTCAGTGACTAAGATTGAAAATGATTTTAGAGAATAAATTTTTGCGAACAAGAGCACTAGGCTTTTAGGAAGGAAGGCTGCATCACATTATTTAAAAAAGAATTATTCAAATTTCTTGCATTTCTGTTGATCGTAGAAAATATTTTGATCTCTTTTCAAATATCAATAGAGACGCGACACCTCACCGCCCTGCAATTGCAGGATAATGTAAAAGAAGGATTCGTGAAATTAATGTGATCAAGGTAAGAAAGCACAACAATTAGCAATGCTGTGCTGTTTGAGTTTACAGAAGGCTTGCGAAACTGGGCAAATCATCATTGGTCACTGTACCAAACTTTATAATCGAGGGGGGAGGGGTCGCGTCAAAGCACCGGTTTTCACGTTGGCACCCTAATCAAATCGAGGCTGTTCTCAGAACAACTGTCATGGCTGTCGGAGTACAAGAGTATGCGGTAGACGATTGTTGCAGTATTTGGAATAACTGAGCAACTGATGCAGCCTTCACAAATCAAACGGGTTGTTTCACAGAGAGCTGCTTATAATCCTGTGGCAGTTGTGTTCAGATGATGCTATTGGATGTTAAAACGCCTTGAATGACATGATGATGGGCGAACCAAGTCACACAACAGCAAGCGTTTCTGTTTTGAGAAGGCTTGCAAAAGACAACCTGGTCGTGCAATTAGAAGAAGTAAATATCTCTTTGAAGCTGGATGAGCTTTAATATATTTGTCTCTTTTGTTTTCGCCTGTACGGAAAATGAAAGGATCATACCCAAAACAGAAGGATGTGACAAAGACGTTGCAAAGGTTTTGTCAAATAAATTCGGCAACTATTCAAGGAAATTCATATATAATCGTTTTTTGAAAATTGCTTGGAGAATACGCATTGAGTGCTCTAGCTTTTTAAGGATAAAGAAACATATAAGTAACTTCTCAAGTTTGCTAACAGACTTTCCTTACAGTTTCTTCTAGTTCACCAAGGTTTTTTATCAGAGTCATCAGTTGTTGAACGAAAAGATAATTAGATGGAATGGCGTTTAAAATTTTGAAAATCTCTGTTGGCCCCACTGCTTTTATGTGTTATGTATGTACCCATCATATCACAAAACTTAAAAAGTATGGACCCTGAAACAAAAGCTCTTCTTTATTAGAATGTTAAAGTGCTCATACTTAAGCCTTATTTTGTAAATACAATTGATAACATGTTTTCATTTTTGTTTTTGTTTTTCATTGTTGTCCTTTGTTGTTACTTTTTGGTATATTCTAGTATAGTTTGGTTTTGCTAAAGGATCAAAGCCAACCTAATGCAAGTTGTGGCATTTGAAATCAATTATTGTCTCAGCAACAGTTGCTTGCACTCAGCAGGTAGACGTTATAATTAATCTCATAAAATATCAGATCAGTATCAAACTCCCCACATATATTGAATGATTTCACTAAAACATGATTATTTGGCAACAGTTTCATGGAAAGAAAGATTTGGTGATAGATGAAGAGTTGTTAAGACCATTGGACAGGTTTGCCGGTGTATCTGTATTGAAGGTGCATTTTCTATTTTTAATACTTTGAGTTCTACTTTATTAAATTAATCTGAAGAGGGGTTTTCATAATAAAGCCATTGATGTTGTATGGTAATGTAACCATATGTAGTAGCTAGTTTCTTTAGTATAAGCATCTTTTACTACTATCATTCTCAAAATTTTCTAAACAAGTGTTGTGCTGATCTTATAAAAAATTGTTGATACCTTAGATGGTGATAATGCTTTTTTTGATGGCTAGCTTGTAGATCCTTTTGCAAGTTTTAACTAACACATCACAGATTTTTATTCTAAATCATACACCTTTTGTTAGTTTGGCTACAACATAAGATAAAATAATCACATGTTTTTCTCAAAGTTAATATGATGTGTAAGATGGTTTCCAGAATTGAAGGGAATCCATTTATGTTTAAGCAACATGGTGTTGAGAAGATCTTCAAGCTTGAGTCAAATTGTGCTGATGTTAACTGTGAGAGGTATCTTGTCTCCAATAATGAATATTTTAACTACTTCATTCTTTAATTCAATGCGATCCAATATGTGCACTGCAGCATGTGAATTACCTGCACCTTAAAGCAATAGATGTAATGTTGATTTCACCAGCCGGCCTTTTCGCAAGCAAAAGTACTTTATGGTGTCTATAGGCAGAGGTATCATAAATGTAAAATTTATCTGCATGGGTAGACAGGGAAGCTTTTGCATTTTGTTTGTTTTTGCACACTTTTCATCGATGAATTTTAAGTATGTTTACAGTTTGACAAAATGTCACAAGTTTTCAGAAAGGCCTTTTCTTGTCTTCTGACATAGAAGCCTAGTACAAAGATGATGGCTCGATAGATCTTTAATGTTAACTTTTGTTAATCATTCATTAAAATATTTACATATTTGCACCCAAGTGCGTTTAATGAATATTGCAATGGAATTTCGCCAGTTTTTGTAGTGCTTATAACAATTCTCTGAGTCCACTGTTACTTCCTCTATCTTTTTCATTTCATGCTCACAGAAAATTGATTGAAATTTGATATAACGGGAAAAAACTGCATAATAACAATGAAACTAGAAATAATGAAGATCTTTTCATTTTTGTTTTAGGCGCATGTATGTGACAAGACCATACATTTCCAGAATGAAGATGATTGTAGGTAGGATTGACAGATTTTTGGGCTGCTCTGAGCAGTTGCCTTATGTTTTACCACACTATAGCAACTTTGTTGATTTTTCTTAGTTCATTTCACAAACGTTTGTCATTTTAAGCCTTCCAGTGCCTTCAAATGGAGCTCATCAAAGTCATTGTTTCCCTTTGAATTATGAAAATGTTTTCTTAATCATCAATTATTGTATAAGGGATGTAATAGTATTACAATGCATATTATTGTCTAAAATTTGTGATTTTGTTATAATGATTAATTCATAATTAATTCTTGTAGATCATATCAAAAAAGATAAAGAAAGGAAACTGAATATTGAATACAGGGTTGTTTTTACACCAAGAAAGGTAAAATGTCTCCTTTTTTATTTTTATTTGAATTCCCTATTATCATTATGGTGGTTTTTGCATACATCCATGTGCTTTGTCTTCTAGTTGGCCCTGTGTGACCACTTTTTTGAGGAAGAAGGTGTTTTTGGAGGTACGGTTTTATCAAACTTTGAATTATATAGCAACAACAAGCCCTTTTTGTATAATTATTAAGTGTTTTTATGACCAAGGCCACCCGCAGAAGACCTCCCTGTTCTATATGTGATCATTTCATTCCTGGACTGATTCAAGGGAATGTTTCCACATACTCATTTAAGGCTACATTCTTATCCCCAGATGTAAGGATCGAAGAGTTGCCGTTGGATTTCATTGTACTTGATGACGATGTTTTGTCAATGGAAATGTCGTTTTTCTTCAGGGACCTCTATCTGGTAAGCTGAAGCGAGGCTTTGTCAGTTGCCAGCCCGTAAAATGTGGGGGGGGGGACAAGGTTGGGGCAAGTTACACATCGTAGTTTTATACCACGGGTCCCAAACCCCCGTAGTTTTTTTCATCAGGCTTGCAAGGTTTTCGTCAGGATTTCCATCAGGTCTAGTAAACCCCCCCCCCCCTCATTCCCTCTTTGTTATCTATCAACTTTTTTGTGAATGATAATTTATATCAGACAGTCAGAGTTTTTTGCTGCAAGTATGCATCAATGTTTGAAGTAGGCGTCATTCTACTCATGCAGAACGGAGATTCGACATGGATTTCAACAGTTGCAAGAACCATCACAGCGGTCCAGTCCACCTTTGGTTCCTTTCCGAAGGTGACCTGCTTTGGTTCTGCTTCAAAGGTAGGCAATTTGCGTCCCTCTTATTCGGAATCGGACAAATGTCAACATAAAATTTTGTTAAAATTTGCACAGTACGTAGAAAAAGTTTTACTGGTACAGATAAACCCTATTTTGCATCTTCAGCTACTGTGGTAGAGCTTATTAAACGAATATGTCATCAATGCTGCGCCTTTTTTCTGCCCATCTCATTCAATTCGATTCACACAAACAGGTATTAGAAATTGAAGATTTTCAACATTGCAGTAAACTTTGGGATACCTTAAATTTGTCTTGCGTTCACATTCTTTATCCGCCTTTCCTCGATTTTATCACTGTTTTTGAGTTTTTAGGCGGAATGTGCAGATGAGCCTTTTTTCTTTAACTTCTAGATGGTTTATGATCTACTACAAGTTATAATGGAGGATGAGCGAGAATATATTCCCATCGGTGGACCTGAAATAGCTTCTCTGATTATATTTGACAGAGGTAATTTGTTGCGGTTACTTTCCTTTTCGTGCCATACACTACTTGTGCTGCCACTGCTAACGTGTGTTGGAACTGTCAAAGTTACCGAAAAGCAAGAGGGAATCATGGGACCTTTGAATTTATCTCTTCAACGAAACATTTTTAATAACGTGGGTGTAGAAACAGTCAGTCTCTTCCTGATTCAGACATGAACATTTATGTCCTTTTTTGCTTTGTTATGCCAACATAGTGTAGTGGAGAGGGAGGTGGGTGTGGGCTTGATCAAAACCAAAAGCACAAAATGAGAAGACCAAGACTTCCACACTTCTGTGAATGCTGGTGACTTTTCCAGGAGTGTTTTGTGTATACTGCGTTTTCTTTGCTAAGGTGTTGTCAGTTCGAAATTCTGAGTAGCACTGATCCACTTATTGCACAGGAAAGAATCCTAGTTACATTGGAATTTTTGTCATGAAAGGATTTTAAAATTGCGTTACAATAATGTTGTGTCATACTTCACTAAATTTATAATATATATCAAATATAAACATAATCACGGCTCCACGAGGCACTAATGCTACAATTTTGGTAAGGAAGCTCCGTCATCTTCAAAGTACTCAATAAGCAGTTGTTGAATTTCAGTATTCTTCGCGGCTTAGGTATGACGTGCAGGTGCCGTCTTTTTGCAGATATAGATTGCATCACACCCCTGTGCTCACAACTTGCCTACGAAGGGCTGCTTGCAGATGTCTTTGGAGTTTCAAGTGGTAAGGACAGTAGTAGGGTCTCATCTTTCATTACCTACATATTATTGTTTATTGGCACTCCTACCTAATTTTACAATAATACCGGGTTTTTCAACAAGTTCAAAGGCTCTTTATATATTTCATAACCGTTCCACAAAAAGACTGGGACATAAAGATTCTTTAACTGGGATTCTAAACTTAATCTTCTTGGTCCCATTATAACATAAAGGAACAGTGAAGTTTTTCTATAGATGTGCAAGGCGCAGTATCTGTCTCTCTTGCTTTAAAAAGAGACATGAACGAATCACTTCTGAATTAGCTCGTTCCTGAATTGTATATTATGTAGCTTACAAGAAGCTTTTAAATTAAATGAAGTTGATCAGAGGTGGCGAATATCGGTGGAAAACAAATGCTTGCCAAGAGCTATACCAGATATCAACATCAGGACATGAATAGTTTGGAAAATATCACAAAATACTCTTTCTTTATTAGTTCAAGTTAAACTTGTAATACACCTCTGTAATAGTTCTTTAAGGTTTTCACAATTTCTCACCATTATTTCGTTTTCTATGAAGGGTATGTTGATTTTGACAAAGATGTGACTGGCAGTGAGAAAAGCACGCGGATTCTGCTCAGTTCAAGTGATTCAGTGAGTTTCGGTAGATGATCAGAAGGCTTGCTCGTTGTTGCTTGCACTGTGCTCGTTTGTCATGTCCAATCTTAAGATTCGGATCGAGTGAAAGATACGAACGCGAAGGATCCCCCAAATCTTGATCAGTCACGAAAAAGGGCATGCAGAATTCTATCACTTGTCAAATGTGCTTATGGGTGATTGGGGTCTAGTATCAAAACACAAAGCAATATTCATTGTTAAATTTGCGGTTAGCAGTTAATTATCACTTCTTTGCCCATTCCAAAAATATATATATTGTACAGGTGTAGGCCCCTGTACAACGCTGTTAAGTTACTGCTACTCGTCAGAATTCCCTTGAGGAAGCTATGAATTCCTTGCCAACTCTTGACTATAATAGAATTAACAATTAGCATATATAATGAAACTATTTTGGAAACAATTCATGGCCAATGCATTTTTATTATTGCTTGCGAGTTGAAAAGCATGCTCTTATGAAAGCAATTGCTGGTGCTTGGTTTGCAGCAGTAGCCAATGCACAGAAGATTTCGTTGAATGCTGAAGATTGAATGCGATAAGTGTATAAACAATATGGTTTGTTTGTGCAATTGTCTCTTTATATCTTCTTGGTTTTATTATTGTAGACACAAGTCCTCAGAACCAATCAATTAATCGCCCTTGAAATGCATAAAAATGAACTTTTTTACTATGATTGAAAGTGTCTGCTCAGCAAGTGTTTTATGTTGAAGGTTTTTCGGGAAATAAGGGATAAGCATTTCACAAGTGTTTTCCCTTTACTAAGCCACAAGGCAAAGCAGTTACAAGCCGGATATGATGTAAGTCTTGGCAACATGTTTCTGTAACTTCTTCCTTCTAATGTAAGTTACATAATTTTTACCGGTCCAAGAAAGATTTGATTTGCTACGCGGGATATCAATGTTTGTGATTGTTGATCGATTTTTCGTACTTCCAGATCGAACAACTTTCCTACTTTTTTAAGTTCTTAGCCTTTAAGCTTTTGATAAAATGCAAGTTCAATATGATGTCATGGCTAATAATTTCTTGACAATGATTTCGTGTGGTACTCAGGTTAACAATCTTGGGTCTCTTTGATAAGGTTATAAGCATTAATTGATAATGGATATTATGAGACAGAAATTTGCAAATATATCCGCATTTGTTAGAAGTATAGCTGGAGCTCTTTTTCAAGCTTTTTGAAAAACAAGTCAAAATTTGAAAAATAAATTTCTATCATATTATTTTTTTTTAGAAACGAAATGACATCAAGTCTGTGAGCGACATGAAAGCTTTTGTATCTCAAGACTTGAAGAATCTTAAACAGCAGCATAAATCTTTGTCTTTACGTAAGAATATTTCAAGATAATATTACTCTTCATTCTGGCTCAATAACGTTGCCTTCCAATTTTAGTTTCAAATTTAGATAATGGGTGTTTTTTATCCAATAAAATAATCTTATTAGTAAGCTTTTGTTGGTACCCCATTTTGATTATGTCATGCTTGATTTGCTGATGTGATGGTGCTTTATTAAACAATTTACCACCAAAGAAAAAATAATTTTTCTTTATCTTTCTTAGACATCAGTGCATGTGAATCCATATTAAAGAGAAAGACAGCTGAAGAATTTGAAAAATATTTGCATATGGAACAGAGTAAGTAGATCTGAGATGATTCAACATTTACTTTTTGTGGCACTAAATTTTACTCTATTTTATATACATATATATTTGCAGTACCTTGACAACTCATTTTGATTGATAGGCATATTGGATGACATAGAGGTGAAAGAAACATTTACTTTTATTGAGGAATGCATTAACAGACAGGTGTGTTTTTTTACTATACATTGTTTGTAAATTATCATATTTTTCTGAAACATTTGTAAAGCACCTACTTGTTTGGAGCAATTTATCAAGTTTGATCTCCCCAATAATTAGTATGAATGCAAAGTAGTTTTTTAGAGACTTTTTCTATTTTCTGTTTCAACTAGAATACTTTTATGAAGCATGCAAAACATTGATGGCCTTGCAGCAAAACACAGATGGTGGCAGTTGAAACTCATAAAACCAAAAGCTTCTTTTGTAGAAGTTAATTTTCTGATTTCGATTTTTGTATTCAACCTTATCACCAGCATTTGAAGTTCCTGTGGTAATAAATAGCAGTCTAATTATAAGGCATTCTTGGCTTGAATTTTAATTCATCTCATCTCTAGACTTCTCAGCTCAACACCCTACGACTACTTTGCTTGATGTCCCAGACACGTGGAAGTGAGTGGTTGAATAACAATCCCTGAATGGATCCTTGGATGAATCATTTTAGTGGTAGAAGAGCCCCTACAGATTTAAAAAGCATTTTTAGTGACTCCTTTTTATACTTTTCAATGTCACACCATGTCATGCTGACACACCTTTTCTCACTCCTCAGGCTAAACTGTTCCATCCTTATTACATCATGGTTTCATCAGCCTTTTTCATCCCTTGTCAGCAAAATTTGTTTTTAGAATAGTAGTATGAATATAATTGTTAAATTCAGATAATTCAGTCAGTCAGTCACAGTCACAATCAAAGTCAAATCAATACAAAACAACAGGCAAGGCATTATCGTCTCTCTCTCTCTCTTGGCCTGGCTCCGTGTTCGCTGCACGTAAAACAAGACAACTATGGCTCGGATTGTCCATAGAGGTTGAGCAACGCGGCCGGTAAAAACTCATCACAACCTTTTTCTACACATCCTTGTTATTGAACTACCTTAGCCTTTAAACCTAATGGAGAGATAAATTTGGCACATAGTTAATCTGATAAAAGTGTGTGATATCTTTTTTCCTTAGCTGCTGATGTTTCTCGATTGAAGTCATTGAAACTTCAATATCTACAGGTATGGTTTATTTCTTTCCTGCTAGATTATAGCGCATATGTTGTGGTGTGGCATTATTTAGTACCTAATCAGATCATAGTAGCAAAAGCTAAACTTATTACAAACAGTGCATTAAAATGAGTGGTCCAGTTTCAGAGGAGCTTTTTACAAAATGAAATTTTTTTTAATATAGAGCTATGGATATGAACACTTGCTATCATTTCATAACCTGAACAAAGTTGGAATTTTCAATGAAGGATCTGAGGTATATTCAATGTGTTGTTCTTTGTTGTTTGCAAGAAATGCCAAAAATGTTGTATAGCATAGTTTTGCATATGGTGTGTCTTCAACTAGTATTTGTAGTTTTTCATAATCAAAGCTTTTGATAAAATGTGATGCTTTTTATTTGTGCCCTCCCTCCCAATATGTTGTTAATTCTGACTGAAAGCTGAATTCTCCAAAGTATTTGCTAAGATAACGAAGCTCTTTCTACATATTTTTTTGTCAGATCTTTCAACAATATTTGCCATCTTTGCCAAAGAGAATTGCTTATTCTCCTTTTTGCTTAATATTCACTTATGGCAGTTGTAGAAGTAGTATTACCTAAAAATTTCAACTTCTTGTTGCTTTCATTTTATTTTCTAACAAGTCTCTTGCAGCTTCAAATTGAATTTTTCCAATTTTAGAAAAGGCTCCAGTTTCAAAGAATAAAAAAGAAGATGGATCTTGTGAGTTTCCTTTGTTATTTATTCTGAAGGGTATCAATTCTGGTTTAAATTCAATGATGTGGAAAATGGATAGCTGATGCTCACTTGTAGTGGGAACACTCATTGCCATAGTGGGAACACTCAGCTTCAAACCCTTTTTTGTTGATAAATTTAGTGTCTTTTAGATCACTAATTAACCTAAGGAGAAATAAACTATGGTAAAAATGCATCTGATAACATGCTACTAAGTAAATCAGTTTTTGATGAATTTGTAGACACCAAAGAATCCAGCAAGCATCAATTTGAAAAATCCAACTGATATGTCATACATATTCGGTGGTGCATATACACCCCTTTCGGTTCGAATAGTTGAGCAGGTAATGATGTTATATGTTTTTTCTAATGACCTAGAAGCTTGATCAAAGTTCAAGTTATTGGATGTAAGTTTTTAATTTTCAATAAGCTTCTTGGGTAAGTTACTAGTTAAAATTCTTCAGTTTAAGCCTCAATAAAAGGTGCACAATAGATCGTTGGTATCATGGCTTTAAGGATTATTTTGTAATTGGTACAAATAGACTACAACTTACTTCCTGGCACAGCATCTTTTAAAATAGATCCTATTTTATATTGAAGAGGAGCATTTGACACCAATCTTACACTGTTGTATGCCTCAAAGATTTGGGTCTCCTCAACAATGCAAAGTTGTCAGTTTATCAATACTTTAGCACTAAGCTGCTTTGCCTCCTTAGACCCTTGCTTTTCTTATTCAAAATCCTACTTTGCCAGCATCCTACTTTGCATTTTAGTACCTGTGCAAGGGTCTAAATAATGTGGAAACATTGCTTAAACCTGAAGGAATCTCAGTGTTTGAAAATAGGAAACCTTCTTCAGTTCGTGGTGAGATAATCTGCTTCATGCTTTCAGTTTTTAACTTTGATATATCTATTGCTCTATAGCATCTGTGTATAGCATCCATGAGCTTTAGATTTTCACTGAAATAATTAATATTCAGGGTAGAGTAAATTTTTTTACAATGGTGTCTGAGCTTAAGACCATTACTCTGAAAGAGCCCTGAGTTTTCCTATATTTTTCATAACTTTAAAAATTATCCGAGTTTGCACTCATTTAAAAGTGCCCTAGTTCAACCATATCAACCATATGATAGACACCAATCAATTTTGGTATTTCTATTATTCTTCTTTACAACCCTATACAATAAACACAACAAGTCATCATTCACCACTGAGCTTTTCAAAGCTTAAAATATTTCATTACACCAATACTCATGACATTATGCTGAATTTTGTCTTTGATGTCCAATTCATAATTCCTTTCAGCAACTGGAAGTCACTTACAACCCTCAGACAGAAGCAGCAAGACTGTTCTTGTTGTTTTTGTTGGAGGATGTACACATTCTGAAATCAGTGCTCTTAGGTTTCTTGGAATGAAAGAAGGTTAGGAGTAGCTTGATTTCTTATTAACATCTAGTGAAGCATTAAGGAATTAAACTTGATCTAAATAAGAGTTCCTACAATGAAGTTGTAAGCTCTAGAAAAGTCTACTTTACATAAAGTTTGTGGTGTTTCATTACTATGATCAGAAAGATTACTACTTTTATTTTCACTAAGGAAATTTTGGTATCAAAATTTAAAGGTATGAAAAGTTAGAATTCTTCATCAGAGATACCTAGTAGACAAAGGAGCATATAATACTACAATAGTTGTTGTACCAGTTATTGCTTTTATACCTCAAACATTTGCAGTTCAACTCAAGAGTCTGCAGGCAGGCTTTTTTGTCCAGGATTGTATTATTATGATTGTCTTCTTGAGCATGTAATGCTTAGCCTTTGAATATTTACTCAACAGCAGCTTTGGTTTTTAATTAGATGACCTGGGTTGTATCATGAAAATCACAATTTATGAATGCCTCCTAGGTTATCAGTTCATGATCTTAACAACTGGTATAACAACTGGAACCTCCTTCATCAAGTCTCTTTTGCCATCATAAATGCATGCAGACGTCGAAGTGCAAGTGGTAGCATTATTGGAACAGTTGTCAATTACTTCATGGCTAATAGCTGCAAAATCTAACAATGGAAAAAGTGAAGCTATCTGATATTCTTTTGTGGACGACAATTGTTGTATCAAACATACAGAAGTTTACATAGAAGTTTTTATTTGCTTCAATTGTACTTAATTGGGATTTTATTAAAACTATTATCAACATCAAAGCAACTGGATTATTCAAGGTTGTTGCCAAATTGTATTTCATCTTTGTAGGTATTTCAAGTTACTGCTATTGATTCCATCGCAACAGATATCATTTTTTGTATAACAGTTTTATACAAAAACAAATGGAAACCAATAGATTTTGCAAATGCTGTGCATTCCCAATTGTATAAATTCAGTCTTTGTCATTAATTAATATATATACATAAATGTCATTTCTGTAGAAAAAATTAAAGAACAATGCCAACTTTAGTGTTCTGTTTGTAATGGTCATCTTTTTTTACCTTGCAATTGAAGAGCAAGGTTGGTTGGTTGAGGTCGTGGAATAGCATACTCTCCACTAACAAGTTGATCATATTGACTATCATCATCTTCTGTGCCTGTAAGGACAATATTTCTTAACTGTGGGAGCTCATGAAATGGTAAATATTCTTCCCCATATGGCAAACCCTTCTGTTGGCGTGAATTTATGTCATCAAAGCAAGTATCATGTTCCTCCCAGTGCTTATCACAGGCTGCACAAAGAAAGTTTGAATCAAATGAAAAACAAGTGCAGCCTTTCGTGTTGCATTTCTTGTTGTTATTTGGACTGTGCTCCTCATGTGTATGCTTACATCTGCACTTTGCTCTCCAAGTTGAGACATCAAACCCTCTTCTCTTCTGAAGCCACCACTCTCCAATCTCTTGCGGTCTTGATGGAATGAATGCAAACTTTTTGCAAGGGCAATTTTGGCATTTTAGATTTTGACTTCTTCTAACCTTAAATGACTCATGATCATTTAATGTGTGACCACAGAAGCACCTGGATTCAGTAGAAACTCTGATACAGTCAAAATCATTTCCATCACATCTCCATCCAATATAAAGCCCCGTCTCTATTGCTTGTAAAGCAGCATCCCTTTCAGGGTCAAATAGTTTCTTGACTCTTGTTGCAAATTGGTCTCTGTGCATTGCCTTTGCAACATCCAGCAATTCTGCCTTTTTTGCAGGAATAACCGGCTTTATTGTATATTGATGCCTTGGTACCAGGGCCCTAGACTCTAAGACTGTAGATGCTCTTTCAGTTTTTCTGTTTAGAGCACCAGCGCCTTTAGATTTGAGAACCAACTCTCTTGACTGTAACTTTGATTTTAGGCCCGAGCCTCTCCCTACTGGACAAAAAGTCCTTTTGGTCTCCAGCGGAAGGTTTGACGCTTTTAAAGGCCTATTAGTGACGACCCTGTTATTGTGAGGCATGTTTAGGTTGCCATTTATTCTGGGCAATGCATGAATCTTATTTCTTTTTACGTCGAAGCTTCCAGCACTGACTCCTGGGCTGTCTTTAGAGACGATTAATTTATTGTCGATGGCATCCAAATGCTCCATACCGCCTAGATTTATTAACTTATTTTCTGGATTTCTAACATCTCGTTTAGTCCCACTCAAGAATGCTTTCTCGCCTTTCTGGGGTGGTGATTGAATTGAAAACCTAGACGAACTAGACATCTTTCTGTTGGCTGCCATATTTGTTGTTGGAATATTCCCCGTTGCCCTCGGTGCGTTGCCCGTGTTACAGTCTCCTGCGCAGTGACAGCCATTGGCATAGAGGTAGGATAATTATCCCATCTCTATGGCCATTGGTGTCATTGCGACGGTGCACTTCGCTAAAACTTTGCGCCCATCTCATAATGGCATTATCCCCCATCAGGTTTCGACAGCTGACTGGAAATAAAATCTCCAGTCGTATAAATGCAATACAACGACCCAGAAAGTGACACAACACACAACAAATGAAAAATAACAATGTATTTGATCAACTAAATGCAGGATATATACAGGGCTTTATGCGAATAATGCAAAAATACACCAGGGTTTCATTAGCTACGAGCTTTTTGCGCGTCCACTCAGGCCAATTCCTTGGATTCGAAAAGGGTGTTGCCGTCGGGTTTTCTCTGGTCGCTCAAGAGCACTCCTCAAATTCCTTTGGTACTCCCGTTCTGCTTCCTGTAAAAGCGATAGATCTTTACTACGAGGTTGTTACTACCAGATGTCGGCAAAAATACACGAAACTCGTAAGTAAATGCGAATCCAATCGTAGCTGGTAAATAACCAAGGCAGTTACGCCACTGGGATACATCTCAAAGGCAATAATCCCACAGAGTAACCATCTCGTCGACACGAATAACTTGAGAGGGGAAAGCAGTGACGCATTTACCCATTGGCCTACGGGGTCCGGGGGCCCCTTGTGGTTGTTAATTTTAGGAGGCCCTGACCAAAATTTTGTTATGCCTATACATAGTGCTGTTGATGAACTGAGTAGATGACATAAACTAATCTGGCATATTATAGGGGGCCCCATCAACTTAGAGCCCAGGGCCCTGGTAGTCGAAAGTGCGGTCCTGGAAAAGAGCAATTAACAAGTTACAGGGCAGGGAACTGAAAGAGTTTATGATAGCACTGCACAAAACAATTTTGCTATGACCGGAGATGTCCGAAATATTAAAATAGAGATGTCACTCAATGTCGGACTGAAAATGGCCCTGTGCCTTGTTGCAGCTCATTACAAACCTGTAAGATCTGTATCTCTCTTCTCGCCTCGTAAATTTCTTGATCCTTCTTCTTGCGTTGGTACTTGACCTGTTGGACTAAATCTTCTTGGTAATGCTTGTTCTTCTGCCTCAATCGATCAAGCTGATCCGCTTCGATTCTTTTGTACTGTTCAATTTGCTGCAACAATTCTTGTCTTTCTTTCAAGGCTCCTTCTTGCTCCTTTCTGCGGGACTCGTCTGAAAAGCAACCGACCTTATGTTATTTGGTACCTTACAAGGCAAAGAGATCGCATAGATATTACATAATCGAGGAATGGGAAAAGGGTTACAAAGTAATTATGCCGAGCTTTCTAGTCCTATGGCTCTGTGTCACTGCACAGGAGGGAGAAGTTTCAACAGTAAGAAAAAAGACAACAAAGCATGAATCTCTGAAATGTTGAAAATGTTTTGAGTACCAGCAAACACACAAAGACCTGTGCAACTAAGTACTGACATAACAATTTGATTTATAAAAGCACGCAGTTTATAATACATAGTAAGTATAAGGGTGTTTGGAAATCGCTTAAAAAGCAGAGGACATCAGCACCTCAGAGTACATTAGAATTCATTTCGTCTGTTAAGTGGCGACCTCACATTCTCAGTGTTGCTCTTCAATTAATTTAAAGAATATTTTGGGTCAACACTTGAATACTATGATTCTATATGGAAAGCAGCGAACCTCTAATACTCATCTGTTCTTTTCTTGTCGTCAAAACATTCTGCAACAAAGCATGTCTTGCTTCCTTCTCTCTCTCTTTCTTCATATCGCGCCTTGCGTACTGTTTTTCCACTTCTTCATTGACAAGCATTTCAAACCTATTCTCGCGGTCTTTCTCCTCCTTTCTCGTCATTTCCATGTAATGCATGAAACGTTGGTTTTCTTCTCGAAGGATTTTCTGTGGAACAATGTTACGCATTAGGATATGGTAAGTCTTTACAAGATGTAATAATCCAGGTATAATCTGATCGTAAGTGATGGTGGAAGACACTCAAAAAGTCCTGGTTCAAAAATGAAATTGAAATCAACTTTTTGATAAATGTGTTTCGTGACTAACATGGAATAAGAAAGGAACTGCGCTACAGAAAGCATAGGTGGGACGTATGATGCTTGTTAGCAATAATAAAGAACTGTTCATCTACGAGAACTCTGTAGCACTAAATCTAGACGTAATGATATAACATTTGACAACAAACCTTCCTGTTTTTATCTTCAATTTCTTCATTTTTCGTATCTTCTATAACTTTATGAAGTATCTTCATATCCATTGCCAGTTCCTCTTGTCTTTCTCTAGTCTAGTGAGAAAATCTAATTTTACTGAAAGCCTAGAGTTAATTTTTTCACTTCTCTGTTCTAATATTCAGTAATTTGATTGAAACTTGCAATTAATTTTAAATAGGAAAGTGACAAACCTCCTTTTTGGTTTTCAACTTGATTGAAATATCCCTAGCTCTTTTAGCAGCCATTTGTTTGCGCACCCTCTCTTCAGCCAAAAACTTCTCCTCCTCAGTTCTGATAGCAGCCTCTTGTTTCTAATAAATTGGATTCCATGCATTTAAATGATAATACAGAATTTCAAATGGTAGGAGTTTTAATGGAGCAAGCAGGCTAAATAATACATTGTTGCAATTTTATAAATGCCTTGCGTCTTGGAACTAAAGCAGAATATTTTTAAGACAAATTAGAAAGATATATAGAAAATTTTAGGTAGAAAGAAACCCTTTTAATCAAAGATTGTCCCCAACAAACTTTTAAATGCAAATCGTCGGCCCTGATAACAGTTAATCTAGATGATAATCAAAGGGAATCCATACAAGCCAGTCAGCTTCAGCCTGTTTAAGTTGTCTTTCCTCTTCTTTTTTCCTTTCGATTGCTGCTTTTTGGAGATTCAGAACCTGTAATTTATACTAAATACTTTAGAGATGTACTTGCTGGAAATGAATCCATTTTCAGTAGAGGTTCAAGGAATGCATTATAGAAAAACAAGAATGCAGGAGAAAATCCACAACACAGAAATTACAGAAATATTAACCTTAGCAAGACGCGATTTGTCAGAGTTTGTGTATCTTTGCACTTTCAAAACCGCATTTCAAGAATTTTTATTTGCTGATCAACCACTGTTGGTCAATAGAAAGTCATTTCTTTTTGCTATGCAAATACAAACTTCTTAATCGTCCACTTTGATTTACCTTAACCATATCTCTGTTGCGCTCCATCTGCTCTTTCGCCTGCATTTCCTCTCTTTGAGCCTTTGCCTGCCTATCTTCGTCCCACAACTCAGCATACATTTGTTCGACTTCACCTTCCTGTTCTTTCCTTCTTATTTTCTCAACTAATTGCGCTTCTCGCTCTGCGAAAAGCTCATCGCGTTGTCTTTGGCTTTGAGTAGATCGAAGTTCTTCGCATTCTTCCCTTTGTTTAAAATGTAGAAGATTAACATTACGCCATTGGCAGAACTTGCTATCTTATTGCAAAAATTATTTTCAACGACGTGTCAACTAAATTTGAACTATTTCTTTCAGCTTAATCTGGAAATCAAGCGTAGGTTAATTTTTGACGCTGTTAATTCTACAATATTTTAGAATAATGTCTAAAATTTTGTACGTTATTGTGATATTTTTTGTGGTAAGGTCTTATCTAATAATGGAAAGCTTGAGATATTGTAAAATGAAAGAGATTTTCATTTAAAACAGGCAACTTGTAGGATAGCAACTTTTCAAATATGCTTGAATACATATCTATACTCACACTCAAAAGGGTAAGGTTTGAAACGAATATACATTCAGCATATGAATTATTGAAAGAACTACACTGTGACATCTACTAGATACAATCCTTAGATATCCTCAAAATTAAATCCCTTGATAAAAAGGTATTAGAAGGCACCTGAACTTTTCTTCAAGTTTTTCTGCAACAAATGCTTGCCGTTCAGCCTCTCGCTTTGCTCTCAATTCACTTGCTCGCCGCCTCATCTTCTCTTGCCTGTCTTCTATTGATTCTTCTTTAGCTTCCATTTCTGCCAAGTATTGTTCTTCTTCAGCAATCAGCAACCCACGAAGCCTTTCAAATAAACATTAAGATGCAATATCTTGTATATCTTTGGCATCAGGGAATACACTGCTAATCTTTTTACCCAGAGAATACCTACAGATACTCGATAGAAAGTGATAATCCAACAGCCATGGGAACTATCTTATAGCAAATTATAGCAAAAAATCAAACCAAAGCTTCTAAAAATGACTTTTGGAGCTAATTTCTACAAAATGTAGAGTTGTCTATGCCCAAATGTAATGCTGATACTGAACACGGAAGTAATGAAATGGGAAATAAAAGATAGAAATAAAAGCTGAGTTGGCTTTTTGTACGCAAGTTCCCTATGCATCATAAAAAACTAAGATGATATTACTCTTTTAGAACTCCCTGCTTTATGGAGAGCAGCACTGAAAACGTTTATGAGGAAAATTGAATGTTTAAAGCAAGCAAATTGCCCTGCTTTCTACTTCTAAAACAACTGGCTGACAGGATAACTCAAATTAGAAATAAATCAGAAGAGAGAACCTATCCCAATTATTTATTAGCAATTACTTCTCCCGTCTTTCTTCCAAGGTGATTTTTTCATGCTGTAGCAATGCTTCCACTCTGCGTGTTATAACATTTTTCTGAATCTTCTTGTCTGTACTCTTTTCCCAAGCAGACTTTATAAAAAAGAAGCAACAATGAGCACATAATTACACAAATAATACAATTAACTTTTGCTTGATTTGACTGCCCATTTTTCATTCAACTGGGACCATCTGTAAATATTCATATACCATAGTGCTTCGATTACACCCCCTTTTTGAAATCACCACCTGAAATAAAAAATCATGGCCCCCTCTATTGAATGCCCCCTCAACTAGATGTCCTCTTGTAGAGGGACATATATTCGAAACAGACAGACTGAAGACTCCTTCTTCTAACATCATCAAGGAAGACAATGTTGATGATGACTTTGAACTAGATGTCTAGATGTTTCTTGGAATTATACTTCTGAAACCCAACTAATTTAGTTGCTACTCAGAGTTTTGTGTCAAGCACAATCATCATAATTTTGTTTTTAACATATTGCCTAGGAAAAGTGAAAAAATAAAAAAACACCCCCCTTTTTAAACCCCCCCTCAAATAGAAGCCCCCTTGAAATTATAATAGACACCCCCAACGTATAATTGCAGCATTGTGATAGAGGAAGGCATCCAAACTACCATCTTTTAAATGTCCTTAGCTGAAATTAAATGAGCTGCAATCTTTTGATCAAACAAACTAAAAATTCAAGTTGTATACATGCCTCCATGAAACTGGGTATGTTTTGTGGATTCAAAACCCTTTACTAATATACAAAAATAACATAAACAAAAAAATGCATACCTTTAGATCACACTGTTGCTGATAAATAGTCTCTGCTATTGTCTTTTCCCTCAACTCTTCATTCTTTCTTCTCTCCAGTATCAAATGCTCAGCTGGTATTTTATTCTTTGGCTTTGCCACCTTAGAGAGAAATTATGATCATTTTTGCAGCGGGAAATGGACAAAAACGCATTAACTCTATAGGTACATTTTCCCAGATTGATTGGTTATATGAAACAGACTTTCATTTAGAGTGTGATTTCAGAAAGTGTTAAAGCCTCAAGTAAATCATTCAGGTTATGTAAATAAAAATAATTTGACTTTTTACTATTACCTTATTGGCCTTAACTCTGTCTGCCCATTTTCCCTAATAGCACCAGTCCCCAGTAGACCATCTAGGGCAGGCATAGAATGGACCACATGAATTTAAGAATGGTCCAAATTTAAATTCCCCCTATTTTTGTTATGTCAATGAAACCTTAGACAAAATACTTCACCCTGGGTTTTTGCCATAGTCATAACAAATCAAGTTTAATGTTTAAACAAAAATTCTGGCCACAGACCCAGTAAAGGATACATCAATGAAGCGTATGATCAGGCCACGGACCTGCAGAACTGCACTGAGAATCCAGTCTTATAAGCTTTTGATAAGCCGATTAGAACAGCTTTAGCAATTCCTCTTTTAATAATGCTTTTAATTTTGCTGCAATTACGATTTCTGGCTTGTTAAGAATCAATGCCGGTTTTCCTTAATTTTGATACAAAAATGGGCTCATTAACTCTGACCCCAAAAAGGCTGGCCCTAATTAACACAAGCCACCCAAATTATGCAAATAACCGTTAGCAGAATAAAGGCAGATAAGGTAGTGACAACTGGTTTCTGGGTATCATTAAGACTTTCTATGAGTTGAGGGTGATTTTAATACATGGATGCCATACAATGACTTTTTACAGCACTAGAAACCCATGTATATTTGTTGGGAATAACAAGATACTCCTTAAAAAGAGGCAATATCTGTCTCCATATTGGAAAATTGGAGAAAAAACAAGCAATTTTATGACTTTTCTAAAATGTAGTAAATAGTCTTATGGACCTGTGAAGTACCTTAAAGATGCAGCATCTTTAATTTTGAATACCAAATGAGATTTGTTTAAAAAAAACACTAAATAATACTTTTTAAATTTGTGATCTTCCATAGGATGTAAGGATGTCTTCTTAGTGTGGTTTTGAAGAAAGAAGAGTCACCTATCTAACTGAATATTTCCAATCATGTTATTACAGAAATAAGAATGATCAGTTGAGTCTTGCTGAGATGCAAAGAATATATTAGGGCCACGAAAAGATGTTCAAACAGGTGATTCTCAGGACTTCAAAGGTTCTAAAAGCTTGATTGCCAAGTTACAAGATGCTCGATCGCTCTAGCCTCAATGCTTCGAAATTGTCAGGTGGTCTACTGAAAATTTTCCATACACCTGGAGATGTTTGTCGATGCTTTGGTTAACAACATTATCAGCTGTGCGTTGTACTACATTTGAACGAAAACTTTGTAGAAGACTATAAATTCAAAGCCCATAATAACAGTTTGTGCAAGACTGTAAGTCGGTATATTTATTATTATCCAAGCAGACAAGGTGACATTACTCTAGGCAAAAGGATGGAAATGCACAAAACTTGCTAGTTATACAAAGACTGGCAGCACTTACGATCGCCACTGAATGTGGTGTCGGCCCGGTAAACTCCCGTGTCCTTCTTAGAGACTGGATCATCATTTTAAAGTTTGTAAATCGCTTTACAAGAGAATGACCGTGAGCTGTCCGCAATACTCCTCAATATCCATCCATGTCTGTTTCTTAGTAACTGCGTGTAGGGAACTGGGAGCGAGTTTAGTTGTTGCTAGGGCAAGCGCAGCGCCACCCATGCCGCAGCATTGATGCGATCAGTGGTCGAGAAAAGTAAATTTGATCTAATTCATTAACACGATTGTAATACTTTCCTACTCGTATCTTCGAGCCCCTTTATCAAAATTAACTCAATTGGGAGGGACATAGAATTATGAAAATTCCAACTTTACCTGAGGTTTTTTTCGAACTATAAATTTACGTACATAGAAAATTGATATTTGGAAATAGCCCTAGTTCCAGTTCCATTATACAACATTATACTCATAATAACTAGCCTTATGCATAAAGACACTAATAACATCAATGAAATTTCTAAATTTATATTACCATGTTGAAAGCTTTTAACAGAACAATCCTTGTTAATTTGGTATTGCTTCGTTGTTGTTTTATGGAAGGTTTTGTCAGTTGCTGTTGATTAATTTTGAGAAGAGGAGTCAGAAGAGGCCTTATCTTTTCTCTTTATTCAAATCATATATTTCTATCAGTTTCAATTTCAAAAAATTTCTTTTCTGTCGGACCCAACCAGGATGGGTCCTCCTACGTCACTAAACTTCATTGATAGCGCTCCCAGGCTCAATTTTATGGCGCCACAACAATGCGGCATGTTACCAGCTCCCCTACCACCCGCCAAGAGCTTCCCCCTGGACCTTTCGTCACTTCATTTTTCCTTATCCCGCACTCCATTGAGTTTCCATTGCGGAAGTAAGAAGGAAATACCTGGCCGACTACCAGCAGAATAAACAAACGTGGCGCCTACACCGACTACAGATTTTCCGATTAGCAGACACTAGTGCAGCGGACTTGTAATACTTTTGGCAAGGCTGTGCACCGTCAAGGCTGTGCATCATGGTAAGGAAAGTTGTTTCTTATGGGATTTGCTTGTTAATGAGATTGGTAGTATAGTTTTGCAGGGAAGCTTTCAACCTTGCAACCCGAGACGAAGCAAGCATGGTTAACAGACCGACCGACAATTTCTTTCCGTTACAGCGAAGCACATTCAGAATTTTGTTATTCATATGGAATGCCGCTAAATCTTTTGTTGAAGTGGCAACGCATGGGAATCGTAACAACGTGCTAGGACTTGGAAAACATGTTTAGATAGGGAGCCATGTCGGCCGACGGGGGTACCTTCTTGAGCTGTTTAAGGGGCCAGGGATACTTGCCCCCATGCTTTCTTTATCTATCCTCCCGCTGCGACTTGGTTTCATGCATCGCTGCTTCACTGGTTGTTAAAATTTTTTGGACCACCGTTTTTGTTTCCGCTGCACTAAAGAGGGCTTACTTAGCGAGAAAGGCAAACAAAAGAGGCATTCGTTTACACAAAGCAACTGTTGGCATAGAAACAGTTGTTTTCTCGTGTCCACGCCCTTCTCCTCATGAGTGTTAAGAAAAACGATTCGAGATGCGAAAAGCAGGGCCCCTTCTGTGTCTGGTTTGTGTCAGATGATTTAGGAGTTTACCAGAACATCCTTGGATTTTATGAACGAAGGGGGTCGGGTGTGGCCATGCGGGATGGGGCAGCCCAATCAAAAGCCTAGTGACCGTCGCTCACTGCCATGGTCACTTTCTAGAGTTAACTGCCATACAGTGAAAACCCGCATATAAGAACCTTCAGTTAATTAAAGCCTATCGCCTGAAATTTTATATTTTCTACCCAATGAATCAAAACCATTTCAGCCTGATATTTTAACACGTTTCTTAATAAAGGATATAAAATTTCATTCTTTCATTCACTGGAAAATCATTCAAGCTTGTTTGCAATCAATTTCTTACATGGATGGGCTCCAAAGATATATACAGAACTGACGCAGTTGGACGAATTACTCCGTCTTGCACCATATGGGTACCTATGTGTACCTATGGTCATGAAGAAAATAGCTGCAAGGCGATTTGTCCATTGACAGCAGAAGAATGCCACATGACATCCTACTTTGAAGCTATTGGCTCAGTCACAATGTCCGTTACTCCAATGTGACTAAAGCGCCCCCCTTGTTGATTATTAGATTTTTTCAACCCCCTGCTCCTATTAGGACCATTATCACCAGTAATTCTTCGATTTTTTCTAACCTCCCGCTTTTATTAGGTACTCCCTCTTTTTAATTCCTAACAGAGCTCGTCCTTATTTCGAACCCCCTCACCCGCTTTTGATATTTTTCTCAGATTTCCGATTCCCCCGCTTATTCCGACCCCACCCTTTATTAGGCACCTGAGAGTAGTCACCGATTTGATCAGCCGAAGTACCAGTATTTCCCAACAGCTTATGTAAGCAGCAGTTCCTGAGATTTGCTAACAATCAACCTTTCGATGATGAGTTTGCAAGCCTGGCTGCTAAATACATTTGCAGAGCCTTCAGTTCTGAGCAAACAAACTCATTGAGGACACTGAAATGACGGATTTCGATGACATTTCCTAAACCAGGGACAAGCACCATTGCCATAATAAAGATTGTATTTCTCAGATGCGTTACCGCTTCTACGTTAGAACACTCTTTTCCCCTGTGCAAATGATGCAAACATTCTTGCATTCGTTGATGACTCAAAAGTGGCTCAAATCTCGGTTTCATCGATTTTCGCTAAGTCTTTAATCGACGGAGCAAAAGCACTTATCATTGCTAATCGTATAACCCAATTTGCCAGGTTTTCTTAGATTAAATTATCCAGAGATTACTTTGTAGGTTATCGTGATATATTTTACAAGCTAATGCAATGCTCTGAGATAAAACAATAAACATTGCCAGCTTTTGACAATTTACTTATGTAAGTCTATATTCACACGTCAGCTTTTTTCAAAAGTTAAACTTCTTATTATTGTCACTTCATATAATGGAATTATATTCACTTAATTTTACTCTTTTGTTTCAGTACATATTTAAATGAAGTTGTGGATAATGAAAATATTTTGACGTTGTGATTTCACCCAAAAGTCTGTTTTTTGCTCTATTCAGCATCATGTCGCCAATTTGCCGACATGCTACCATTGCAAAGCAAATCTCAAAACAATGTAATACAATAATTATGCAGTAATCGTTGTCTTCTGATGAGGTTAGAATTTTCCCGACAAAATGGAAGTCCCAATACAAGTGGTGCTAAAGAAAGGTTCTTATGTCCATTGCTAATCTAGAAAGAGGTTTGCTTAATAAATAAATGTTGCCTGAAGAGCTCTAATAGGGCTGTATACTAAAATAAGCTGTCAAATTATCTTTCTATCATAGTTAAACAGTAAATGATATTCAATTCTTTCATTTTCCAAGGGTGGGGAATTGCAGGAGCAGCTGGAGATGGAGGCCTTAAAAGAGGTTAGTATATGATGGAACCAAAGATATTTGACCCGATAGTATTCAAAAAGTGCCTGGACAGTTTGTCAGGTAGAGTAGTTTAGAATAACCATACATTGTGTGGACATTTGCAAATTATAAATACTTGTTTGCTTTGAATGGAAATTTGAAATAAAGGTCAGTAGCAAGCAAGCAATATTGAAATTGTGGACAACATTGAGCATAATTTCCCAAATAGGGAGTTATCTAAATTCGCCTGTGATGCTGACCGCACCCGAATGTTTTATCGTCAAATATTGCTGACACTCATCAATCTTACCAACCTGGTTTGTAGATATGCAGTTGTAAATTTTTGTGACACCTTTGACGTGTATTTAGTTGGTCACAGTCTCCTAGCTGTGTTCTCTAGCAGAACGCGTGGAAGAGCGGATTAATATTGACTTTGACAAGAACCTGATTTGACCAGCTCGGTAGAATTTTCGGCTAAACGAAGTTCCAGTCAACTCCAAGCTGAAACCATATCTTCTGGTTGATGAATGGACTGTGCTGCACTTATACTAACATAAGTCAACTAATGCAAAATTTAGGGTAATAAATATGTATCATCACATAGACATTGTCATATGTTCATCGTACATGACGTCAGCAAGCATTAGTAATTTATTAGTGTGTTTCCACTTGTAATCCGCTACTGTTAATCCTAATTTTAATCTAGAACCCTGAAACTTCATCGTTTCCAATTAGCGTATCGATTTTTTGTCCATTGGTTTTTTAAAAAACAGTGTTCGCAGCATTTCTCTAAGGAATTACACAAAGGGAAAATGTATGAACGTGCGGTTCAGGTTTGAAGTTTAAATGTTGTTAAAAATTCAAATATTGGTTTACCTACAAAATTATTACACGGTAAGAATTAACTTAAATCTAATCTCATGTCTATGCTCTTTTAGCTGAAATTCAATTAATAGAACTTCAAAAATCACATCAAGAATTCATTTTTATCGTCCAGAATGCAACGGGGAATGGTCTTTTCACCAGGAAAACTGTTGCTATCGTAAGTATTGGGTCGACATTATCTTACTCTGTGTGTAGAACTAGATCGTTTTCATTGGACTCTAAGAGGCAGAATAAAATACACAAACATCACACGCAGCACGGGATTTGATAGGAATCTGATTCTAAATCTGTCCTGTTCACCCGGGCACCACTAGTACAGAGACAATAATTTCTTCCAGCAAGAGAAACTATTTACAGTGAATTATATAATCGCACATCACGCACACTAGGCCTTAGCACGAGACTTCAATGCGGAATGTCAATGCCCTATGTTATAGCACTTTTGATACCACTGATGATATACCACTGATGCATCTAAATGTGTTTGGAAAGGGTTGATTTTTGTTTAATTGCAGTTATTTTATTACCTTTTGACTTTAGGTTTTGATTTCTCTGGTCGTGATTGCTAGCATTAGTACTGGGATCGCAGTTGCAGTGAGGAAATCAGGTAGGTTTTACCCCGGGGTGGGGGCACGCAGACATACGGTGGGGGTGGGGCTGGTAAGTCCAAGAAATTTACAGGCCGCCCAAAAATATCAGCAAAAAGCAGCATTGAAACTTCCAGAAAGTATGGTCACATGACTTGCAATGGGTAGAAAACCTTAGCTGATGAACATTTTATTCAGGTATGGAAATCTCACAAAACCCCCAAAATATCAGTGTTTTTTAATTTGATACCTAGAAATACTAGAATTGTATTGATTGTTTTTGCAGGACCCAATGTATGGGTATGCATTTAGTCCAAAGTATCGGACTGAGCCTCCCGTGTGCCCGTGCGTCAAGTGCCCCCCTGGGGGTTGTACCCTGAGTGTCATGGATGAGAAAGGCTAGAATGAGTAAATCAAAATTGCATGTATACCAGAAGTTATTGTCGCAACTCTAATATCAATTTGTATCATAGCTTCGGCTACAAGCGACTCGAATTTAAGATTGAAGTGAACTAAAGAGGATATTATCTTCAGTATGTGTGCGCAATTTTGAAGCTGTCTAATTAAACCGCGTTTTGAAATGAAACTATACTATTCTAGAGATTTAGAAGCCTCAATCCTTTGGACAAGCCGTGATAAAATGTTGTATATTTCATTACAGGGACTGCTAAACTTGGTACAGGTAAAGGCTGCAGCAGGTAAAGGCAGTTGGAAGGTTGAACAGTTGATGATGATGTAGTTCTAGCAAGGAAATTACAATCTCTTTCCTTTTAACTTGAGAGCACAAGCAGCAACCCACATTTGTCGTGTAGATTGAAGTGAAATAGATTTTGCTGCTCGAATCAACCAAAAACAATCAATCAATTTCATATTAAGATAAAAAAATAAGAACATGGAAAATGCTCATAATTATGTTTGACAGGTCCTTTGAAAATTACATTGGTTAATCTGTTTATCCATTTGCCAGGATAGACATTTACCCCGTACTATGTGTCAGCAAGTACCATTCATTTATAGTGTCATAGTTCTGGACAATCAACCGTGGTATTTCGGTTTTGGATGGTAGCTTTGCTAGTTATGGGTCTTCAAAAGAGTTTGATATTAGGAGGTAAAAATGTTCATGTCTGCATTCTAATTGTTTGATTTTCGTTAGTTTCAGCCGGCCTGCACTGATTCTGCTCTACTTGGACGGCTTTCGTGCAGATTACCTGGACAGAGGTTTTTCACCAACGATAAACAAACTAGGTATGATTCAATCCTTCCCTTGAAAGTATGAATCCTCCATAGAGGCTTTGCGTTCTGATGCTGATCATGTGGTTATCAGCTCAGCTAAAACTCTCACTTTTATGCCTAACAAGTGACAGCTACCTTGTTACTCTTATTCCTCAATCACTCGCTCATTCATTCACTCACTCAGTTACTCATTCACTCACTCATTCGCTCAATCACTCACTCAACTCAATTCTATTCCCTCTGGTCCTCAATTTTGTACGACGTTATGTATTTTAGCTGACTATGATATTGCTCTTCAACATGGGCCACCTTCTGTCTCAAGTGCTACCCTCTGTGCGTTGGCTTCCAGGGAGTCAGCCTGTTCTTGGCCAACTTTGATTGGTGACAACAGTACGCAGCAAGTCACATCATCTTAGCCATCACCTTGTCGTCTCTAGCTGATACTCAGGGCTGCGACCTCCCTTGTGCCTTTGTCGTTGTCCATCCTTCACATCCCTCACAGCGTATGGATTTGACTCTTACTCACCTTCGCCTTTGGAATTCCATAACCTTGTCATATTGTTCAGAGCAGAGTTGCCTGATGGCTGAAACGGTTTGCGGCCTATTTTCTGCCAAATTTGCTTAAAGAAACTATTCAAACAGCAAAATTTCTGCCAAATTGTGCTCTTTTTATCGGTTTGATTAAATGCAACTATAGTTTTTTAACGAAAATTTTGACTAGTTGCTTCAATTTGCAATTGCAAAGCAACCTCTCCAATTCAAAGTACTTTCCTGCGCATCGAGTGGAGTGTCAAATGACGAGCTAACGCTTTATTAAATGTTTGAAGAATATTTCGTTTAGTTGAAAGAAAATACTAAGATATCATTTTTCCATTTTTACTAGCTGTTTTTTCCTTTTAAACTTGTTTTCTACTTACGGCAAAATTTCAATCATTTTTGGCTGTCAAAACGACCAAGAAGATGCCGAGAAGATGCCTTTGTGGGTTGCATTCATTTCCTCGGTGCTAGCAGGCGTAGGCCAAAGTTTTCCATAACGTCCTTAAAATAGTAACAATAGAATGTGGATCTTTGCTTTGTTTTCCAACCTCTAAACGGCCCTTTTACATCAAGGATTAAGGAAAGGTCTCTTGCATTTCTCAGGACGAAAAGAAGATCCAGAAGCCATGCATCGTTCCATCCGATACACCCTTTTTTATAAGGAACCTACCACAAGGCCTAGTTCCAAAAGTTCCTTATTCGTAGACCTCAAGTCATCAGATTTTAGTACCAAAAGTTCCTTAAAAGTTCCTTAATTTTCACTGCACACCAATAAGCCTTAACACTTAATAGAGAGAAGGGCAAGATAGACTATGCGGAAACTACTCGATAAAGCACTTGGCACACGAATAGCAAACAATCTATGCGAGTATGTGCTGCAAATGAATGGAACGGGCTTTTTAGCTCTTGATGCTTGCAGTTATAAAAAATTTTCTAAACGAAAAGTTCCTTAGGGATTTCGTTTTTAGTAGCATAAGTTCTTTATATATTTCGGCCTTCTACATGTAGGTTCCTTATAAAGTGGTTCCTTACGAAAAAAGCGTGTACTTGGAAAGCTTCAGTGCTGCTTAAACCTTGTTTTAGACTTTTTGACTTCTCTGTTGAAAGTGCGATGGACATTTCTTTGTAACTCACATTCCTTTATATGTAACTCATGTAATCTTATTTGGACATTTACAGAGAAAAAATAACTCTTTTTGCTTTTCAGCAACAAATGGTGTTCGCGCGAAAGGAATGCGAAGCCAGTTTCCTACTAAGTCATCCCCAAATCTTTACAGTATAGCCACTGTAAGTTGTATCTGCTTCTGTTGTGTTCTAAGGCATTATCTCAGCTATGAGTCCTAGTCTTTAGAAAAGTCAATAAATTATATGATCTTTCAACCAATCAGAAGATGATACTTGCCCTTCACCTTTGAAAGCAATTTCAATATACAGATTATATAAAAGGTTTGGAATATCTGGACCGAGTTTTGTCCATTCGAATACCAAAGTAGAATCTTTATTCAATAATTGCCCTTTTCAAACGATAATCGCTATAAAGTTATTGATTAACAAAAGTACTTCTATATTGACCTATAAGGCCAGGCTACTTGCCCCCGTTCAAAATGGCAACCTGCTTTGGACCTGCCTCGTTTCAACTTGCACCAACCACTGAGTTAGGCCCTCGGCATTGGCGAGAACCAATTCAAATGACGCTTCTATTTATGTGAAGTGTATAGCCTAGAGATAGTGAAGTGAATATATACTACGCCCTGGCACGATCAGCATATCATTGCGCAATATGCCATGAGACATTTAGAATTCAACCATTTTTATAGCAAATCGTAAAAGTCCCAGGATAAATACTTTATGCGCGAAACTTGAGCCTTTCGAGAATGAGGGAGAATGCTGACCACACCCAAAGCTCTATGCTCACCAATTCGCAAATTGAAGCTTTGGTAGGGCTGTGATTTTGTAATATTCGTGCGTCTTTTTTGTCAGCCAAATCTACCAAGGATTGGCCTCTAGGTTACGTGTTCATACAAACAGGTACCTTGATTCGAAGGTTATGTAAGCTTCCTTCGGTTCCAATTACACAACATGTTGGCTACATTGTATTGAAACCCGTGCAAAGCTGAGGGGGAATCTTCTCAGATTGGACATGATAATTGTTTTTCTTTGACCTTTGCACCATCGTCTTCTTCCACCGTTTAGTTTGGAAGTTTATAATGCTGTGTTTTTTCTATGTTTCTAAAGCTGGGCACTATATTAAAAAATTCACGTGGCTCAAAAAATGTCTATGTATGGCTCTGTTTGAATTTTACTTTGCTAGCGTAGATTTCGTTTCCATGCTGCTCTGACATAAAGATGTAATGAATTTTTTGCCAGTGACGTAGAAAGCATCTAAAAAGTGGGGAACAGGGCAAAAAAGGGGCACATGAACAATCTTAATTCCTTTATTGCGAAGGGGCACTTTTGGCTATAGCCGGGGAACTTTTGTATGGTTTACCAAAAGGTGGGGGCATGGCTCATTTGCCCCCTCCAGGTTCATACGTCACGGGTCTTTGACGGAACCCGTGAAAACACTTGGACATCGACAGGTTAATCGTGCGTGACCTAATCCGCGGGATGCAACGGGGATTGCCTTTGGTCTGGTTCGTGTCGTGGTGTCATGTGCAGATGTGCTTATGCAAGTCTTAGGCAGTATAAATCAAACATCAAGCTTGAGCTGAGATCTAAAGTTGCTTTTGAAGCCGTCGAGAGCAGTCACACAATCGTCAAAAAGGCAGCCTTGGAATCATGTGGGCGAAAAGGGTCCTAATCGGTGTGAATTTTCTGTCGTTGATTGGCCTGCTTGTTATCAGCTATTTTTCGACCAAGCCTTCTCCGCTCTTTCCAAAGACTCAAGTCAACGTGTCAAGAGAGTACCCGACCGAAATAACACCAAGTGATGCTACATTCGCCATTTGGGGAGTCATCTACACGCTGCAAATCCTTTGGACAATCTACTCGCTCACCCTCAATGTCAGACAGAGCTTCGGCGACATTCTACCAGCCAAGTTCTTTAGCTACTACATCCTGTCCAGTGCCTGCAACATTCTCTGGCTGTTTGCTTGGGCCAGGGAGGAATTCGGAATGTCCCTGTCTCTGATTTTCGGCATTGCCTTAACATTGGTTTTGAGCTTGGTCAACGCAGCGAATGGCCTTTTCCAATATTTGAAGAATACTGAACGGAAAGGCGGCCAGCCGAACCTGCTTGATGTTTGGTGCACTCGTATTCTTGTCCTAAATGGCGTTCTTTTCTATGCCACTTGGGTCTCAATTGCGACCTGCATCAACCTGACAATCTACTTACAATACAACCTTGGTATGGATGGCAGTAAAGCCGCCACAGCATCCCTTGCTATAATCCTCTCGTTTGCAATCCTGTGGTTTATACTGGAAAACTTTGTTTACCAAGAATACACAAGATACGTCCTTGCGGAGTACATCGTCCTCATCGTTGCTCTGAGTGGCGTTTTGAAGGCGCACTGGTCCGGTGGCCAAGGCAACCAGGCCTTTGACCTGGCTCTGCTCATCGTCGCAGCGGTGCTTCTCATTGCTCGCATTGCACTGATCGTAGTCCAAGAGTTGAATCAAAGAAAGAAGAAAGTGGCTACCGTCCCTTGATGCCACTGTTTGACTTCAGTTGAGTAAACGACAGTCACTTTATGCATAGCACTGTCGCTCGCTTTGTGTATCTAATTATTTTGAGCTATAGTTTATAGCTATAGTCTCACTGTTTTTGGAAGTGATGATTTACTTTATCTATTTAAACTAGCACTGTCCATTTCTAATATAATCTTTCCTAAATGAAAGCCGGGTATTCAGTCAATTAAAGTTGTAAATATTTGTACAATTGTGTAATTGCTTCAAATTAAAGTTCAACAGTCTACCTCGCGTCAAAGAGGCACTTTTCTTATCGTGTTCCTCTGTCTGTTTTTGTCACATGTGTATTACACATGCGAAATTGTGTACAAAAGGTCCTTCCTTTTCTAAGCCTAGAGAGCAGTTTCAATACTAATATTCAGCACTTTTTATATTGTCGGCCGTGTTTGATTTTCCTTTGAACTTTAACTGCCAGGTAGATAATTCTAACAAACATCCTTGTTGACAAACAAATTAATTAGACCAGGTAAACTGCAAGGAATCTTAGAATAGCTTTAAAACACTTCAGACATCCATGCCTAGTAATTATCTTATCGATCGAAAGATGTTGGTACACACCATTGTAGAAACACAATGCCAAAAAACACAGTTTTTATCAAAATTGAGTTGATATATGCCAGACGACTAAGCATAGATTGTGTGTCACTTGAGCTTCGCTGTCGTGTATCTTTGCGGAAAGGTGATCATTTGACATGCAGTTGTTCAATGTTTGCTAGGGACTGTATCCTGAATCGCATGGCATCGTCGCCAATTCTTTCCTGAGTGCAGAGAAGAATGAGTCATTTGCCTACTGGGTACCAACCTCAAAAGATGGAAAATGGTGGCTTGGTGAACCGGTAAATGACTTACTTGATACGCTGCAACTCATCAAAGGCGGGCTGAATCTCATTTCGTATACTACGTCAGTTGCTCTTTCAACTGAATATATTTTTGCATGGACGAATCTCTTTGCAAGAAGTCAATTCATCATAGACTACATTGTTATTGCACTGCAAAAGCAAAACAACAGGTAGCGTGATAATAAAACCCTAAGAAATTCCCGTTCTTTTGATCTTTCTGTAGAAAATTCTTGTGTAAATACTATTACTTTTACAAAGACTATTTTTGGACATGATATGTTAGGGCTGTGCGCTTGTTCTAGCTACCACCAGCTATATGGCAAAACTACATTCTGTCTTAATTGCATTGCTTTCATCTTTTTTAACAAGTAAGTCTGGGTCTTCCGCAAAGCTAACGCTAAGCTAACCTTTTAAGATCTTTGCCTGAATTGCAGCATTTTCTGTTTACTTAGATATGGGTAACTGCAAGAAAGCAGGGAGTAAGAAGTGCAGTTTACTACTTCTGGCCGGAAAACATTGAGAAAGGTACTCTGTTCGAATACTTGGGAAGTCGCTTTTAAACCACCTCAAGGCGTGGAAACACCCACTAAGTGGGCTTCCCATGTAATCACATTGCATCTGCTAGCTGGTCTTCGATTTAAAAAGATAGGGTGCACCCAGAAAGCCTCACAGCTGCTCAAAAAGACTAATGTACTACCTGACATAATCCCCCCTCACTAATTTCGTTCCGATGTCTTGGGCAGTGCCATGCTGGCCCACCATGTTCAATCACCATAATGGTACCTCGTTTTGTTAACTTTTATTACCGTTACTATTTTTACCTGCAGACAAACGTCCTGACTATTGGGTTCCATACGATGATGGGTATGTTGGGAAGAGTTCTTATTTTGTGTGTTTACCCAATCTCTGATCAAGGTATCTCTGAATTTTCCCCAATATCAGAACATAAAAATGTCTTGCTTGAAATTTAGGTAAACCATTAGAGACCCATCATATTTTGAGCAAGTAGATGAATTTAATAAGCGGCTTTGCGTTGCTTTCTGAACATTATCCATACCAGATTGATTTGAGAGCCCCTTGTCTTTTCGTAGGAAAACAAATCTTTTAGACAGAGTAGATAAAGTATTGCAGTGGCTTGACATGGATCCTTCGACGAGGTAACATATCTCCCAGTATCAGCATTTCCACGTTTCCTACTGCCTAGGCAATGGGGCAGGAGACAATTTTTCTTCTATACCTTTAAATGTTGAAAAGTTGGGCATTAGCTCTAAGTCTGTGTTTACAATGTTTAGAAGGTTTGAAGCTAAGCATCGTTCGAAGCCAAGCTCAAAGTCCAAAGCCAAAACAGAATTCGACGGTGGAAGTAAATGAAAACTTCGAAGCTGTCACTATTGGTGATGACGTTTTATTTCTGACAAGTGTCTCCTTCTCTTGCAGACCACATTTCATCTCGCTGTATACTGAGCACCCTGACACATCGGGGCATAAGTTTGGTCCGGACAGTTTTCAGGTATCAAAAGGCCCATGATAATGATCCCTTATAAACTGAAAGAGTTGAAGGAAGGATAATCACGCTAAAACAGAAGTTGTATGCGTTGAAGAAGCAACTGATAATTTTCAGAATGTACAGAAAAACGTGTTGGCCGATCTTTTTAGCAGCCATTATTATTTCAAGATTTTGTTTAGTAAAACTGTATTACATGAACTAGTGCAATTTGCAACAACCCGTAAAAAGACGCCTTTTACCAGATAAATTGCGAGTTTACCGTAAAGGCACTAAACTAGAGTATACTTAAATTTACAACACGTCAATTGTTTTGATCGCCATTACACTTATGATTGTTATTAACATTGTTTGCGTGAAGACAACATGAGGACGCGAGTCGCAGCAAATGCATGAAACCATCAAAAAGTCAAAATCCTGCCTTGCTCAACATTAGCTGATAATTGGTGTTTATTCAATTCATTTATAATAACCGATTAATCTGTGCATTTTGCATAAGTGTTGTAGTGCATGGTGTTGTCTTCTTCATTGCCACTTGACGAAAATTGAAATCATTTATTGTCACCTCATAGAACAACGCTGATATCAAAAGAGTGGACGATATGGTGAAAAGGCTCATCAATGGGGTAGCCGAGCGGGGGCTAGAGGAGTGTACAAACATCATCATGGTTTCCGATCACGGTATAATCTTTCAATTCTATATTCTTTATTGTTGAACTTTAAATCTCCAAGTTTGAATTCACAGTACTGCTTTGGTAAAAGGCTTCTTAAAAGTCAGAATGGCCTTGACGGTGGCAATTTGTCGCATGATACCCTGGTAGATTCTTTTCTCGAACTTGTACCTGTATCTTCCCAATAACTTTGTCGCCTTTGAAATATGTTTGCTGTTAAATTTCAGGCATGTCGAACATCTCTTGCGCAAGATCAATCTATTTGGATACGGTATTTCTAGTTGGATTGTCGTTCCCTTCGCTCTGTTCGTTGGTTTCATCTGCCTTGACGTTTTGGCTAATGATTCGTAACGGCCTTGCCTGCAGATGAGCCTGTGTGGTTCCGCATTTTAGTCATGTACATATCCACCATGCCATAAAGGCCATAACGAAAACAATAGATTGTTGCGCATACGAAGCTTGTTGAACCTTTTACTTGAAGTGTGTATTCATTTTGTACCCATTCTTTGATCCTTTCAGATGATTCCTGTGCATAACATTACAGTGAATGGCACTGGGCCTTTCATGGCTGTTTACACAGAGAACAAGGGTTGCTATTTCTTTCCCGAATAGTTTCATCGTTTTTATCACTAATAGTCATTAACATGAGCTGATATAATAATCACTATTGCATTATCGATTTTTGTTGTGATTTTTGAAAAATCTGTTTTTAGCAGATTTTTGTATTTCTTTTCAGCCGACGCAAATGCATTTGTTGGCCAGATGAAGGTACCAGAGCATATTCTAAAGAATCTTTTTTAACAGATAAGTAAAAGATAAAAAGTAAAAGGACTCGTAAAAATATTGAACGATTAATTATAGGCTTTCCTATATTTTTGTCTCTGAAAAAGATTAATAATGCATGTTGAAGTTCATCTAATTTTTAGATGAATTCATCTTTCCTTTTTTATTTCAAAGTGCTTGCTATTTCTACTTTTCTGCTATTTCTACAATGTTTTATTTATGACAATGTTGAGGCTGATTATTTATGTAAAGCACAATTCAACTTCTAGTGCCAACCCCATTTTCAAGCTTTCTCCAAACACGACAAGTACATGCCGAAACGATGGCATTACGTCAACAGCAAGTGGGTGTTTGTAGCTGAATCGTTTTTTCTGAACAAATGGTCCTATTTCCGAATAATAAATTTAGCAATGTTATAAATTAATGTTACCTGTGTTCATTATAGGGTAAGTTTAGGAAAAAATTTAACGCTATCTTTTGTTGATCAGGCAAAAAACATCGAGAGAAAACTCACCAATCTTCATTCTATCGGTTTCAATTATTACTTTATCTAATACTTGATTGAATATTATAATGATAATTAGTTTAATACTTGCACATAGGCACTATAATTTATCTATGTTTTTAAGGCGTATCGGGGACATTATTGTCGTTCCAGATATTGGTTGGACAGTATATCCAAGGTATTTATTCATTCCACTATCTCTTATCCTCAAAGTGAAATGCAATTTTGTCCTGTATGGTGAAACTTTACCCTCTGAACATAAGCTTAAGTCATGGTTTTATCAAAGTCCAGATATAGTATTCGGCTTCCATTTTCTGTTGACCCGAAAGGAAGAAAGTATTTCGGCCTATTTTATGTGTGACACAAGTTATATATTTTGCGTTCATAACAATTTTTGATAGACCGATGGTTGCGTGTGCGGTACCACGGCAAACCAATGCAGCCCCAAGCTTTTACTGTTGTCATTTGCCATTTATTCTTTGAAATCAGGCCACAATGTCCAGAAACGGCTTGCTCACTAAAGGAATTTTGTTGCGATTCATTGATATCTTTCACTCTCTCACGGAAATGGTGATTGCAAGTATGTTCATTGTAGAAGTGGTTCCTGTACCAATAAATCCCTTGGCCAACATGGTTACGATAACATTGAGCCGTTAATGAAGGTGTTTACCAATTATACTCAATAAATTGTACTAATGTATGGGATAGTTTTACTAATGTAGTTATATGAAATGATATGTATGATGTTATTTCATTAGAGCAGTAAGACTAGTATGATAAATTTCAGCGTAAGGCTGTGCCATTGCATAAGGCATACTGGTGCGACAAGTGCCCTTAGCAAGAGCTCCTTCCTTCGCACCATTCACAAGTTAAACCCGACAGTGAAAGGTAGACAACTTAAGTGATAGGGATTGAATGCTAACTACTTACCTATTGTTATATTTTGCCAACATTTCAAGGAACTAGCATAAACAAAAAGAGCTAGAACGAAGAGACTCTGAAGTGTTTTTACATAAACGGTTTACAAATAGATTTACAAAAGGAGTGTTACTTGAGTGTTTGTTCAAGTTTTTAAAAAATCGCTCTACCGTTTGACTGTGACTACATGGTAAGATAAGGCGCGGTTTAATCTGGCTTAATTCTGCCTCTTTTTAGGCCCTTTTCGTGGCACATGGACCCTCTTTCAAGCGGGGGATTTTGGCTGATGAGTTTTCGAATATAGAAGTTTACAACCTGATGGCAGGTAACGTTATTTGATTTCAACAAGGGTATGACTCTGTTAATGTTGTTCATCTCATTTTGCTGTGCAGATGACCTGTGATGAAAGTTAACGTGTCGGGTGGAGATGCAGAAGGTCATTGTCAGGTGTCGCTTGTTCAGATAACTTTGCATTGGCATTTGCTCGCTTTCTGCTGGAAACCTTCCAGTCAAGCCGCTCCATCTAGTTCCCAAAGCTTTGCTATTGTTAAAATGTTTTGTAAATTCCTATAGACGGACGAATGAAATTGATTTAGCAATCAGATTTTTCTGCATCGTATCCTAATTTCCTTCCTACGCGTAAGAATGCATTTTTTAACAAGGCGTTCGATGCCTCGTTCTTTTTTTGTCGAATGCTACTGATTGTAAATCAGTCACAACTTTTTGTACGATTTCATCGTAGAGATTCTCCGGCTGAAGCCCTCAGAGAATAATGGAACATTCGGAAGCCTTTCCTATATGCTGAAAAAGCCATTTAAACTTTTGCATCGACCCCCTGCCGGTGATGGGAACAATTTCACAATGGACTGCACATTCCCAAAGAATTACACCCAAGCGAGACAGAGTTGCAGCAAGTGCACCTGCTATTATTGTCACGTCCGTTGAGTTTTATTTATTTTCAAGCATCATATCTTGCATTATTGGTAATACCAAAAGTACAGTATACAGACTACAGTAAAGATAACAGAAGATTAAAGATTACAAATAGTAGGACTACAGCAGTCGGCACCTATCCCAGCTGCAAGTGGTCTTGCTGTTACAGTTGCGCATGCCTAGTAGCTGCTCATAAACTACCTATAAACAAAAAGGTTAACAAGGACTTCGCTCTCATAGGAGGATTTGAGTTCCGCCTGATTCCCTCCATCTAACGTTTGCATATAGCCTCTTAATGAAGTTGTTGATGCAAGGATGGCTCAGTGGTTATAGGCTATGGACCTTCGTTCGTGGTTTGAGTCCGTTGCATGACCAAACTTGTAAACAAAGTTAGGAGCTCTCTGTAGTTCCAGGCATAAGGAATCGCAAGGTGTGTTCACATCGAGAGGAAGGACCAGAACACTGAACATTCTAGCTATTCAGTGTTCTAAAAACTACCTTCGAATGCTAGGTAGAAACAAATACAAAAATAGTTGATGATAATTTCTTTATAATTTTATCTTCCTGCCTCCTAGGGCGCAATATATTGGAATCAAACTGTCTATAGAAAGAATATAGACCTTTCGAAAGCGGAAAGTAAGCTTTCAACATTTATACCATAGCTAATTTGCTTGTGTAAACACAATTTCCAAATTATCCTACTTTTTATTCAGTGCTATTCGCTAAAAATGTTCCTTGCTTTCAAAAGTTCTACCCATTTTAATGAATCCCTGTAAGCGGCCTCAGTTTCTTCCGTTTCGTTTAAAATCAAAGGCATGGAAGACAAAGCGATATTGCAAACTGCCTAGAAAGTGCTTCTAGATTTATTTTTTAAAAAAGCTTTTTGCAACATCTTCGCGTTATTTTGTTTGTTGCAGTCCAGAAATCATTAGACACGCATTTGCTGTGGGGTATTCCCCAAGGTGGTGCTGGCAAGCAAGGCTGCATTCTGACCCAAAGGCATTACGTCACTGGGTATAGTGGCTATCTACATGTACCTCTGTGGGTTGCGTACAAAATGACTGCAAAGGTAAGCTCAAGAATAGAAGTCATCCTGTTTTATCATTCCCTTCAGTGCTGTTCAGCTCGCACCGTTGCATTCCTTACTCAATGCTGATATCACAGGCACAAATATCTACCTGCACAGAAAGCGTTTATGCTTTGTCATTTGAACTCTTTTAAAGAGAAGGGTGTGTGCACGAAGACACAGCCAGTCATGTGCTAGTCTCAAGGTCTCTTACTCTAAGTATGCAAAAACTGTGACCCCACTGGTCCGTGCTTTTTGACGATCCTCGAAAGGAATTGATGTTCTTCTCTGCTCGTAGCAACTATCGGTGAATGTGAAGAGGATGGATTGCTTCCGAAGAGACCTTCGTCTTTCTGATCAGCAGTCGTCAATGTGCTCCGATTATTCACGTTCTGGCTACGATCGAGGCCACCTTGCTCCGAGCGGTAATTCCTCCGTTCATTCTCTTGCTAATTCATGTCATCCTCTATGCTGCAAGGTCAGAGGTCATCCTCTATGCTACAAGGTCAGAGGTCAAAAGCCTGCTCTTACGAAAGTGGAACTAACATTCTGAAACTCACATAATACCAAATCCAAATAAACTGACGTGTTAGGATACCAGTGTGTGAAATGAGTCGCAGGTGTACACAGTTATGGTAAATTTATATATCTAAAGTTTTCTAGGGTAATTACCACTAAATAAACAAATTGATGTAAGAACCAACCAACAACTGTGAAATGAATTTTTTTTACAAAAATGGCTATCAGTTGTTGATATATCGTAGTTATTTGTTTCATGTCACGTTGCTCTACTAGGATGCAATTTGATTCTTCTTCTTTGCACCTCAGATCAATTTGCAATTCCATTAAGTTCTAAAAGCCACCTTTACAGCCCATCCACCTCCAGTCATATGTTTCGTTCTCGTGTTACAGGCGATTTCAACTTCGATCGCTTTGCAGAACAAGATACGTTTGTGCTTAGTAACATTGCCCCGCAAAGCAAATACTTCAATCGCAGACCTGGTAGGTGGCGTCATGTGACCTTTATGAGTGGTAGCAAAAAGGCATTTGTTTGTATAATTTTCATTTTTGATCCAACGATCGATGTTGGGTTGATTTATAAGACCACAAATTTGTTTCATTTTAGAAGCATTTAGAAACATTTGTAAGAAGCTTTGCTCGTAATTTTCTTTAACGGTAATTTTCTAAAATAAAAGATTCACAAATATGCAGCAACCTTCTTCATCAAAAGGTTAACAGAATAGCCTCAAGCTATATCACATTAGACAACCTATATTTTATAGGAATATAATTATGCATTCACCTTGAGAAGTCAGAGATATATATTCTTCCATAAAGCTGATCTATAAAACATTTACCGGTTGTAGAGCATATTGTTGAGTATATAGTTCAATCCGTGATGAAACTGTTCATAACACAATGAAGCCTATCCAGGTCTTTGGTATCAAGCAGAATCTGTCTTCAGGCACTGGGCTACCACATATGATTCCGTGTATGTTGTTTCTGGGTCAGTTTTCGATGCTGACAATGATGGGTTTAGAGACACAGATGAAAAGTCCAAAAGGTAATTTTGGCTTTACATAGCATCTCTACTGGTGGCAACCATATCTAGTATTTTTTTCGAGAAAAGTTTCCCTCAATCGCCCAGTGCAATGTTGAAGCCACCTGCTAAACCCCGCATTTCATAGCAACATTTTCAATATGTGTTATTTCGCTTACAAGATTTGTGTAACCTTTGCCATATTTTGCGCAGATGGACTCATGACAAAGTACAAGGAGTGGCTATACCAACACATTTCTACAAGATAATAGTCCGGTGTAATGCGACCAAGATTTCAGCGCCTTCAATCCCTGGTTGCAGTGGAACACTCGAGTCTCTCTCATTTGTTTTCCCACACAATGAGGAAAAGGGGTGCAAAGTAAGTACCAGACGACATTCTAGCCCAGCTCTAACTCGTGTCCATATCTACTAGTGCTTGCACTAGGGTTTCGCCTACTTATATGTTGCTATCTTAAAATGCAACCCTTCTCAATAAAAAAAGTGATCGATTTTCGCCTGCGGACCTGATATATAGCTACTGCAGTGATTAAGCGCACTTCTTTATGAATGTATGTTTCGTAATAATCATGTTTTCAGCTCAAAGACTGGAGGAGCCAGATGCTACTCTACACAGCTTCCATCAATGACATTGAAAAACTGACCGGCTCATCCTTCTTTCCACTCCTTCCCTTTTCTTTTGCGGTTCAGTTCAAATCTGCACTTCCGTCAGAGTTATGGCCAATCTGATTCTGATATATGACATTAATATTGATGTACGCCAAATTTAGTTAGACAGTTCTATAAACGTGTCTTAGGCATCAATGCTTTGTTTTTTTGTACGTTCACTATTCACTTTCCTTTATCCTGACAAATCTTTGATCCACTTGAGTTCTTCAAACATTAGAACAGTCAATCAAACTCTTTCAATCAGTCAGTCAATCAATCAATCAATCAGTCAATAAATCAATCAGTCAACCAATGAAATCTACAGATTCTTGTTAAGTATCAGAAAAATGTTCAACCAAAGATTGATCTGTCTATAAAGAATAGAAGTTGGCAAAGCCATACTTTCCGCGCTTTTTTGAGACTTGCTTGAAATGGTTCGCATCCAAGCACATGGCAAACAGAAAAGACTGATCCAGATAAAACTGCAGTGTACCTGGGTCGTTCCCTACTGTTTCAACAAACATGACATTTTTAGTTCCAATCTTCAGTAAACTTGGGTTGCTGTTGTCTTTGTGAGTTTTCCTATCCTCCAGTTGAAAGTAGAAGTAATTCCCTGTGATCTGCTTCACAACACTAAACACGCTGGCTTCTGAATCAATTGGCCCATTTCCCGCCTAAAGGAAAGTCATTAGAAGTGTTGGAAAGAAGAAGAAGAAGAAGAAGAAGAAAGAAGAAGCTGATAAAAATTAAAGAATCTGTTAAGGTCGACCTTATACTTACAATATTTGATTCTCCCCTATAGACCCTACCTACGTTCAAGGGCTGGGGCAAGTACTAATTCTTTTTTGTTTTCTTCGATTCAACGCCAGCAGACGTTTGTTAAATGTCTACCTTAGTTACGATTCAGTTTATTCTTTTATATATGTTCTCTATGAAGGGGGAAAGGGCGGGACAGTCTTCAAGTTACATTGATGGCGGGGGCGCTCGTAAAGTTTTGGGTATTCGTTTCACAAAATTCTTGTCCTTTGCTAGCAACAGCGGTTGGAATTGCTTTCATTCAAGGTTCCAAAAGGGGGACAAGCCAGTGTGTGGGCGTGACTAGTCAGTTTCTACACACTGCAACTACTTGATTGCTATCCCTTATCTTCGTGGTCTCAAGCATCTAATTCGCTCTGCCAAGGAGACCTTCCGTATGACTTCATTGGTAGTCATTATGCAAATTAGCTATGGCTTTTTAACACCTAACCTGTTTTGCAATAGCTTCGGTCCCAATGCAGCGTACGTAATAGGTGTTTTCAAAGTGGTGGATCCGCAAGTAGTAGAAATCGGCGTCTTGAACCTTCTCCAAATACATCCCTGAAAGTGTTAGTTGATTATGAAGATATGAGCAACACAATATTTCCTTAAAAAATGATAGCAGAGTTCGTGTTGTGGCTTTGGACCCAGAGGGAACCAGAGGGTCGCTCAATAAGCATAATTATTATATGCACAGTGAAAGAAAATACTTCAAACAGATATAATGTCCCAAAATAAGATAAAAGTTATGAATGGTGAATTTATGAAGAATAGTTTCATCAAAGAGAGTAGTGAAATTGCAAAAAATGTTGTGAAAAATGCCCATTCCATGCAATAGAGAGGTCACGCAACAATGCCATTATGAGATGGGTTTCAACTGTAATAAATGCAGTTGGACAATACTAGTCTTCGCAGCCTCAGATTCGTTATTCTCCTCAGATAAAAGGACTTTCACTGAAAATTAATTCATCAAATTAACTCTTAGATTTCCCAGTGCAAAAATATCTTGAGCTGAAAGCGCTAGCTAATTATCAAATGGGGCAAACATGGATAAAACAAGGTTATTGTATATTTGATATGGCTTTGCATTATTGATTGGATGGCTGTTGCACTAACAGGAAGGAAATAACAGCAATGTCAAGATTTTTCGGCTTTTTGATATCATTTGTCCATGCAATAGATAGAGTACTGAAAAGAAAACTTGAAAATGAGTTATTTAGGCCACTACATTAGCAGTTCTTGAAATCACGAGCACGAGAAAAGTTTCACTTTGAAACAGAGTCAATCAAGTTCAACATAAATAACGATGCCAATTTCAAGATGGTGTCTCTGGAGAAATTTCTGTCACATAAAGATATGCAGCACAGTTCACTGACTTCTAAGGCAAAGCCCTTCGATTAGAATTTGCACTAAGAGAAGAGACTTGATTTTGTGTGTAGGATGAAAGACCGACAATCTTTGTTGGTATGGGCCCTGATGTTTGCAGAAATCTTTACCTTCTTCTTAATGATAAAAAGAATGATAGGTACAGCTGGTGTTTCCCAGATTTCTCATGCATTTCACGCTTAATAATTGTCAAATTGGCAGCCACCCCAGACACAACCACCGCCCCCCCCCCAAGCCCTAGTCCTTGCAAACCCCTTTAAGCCAGGCATCTGCCACCTATTGCAACCTTAAAAGAGTGCGTTTGGCCACAAGACATCTTAAACAGCGGTAAAACACTAAGAACGCTACCTTTAGCACATTGCAGTCATTTTGTGCCTCTCGCTATATGAAGTAATTTATGATGCATTTGCAGACTTACATAGCTACGTAAGGAGTTTAGCATCTTTCTTAATCAAAAGGGCAACAAAGTTTTTTGTGACAAACATTTTTGGCACCGTTGTTTCTTCCTCAAGATCCTTGGAGGACATTTCGTTTTACGGAAGTCTGGTAAAAAGTAGAAAAAGGTCTTACTTGTAGGACTCTCAGCTGTACCGTTGCTCACGATAGCAAAGCTTGCCGCGCCGATTAAAGATTCACCAAGTGATAAATAGCCTTGCCCTTCTGAATGAACTGGGCACCATATTCTGTAAGGACCTTCAGGCATCTCTGCGCCATTCTATGTGAAGTTTCAATCAAAAGTTCTTTCTCAAAAACCATTAAATTAAAACAGTGTAAAATCTAGACAAAGAATGCCTTGAAGATATAGTGACAACAAGTGATAAGATATAGTGGTAAGATTCGATTTGTGCCCTGATATTTTTGGAAATTGCTCTAACAATGTGTCATGTCAAATCAGAAAAAAGTTGCAATGTAGCACGCAAAATTACTCTCAGAGATGACAACAGCTGCAGCAAAATTCGTGTTCATGTTCTGTCCTTGTCGCGTTAAAACAGTATTCTTTAGGGATGAAGTATAATTTTGAGATGTCTAGCAGCAAATTTCACTTACCGATCTCTTAATAACTTCAAGAACAATGGTCATATTGTCCTCTAGGCTGTCTGTCTCCGTGACTTCAACAACCTGTCCATTGCCAGTGACAAAACGGAATAACATTACTTCTTCGATCTTTTTGGGGTCCGCATAATGCTTTACGGCGTTCATGGTTAAGCCAGTAGCTTTTGCTATACTCCTAACGAGAACATCGCCAAAGCTTTGAATCATAGACAGCCTTAGAAGATGCCAGGATTTTGCTCCTACGATAACACGTCTGTGTGTGACACAATCAAAGTCATACTCAGCTATTATTCTTGGCAAGCACAAAGATACAATTTGTCCATTGAGGTCCATTTTTCAATAGGCTTTAAAACCTATAAGTAAAGAAGGAAACATTTTGATATTACATGCAATTCTAACTGTTAAAAAACTTGCTTTAGTTATTAAGCCATTTCGTTGCTATGATGATTGCAGTTTGGTTAGCAAACTGAAGCAAAAAAGTAACTTCAAGGGGAATAATAATGAAACCATTTGTGATTTTTCAAAACACAATTTTTATCTGATTTACTGTATTATCAGAGGTGTAGCACTCGTGAATAATCGAAAATCATTTTCATTACCGTGCAGAGGTTCCCCAATTACGTGTAAAATTTTTGCAAAATACTCGATGATGATGATGTTAAATTGTTCGGCTTCTCCAGCAGTGCAAAACAAAACAAGCAACTAGGCATCTGCACGTGTTGCAAACCAAAACATGCTTGGGGCCTGCATACACATGATCTCCCTCTTGGTACGCCGATTTTCTTTGTGATGAATTTTAATCCAATGTTTCCACTATTCAGCCAAGCTCACTATCAACACAGGTTTATTGGAAGCCGCTCCTTTAAGCCTCTTCATTCACGTATGTTTCGAATAAATAACCCACAAGCATGCACCAACAATGGTTGCGGAAGGTATTTACTAGTCATCGTGTTCAAACATTTGTGGACAAACACCCCAATCATACCCAACCCAACTCCTTTTTAAAACGTCAATACCAAGTTGGAAATGTGTCACACCAGGTCATTTAATAATCGGTAATTTGGTGAAATGGTAGTTTGTAATAACTGGTCTGCGCATCATCTTAAAAGGGGGCCAATTAGCAAGAGCCGCTAAAAGTGGGCGATGAATTTGAACCTATGCCTAGAATCTGCTCAATATTTTGCATGGCTTTTGAGAACTATGAGAAGAAATCCCAAATTCAAAGCTTGTGGATTCTTAACAATCTAATTGCTCTGCTGGCATCTTAAATTTGGCTAAGAAAATTCAAATATTGGCCTTGATTCATTCCAGCTGGCAGATCACAGCTTTTATCTTAAACGAGTTCAGAAATCTGAAAATGGCTTTAGATTTTCAAAACTGTGAATAGATACTACTATAGACTAACATTAATTAACTCATGCAGTTTTGGTTAGTTTACTGAGGCGAGCTATTTGGCAATATTTCCATTGAACAGCTTTTCGTGTCCCTCTCTCATGCACTGAAACTCATGAAATGAGAGTTGTAATGCATGTAAACTCTAAAATTAAAGATTCAGCAGTTAATATAAGACATTGCATTTGGTAATGAATAATACGTCTTCAGTTGCAAATTTTGATACAAAAAACCCTCACTAGGCACTGCAAATATCAATAAACTTGTCAGAGATAGAACAAGGCCTTTATAACACACTAACTAGGGGGAGGGCAATTGCCCCACCAGTTCCTGTCCCCTTTAATATTCCAGCTGAGCTTTCTTGAGGAAGGATACCATTTTGAGTAAGGCCTCTTTGATGACATCCTCATCTAGCTTAACCACCCTTATGCTCACAGATTTGAACAAAGCGACGAAATGATTTTGCATGTCATCAGCAATAAAGATCCTTCTGAAAAGATATGGTTTTTTCCCTCTCTAATCAATCCCCTGTTTTAGAATCGAGCTTCGAATTAGCCCCCTGTGCCACCTAATAGGATCTGAACCTATTATGTTATCAATTGTAGTTTTTTGAAAAATTGATATACTCAATAAATCTGCTTATATATAAAACTTATCTTAAATGACATTATATAATTTTTTCGTGTCTAATGTATGGAAAATTCCTTTTATAATGTAACTAGCGATTTGATTTATGCATACAAATTTTAAGAATCATGAGTTCTGTTTTAGTTAATATAAGATTGTTTATTTTGCTTTTCGTACAGTGTCCCATTGCCATTTGACAGCTCCTTCGTTACTAAAATAGCGTTTAAATTGATCTCGGACCCATTTGGCATCCTCACCATAATTATTTGATGGTTTTAATTAATTGAAACCATTCCATTCATTTACTGGTGTCTTGTCTCCATTCCCCAGGTCTCAAACAACTTGGGCCCTCCTGATCAATGAATGTTTCTGGGCAATAATGATTTGCTCCATCTGTTTCTTTCACATCCATTAGAAAATTGTGCAGTGCAGCAACAGCTTTTGTAATAGCAATTACTTTCTCGACCTTTAAGCAATTATTGGTCTATGAAATACTCGAAAACGGCTGGCGCATATCCCGAAAGTGCTTTCCATCTATTGCGCAAATGGCGTTTGTAAAATTCCAGCGAGTTTCAAAGTCGTAGGCAATCTTTTTACATGCTGCTGAAGTCGAGGGCACTTTGATATATCCTGCCTCTTTAAGTCTGTTCCAAATTGCATTTTATGCACAATTCTTCCCACAGTTGTAGGGCTCAATCTGTAATGTGCACCTATTGTTGTGTGTGCATCACCAGTTGTTAAAGCCTGGTTTCCTGGTTGAACTTTTCCGATCCTCCCGATCACAGCATGTGCACAGTATGTGCTCATTCAAAAAAAGACTGTCATCGATCCGTGACGCATCGCAGGCAGCCTTCCGATCGTTACGGCTATATGGAAACCAGGCTTATCTCGAAAGGCTGCCAGCGACACATTGATGACAGCACGTGCTGTGTTCGGAAGGATCGGAAAAGTAGGTCTGGTTCTACTTTTCCGGCAGTTACGGTCTTACTTCCGGTGTTCCCGACAGACAAAATTCATATGGAAACACTTTGCCTGCAATGCCTGTGATGTTCTTTTGTTATTTGCAGTCATATGACCTATGTTAGACAATGATAAGGGCTAGGAACATGGTAGGATGTTTGACGTAAACGTCACTTTGATTCGAAAGTTGCGAAAGGAATAAATATAAAGTTACCTATTATAAGTCAAGTAAGACGCCTTATGAGAAATATGGCTGAATCAAAGGAGGTCGGCTCAGAAACATTTATGAATTGCGTTAGAAATTATTTATGACATGCGTTAGAAATAGGTAATTTATGACAAATCTTCAAAGTATTTTAAAGTGCCAATTAAAAAAAATAATGCATGGAGAGAGATCAGCACTACACTGGGAATAAACATGGAAGAGGCTAAAAGAAAATACAATTCAATTAGGACCAATTTTTCGAAGTACTTAAAACGAGTTTAATCAACAGCATCAGGATCTGGACGTAGCGATTTACCGGAGATGAAAGAAGAATTCGAACATTTACGATGGCTTCTTGTGCACATAAAACATAGAAGAAGTACAACGAACTTTAAAAGAATTCATATATCAGACATGCCATCCAACAATAATGGTTTTATTTCTTCATCAAGTACTGGAACCATGGTCGATGCAGGACAAGAGATGGAAGGAGATGATGACGAGGGAATCGAATCCGAAAGTTTATGTAGCGAAGAGGCAAGGATAAAACCATTGATAACGATTCGAGTCCAAACCTAAATCTTAAAGAAGGGGTTGGAGAAAGCCAAAATGTACCAGTTGCCAAACAAGGAGAAGGTTACGAGCCTTGAAAGAGAAATATTGAAGCACTGAAAAGCCTTCAAAAGTCCTTTGAACAGCCAGAGAATGCACAAAAACAGGATGAAATGGATGATGACTATCACTTTTGTTTAAGCTTGGTTAGGCCTTTGAAAAATCTTGGGCTAGTTCAATTCAAGTCTATGGTCTAGAAAAATTCAAGTCTATGGCCAAATTCAAAATTATGAAAATCTTCAATGAGATTGAATGGGCTAGAGCGTCTGTAAACATGTCACCGCATCACCCATCAGCATTTGCAAGTCCCACTTCATTGAATGCTTTTATTGAAATGGCCTACCAAGATCACGGATGGTCAATGCAAAGTGACCAGCACAATACACCAAGAGGGCAACATCAACCAATGACACCAGTACACCAGAATCAAACAAATCAATGTCTGGGGTCTGATTTTGACGAATAGTTTCAAAGGCAAGAAGTAAGAGCACAACACTTTCGAAACATTAAATCAATTTTAAAAGCAAACTTATCAGTTATTCATAACAAAGACGCTTGATACATTTGTAGCATTAATGTTTATTCTTATTGTATTTTGTTAAACTCAAGTACTTTGGGAAGTTTAGTTCACATTGATTTGGATCATTATAAACTATACTAATTTTTCACCACAGCTTTGCACATGCTTTAGCTGCCATGTTACTGATCCAGATGGGCTATTAAAATAGTTCTTGACTTCCTCTCTTGCAGTTTTAGCACCATAAGTAAAACTGCTGCTCCCAGATCTGCAAAGAGGCTGTAATGAGGACTTTGCTGATACTTCTGATCTCCAGTTACCCTCGGTTATGTTACCTGTACTATCAGTCGAGTCAACAAAGTCAACAGGAGTATAATTTGCACTGTCTGTTTGTTTCAAATAATTGTGCAAACATACGCATGCCTTGATAATGTTTTCAACAGTATCAACATTTGCACGAATTGGCCTTCTGAAAATCCCCAACGTGCTGCAAGTATGCCAAATGTATTCTCTATTGTTCTACGTGCTCTTGAAAGCCTGTAATTATATATCTGCTTGTCTTCTGAGATATTTTTGCCTTGAAAAGGTTTCATAAGCCAGGTCTTTAATTGGAAAATTTCATCACTAACAAGGACATAGGGTAGAGTATAAGTGCCAACAGTTTTTGGCTCTGGCAAGTCAAATTCATAATTTTCAAATGCTAAACCCATTTCGGAATTGCCAAAAATGGATGCATCATTGTCTCGATCATAGCACCCTATATCTACGAGAGAGAAACAGTAGTTGGAATCGCAAACTGCCATTAAGACCAAGCTGTGAAAGCCCTTGTAATTATAGAAGCATGATCTTTGATTTTTTGGGCAGTCTATGGCAACGTGTTTTCCATCAAGGGCTCCAATGCAAGTTGGGAAATTTCAATCTTCTTCGAAACCTTTTGCTATTCTTTTCCAGTCCTCCATTTTTTCAGGTGCTCTTAAGTATTTTTCTTTCAAAGAAAACAAAACTGTGCACATGCTGTGATCGGAAGGATCGGAAAAGTTGATCTGGTTCTACTTGTGCTCATTCAAAAAAAGACTGTCAGCGACATGTCTGTCATCGATCCGTGACGCATCGCAGGCAGCCTTCCGATTGTTACGGCTATATGGAAACCAACTTATAAGTAACCTACCACACGGCCTAGTTCCAAAAGTTCCTTATTCGTAGACCTCAAGTTATCAGATTTTAGTACCTTAAAAGTTCCTTAATTTTCACTGCCCATCAATAAGCCTTAACACTTAATAGAGAGAGGGGCGAGATAGACTATGCGGAAACTACTCGATAAAGCACTTGGCACACGAATAGCAAACAATCTATGCGATAATTGGCTGCAAATGAATGGAACGGGCTTTTTAGCTCTTGATGCTTGCAGTTATAAAAAATAGCAAGCTTCGTTGCATAGCAAAATAGCAAGTTTCGTTAAATAGTAAGTTTCCAATCACTGGCGCCAAAAGGAACGCGAATCTAAATCAAGCTTTTGTTGCCAAGCTTGAAACTTGTTATATGTTAATGATACCACACTAAAGGTTTGGATTGATACGGTTTATAGCATATGTTTTCTTAAAGTTTAAAAAACTCGAAACGTCAGCTACTAGAGCAACGATATCTCAGCTACCACTTACATCCCAGCTACCACTCACACCCCAGCTACCACTCACACCCCAGCTACCACTTACACCCCAGCTACCGCTCCATCCAGCTCACTATTAGCTGATGATATATTGCTGGTTGATTGATAAAGCTGACTACACAGTATCCACTTCTTCATTTCGTCCGTAAACATGTAATGGAAAACGTACCTGCGCTGCAGAACTTTGAGAAGCGACGATAAACACTCCTGCCAAGTGGGTAGTTTGAAGGCCAGTGCGTGACTTGAATCAGTCAAGCGGTGTCGAAGATTCTTGCAGTATGCCTGTTTCAAGTTCCAACGAGTTACGTGTAACGAAATGTTCGCCCCGAAAACCCTGTCGAATCCTGGCTTTGAATGTCATTTCCGCCTGCGCGTAGTTCCGCAATCCGCTTTGTGTACTTCAATTTGTTTTGTTCTTGCAAACCAAAGGAAATTCCTGTTCTGAGAAAATCCTTGTCTGCAAGTCATCAACCCGAAATTTAAAGACTAGGAATGGTAAGATGTTTTCTTTAATGTCTGTAAGGCCGTTAACTTTGCCAATTAGAAATTATTCATTATTAATAGTTTGCTTCCAATTCACAGGTGTCTTGATATCTTCCATCTTGATACGTTCCCTCAATCGTTGTTTGGAAAGGAACTAAAACCCGGTTGAAACAGCTTCGTTTTTCTCACGTAATGTTTCCTTTTTTTGTTTATTTTCATTTGAAGCAGCAGCAGTTTTACCGAATAATACTTGCGTTTTTCCTGATGATAGAAAGTGTCTGTTTATCAAATTTGTGCCCGTTTGTTAGGCAATGTTAGGCAAAGATAAATGCGTTAGGTTGATGTAATAGAACTGCATTAACATGTTACTAAACAACTGCACGGTTTAAAGTGTAGATTCTTTTTCAATCTGCATTCTTTTTCACATCAGCAATCTTTAGCTCGAAAAAGTTTGCGATGGTAGGAAGTTCCTTGTTTGTAGTACAAAGATCAAAATAGAGACCCCTGCTGAGAGGCCGAATCGGTGCATGGGTTAAAGGGCCTCTCCAGCCAAAAGAAGTTATAAGGCTTTAAAGTTCCACCTTTCCAAGAGAAAAAAGACAAAAGCCGAATCAGTTTGGTGATATTCTGACGTCACAATCATTCTAAGTCGGAATGTGTCCATGCTGTGTCACGACTTTGTTTTGATCACCTGTGTAGGCCCACAAAGCAATGGCTTCCTGTTCCAGCTCTTCCCTAGCGTATAATTAATCGAAATTGACACTTCAGTTGTTCCCCAGAAACGATGAACAACTAAAGGCTTCAGAATTGGTGTCTGAAATGCTCAAACTAAAAGCCGGTGGAACAGAACTGGCTACAGATGGAGAGTACCATCAATTGCAGTGTTCAATTTGCGAATCGTCGTCGTTCGATTCGGTTTGAGGCGAGACTCAAGCCTGGTTTCCATATAGCCGTAACGATCGGACGGCTGCCTGCGATGCGTCACGGATCGATGACAGACATGTCGCTGAAATCTTTTTTTGAATGGGCACATGCTGTGCAGATGCTGTGATCGGGAGGATCGGAAAAGTAGATCTGGTTCAAATCAAATGGTTCAAAAGTTGAACCAGATCTATCTATCAGAAAAGAGGGGCCGGAGCCCCACTAAAATTTTTCTTTTGCCACGCCCTCTATATCCTTGGAAGCAGCAATTTTAGACAGGTCATTTGCGGGAAAAATTAGGCCTTTTTTCCTGTCAAGGTTTTCTCTTCGGATTCCTTGCCAAGAAACATTTTGGAAAAGATTAAGACTGGGGGCATGTTGAAATTTGCCGAAAAATTCAAAATGGCGGATTTTTTACACTGTTTTTGCCAAAATGCACCGATATAATCTTCTAAGACGAGCATTACTTGGCATCAAAGTGTCCTATTACGTCATAGACATGTTTGTTGCCATGAATGATCATCAAAAATTCAAGATGTTCTTTCTGCTTCACTGTTTTGACTTCCACCAACAACTTCTGCTCCATCATCACCACTCTCAGTGTCAAAATAGAATGACTAGGGAGGGTAAATACTGTTTCTGATTAACGAAGCAATATTCCTTATGAACAACTTTTTTTGTAGCTTTTATTTTCAAAGTATATCTGCCACCATAAATGTTTTTTGATCAAAGTGTACATTCAAAACAACTTGATGCATTTAGCTATATTCTCATCTCAAGTATCTGTTATTGAGGGCTAGGGAAGTTTCTTTTACTGGTTCTTGTCTGAAATTATTTATTAAGATTGAATATGATGCGGACAGTGCTTTGATACTTTATTTGTAGCTAACAGAATATTCTCCGTGACGATGCAGGTGCAATGGGCCTGGAATTTTCATGCGCAAAGAGCGCAATGGGCATGCGCAAAGTGCGCAATGGGCATGCGCAAAGTGCGCAATGGGCATGCGCAAAGTGCATAATTTTCCAAAGAAAGCTTGGCGTACTATATACTGTTTGTGCAGAGATAACCTAATTCACTTGATTGATTCAATAACAAGTAACAGGGCAAGGGCAAGCTGTCGTCTTTTCTTGATACTTGTCATCAACAACTTTATCAAAGAAATGAATATGTTATATATGTCATGTGGATATGCATATCAATATGTCTTTATCCATATGAAGAGAATTTGGAGACTGAATCTTGCCTATAAAGGCTATATGGAAAGAACTACCTAAACCATTTTTGGTGAAAAATCCAATCATCAAATACGATCAGTAGAGATTTTGTTGCACCCCGTCCTCTCCAGAGACCATGTGTAGACGCCTGTGGATGCTCAGAGTCAGTTCTTGGGTAGGTTTGGTCACTTTACTGTGACGTTAGTGAAGGGCAATCTCTTATTAGAGTCCATAATTGGGGCTTACCTAATCTTTAATATGATTCAAGAAATCGTGTCAATTGCTCGATGAGTGAATTTGGTGTAGGTTTTTGCAACTTTACAATGAGGGGGGAGTTTTTAATATTAACTTGAAGCCTGTTCTACGCTAAGTATAGCTGTCTGAGGAAAGGGCGTGTCATGCTTAACCATTTCAATGATGCATAGCCTGAAGAGTTGAAGCATCGGAAGCACTGAGAAACACTTAGTATATCAGGCTCTGAGGCTACGGCTGTTTTTCAAAAAAAAATGCTTGCCTCTCGTCTTTCTGGTGTTTTCTAAAACATTCCTTTACAAAAAGCAAGTATTTGTAAGGGCAGCCTCGTCTAAAATAGCTTCTCCTTACTTGCGAAATCTTCCAGCTTTTGAGAGTGCAATTTGCGATGTTTTAAATGCAAAGGACGTAAATCATAAAACAATTACAAAAACGAAATTGTCTAAGTTTATTTCGTTTTCAATCAGGCCTTAAGGAATCATAATTTTTTCAGGGTTATTTTGCAAGAAGAATGCTTCTGCGAGGGATGATAGTGTGCATCAGTATAAGCTCCCTTGATCTATTCGCTGGTCCTGTTGATGCATTGCAATGCGATGTCAAACAAGGTAAATGAGCAAGTGACTAGCTCACTTCTCCTTGGCAACAAAAATGGAGCAGAGATATGATAATTTGCTTATTCTGCTGTTCAGAATATTTTTTATAATGAATGCTTAGAAGAATTTGAATAAACACGCTTTCTTCGAAGACGACAGGGAAAGGAGAACGATATGACTCGAAGAAGAATCATATAGACGAATTGAAAATGCCAAATCAACTCAGTTAATTCATTACTAGGATAGTCATGAAAATTTCCCTTTCCTTATTGTGAAGTTGTTTTCTTTACATTATGGCAAGCTTCTTATATCAATGTTTTGACCCTTCTCGTAGACTCACCTGTTCTCCAAATATTCGTAAATCCTACGAATATATTGAGAGGCCGAACCATGAACGTTACCCTTTCGTGCTTGATCCAAACCCAGAATGGAAATGTTGTCACAAAGGCTGAGCTATGGATATCAAGATTAAACAGCACTAAAAGACTAAAGAGCGTGACAAAATTCAACCAATTTGATCCCAAGCCTTACAATGTGACCCTGACATTTGGAATTGACGAGTTTCGCAATGAATCCAGTCTGGGTGCACATTGCTATGGAAAAAAAATGACAAATAGTTGTGCAAGAAAAAGAGTCGTTCTTTCTTTTTCTGGTAGGATCACGAACAGCAGTGTACATGAAACCTTCCTCTTATTACCGCGATAGTTGCTTATTAAGATCCTTGGTGATCCTTGACACCCAAGAAGATGTCAATCACTACTAAAAATAATAACAGTCGATGTTTGTTTTGTCATTTTTACAATTTAAGATCTTCATCGAACATGCATAAACCTATTTTATGAATAAGGGTACCCGAAAACGAATCTTTTCTCTCATTAACCCAGTTACGGTTTGGTAGTTAAAAGTCCCCTTTGGATATAACTTCAAGCCAACAAAGGCAATGAGTGGTTCCCTCTGATGAGTTAAATAAGATGAGTTAAATTTCTAGGCGTATTCGAATGCCCACATATAACAAAAGGTATCTTTATTCATTTTTGAAATCTAGAGAAAATATTTGAATGGCCTTTGAATTTTCTTAACTAACTTCTTTTATTATAGAAATCCCCGCAAGTGAAAAGCCGAGGCAAGCAGAAAATGGTAGTTGCTTCATATACGTATTTGGTTTTTCAGTAATTTTTTGCATTTTTCTAAAATTCTACACCTTATTACAGTTGAAGCTGTTTTGTTTAGGTTTTCTGCCGCCTTCGACAGAATTTACTTCTTATATGTTGTAGGACATAGTATTCTTCACATGTCAATCTATGGTTTTGCTGACTGTTGTTGGTTCACATGCCTATCTTGTCGTCATACAGGCCATCTAACTTCCAGCATTCTAGTACCGACTATCATTGCGACAGTCTGCCTGATCTTATTTATTGCAATGGGATTGTGTTTGGGTAGGAAATGCAGAAGGCCATATCCACCTTCTCCTGTAAGTAAAAGAATAATTTGCAAATCTTTTGAGGGTGTGCAAAAGAGGTTTTTCATACTTCAGCTTAGCTACAGTTTGTAGCGTGCAAAATTAACGGCTTCGTAGCAATCGAAAGCATTTCTTCTGTTCAAATTGACAAGAAAAAATTGATCAATTAAAAAACGACTCGAAGGATCTCTTGTCTTATGATTTTATCTTCAATTGGCCCCCTCTTTTCTACTTTCCTATCATCTTCTTTATTCAGTCTTCGTTTCGTCTTCTCTCAAACTTGTTCAGCTCTCAGCTCCTTTCTTGTCTTATTCCTTTGGGTCTATTAACAGTTCTATAAACTATTAACAGTTCACTAACTTCTCATGACCTTTCTATTTCATACCTCGTTGTTGCTATACATTTTACAAATTATTCAGTTTTGTTTTTTCCTAATTAAGTCATAACATTAATTCCAGTGTTTTTTACTCGTTTTTTTATGAATTTCGTAGACAGCGCTCGATCCTTTGACAGAAAATCAACCTCCCCTTTGTGGACCTCCAGATTCGGATGGTAAGACTGCTCAGAGAGGCTTACTTTTAAAATCCGATGATTAACTTTGCATAATGAATGTTGAATAGTTCTGTTGTTTCTAGATGTTAATTTTGATGACCTCATTCTCATTTTAGTAACAACAGTTCCTGTCTATGCTTTGGATCAATTAGACGATGAAGGTTGATTATATTTGCTTACACATTCGCCAACTTGGATCACAAATTCATCTAGGCTCATGATGGTCCATCTAAACTGTTGATAGTTCAAAGGAAAACATTAATAAAACAAACAGCTGCAATTTCATTTCGTCCGCCGAGATGGTAGCTCCTAGTGCACATACGAGTTTCCAACGGGCGGACATCTAGGGCAGCTCATTTTCTTATATTTGCACGCTGGTATTATTTCCAGGCATTTAAGTAATTCGCAGCTTGGTCACCTTGAAGAGTCAATTTTCCCCCAGTTTCAGACAATAGTTTTGCCGATTTCAGTCTGTTTAAATAATGAACATCAAGCTTATACATACTATTGTTTCCATGTTTTCGCATATCCAAGGGTCATAATTCTATGGTGCCCCCTTGCTGCAGTTGGTAACAAGCTATCGTGGTGCTTGTTAAATAAGAGTCTTACCTGAATCATTATACGATTCTGGCTCAAATAAGCGAATTTATTTCTATTCGTTTTCACAGTCATCGCAATAAATGAGGGATTGTCCGTTCAATTGCCAAATAATCCTAAATTTTTGGGCACGGGGAAATTTGGCTCCGTCCTTTTGGGTCATCTGATTCGCAAAGAAGGATCAACAACAACAACAACTGACGTGGCTGTGAAGATGCTTAATGGTAATTGCAATAGAAGTCTTCTAAATTGACGAAAATGTGATTTCACCCTCTGTCAGATCATAATTAGCATTGACGTCTAACCAACCATTGTGATCCTACTGACTTCATTGCAACTTATCCATCATAACATTGCTGTTGTGTTATACGGAAACCGGATTTCAGGAGTGGCATGCCAAGTTTAGCGACATGTGTTAACTCCTCGAAGCCACGTATGATACGACCGTGTTATGATAGAATAGATAAAGCAAAGCATGGGTACATGTCTCTGGACCTAAAGATTTCACCAAATTTCAAGAGAGCCTTCAAGCTTTGCCTTTTCTTTTGTTATGATATTAATATTTCTCAACATATTGGTCCTACCCCAGTTTCCCTTTGCTAACGAGGTTAAAAATCTGATGAATTTTTTGTTTCTTTCCTGTCTTGTCACCAAGACACACCAGTCTTCGTTTTAAATCGATTACCAAATGTTACATGGGGTATTTGTAGCTCTAGTGAGGGGACATATTCGAGGGGGTAGGGCTTTTTCGAGAGGGAGGGGTGATTCGAAAATTTACGGTATGCAATTTTATGCAGAATTCAGTATGAGATTTTGCAAGCAGTTCTTCAAATCATTGGTAGTGCCAGAATGGGCCAACTACGATTAGATTGTGAAGCTAAAAGATCCTTTTCAAGCCATGCAACAAAGCTAGGCTACAATAGCTGAATTCATCTCTCAGGAAGTTTCTTTGTTCTTTAGTAAATTTTTCATTATTTTTTGAACATTTCCTAAACAAAATTACGTTCACATAAAGAATTTTTCAAAAACCAATCCTTAAGTAGGGGATATCTTTCATCTGGAGTCTTGGTTTCTTTCGTCATCAATTAAATGTGTTGTAAATGATATAACACAATTGAATACAAATGTGCTGTGTTATATCATTTACCTTTGCGCTTACAGAGTTTCAGAATGCCAGGCATAGGAGGGATTTTGAGGAAGAGATACAAACACTTTCTATGTTGGAGCACCCAAACATCGTGAGGATGATTGGCTTTCATGTGACTGTCAATGAATGTAAGGAACCCAATTATTGTCATCATTTAGCTTGGCCCTGCAATTTCAGCCCTGTGTTGAAGATAGCTAGAAAACTGTGTTAGCAGCGATGAAACCCATCTAGTGGGTAGGGGTGAGGAGTAGCTTGACTTTACAAAATGATCTGTTATTTTTCCAAGAGGCAAACTGTTCTGAAAGCTTCTTGATTAAAAGAATGTAGACCTTTTAGAATTCATTAGAATTCATTGCCTGTTTTGGTTTCTCATCACCGATGAAATCGATAACAAGACCATTGCTTTGTGGCTTTGCTTCTAGTTTACATTATCATGGAGTATTTGGGAAAGGGCTCCTTGCTTTCTCTGTTACAAGCAAAAGGCAGCTCCTTAAGCAACACATACTTGGTCAGAGTGGCTCTCGACATTTCTCGCGGAATGGAATATTTAGTCGAAAGACAAGTACGTTTTTCGACCCCAAGTGACTATTTTATAAAATTTTCCTTATCATTATAGATTAGTTTTTGTTTATAAGCCATATTCTTTAATCTTAAGTACCTTATTATGACAAATTTCGACAGACCCACAGACCTGTCTATGCAAGAGTCCATTATGACACTTTGTTTTTAGGGAAATAGCTGATCTGATTCAAATGTTTCATCCTAGAAATTATTTGATTGACCGACAGCTTAGTATTAGAGAGCTTTCTTCATCAGATATCTACCATCAATACGCATGCTATGCCTTTCTAGATTATTCACCGTGATTTGGCAGCAAGAAATGTGTTGATTGCGGACAATGACACTGCGAAGATTGCTGATTTCGGGTTGGCACGTTGTGTGGAGGAGACTGGGGAGTACATAGCTAGCAAGGTAGATTTCAAAAGCATGTCTACATCAAGCCAAGATTCCTATCATACGGAAACCTTATCAAAACATACTGAAAGAGCTTAATACCTCCATGTCTCTACGTAAAGATATTGTCATGCCTACATTCATACCTACAAACACCGAATCATATTGGCATGTCATGTAATTACCATTGTTTCTGTGTGTTTTTGTTTTTAGGGATATATACCAGTGAAGTGGGTAGCACTAGAAGCATTGGAGGGCGATAAATTTACCATGCAAAGTGATGTGTAAGCTAAACCATTATTTACAGCTTTATCAGTGCAACTAGCTCGCCTGAAAAGTGGGAGTAAACTGTCGCGTTATTGTCAGCAATAGTCGCTAATCAATGCGTTCTGGCTTTGTTATCTGCTTTACGTAATCGATTTGTGTTTGTCTACTAAGTACGCATTCTGCACTGTTTCAAATGTAACCACTTCATCAGTACTTCAATAGCTGTATTATTTAAGCAACTGCCTTATTCAAAACTCAACATGTACAGAAATGCATACTTGGGTACACGCCTGCCTATTGAAGTCTCTTTTACTTTCACTTCAGATGGTCATACGGAATAGTCCTTTGGGAAATCTTTTCACTAGGTAAGTTATTTAAGAAAATGGCCGAACTGTACTCTTTCTCTATAAAAGCGCTCTACCTCTTGTGTACGAGGCTATTTATTCCTGGTAATGAGCCAATGCTCAAAACATCTTATAGATACATATTGCAGGTTATAAACTGGCCATGAAAACTGAGTTATAGTTTCATATGTAGTGTCGCAAAGTAATATCAACATTGTCACAAATATAATCATGTGGACTTAATATACCTGAAATAGGTGGTGCGAGCTTTCTTTGGTAAAGATAATGCAAATAAATAATTGTTTTCTCTTGATGAAGGTCCAATAATAGCCAGTAGGTGAGCTGAAGGTTTCATTTCAGTGTGGCTCGCGAGAAGGGGGCAAAGCAAATTGTTTCAGCTACCGAATTGTTCCCTCGCCGAATACTGTCTTATGCCTCACCAAAACACAATGCTGAAACTCAGAAAACAGCATGCAAGCCACTTGAAGGAACGCGATTCCAATTTTTAGTTTCGTAGACCTGCTCGACTAGAACGCTTTCCCAGCTATTTTGGAGTTCATCTCATTCTAGCTTAGCAAAAGAGGACATATTGCTCAAACACATTTCAATGAGGCATTCTGCCTTCCACTGATACTACATTCGCACAGTTCTGCCTTGGTTTTTATAGGAATAAGCATCCTCCTATGACTGTTGAATTTTCAAAATCGGCTTAAAGCTTTTCCACACTTTTTTACGTAGTCTGATCTTCACCACTTTGATTTAACAGGAGCTGATCCATACAATGAGATTTTGTCTTCAAGAGGTGCAAATATGTTTGATTTACGAGACTTTTTAAAGGTCGGGAAGAGACTTAATCCACCTGAGAATTGTCCAAACGGAATGTGAGTCTACATTTAACTTGAAGTTTGTTTGTTTTGCTATAGCTCAGTCATCAGAGTGCCTGAAAGCAAATGATTCAAACAATGTGACGAATCTGCTTTCTATTTCCTGTCTCCTGTCACAACCTCGCAAGACCCTACACGGACGATAAAAAAATTTCGATCTGAAAAACTATTCATTACGCCGCTATATTGTTAACAATCGTTTTCTTCTGATGGAGCTTCTTGTAACGATAAAGATGTTTGCTAGCTTTGTGTAATAAGCACAAGGTTTTAATATCTAGATCGATTATCCATCAAAAGTGCCAATTTCTGTCAGTATTTTAGTCAACTGTTCATGGGAGACATTGGAGACACGCTATTCAATCTAGGAATATCGTTTCTACATTAAATTCTCTTGCAATTTCTAGTGCTTCAGTATCATTTACTTTTATTTCAGTTACTCCGTATCAAACCTCTTCAATAGTTTCCTTTCCTGTCTATTCAAGGTTCTGTTATCTGCTTTTTTTAAATTTCCATATTGCCCTGTTTGTTCATTGTGTCTGCAATCGAATTTCGTAGATACGAGGTCATGCGCAAATGCTGGAAACCTTTCATCGACCAACGACCTTCATTCATGGAAATCACCAAATTGATGCAAGGATTTTATGACGAACTCAATGAACCTTGAGAGAAGCACACCCACTGAAATTTTTGGCATTGTTTATTTTGATTTCATGTTCCTTGAAAAAAGTTGCAGCCGCACTTCCCTTGCCCCATGGAACGTCAATTCAGGATGAACACAAACAGAATGTTTTTCGTAGAACGGGACCCCTTTCTCTTACCAAAAATTCAGAACACTGTATAAGGGATGTGATACACTTTTCAACCACAAATTGTGCTATTTTATTACATTAAGTCGTGATAATGATGTTTTAACAAAATTTCAGAGAAATGAAAATTTGTAAATTTTCGATCAAAGAGGCACGAACTCAATGTTTGTTCGTATTATCCTCAAACCCAGATATTTTAGCTTAAAGTATTCTGAATTGCTTAGCTGAAAATCTCTAAAGTAATACGTATACAATATTGATTTCGATAGAGATAAAGAAAGAGTTGTTGGTCTTTGATGTAAAATTGCGATAAATGGTGTGATAAGTAATTGAATAAGTAATACGCGAACTAATCACACGTCACAATTTAATGTCAGGTTAAATATTGAAGGCTGGTCTCAAGCAAATGTGACAAGAAATGATCTGACTCGACCTGATCTGACTCGACCTGATCTGACTCGACCTGATCTTACTCAACCTGGTATGACTCGATCTGATCTGACTCTATCGGATGTGACTTGACCTGATCTTACGCGACCTGATGTGACTCGATCTGATCTGTTTCTATCGGATGTGACTCAACCTGATCCGACTCTATCTGATGTGACTCGACCTAATATGACTCGACCTGATGTGACTCGATCTGATGTGACTCGATCTGATGTGACTTGACCTGATCTTACGCGACATGATGTGACTCGATCTGATCTGACTCTATCGGATGTGACTCAACCTGATCCGACTCTATCTGATGTGACTCGACCTAATGTGACTCGACCTGATGTGACTCGATCTGATGTGACTCGATCTGAATGTGACTTGACCTGATCTTACGCGACCTTGATGTGACTCGAAATGATCTGACTCTATCGGATGTGACTCAACCTGATCCGACTCGATCTGATGTGACTCTATCTGATGTGACTTGACCTGATCTTACTCAGCCTGATGTGACTCGATCTGATATGACTCGACTTGGTCTGACTCTATCTGATGTGACTCGATCTGACTTGACCTGATCTTACGCGAATGATGTGACTCGACCTGATGTGACTCGATCTGATATGACTCGACTTGGTCTGACTCTATCTGATGTGACTCGATCTGAGTGACTTGACCTGATCTTACGCGACATGATGTGACTCGATCTGATCTGACTCTATCGGATGTGACTCAACCTGATCCGACTCTATCTGATCCGACTCGACCTAATGTGACTCGACCTGATGTGACTCGATCTGATGTGACTCGATCTGATGTGACTTGACCTGATCTTACGCGACCTGATGTGACTCGAAATGATCTGACTCTATCGGATGTGACTCAACCTGATCCGACTCGATCTGATGTGACTCTATCTGATGTGACTTGACCTGATCTTACTCAGCCTGATGTGACTCGATCTGATATGACTCGACTTGGTCTGACTCTATCTGATGTGACTCGATCTGACTTGACCTGATCTTACGCGACATGATGTGACTCAACCTGATGTGACTCGATCTGATATGACTCGACTTGGTCTGACTCTATCTGATGTGACTCGATCTGATGTGACTTGACCTGATCTTACGCGACATGATGTGACTCGATCTGATCTGACTCTATCGGATGTGACTCAACCTGATCCGACTCTATCTGATGTGACTCGACCTAATGTGACTCGACCTGATGTGACTCGATCTGATGTGACTCGATCTGATGTGACTTGACCTGATCTTACGCGACCTGATGTGACTCGAAATGATCTGACTCTATCGGATGTGACTCAACCTGATCCGACTCGATCTGATGTGACTCTATCTGATGTGACTTGACCTGATCTTACTCAGCCTGATGTGACTCGATCTGATATGACTCGACTTGGTCTGACTCTATCTGATGTGACTCGATCTGACTTGACCTGATCTTACTCAACCTGATGTGACTCGATCTGATCTGACTCTATCGGATGTGACTCAACCTGATCCGACTCTATCTGATGTGACTCGACCTAATGTGACTCGACCTGATGTGACTCGATCTGATGTGACTCGATCTGATGTGACTTGACCTGATCTTACGCGACCTGATGTGACTCGAAATGATCTGACTCTATCGGATGTGACTCAACCTGATCCGACTCGATCTGATGTGACTCTATCTGATGTGACTTGACCTGATCTTACTCAGCCTGATGTGACTCGATCTGATATGACTCAACCTGATCCGACTCTATCTGATGTGACTCGACCTAATGTGACTCGACCTGATGTGACTCGATCTGATGTGACTCGATCTGATGTGACTTGACCTGATCTTACGCGACCTGATGTGACTCGAAATGATCTGACTCTATCGGATGTGACTCAACCTGATCCGACTCGATCTGATGTGACTCTATCTGATGTGACTTGACCTGATCTTACTCAGCCTGATGTGACTCGATCTGATATGACTCGACTTGGTCTGACTCTATCTGATGTGACTCGATCTGACTTGACCTGATCTTACGCGACATGATGTGACTCAACCTGATGTGACTCGATCTGATATGACTCGACTTGGTCTGACTCTATCTGATGTGACTCGATCTGATGTGACTTGACCTGATCTTACGCGACATGATGTGACTCGATCTGATCTGACTCTATCGGATGTGACTCAACCTGATCCGACTCTATCTGATGTGACTCGACCTAATGTGACTCGACCTGATGTGACTCGATCTGATGTGACTCGATCTGATGTGACTTGACCTGATCTTACGCGACCTGATGTGACTCGAAATGATCTGACTCTATTGGATGTGACTCAACCTGATCCGACTCGATCTGATGTGACTCTATCTGATGTGACTTGACCTGATCTTACTCAGCCTGATGTGACTCGATCTGATATGACTCGACTTGGTCTGACTCTATCTGATGTGACTCGATCTGACTTGACCTGATCTTACTCAACCTGATGTGACTCGATCTGATATGACTCGACTTGGTCTGACTCTATCTGATGTGACTCGATCTGATCTGACTTGACCTGATCTTACGCGACATGATGTGACTCGATCTGATCTGACTCTATCGGATGTGACTCAACCTGATCCGACTCTATCTGATGTGACTCGACCTAATGTGACTCGACCTGATGTGACTCGAAATGATCTGACTCTATCGGATGTGACTCAACCTGATCCGACTCGATCTGATGTGACTCTATCTGATGTGACTTGACCTGATCTTACTCAGCCTGATGTGACTCGATCTGATATGACTCGACTTGGTCTGACTCTATCTGATGTGACTCGATCTGACTTGACCTGATCTTACTCAACCTGATGTGACTCGATCTGATATGACTCGACTTGGTCTGACTCTATCTGATGTGACTCGATCTGATCTGACTTGACCTGATCTTTCTCGACTTGAAGTGACTCAACCTGATTTGACTTGATCGGATTTGACTCGATCTGATGCGACTTCACCGGATGTGACTCCATCTGATGTGAATCGGGCCCCTTTGCGTATTATTAGACTTTTATCTTCTTTAATTTGTCGAAAGTTTGCAGAAACAACCTGATTTATGTCAAGTACTATTGGTTATCAAATAATCGCTTTTATTATTATTTTTGCCTTTATTGCTAGATTCACTTAAATTAGGCATTAATCTGAGCTCCCTTTTCATTAATCTTCAAGTCTGACAAGATCTTCATTATTTTCCAGATTTGAGAATCCCTGTATTTGATTTTAAGTTGAGTCCAAGTGCTGTTTTATAACAGGAGAAATCTATATGATTACAAAAATCTATCATAAGTCTATTGATAACATTTAATATTGAGCAGTGAGTGATAGTACACAATGGTAGGTACTATTTTGGTAGTACAGAATGCTGTTTCCATTCAATTTTGTCTTGAGACCAACTTACATGGAAAGACAAGCATGGTACCACAGGGAGGATTGAAATCCCCACCATTTTTTACCAATATGCATTGCGCAACATTGCTAAAGAAAATAAGTGAAGATGAGTAAGAAAATAAAGGAGACTGGGACGAGTTATGTCGTGATTGTAATTTAATTCTAGTTGAAGCGAGCTATTTAAGAATACAAATGTGAATCGTGGCAATTCTAGTGAATTACATTCGTTTGTCCCGTTTTGTGCTTTTGTTCTTTTGTTTAACTTTCAGTTGTCGAAGCAGCCAAGTCAAGCCGGGCAGTTTAATAATTATTGAAATATTATATTTCCAAGATTTACTTTTTTGATCTTCTTTTTGATCGAAAATCAACATTTAGTTGTATTTGATATTCTATTAAATATGATGTACGATAAACTGAAAAATATTTCGCATTTGGCAGTGTGTTTTGATTTTTTCAGTTTTTTGCAGCCATGATGAATTGCAAGGGGCACTAAGCTAGGGATCAACTGACTAGTGTTTCTAAGCCACCCGTCCCCCTTAAAACGTGGTCTGCTTTCGTGAAATGCACTACTAATACAAGAGCGATGGTTATATGATTATATGAATGAGTAGGACTTTCTCTTACTTTCAAACTGCATTTGTAGAAACATATCTTGCCTTATATTTAGATGTATCTTTTTCCGCTAATGCGCTGAAGCTACAGGCTAGCATTCTTTCAATCAAGAATCGCTTCATGGGCATTCGACAGAGGCTCGGGATGGCTGTGTTCCTTTTGTTTAAAAACAGCCAGAAGCTGGTTGCTTAAACCGAATTATTTTGGTTATATGACAATAGGAAGCGACGCCAGGCTAACTCTAGAAGATCGATATTACGTTTGGTTTGTCTCAAACTCAAATTGAATCGGAGATGCAAATTGAATATAAAGTGATTAGATTGTCGTTATTTTGATGCAAATAGAATCAATCTATCACCTTCAATCTACTTCTATCCTTCTTCTGTGCTATAAGGACGATTTGATTATCAGCTTCTGTTCTAATGGTATAAACGGATATTTTCTGACTTAAAGCACAAAGAAAGAGTATCTAAAAGTTTCCTAAGATAACTCTCAATTAGATTTAGTAATTTTATTACTTAACCATTGTTGGTCGTGAGTGTTTTATCCATCTTATTCATTTTGCTCAGCCACCTTTGGCGATAAGTATCAATGACTCCACCTTTTATGATTGGAATTACATCAGATTACGCCAACACTTTGGGTAAATCTCTGTGACCAATTTAGACCCAATTGGAAAAAGGGCTGATTCAATCTGAGACTTTGTCTCAGCACAAACCTACGAACATGTAACATTTCCGTCCACTTCACTCCAATCGTTTCTGGAAAAATGTATTCTAGATTGTCTACTGCATTTTAATTTTGATTAATCATATGAAGCTATGTCTAAATATTGATTTATCCGCGTGAATGCTTTCGTTATTGTAGCGTTATTAGTTTAAATTGATATTTAATTAGGATTTTCCACTAAGAGTCGTTTGTTTAAAACAGTGCGCATGGAGCCAGACCTCCGCTAACTGAAAACAGATCGTTATCGAGGTAGACCATATCTTTGTTAGCAACTGAGCAAAATGCTACTGGCAATGGAAGGTCCCGAGTCGAGGTCTCACAGCTCAATATTCCAGAGTGGAAGCAAAGAGCCGGCGCAAGGACTGAAGCACTCCATCGCGAGTATTTTGAGATGTGAGTCTGACAGATCAAGCACTGCCGCGATAGGTAGGTGGTAGTACATTTGTCCCACCGGGTTTGTTTGCACCCTCTGGTGACATTTCCAACACCCAAGTATTTGTGTTATGCTTCAGTAAAACAACATTACAGGTATAACATTTCTATTGTAAGATGAACGGAAACATGAAAATACGAAAGCGGGCAGAAGTCGTTTCACTCCAAAAGGAGAACATGTTTGGCTTACTTTGCTTGCCAATTAGCCTCTTGCGCCCGACATATGCTCGTGAGCTGCCAATAACGTCATTAGATGTATTCAAAGTAAATTGCTAATGATACAGGTCACGCAAGCGAAGATGTATGCTCTAAGTCTCGACCAAAGCGGAAATTACCGTTATATGTCTAATTCAACACATTTAAAGTATACATGGGGCTATAAATATCATTCAGTACTGAAGCTACTTCGGGTTTTTCTTTGGTTAAGATTATCTGCACAACCCTCTCAATAACAATCTCTGAAGCTGGTGCAGAAACTGCGATTGGCAGTTTTGAATTAGGAAATCCCTGTTATTTCTGTTTTCCATCGTGTTCTGCAAGACGTTAATGGATGAACTGGTAGCAAACTATATCACAGGGTCGTTGCTTCCAGTGAAACCCCTTGGCATCTTCCAAAGCTAAGATGCATGTTTTTGTGGTGGAAATGCTCAGGTGAACGCAGAAACTAAGAGTACCTAGAGCTCACTCTAAAGAAATTTACCTCTTACTTTCGTGTAGAGGGAACGATGTCAAAATTCAGTAAGGAGAAAGCTGCAAAGCAAGAAAGAGAGGAAGAGAAGACGAACAGGCTGCGTAGAAGCAGGACCACGTTCACTACGTATCAGCTTCACCAATTGGAGCGGGCATTTGAAATGTGCCAATACCCGGACGTCTTCATGCGTGAAGAGTTGGCCAGCAAGCTGGATTTGAGCGAAGCCAGGGTCCAGGTAATCCCTTTACTGCCATGTTTCATACCAACGTTTCAAGAGGGTATTACCTCTAACCCTGCTGTCTCGGTTGTTTTTTTCTAAACATTCATTTTGTCAGCCATCAATGCTTTATTTCATCAGAAGAGAAATAATTTGAATTATATTTCCAGCAACAATGTCTTCTCAAAGTAATTAAGCCCATTTGACATTAATGGAGGTCATATTATGTTGGATTTTTGCCATGTTTCCTACTGTTTTGATCTATGCTTGGAGCAAGAAGAATATCTGACAAACTTGGATATCAATCTAAAAAGAGTGTACGTTGGTGCCATGCAAGTATGAAGAGTTAAAAATATCCTAAAAATAATAATTCTATTTTGCAAACGATCACAGGCTGATGTTGACCATAATTTGGGTAGCAAACTTCTTGGCCGCACCTTTAGCCATTTGAGTACGACATAAAGTAGGTACAACATTTGCAGCTTTTGCACAGCTTATAAGCAAGAAAATAGCCGAAGGTGATTTGGAATTTGTTTGATAGAAACACATCTACACAAAGGGGTTTGTGTAACGAATATTGCAACGATTGTTCTTATGCAGTTTGGGTTGCTCTTCACTGATAGGTTGAATGCAGACAAATTTGAATTTATGAGATCACCATATAGGCGATGAAAGGCGCTTATCTACACATGAATCATAGGAACTTCTCGATACAGGGCTTTGTTTTCTGTCTCGTGAAAACGCTCCAAATTCAATAGATGATATCACGGTATCAATTATTTTTACTTGTCTTTGACCCAGACAAGGTGACACTGGAGAAACATCGCCTAGAATTTATTACGATATTATTACAGCAATGTTATTAGAGGCCACATACATTGAATACCCGTATCATTCAAAGCAGTCGTAAGATAATGTGACTAGTGTTGATCATGCTCAGTAGAGTCAAGAGACGGCTTCTCTGCGTTACATCTAATCATATCGGCGAAGGCTTTGCTCCTCTTCCTTTTGTTACAACTCCTCAGAGAGTTTGTTAACAAAGTAAATTTGGCTTCACTTTGTTGAAAGAAGTGCGATCGTCATAGGAAACCGGGTGCCTTTGAATGCAAGCGAATAAACCGAAATTCCGAGGCTCTTCCTCCGCCTTTAATGAGCCTAATACCCTAATCCTGCATCTATAGTATTGATTGTTATATTCTAGCATTGATCGATAGTATTGTCTTCGAACAAGATTATAAGAGGAAAGGACATTTCAAACAGAGCTTTCTTGGGTAGAGACTAGCAAAATGGTAGTAAGAATTGCTGTTGATATTGATCCATTCGGTTTGTTAAACTAATGAACCTAGAGGTATCATTGCCAATAATGTGGTGAATAGCTTCACCATGGCCTGCGCAAAATGGCACAGCAAAATAAAGCTACTTGACTTTGGGCGCTGATTTGCATATTTGTGGCAAATATTTGTCAACCAGGCTACCTTATTGAGAATTCCATTTTCCGTGCCAATATAACTTGGGACATTGTTGTTGTTGGTACTACTTATTAGCACCACGATTAGCGCCGCTTGCACTACAGTTTTCAATCATTGGTTGAACTCTGGCTAAAACTTTTGTGATGTGGAAGCTCTTTTTATAATTCTATCATCGCAGATAATTTGTTCGCATGCTGATATTTCAATCATGATATGATATGTTGTTATGGTCCGTTTTTTCAACCTGGATTCCTGTAGGTCGCTTTAGCTTCAAGAGCCAATATCTTGCCGATATATATACCAATATATATATATCCGCTAATTTGAGATAATCTCTTCCCTGAAAATTCCAGCCTCTCTTTCACGGCACGAAGAATCACAATTTTTCAATAGTCTTTCGTCTTTTTTGAGTTGATTTTTCGAAGTCTTGATCGCCAGACAATGGCATGGAAATGGAATCAGAGAGCTACAAATGTGATTTGCATTGGACCTTAAGGAAGCTGAAGATTGAAGAGGAAAATACTTAGAATGAAAATGGAAATGAAAAGGAGCAGGAGCCAAAAATTGAGAATAAAGCTATGGGGTACATTAAAAGAAAAGCAAGATTTCCGATTCTATCAAAAAATCTGATAAAATGGGTGTTAATTAGAAGTCATATTGCTTGATCTAAGAAAGGTTATGGATACGACAAATTCCATACGTGTAGATTGAACAAAAAGAAAACGATGAAAGGTTAAATGCAGAAAAAATACAACGTATTCAGATGTTAGAGAAAATAGAATCTTCTGAAATATTTATCTGAACAAAGAAAAAGCAAATCAAACCGAGAAACTGCTAAATGTTGGCTCTTAATGTCGGTCCAGTATATATATAATGAAAATATAATGAATATATATATATATATAATGAAAAGATGGCTTGATAAAACATATGATCATACTTGAAAACTGGAAGCAAATCTACAGAATTTAATAACTAGCTTCATGAATTCAGCAAGGGATAACTATATGACTATAAAAGCTATACCAAGATACCACACCCCAAATGCATATAAAAGTTGCTCATGGAGCTAAATCAGCCTCAGCTTGGAGTGCTCTGCTCGTTGAATTAAACTCGAGACAAATCATCGTGGGACATCAACATCGCAGCTATATAGAAACGAGCTCACAGAACACCACTGTTTCGATAGATTGGAGCAATCATATGATGATATCACAAGATAATGCAACACGTCGTTGCTACGAGGCATCGAAGTGGTTATTGGAAAAGCAGAACAGAGTTACAGTGCTAGAAACTGATGGCAAAACAAAGTTCAAAGCAGCATGGAAATTTGCAAGAAAGAAAGGCATTCCTATGAAACATGTGCAGAACTTAAGGGGGCCAACACCCTATCTCTGACCCCAAATCAGGGGTGGATCAAGACAAAATTCAAAAGGGGGAGGCAATTGATGACAGGGGCGCCGAAAAATTGTCAGAAATTTGTTATGAGTGTACGCTTTTTTGTAACGATTTCCTGATTAAAAATCCTGATAAAAAGGTCCACTATTCACGTTTTATGCATATTACTTCAAATCAATTGAATTAAAGCAGTACTTTATAGTCTGAACATAACTAAAGGTACGAATCTAAATGCTCATTGATTGTTAGAAAAATTTGGGAGGGGAGGATTTTAAGCCAAAACGCTGCTTCAACCCAGACCAGCTTAAACGGGCTACCCCCATTTGCCCCCCTAAATCCGCCACTGGCTCTAATACCCAATTAAAATGAAGAATACAATCAGGGAAAATTCTCAAAGCTCTTTATTATGCTGACACATGGGCTACACGCTTTTTTATAAGGAACCACTTTATAAAGAACCTACATGTAGAAGGCAGAAATATTCAAAGAACTCAAAATACTAAAACGATATCCCTAAGGAACTTTTCGATTTGAACAATTTTTATAACTAAAAGCATCAAGAACTAAAAAGCCGGTTCCATTCATTTGCAGCCAATACTCGCAAATGCGGTTTGAGATGCAGTGAAATTAAGGAACTATTAAGGAACTTTTAGTACTAAAATTTGATGATTTGAGGTTTACAAATAAGGAATTTTTGGAAATAGACCTTGAGGTAGGTTCCATATAAAAAAGAGGTGTACTGTTTCTGAAGTGTGGCCATATTTACTGCAGCGTCAAGTTTCTCTGTAAAACCAACCCACATCCTGCATATGGAACATTCCTTCTAAGAATTCTGTCCATACATTTCGAATCATTAACTTCCACATCGAAATGTTCCTGTTCGGGAGAATAAGCAATTCCATCGATTGGTGGCCGCTCTTCAGACGGATTACCTTGCCACACATGCAATTAAATGCTGTAATGTCTCGCACCTCTCATTGGCTGACCGGACAATAAGCTTAGTTTCGTTACCATGTACTGACTATGGTAACTTAGCAACAGTAACTAAGCTTTTCACGATTGTAAAAGTAACTCGGCGTCTGAGGTTCACTTTACTCCGCCCCACTTATCACCAAGCTGGATGTCTCTGACAACTGTTTGATTTATGCATTTCTTTTGCTTTTGTATGTATCTTTTATATGTATTTCTGTATGCGAGCCCTGTTTCCACATCGCAATCTTTATCGGTCATCCTCTGCGCCACTGGGGAACATTTTTGAAGTATTACTGCATTTAAGGACCAGTGTCACAGCAACAACCCGCCATATTCAACACATGTTGTCAACCAACAGTGAAAAAATTGGAAACAATTCTTTTAGGAAATAATTTTCTGTAAGTCTGTAAGCGCACCGCTTTTGTCGATTAGATTGAAACACGAAAACTAGTCAAGCAAAGACCGGGGCATCAAATCTTGAGGAGATGTGGCTAGTGATCCAGCAGCAGCCGAAAAGTCAATTCCCCAAAGCAAACTCATGCCATTTTTTATTCAACCACATCATTTGCTTTACAATCAATGAGGTGAATAGAATACAATACACTGGGTGTATTGCGTTGAGCTGTGATGGTCACTCTCTAATCAGCTCCAAAGTTTTGCCTGATTGAAGAAGACCTTTATGTAGACAAAAACTTACTCTTCAAACTGTAAACCATCAAGTAGATATTGCTTTAACCACTTACGTGTAACAGAAGTTAATAATTTCTCTTCCTAGAAACATGAAACATCTTTTGATTTGGATACGGTATTTATTAAGAGTACCAATAAAATGGATAATCTGCAGAAAGTTTTGTTGATTTAAAAGGCAGTATAAAGGCACATAAAAAAAGCTTTCAACAACGGTTTTTATTATTTTTGTAGCATCCTTGATTTCCTAATTACTTGCCATCCTATTGCTCTATGTGCAGATAAATGGCTTCCTTCCGCTTTCTTTTATATTCTGCCAAATATTCCCCATTTCAGGTTTGGTTTCAGAATCGACGAGCGAAATGGCGAAAAAAGGAAAAGCTCTCTAGCAGCGCGATGGCTGGCATTTTCTATGGCACCGAACAACTCTGTGACAGCTTCGACCCGTTCTGCGGACAACACAGTGAACTACGTTATGTAAAAGAGTCCACAAGGTGTGCCACTGACCCTGTCCCAACAGGGAACCATCTGTACCGCGAGCCAAACCGTTATATGTGCCGGTCACCTTGTGGTTTTGTCAAGAGTAATGAATCCACATTGTTAAAATGTTGCTTGCATTTATAATGGTTCGAGCTTCACTTTTCTCGATGCTTGTCGAAAGGGTCGATCCGAACGATCATAATTTGCGAGCTCATTTTAGATAAAAGTTGGGAGTTTAAACCGATTTTTTGCAATTTGAATTGTTGCCTTGTTAGGATGAATACACTATATCAATCTTCAACTCGTCTTAATCAAATTAGTTGTATTCTGGGGTATGGAGAGTCTATGTATGCTCGTAGGAAAACGTTGAGATTTCACCACTTAATCCGTCAGCGGAAAGCCGATCCTTTTCCAAATAGGATGCCAAAAGTTTTATAAACTAGCATTTTTCAACTAACTAAGTAAGTGTGTAAGTAAAAATCATATATTTCAACACAATTACGCGCTACGTATAGGAAGTTAACTAGGTTGAGCTAATACAATGTTAATATGCAATATATGAATAAGTAAAGAACGTGTTGAAGAAGATAAGAAAGAACTACCAGAGACCATCTAGGTTAGTTCCCTGTTGTGTTTTCAATAGGCTTTAAGGTGAAGACATAGTGTACTGGAAGAAAAGGAGAAGGAAAAGCATAACTTCTTTAGATTATGGTATAGCTCAATTAGTTCACAAGAAATTGTTGTATGAGTTATAGGGATATCTATCATGTCATTTTTGAGTCATTTTCTGGAGATAGGTCAAGAGACTGGTTTATTAACGGATTTGATGACACAACGGATAGAGATAGATTGTAAATTAGATCTAAGACAAAAGATGTTCGTTTAAACGCTGATAAAAATCTGTAGGTAGAGCCATTCTTACGTGTCGTCTAACGTCACATGGTTGCAACAAAGGTGCTTAGGCCCATCTTTTATTGACTCAGGTCTGGATTAAGCGACGTATTAAGTGTCAAATTCAAGTTCAGGAACTTCACACTAAGTAACAAAATGCGGAGACAGTATTTTCGTATTTATGAAATCATATTTAATTGTCATACACTGAGAATTTAAAGAACTTTGTTTTGCGCTTGCACGCTGAAAGTCAAAATTGTTGAGAACAAAATGGCGCGCATTAAAAAGGCCTAAACATTTTGGACAGTTTTAGCCGCAGCACCAGTTGCAACCATCTTTGCTTTGTATCATTGTATCATTGAACTGGGAATATTTGTTCTTGCCAAGAATTTTATAAACTCTCTTGCCATAACTGTGTCCATAACTGCGATTTCATTGGATGTGCTACCTGCTAACCAATACATGACTACAATGTCCTCCAAAGATGTTGGAACAGTCCAATCATCTTTCCTACTTAACGTCTACAATGTTGGATTCCGACTGGAAAATGACAACAAATGTATGTTGGAGCGCAAATTGTGTAACCCATGTTTAGCGACATGTTAATCTTCCTTCACAACATTGTTTAAGGGGGGTGGGGGTTCAGTCTGCTTGAAAAAGGGAAATGAACTGAAAAATATACATTTAGTACGAATACAATCTCGGTGTTCCATTGTAGGTCCTGCTCATCTCGATGAACTTGAGTTGAAAGTAAATGACATGCGCTAGCCTTATCGTTGCTTGTTATGTCTAGGCCAATTAAACTACTAAGTTGCTTTATCAGACAGATCTCTACCAATTTTTAGAAAATGAATCAAGTCTACGCACAATTTAATTTCGCTGTGATTGCTAAGCTCCTACAGCACCACATTAGTGCAAAAAGAATCGCTCAGAGGAAATTAACCATGCAGCAGCCAAGGCCAATAGCCAATAGCCAATAGCCAATAGCCAATAGCCAATAGCCAAGGCCTGAACTAGCAAACTGGGAACTCGAACTAATAATCCATGCAAATTAGAATGGGTCTTCTTAGTCAATTAAAACTACTAAATGAAAGGTTTATTCTCTGTTTAAAGAGTACTACCACTTATCGCTGGTTGAAAGATTTGATTTTAACACAACAAAGCATGCTCCTTACAACCTTTTGCATGATTATCAATCGGCGTAGGCCATTTTAGTTATTTGCATACCCCGAAGAGTGTCGGACAAAGCAAGAAATTACTGTATTTCAAAACGAAGTATAAAGTATTGTTAATCACCAACACAAAGCATGCCAGAAAAGTTGCACGTAAATCACTAAAAAGGTTCATCTGCACCCTGTTTGAAAAGATTTGAATTTTGAACGTAGAGATTTGCATGACCTCGGATTCTTTGGATACGCCACTAGCCTTTGATGGAAAAAGCTTTTGTGTTTGACTTGCTGTATTGCTGCATTTTCTCCTTATTCCTTGTCTCCGCCTCTAGTGACTAACCAAGCCACATGTATACAAAATAAATTACCGCAAAGAAAAAGGAATCAAAGACCATGAAAATTCCAAGTTTTATTAGGGGTGTATCTACAGGGTCACCGTTTTGCTTTCCAACATAATAATATACTGTGCGTCCGTCTGTGTTTTCCAACTTTATTTTCTCTTGGGTGCTAAAGTTTCATTACCTCAGTGAAATGCTTTTAAATTCCTTTTCATTTTGCACGGTGCTTTACCCCGATGTTCCGGGTACATCATAAAATGTGGATTTTCTTCCTATGAATATTTAAATAACAAAATAACTCTTTGTCAAAAGAAGGCGACAAAACTATTTTTCTATATCTTCTATATTTTCTATAGCAAAGCGGGCTGTCTCGATCTCGGTTTTGCGTTTTGAACATGCTATTGAAGGCAAAGTGACTTGAAAGCGGAGGTATTTGAAAATTTATTGTATAAATTGACACACACTCGGGAACACTGAAAACAGAGTGTTTCAGAAACGGAGACATTTGAGAACCAACTACCGAAAAAAAACTGTTAAGCCAGGGATGGCTCATTCATCTTTTAGTCTTGGAGGGGGCTTAAAAGAGAGGGGGCTTATTAGGGAGCAGGGTTTATAAAAAACCCAAAGTAGAATCATAAAAATGATGTTTTTATGCAATCACTAACCTCTCATATTTAGCGTTTTTACAATAGAGAGGAGGGGCTCATTGAAAATCTTTGCTTGTTACGGGGGAAACTCAAAAGAGAGCGGGGCTTTAAAGAGAGGGGGCTTTAAAGAGAGCGGGGCTTTAGAGAGAGGGGGCTTTAGAGAGAGGGGGCTTAAAAAGAGGTGGCTTAGACCTTGTTCACACGAGAGAAAATGGAACGGTTCCAAATATTTCGGTTTCGCGTTTACACAGGCATTGAAACAAACGGCCCTGCTCAAGGGCCTCAACATTGTTTCTAGGGAGGAGTAACATGCTCTGGCTTAACCATTTCATTGGGATCAAACGTCTTAAAACACCACGCCGATGCTTCATCCGTGCACTCATATTCAAAATTCTTCGCTGTGGTAAGCTATGAACAAGACGCAATTTGGACTTTTGCTACCATACAGGCATTAATATGGAAAAAGATGCATCTTGAACTATCAAACTAGAAACAAACAAATTTGATTTTCAACAAGCAGTAACAATCCTACAAATGTTTTAGAGATCATATTCTATTTGGCTCCATACCATTGCAAAAGTATCTTCGTTTCCTATGCGTTCTCATTTGGCTCGGTTCCAAGCGGTTCTGCCCGTTTACACGAGAGCCAAATAGAACGGTTCCGAATGGAGCTACTTCTGTAGCGGAGCCAAAAGAGAACGGATAGCAGGTCTCAAATGGAATGATTCCAGTAGTTCTCGTGTAAATTCAACGCCTATTTGGGCTAGTTTCACGGAACGGTTCCATTTTCTCTCGTGTAAACTGGGTCTTAATAGAGCTTGTTGAAAATGGAATAATGGAAAGATAGTTTAGTGCAATATAATGGCATAGCGTAACAGAGGCTAGCCTCACTCTTTGAAATTGTTGTGTCGTCAAGAAAAATGGCCGCCAAAAATGGCCGCGAAATGGACACTGAACAAATTCTCTATGATCTTATAGTTCAAGCAGAGTGGCAGCTCGAGGATGAGCCCCTGGTATTTTCGAGTATTCTAGTCCAGTTAAATTGATTTTAATCTATAGCTTCCTAACGTTTTATTAGTAAGGGGGATGGTATAGATAGACATAAATTATTCTACTATATGGGTGATATAGTTTTGAAACGTTTGATTTCTAGATAGCGGAGCAGGAATTTTGGAAGGAAAAAGGACCATTACATTGGAAATTATGGAAACTTGGCCAAAGTAGGTTTATTTTAGTTAGAATAATTAGTGGTGAATGTTGTTATGAGGTCCTAGCATAAGCTGTTTCATGTTTCATTCTATACGATTTTTCAATACGAGGTCTAGTTTTATAAGGTCCACTGCGTGTGAAGGATGAAATTTTACTCGTTGATTCAGAATTTTTGGGTTAAAAATATACAAGCGAATTTTTTGTTTTTATTGTCACTGTTTGAATATTAAAAAAAAACACAACGAAAATTATACACAACGAAAGAATATTGTTTTTAAGTGAGGAATAATGTAATCTCATACTTGCCAATAGTCTCTTTTTTGCCAAATATTATCCTTGTCTGCTGACAGGGCAATTCTTCAGTTTCATAACAGATTTAATCATTTGTTTTCGTTTCGTAGTTTCCTTCAGATACCTCTTGCAAAAAGTGAAAAATTCGATCAGGTAGTTATTTGTTCTTTCTTTCACATTTGCATGTTTCAGACATTCATTTTATATGGAAACATATGCTTGATATGAAGGAATTCACCAGTTTATAGTTTTCACCAGATATGAAGGAATTCACCAGGCCTAGTCTAGCCAAAACTCTAGTTTGGAAGCTCATCATTATATATATTTGAACTAAAACATATCTTAACCAGGCGATTGGACATCTTGGCTATTTGATATTCATGGGAGCAATCACTTCAGATTTTATGCCTATGCCCACCCAGCTCAATACTCCCTTGCTTGTTTCAGGCTGAAAACTAGCTTTGGTTGTCCTCCAACAACTTTTTCAAACATCCTATCTTGCCAGCTTCCATGGTTCATGTCAATGACAAGGTATAATTGCACCTTTCTTATAAATGCAAATGAATTTTTTTTGAATTACTGAATTATTAGCAAACAATAAGGAGAGCATAAAACAATTTGTTTTCCATGCTACGTTTGAGTTATGCAGAAAAAGTGGCTGCAGGTTCATATTCTGAGTATTTTGCTGAATGGGATCATTGGAATGACTTATTCTTTGATGATAGTCTTTCTTGCTAATCTAATTGTGAAAGTAATTGTACACTAGCAAGCAAGACACTAGCAAGAAGATAATATTTGAAGGTAACATGTTAAATTGTTACTAGTTAGGTTTAATTTCATGAATGGTTTTTCTTGATGAAAAGGAAACTACCGTTAGTAAAGTGTTGGTATTATGGACATGGTAAGAATATAAAATGATCTTTTCCTCATTCTTTTCTCTTAAATTTTGCATAGAGATGGAAAGCTGTTAGCTGTGTTGAAAGAAAATACAATTGAGATCAGGTTTGTAGTTTTTGGGGGTCAATACTTGATAATTGATAGTTCTTTAAATATGATCTGCTATAAAGAAAAGGCTTACCTATGATCTTCATATGAAAAATCTAAACTAGGTAATGGTGACTTTTGTGATGTTTGAGACAGTTTCATTCTTTTAGAAAAACCCCTGTTAAATAAATGTGTTCATATAGATATATGGTCTCAGTTACTGGGATGCTATAAAGTCAATTTTTAGTCTAGTTATCTGTAGGTTTTGCTAAATATATATCAATTTATCTAATAGTTAGAACACTGAAAGTTTCGTCTTTGCTTAACGTCTATCTTTCCTTTTCTTTTGTTTTGTCTTCTTTTTTTCCTTTAAGTTTGTTTTTGCTCTATTTTCTTCTTTTTAGTTTTTCTCTTTTTATCTTCTGCCCTACCAACAAGTTTTAGTAATAGTGTGTGGTAACTTTAAACTGTGGTAAAACTGGCTGAAATATATATATCTGTGTAGCTCTCCCTGTATGTTGATGTTTATTCTGCAGGTCCTGGAAAGACTCTTTTGCCTCTGTTATTGCACAGTCTGAAGGTATTGAGCATCATAAGCTAATATTTTTTTAATTTTTACATTATTTTATGTGAACAATTGCTTTGTGGTACAAAACTTCACAATTGCTAGAAAAAGCGGAACTATTTTTCGCATACTTAAAAGTACTTTTTTCGTCTGACACTCCTCAGAGTATGCAAACGTTGGAAGATAACCAAAAACTGACCGAATAAATAGCCAGATGCGGATCAAAAACACTAGAGGGTGATAAGCAGTATTACATTATTTTATATGTACAATTTTTTCCTGTTCATGTCTACTCATTTTTAATGTTTTTAAGTAACAGAGGCTGTTCCACCTTTTTAATTTCCAGTTGGTTTTGACCTGTTTCCTCAATGGAGAAAGCTTTCCTGGAATAAAAGTGGATCTCTACTAGCTTTTTCTTCAAGGTATGCTTTACTGGTCAAATACCTTTTGGTTTCAATATCAGATGAAAGAATAAAAAGTATATTTCCTTGAATAAGATAATTGATTTATTCAAACATATATGATGAATCTATTTAAATTATAACTCAACATATTATCATTTTTGTAAAGAAGTTTTTCTATTTTTTCTTTTCCAATTAGCTTTGGTGAAATTTCAATTTTTGATGCATGCTGTACTTTTCTGTACAAAGTGAGGCAGGTAAATACCTTTTAACAGTGTGTAGTTCTCAATTCTTTCAAGCCATTTTTTCTTTCCAATTTATCCTGTGATGCAATGTTGCTCAATAAGATGTATTGTCATCAGTGGCCTGCTGGGGATGAGGTCGCAAGGGGGGCAATGTGGCCCATCTTTAGCTACCTTCACACATGACATTATCGTTTGCACATGAAATAAGTTTAGGAATCTATGGGAAAAGAGGATAAATTATCAAATGTAAGTTATCATGGTAATGAATAACGGTAGTCAATAAAAATATTGGCTTGACCCCAGCAAAAGTGACTAAAAGATCTTTGAAGCTCAATTCATTATTTATGTGCAAAGCGAAAGAATAGATTTAGCTGACATTACTTTAATCTATTTTAAAACACTGCTTTGAGGCTGGAAAGATACCCACGAGATGATACATGGGATGGCAAAGTAGTTGTAAAGGATGCCAGTTAGCTTTCTTTTCAAATTATTTCGCCAGTTACGATATTGCGCATTATGCTATTGTTTCGCCCAATTTACTTAGATTTACCCTCAGCTTTTCTTGAGTTATATCTAGTTAATAGTTGATGAAACATAGAAAGTGCGAAGTATTGATTGTCTTCGCTGATTCTCCATTTGAATAGGGCACCTTCGAGGCCCCTGTAAGGTGAACACTCACTTTGGCGCCCCTTGGATTTGATCGGCAGGTAGCGCAATTTACCACCCCCTCCCCCTCCGAGCTTCACGCTACTGTTGGTAATAGTTTTTTAATTTTGTCAAATATAATGCTTCATCTTTTCCTATCTAGCATGGCCCAACAATGAATCTGCCCACTGGCTTCAACAATTGCATCAGTAGCTTGTTTTTTCTTGATCCTCCACAATCAAGTGAATGGTATGCTGTTTCACATTCTGTTCTAGTTTCTTAATATCTTTTGCTTATGCAGTTTACTTGATTGAGTGTTTCAATGCGTTGCCGCTAGCAAAGCTGCTTTATATAAAGCTTTTTGTAAGCTGTTTATAACCCTTTTAGTAGTTAAAGTATTAGGAGTTAGTTAGAACGTTTTGCCTTTGCATTCCACCCCCCCCCCCCCCCCCAACCTCACTGCTCTTACTCATTTGCTATAACAACTTTGCAGGGAAAGCGTTTTGATATCTGTCACCTACCAAGGCACTTTGCAAAGATATTTGCTCAGGTATTCAGGAATTCATCTTGTTCTCTGTAATTCATATTGGAATATAATGCCTTTTTAAAAGCATTTCTATTATTCTTTTCTCTAGTCTAAGTTGCTGCGTTTCACGTAGTGTTTCTTGAATATAAAAATGACAGTGTGATTTATGCCATTTTGTTTACATTTCTTTGACAAGCAATACAACACACAAAGAGGAACACACTTTCTCATTCTCACGATTTCACCACTCCGGAGTCGCCACTGCACTTTATTCGTCAAAGCATGGCGTGTTTGTTATTGCTGGCTTCGATGGTGATGAGCCAAGTTCAGACCAGAAGGGTAATTTGTACTTTAGTTATCTCTAACCGAGGCTGCAGAGAACGTCAACAGAAAATGTCAGCAGAAACACGTATCTTTTAGGATTGATTGCCCAGTATCAACTTACTAACACCAGCTTGGTATGATATCGTTCAGTTAAAATGTCAATCACTAAATACAACATGAGTTATACAATAATATTTTCATCACTGTTGATGTAGAAGCCCTGTTCAGTATTTTTTTGGAATTCATCAAACATGTACTCTTTTGCATGCATCCGCGATGTACATAATCCATAATTATTGTCAGATTTCAATGGCGCCCAAGCTGGAATTACGCTTTGGAGAGAACTATCGGATTTCCCGTACTACAAGATGATTGGTAGCAGTGAAAGTCACTTCACGAAGGTATTTTTGCAATGCTCAATGTTTCTGCAATATTGGCTCTGCATGGCCAATGGTTGAAATACGCTTATCTTATTCTGTCGTTATTAAGGACATCCCTTGGCACACCAAGAAGCTGCTGTTTTGTTTTGATGTCAAGTCATCTTAGGCCTTCATTCAAGAAGGCCATAAACCAGAAATAGCGTTTTGTCACCTTCGTACCAGAGTGATTATCATCTTCCGAATTGAAGAGAATGAACGTATTTAGGTGGTTGCCTAATTTCTGCCCTTGAAACTTCTTTCACTTGATGAAATCCTGTCCAAAAGCTGACTCAAAGCTGAATGGATATCAAATTGTGTCACTAACTATTTGGATTTGGCCATTTGCTAACAATGCTTTTCATGTCAAGCGTCGCCTGCAATGTCTTTCCCAGTTCTCAAGTATCATATTTCCTGTAGAATATGTCTCAAAGCAAATTGGCGGACATAATTAGAAACCCTTGGCAGCAGAAGACAACCATCGGCGTAGGTTTACCCATTTCTTATCACTTTCCATTAGTGGCACATTTATGTCAATATTTTGAACTTTAATATTACATTATTAGGCGAGTAGAGATTCTTTGCGTTTTGGATATTGCAACTGCAGAACACTGTGGGAAGTCGGTTGGCAAGAACACTGGACTACAGATGGATACTGTATTGCGTTGACATATTCACAATAATGTTGTGTGTTATTTTTCTTGTTTTATTAACCAACTGACTGTCACTTCTCTTCAGGATTTTCAGTCATTTTTAATTTTTATTCTAAATGACTTCAGAGTTTCACTGACATGTAAGTAAATGAAACTTTTCACTTTCTACTTTCTAATCAGTATGGCATCTACAAGTGCTGTTTATCCCCGGAACAAGAAAGTTTAGTGTCTTTGCATCAAGACGGTAGGATTGCAATTTGGAAAATGCCATCTTTAAAGCTTGATAAAACATGGAGTTTATCTGAACAGGTGAGTCACTTTTAAACGATATTTAAAAAACGGCCTAAATAAGTCTGAAACCTGGCGTGAAATTCTTTGTTGCGACTACACGTTTTTGCCTAATTGTGCATATGTGCTCATATTGTATAGATTTGGAGTCGTTTTCTTGAATATATTGTCGCTTTCTACCTAATCAATTCTTTTTTAGCCGTCATTTCACAGCGAGAATGCTGCTTATTTCTTCAATGAAAAACCAAGTGTGCAGAAAGGTGATCCACCAGGGCAAATTGTTATTCAGTCTGATTTGTAAATAAAAGACCAACTCGCCAGTGTGCACTCGCTCGCCCAATCAAATGTCTTGACTTTTCATTTATACCCCCGCCTCCTTAATTTGCTTAAATCGTACCTGGCATCTTTCCCAATACTTGATAACTTGATTTTTTTTGATAAACCAATCTGATCGAGTTTTCTGATTTTTCCGATGTTTCCTTTCTGTGCTTGATGGCGCTCCGATTTTTAAATGTTTGAATCTTTGATCATTGACGCTATTTGCCTACATGATGTTCATTTAATAACTACATTCGTTCATTCATTCAATTTGCAGAAATGAGTTTCCAGAAGCAGTTTGTTAGCATAAACTGGTGGTCTGAGGAGGTGTGAGAAAAGATTTTTCATATATAGATGTTTATTTTCCTTATAAGTCCCGTTCAAGTAATGCCCGCTAATTGACCTCTTGATTGTTCTTGGTTAATTGGTTTCAAAACCTTTCCTTTTGTAGCACAAAAGTTTAAGGTTAATGGAAAGTATCGCCATGAATCCGGCCTGTAATGAATTGATTTCACAATTATTGCCCTTTTAGCCTCTTTTTATTCAGTTGCTACCCAACTAGTTGCGTCTTAAATTCGATATATTTGAAATGGGGTTTGTTTGATTTCATGGTTTTTAATTGCTTCCCAGGCGATTATTTGTGGCAGGGGATCAGGAGCAATATCAGTATCATCAACCGCAAAGTAAGACCCTTGCAATGGGTTCTTTATTTACTCAGAGCCTGTAGGTATTGCGACCTCAGATGTTGGGTTTTTTGGTAATTTTGATTTGAAAGTAATACTTTGTATATGTATCCCCTGATCGTTATTTGCCATCTGGTAACCCAGGCTTTGAATCCAACGCTACCGCTTGGGGATAGGTCATTGGAGAGAGTTTTTACCTAACCAAGGAGTTTGGCTTCTCTCGAACAGGGCGTAATCTTCCAGGTTGAATTTGCGGGCTTTACCACAGCACCAATTTGCAGTATTTTGCTGAAATCTGTAATCATTATCGTCTCTTGCAGTTTAGAGAACCTTCTTGGACAGTCAGAAGAGATGTTCGAGCCGTGGCCTCTTACCACAGACGCTAGTAATGGGCAGTTCCTTGTGCTGGAGGTACGATTCATAAAGCATGTTAATCGAATCCAGCAAGATTGATGTTAGAATAAATGTTGAATGAATCAGTAATCCTCTAACCAAGATACTGTGGGGAAAAGACGTCGTTTGTCGGCTTTTTGTTCTACCACGTATGCGCTGAAGAGTTTATCATTTTACTTAGAGAAATTAATTATTTTTTAACCACTGAGCATTTTGTAATTCAGTGTGAAAAAAAGATGAAAGTAAAAGGGGATGGAAATGTTTTGGTGAAGACTGAGACGGGACCAGATGTTGATAACCAGGAAGAGGATGAAGAAGATGAAACCTTGATTAACAGAGTTTCAAAAATCTGCAAACAGGTATAAAGTGGATTTTGTTTGCTATCGCCTTCTTTTGTTTCTTTATCTACATAGCAAGAATGAATATTATGTAAGTGATTGTATATTGTACAAGTTGATCCAATATTGTGTATGTATGCTCCTTATAGCCAAATTTTTCTGTAGAGCTTTAGTAGGTAACCGTATTGAAGTCATTGTGTCTTAATTTGGAATGTATTTTAATTTTTTGTTGGTTGATGTGCATTTCAATGTTACTGCCGCACTGTAAATCATCATCGCATTTTCTTGTTCTCTTTCCTAACAGACTTTGTTTTTCCTGACTGAAATGGAAAACCTGAGGCCATCCTCCAAGAAGCTCGGGTGATTGTTGTGATGTCTTCTATGTTTCATTTGATGGATGCTAATTTGCTTTATCTACTAAATTCTTTTAAAAGTCTTGTTCTTCAGCTAGCTATGTATGTCGACGTTAAGAAATTTCTAAATTCTACGTGTACTTGAAGTTGACTTTAGATTGTTGTATTGAATTGCCGTAATCGTGTTTTTTAGTATTATCCATCATACTTTAAATTTCGAATGGTGTAGACTTAACTGCAACCTTTTGATTTTTCCAAACTCGTCGATTTGATCAGCTTCAATCTGTGCTTTCAATTTCCAAGGTTCTTGCAACGAGTTTACCGACTCATAGCTTTGCAGTCAACTACCCCCGAAGAGTTGTATTCACGAAAGGTAATTAACAAATTATATCAGAACCCCTGGATAAATTTTGGTTCGTTTCAGTTATTTCTCTTAATACTTTGACTTTTACATATATGATTGTGCTTCTGTCACGGTTTGATCTCGTTTGATGCATTTTGTATATTCCAAAGCTTTCCAGTTGGCATTAATTGAAAATCAAAGCTCTGCATAATATTGGACTGCTGTGCTTTATGAATAATTAATTTATTTTTAGATAATGAGTGAGGAATACGGCGAGGCACTGGATTTGGCAAAAAGATTCAACTTGGATACAGATTTAGTTTATCAACGCCAATGGACAAAACAAGATTTCATAACAGTTATCTCGATTAAGGATTATCTGGTATGATGTTTTTGCGTCTGCGTAACGGAAGAATTTAGTTTTCATCGTCATTTGAAGAATTAAATGGAGATTGACATTAGTTAGTTAGTTAGTTAGTTAGTTAGTTAGTTACTTCTAATTCACTTTATCTGTCATTATTGATACTAATGGCAAGTTGGATCAATGGATTAATGTTGTTGTTGTTACAATGTTTTTGTGACTGTCAGTTGTCTGCACTTTGCTGTCACATTATATGTTGAGTTGTGTTTTAATTTTTACCACAAACGTAGTATTCATTTCAGCTGTTGGTCTGGCTTTTTTCTAATCACCTTACCATGCATCATAATATCCTTGCAAAGAAACAAGATTTTGTCTTGAAGTGAACATTTTGGATGAGATTGTCTCACATTGCAGAGCAAGGTAAAGAATCGATTTTGGGTGCTGAATGAATGTATGCAGCGTGTTCCTGAAGATGTCGATGCGATGAAACACCTTCTAAAGTATGGTTTGCTGGGAACAGACTTGAGCATTTTGGAAAGGATTGATTCAGACGAACAGTTGCCGTTTGCTCTGCAGAAAGAAGGCAACGAGACTGATGTTGAAGACGATGATAGCGAGGGACCCAGCTCAGAAATTGATAAAGAGAGACGAGACAAGTCTAATTTTATCGATGCCAAGAGGTGGGCTATTTAATGACGTTATTTTCTGTCATAAATGTTCTCATGATTTCTCAGCATTTAATGAGTTGTTGTTTTTGTGTGAGACATATGTGAGCTTTTTCCAATCACCTACAACGCAAATACCACAGAACACAAAAGTTAAACGTGCTTTGAAGAATTGTATAGTATTTTTATCAAATTATTTGACAACTTTGTTTTCATTATTTTTGGTTTGTTTTCATCAAATTTCAATTCAATTGAAAAATTCATTCACTTGAAAACCACTCTGCGTTACATTTTCCCCTGCCATAATAGTTATTTCAAGTATTTTTAGAATTTTTGTGGATTATGGAGCGAAAAATTGTTACTTGATTCCTGAAAGCATTTATGTGTTTTTATCAACGCATGTTCATCTTGTCAACCAAAACCCAGGAGTCAAATGCATTGCTTTATTGTCACTGTAAATGTATTTATGTTGATTGTAGTTTCACACCAAAGCAGACCCAGCTTTGCAGATACAGATGGCAAATCTTGCAGTACCTCGATAGGCTAGAAACATATGAGGTATGGAAAAGAAATGTGCTTAGTCAAGGCACCTAGCGTCATGTCTGTGTTAGTGCGAGGGATTTTAAAGTGGTAGTTATCTTGCAAGTAACATATTTTTATCCTTTATTTGATCATATGTTAGCTATTTTTGTTTATGCAATCTGTCGCATAAAACTATTTGAATTGTGCGTGATTTTATATGCCCAATGTTGCATCTACAAGTCTTTTGTCATTAGAGCAGGTATTAGATGGTTATGTCATAATAATTTCGCGGGAAAATAGTTGCCAGTCAAATTGCAAAGCTGTAGTGAAGTGGCATTGTTTGCGACTGAACCTTTTAATACCAGTTCTCGTGTTGCGTTGACCAGATAATCCTTGGTGGCCCATTTCGTGCTGCCGAGCGATACAAGCCTGGATTCTTCCTTCGTTTTCGTTGCTGCAATGTTATCGATCAAGCCATTGAGTATGCACGAGACAGCTGCAGTGAACCATTGGAGGACTTGTTCACCTATCACGGCGATGAATTGTTGCCGCACTGGCTTGCGATACTTTCGAACTTCCCAGAAACCACCCCCATTTCTACTTACAGGCGGTTATTACCAATTTTGAGGTAGGGAATTTCTTCGACTTCAAGTTTTGAATGCATTGAGTTGAAGCAAGATTTGCTCATTTTGTACATAATTTTGTATGATAACATTGATTGATTTGCTTGCTGGACTTTCTATGGTCATATCTATTTGTGTGTGTTTGTAAATGCTTCAAGAGCCTTTTAACCTTAAACAGCTCATAAATCATAGACCAATTTGAGAGGGAAAAGTTAAACGTGCTCTTCGATCAGTTATTGTTGAACTTTACAGAAACACAGAATCACAAAACATGTAAGTGTTTAATCTTTCTGTTTTAACTGCAATTTTTTATTTCAGGGAGACGGACTCTGAAGGACTTGTCTTGCAAGAATGGAAACAAGTGAGGCACCGGCTTCCGGATTGGGCTGAGGAGGAGCCTTTAAAAGGACACGTGATCACCAATTTCGAGGCTGAAGAAGATCCAGCTGAGTTGGTTTATCAAGAGAGACCAGATCTGGCAGAATTTAGGTGGGTTTGAGTGAATTTGCTTTCTATAGATCATCCTCTTCCTAAGATTATCTTCTCTAAGATTATCTTCTTCCTCTTTGAATTTTATGTAGACTTTGTGCACATTACATTAATTCCCTCTCTCCTAACGTTTAATATAGGCATTTTGCATAAGTAGGTTTTCCTTAATGTTTTCCATGGGAATTTGTAGTCATCAAATGACTAATTTTAAGATGCGCTATTCTCTACAATAATTCAAAATTTCATTCGAATATAAGGTATCTTGACACTTTTTTCTTCCACTTTTTGATGTTAAACGTTTAATATAAGTATTTTTTTAAGGTCTTGTGCGGCGCCTGACTCATTAACAAAATGGTTCAAGGTTAGAGCACACGAGATTGAGAGCAGAACAAGCTTGGTATGTGAAAATAATTCAGATCAGATTTTGCGTTCAAAAAAGACGGTCACGTCTCCATACTAAGTCAGATGTACAATGTAAACAAGGCCTAATTGACTCTTTTTTTTATTTCACTCATTTATTCTACTTATTTCCTTGTTGTCTTTACCTAAAGACATGCACATTATGGTACGGTTCTGGGCCAACACAATCTGCATTTGATTAGTTGCAAATGTCTGATATTCACTTCTGTCTTCTTCAGGTCGATAATGCCCTGTCTCTTGTTGACCACGGCATCGAAAATGGTGTAGAGGTAAAACAGTTCCTTTTTCGTGAGCGTCACCCCTTATCGACTGTTGCTTTACGGTAGCCATGCTAAGATTTCGCAAGACACTTTCCTGAAAACATTTATGGCTGTCAATGTCTTTTCACTTCCATTCACTTCTTTCTGCTATAGTAAATGATGTACAAAAAGCAAGATTGAGAGGCAATTCAATCATTTCATTCACAGGGTTTGACTGAAATTCGCGATGACCTCAAGTGGCTGGGAATATTGGTGTACGAGGTAAAAGCTTAGTTCCTTCTGTTTTGAGTAGGGCGTCGTTATAAATAACATGGTAAATCCGGCATTTGGCATTAGTAGCTACAGTACAGAGCTCCAGTACAGAAACGAAAAGACATGTTAAATGGAAAAACGTGGTGGTGTAGAAAGTGAAGTTCATATGTTAATTTGCTTACCTTTGCTAAACCGTTTTGCTAATTCGTTAATTAAGATTTTTGTTTCTGGTCCCCTTTTAGGTGGGCGTCGATCATTCTGTCAGCCTTGCAGACTTCGAAAGTTTCTCAAACCTTGCTAAGCTGAGACTTCTCATGGCGAAGGTGGGTGTTTTGTGAAAATATGACCTTGCAGTTGCACTAGTTGATCATTTTGTTCATCTGAAGTTCTTTTTTTTATTTCAATTTTGTTTCTAATTCAGAAAACCCCGCAAGAGGTTGTGCCCGTGAATTTAATGTTGCGATAAATTAGCTCATTGCCTCTTCCTAGTCAAAAATGGCATTCTGATGCAATTTTCCATATATGTTTCTAACATTTTGAAATTTTTTACGACAGTCTACAGAAGAGAGTTTCGTTCGTGATTTTGTGAGATGGGGAAAATGCTTTATCGATTTTATTGGGAAGTCGAAGCCAGAAGAGAAATGGAAGTTGCAGAAGAAATATTTTGTCGATGTTGCTAGGGTATGTTCCGGTACTTGAGTCGCCTATTGCTTAGGCAGAATATGTATATTAGTAGTCGCACATTGTATGTAAATAATTGTGAGAGATTCGTGTTATTTCGAGTTAACTGGAATTGCAGAGCTACTGTCTTGTTATTTCAATATATTTTAATATTTAGAATATTGTGCAAATGGTTGAATATTCTATAACTAGAAATTGATATTTTGTAATTTTCTACTCAATGCATCATCATTTATATCTTATATCCAATGCATCATTATTTTTATCTTCTATCAAATACATAATAATTTATTTCTTCTACCCTATGCATAGTCATTTATATCTTCTACCCAACATACCACAATTTATATTTTCTTCGTATTCTTTCAACATGCTAAGATTTAATCAAAACTTTAGTCACTGTCAAGTTTTGCAATTTCATAGCCAGAATTACTTACGGAAATATCGTAAAAGATATCATATTTACCAGTGAATTGAAATTTGTTTGTTTTTAAAGTGCAGGCTATGATAATCTTCACTTATGTTGTTTTGAACGATTTTGTTTTGATCAGGTGTGAATTTTCATTAAGTTTAATTCTAATCATCACCATCTTTCTTTCCATTCAATAGTCTGACTTAACATACCCTTTGAAGGTTATGGAGAAATCTATCCCAGGGGTGAGTTTACATTTTACTAGTTCTGCTAACTTTCTGTTAAGCCTGTAGCGATCGTTATTGAACAACATATCAGTTCACAATTAAGCTTTCCCATTTTCGCAAGATGTCATTTAGGTCCCCCAGCACCAACTGTTAATGATTCGGCTTGGTTTTCTAGATCGATGAACCCATCATAGCAGATGTAGCCAACCTAATGAGACTTGCAATCGACTGTATCTACATTTGTAAGCGGTATGTATCTACAAACTGTATCTACAAACTGTATCTACGTCTTCTTAAAAGTGTTGAAAATTGAAATAAATTTTCAGGGTTCATTTACAATATATCATCTTCTTATATCTTTTGTATGCTTATTTATTTGCATATTCGTGTCATTTTATATTTAAACACTGTGCATCACTTAGTGATATTATGCTGGTATAATTTCTCTCTCCTCTCTATGTCGCAGTTTCTATAGGTGCAACGTCTTTAACAGACACTTAATATTAGGCGACATCATATCGAATGAATCTGTAATTTCGTACGTTGAACTGCTTGCCTCAAATGTGTACAATGTCTTCGTCTTAGTGATGACCAGCTGGATCTTGCGTTCAAAATTGTCGAATGCTTACCAACAAGAGAACAGGGGTACGAAACTATTTGCATGCTTCTACTCGCAAAATTAGCCCCCTAAATACTCTTAGACATGATCAATCGAAAGTGAATAAATGAGCACACTGGCTGACTACCCTGAAGCACTAGTAGGCTTTAATTGTGCTCACTTTTTAAAAAAATGAGTGTAAGACTTTGAATTGTTTACTGATCGTTTCGCAGTGGTGACATGCTCATTGCCTTTGTGTTAATCTACAGGTACCTCTCCTCTCAAATAGAAGACTTGCATAACAAGGTTGATCGTTTAGAACAACTGCTACGGTAAATACTTCCATAAAGTCTACTGTGTTTTTCTTCTTTTGAATATTGAGTGTCTAAGTTGTCTGTGCCTGAACCTATTCGTTATCTCTTCTTTCCAGCGATTCCTGAGACTTTGAATCCAATGAAGCCTTTGTGTTGTTGCTATCCACCAATGGTATGGCAATACTGACAATGTGACCAGCTTGATTTGGTTACAAGGATTCCCCAACTTTATCCATCAGTTTTGCAACCAATGGATTATGAATTAGAAATAATAGTACGAGTTGAATACGTTCAATCGCAGCACCCTTTTAGACCTCGTCTTTAAGTTTAGGAGTGCCTGTAGAATATTCATTCTGATGATGTCACATTAACATCCTTTTCATTTTTTTCTAATTTATAGGGGTGCAGAGATTCTGCAGCTGTATTCTATGTCGAAGCCTGTATCATATCTCATCGATACAAAAGTAAATGAATATGCTCGTAAATTTTTTTGTACACAGGAAAGGTATCTAATGATAACAACACTTTGTTACAAGTTGGGACCCGATGGAATCCTGTCTAATGGAATCCGTTTTATTAGAAAAGTTCGTGTCAAGTCAACCTTATGCAAAAGCCAGAAAACAACATGACGAATTAAAACAGCAAACTATGGTCTTCCTAAGAATAGATTTCAGATCCTACAGACTGCTTCGATTTGTAGTGTTTTTAGGATTCAAGGAAGCACGTCATGTTAAGGAAGACTTGTTGATAAGATTGACACTCATTCGAGTAGTAACTTGAGGCAAAAGATGATTTGGCGTTTTGCTTTTCTGTACCCATTTTCTACAACTAGTAATGCATACTTTTACTTTTATTCGTTCATTGGAATGATTTTAGATTTTGTTTTTTAATACATAGGAGGACTGCAAGACTGCAGAATGCATCTTCACCACCCTTTGTCGAACTGCAGCTAAGAAGTATATTTGTTTCCATGAATTTTTTTAATATAAATACACAAAAATTTAGGTTTTTCGCATAAACCGCGTGCTCTTGCGTAGTGTTCATATCGGTTGACTTGAATTTGAAACATTAATCGGTAAATTTGAAGTATTTCTCCATGCTTACTTTTTCCTCGTTTGTTTGTACAGCACGTTTTTTCGAACGTTCACAAGAGGTGCATAAATCAACAATGACTATTGCTGTTCATAGTGACCCTCGTGGCAATTTCCAAACCATTTTTTTTATGAAGTTCTCACGTTCTTCTAACTTGACGTTTCCATGACAATTGTCTCCATTTATCAGTCACAATTTGGTTTTAGGCAACCGCCATTAGGTCCAGCTGAGTGGAATCTCTTCTTGAAACATATCCAGCAGTTATGCGAGGAGGTCTACAAGTGCATTTCCATTGGTGAGGTTTATCAAGTAAGTTAGGTTTACAGTCAATTCGCCCTATTTTAGTGGAGCTTGAAAATGCTAGGTCTCCTATTTCTGAACTAATTTGTTATCGATAAGGCTTCTTCACAACACTAGATATTCATAACTTCATAACTTCATAACTTCATAACTTCATAACTTCATAACTTCATAACTTCATAACTTCTTGTGGTTTCGTTGCCAACTTTCCTATCTTGTGACGCATTCTGACTGTTTTGTAGATATTCGTCAAATTTTTGCTCAGCTCTGGAATCGAAGACAACTTGTATCTAGCCAAGGAGCTGATAACCTGCAGGCGAAAACCACAAAGGGGCGTTAAAACTGCCGATTCAAAAGCAAAGAAGACGATGCCAAGACTGACCAATTCAACCTTCTGTTTATCGTATGACGATTCAGTCGGCCTCGTTTTGGAAGCAGCAAAGGAGTACTTCAATGCGGGTGCGCATTTCACAGATCCTGTACTCGATCTGGCGAGGTACACCATTTGCTTCCCGGTCATTTTGCTATTTTGCGAATTCGACGAACTTCATTTATGTAGACAGAGGGCTTTTCGTCGAGGTAATGCTTGCGAAAGGCAATTTCGGTTATTGGCAATAATGTTTTTTTCGTATTTTATATCTTGGTGTTCTGGTTATGTGTGAGCAGTCCACATATTTGCTGCATCAGAAGGCTGAGGGCTTTTCCGTATTGCGACGTTACATTTCTACATCTGAGTAATCTTCGATTTGCAAGGACTGGTCGTTTTAAAAGCTCCTGGTTGAGTTTTATATCTTTTTTTGATGCAGTGATCGTCCCAATTCTTAAAAGATGTGAAAAGATAGCCAGTCCGTTTCTGTGATCAGTGTTTTGTAACGTTTTTAGGAAGTGCCTTGGTTTGATTGAGGACGATTCATCAATACTGCAGTATGAGCTTGATCTCCTTGGAGCATTGCCGATCCTGAATGACTTCGACGTTGCTATTCTGCCCGTGCAAGGTGGGCCTTTCAATGCGACCTCTCACTGCTGATATCGTAGTTAATCAGTTATACACTTCTTTTTACTCGTCAAGAAACTTTCATACCAACTTCTTGGGCCTGGTTCTATCCTTGAATTCGTATCAACCTGTTTTCATCTCCTAAAGATCTTCTGAGAGACCTCGATCAAGAGACACTCTGTTTTGTAAAGACTTAGGTGCCGCTTAGCCAGAAGATTTACAGATCTGGAATTACACCTAACTCTTATTTGTAGAAGTGAACTTCTCTTGTTATCCATGTTACTGCTCTTTTAAAAGGTTAAGTGAATGCGGTCGCAAACGAAAACAAACTCCGTTTTTAATTTTTAGTTCGGCTCTATGAAAACAAACTGGACTTGGTCAGCTTGGCCGTAAACTCACTTTCAGCTGGGTATAAAAAGACCGCAAAGGTATTTTGTTTATGTATTCAACCTAGAACTGACTCGTTTGTACTATCAAATAGCACAATTTTTTGTGCGAGTAAGTCATTTAAATTCCGTGGTTTTCAAGCAAATCAAGCAAATGTTGAAGGTTTCATCTTTATCACTCAAGAGATCTCATTTCGGCAAGCATAAATTCCTTGCAGATTATTTTACCAAAGAAAATAATGAGCATTATTTTGATGCAATTGTTTTGCGCTGACCATCTTATTTCTATGTGATATTTATCTTTCTTATCTTACTTCAAATGCACACTGCTGTTTTTGTCTGTGCCAATGATTGGTTTGTATAATTATGCAAATGATTACTTGTGCGAAGGTATTTAAATCTCTTGAATCAGGACAATATTCATCCTAGAGATGCTTCCTTACAGGTTCACAAGCTTTCAAGACTTCTCCAGTTGTCTGGGCTGGACGAGAGAGAGCGCGTCGGGAAGGTCACCAATCTGCTAGCGGAAATCGCACTTGAGAAGGAGGATTTCTCCTTCGCAAGAGACATGTGCCTCAGCATGATCGATTCGAATTATGCCCCGGCCTGGATGATTTGCAGGTCCGTCGACAGCCCCTTGTTTTGCTGGCTGCGCTATTGCTAAATCTACACCTTCTAAGTGAATGCAGCACATTTTTTTAATTTTCCTTAAACAAAGCATGTATTTGCGACTGCCAGTAATTAAGTAAGAATTACCTTATGTTTATTATTTCTCTTATTCTTGCAGGACTTTATGCGAAAATGAGAAATTTACAGATTTAGATGCAAAGTATGTATTCTCAGCTTTTGATCGAATGTATCATTTTTTCCCCCCTGTCATGAACATTCAACCTTAGAGAATGGAAAACCTTATAGGCTGCTTTCAGCCGCCGTTCTCTTCTAGTTACTTTTTCTCAAGTTCTTTGAATTTCTCCAAACTACCTTCATCTTAAGGGATGTCGAATGGACTTAAACCTGACGCTGATTCGCTGCCTCCTTCTCGTCGCATTTTTTGGCCTTGTTCTGTCTTCGTAGGCAAAAGCTAGTGGCGTTCGCACTCACGTATTGTGCTCCAGGGGAAATTGAATCGCTACTGATGACGCGAAATCTAATCAACACCCAGGTAAGTCGATGCATTGTACCGCATTCTCATTCAGGACTGCTTTTAGTTTGATGATCAAGGCTTTTGTTCTTGACAAATTTCTATCGCTCTGTTTTTGTCGGTCACGTTCTATACAGGCCGTTGCACCATGCTCTAGAGACAATACTGGAAGCAATTGTAACATATTCAGCGTAAGTTCCACTGGTATTGGGAAGCCTTTTCCGCCAGTTCCACCTGCCTTATATGTGGATGATTTTGATAATATTCTCTTTTCAGGCAATATATTCTGAGCTAAGCAAGCAAGATGAGGTGAATGAATTGGAAGACGCAACGGACGTCCAAGAACTGGACTCAACTGACGGGGTTCGTTGTAGCATTCTGCTCGTTTGTCACTTGTTTCATTTGTTCAACCGGTTTGTAAGGCCGGAATTCACTTATCTTCTTATTCACAAAGAAGGTGCATGGACGCTTGTCAACATACGCATCAGTAATAGACAGTGACTATTGGCTTCTCCCAGACAATATCTATTGTATGATCATTGGCGAATGAAGACGTATAATGTTGTAATATTTTACTTCTCTTGTCGATTAAATATAGAACTTGAAACTCTAAGCATTGTTGTGGTTAAGGCTCTCTTTTGTATCACCTTTTCAAATTCAAACAGCAAGCACCTTCATCACTTCTCGATCGAACTCAAAAGAAGCTGACAACGAAAACGAAGGCAATAATTTCAAATGTGAGTGACTCGAACTGGTGGAGGTCGCATGTCAAATGGGGCGGCCATCGGCAAGAGTCGGAAGCGAAGATGCCACACGGGAGTGGGCGAAAGCAGCAAGATTGTGGAGTGGTCTGTCATCCATTTTATGCCCTTGAAGAGGACACGAAGCAGCACGTCAAGCGTAAGGTGGGTTTTAAGAAAGAAGGAAAGAGGAGGGAAGAGGGAAGAAGGGATCCGAAGTAGGGAGATAGAGTAAGAGATAAGTGCAGCTGAGTTGGAATGGAAGTTTCTCAGTCATCTTCGGGGGTTAATTGAAGGTGGAGAATTGTGTCAAACCGGAGAAATGGTTTACAGAAAGTATTTTGGGTACAAAAACGTTCAACCAAAATTTTCTAACGTGAATTTATCTGATAATAAGGCAATGGACCAATTTAATCAGACAATGAAACATGGATTTTGTCGATTTTTCCTATTGACGGTTTTCTGTTGGTTGATCATGAGAATTGCGAAACCTCAGAATGTTTTTAGAAATATATTGATGTATCCATACTAGTAAGCAGTCTTAAGTAGCTTTTAGTATATATGTTACCTAGCAGCTTCTGTTTTTATTGTCTAAACGTTTTCGAATCCTACCAGGATTTTGACCGCTTCTTGGATCCAACTGCGAGCGACAGTTTGCTGGAGTTCAATCGTCTGCTGTTGAGATGTCAGAAGCTTAACGAATCGCGAGCAGAAGGATTGGTTTCGGAGCCAAGTGCTGAAGGTAACCCCACTTTGATTTCATTACGATTGTGATCAACATGCATCCAAGAATCCTGTGTAGTAACCCCTTTGCAGGCAGCCTGTTTTAGTAAATCTTGTTGCTCGAAACTTCGTCATAATTTTCGTTCTATAACGCTACAAACACTTTTTATAATGAAATGTTTTCACTTGTAAGATCCCTCTGTGTTCTATGAAGGTACCTTTCCCTGGGATGTGTTGGGGTATAGCTTGTAAAGTACAGTGCTTATACAATGAATTGTTTTTGTATTCGATACTATTGCGTTTTTTCATTTTCTAGTGACTCTTCAGTTAGCTGAATCAGTCTTGCGACATGAGACCATCATGTTTTTGGGTTATTGCCTGTCCTTAGCAAAGGTATCTCAATCAACAAAAGTTGTGTTTTCTTTTTACTGTACAAGATTTATAAATGGATCCTCAGATTGTCTTCTATTAGACTCAAAGCCAACCTCGTATAATTGTTGAAGAGTGTTCCTCGTTTGGATCGAAAGTAAGAGTGATAATTGAATGTTGCCCTTAGGCTGTCTTAATTTTTTTATTTTTTACAGATATCAGAGGCCGAAGGTCTGTTTTGCAAATTCCACGGCCATCCATTTGTGCTGCAACTGGCTGCCTACGCAGTGTCCCTTGAGCTTGAGGTCAGGCAGGAGCGCAGTCAGGGGGAAGGGCGCTCCGACTTGTATCTGCAGGGGGAGATGCAAGTAGTGAAGCAGGCACTGATGAATGCGGACACCCGTGGGGCCGACAAAACCGAGGCAGCGTCTCTGAGAAAGTACCTCCGACTTTTGTGCGATTTCATGCAGGCGAAGATGCTGGAAGAGCTTGGCAAAGGTGAGGGGGTTAGCGGTGCGCGTGAAGTTTGTCATCTTTTTTCTTCCTTCTGCTCGGCCTTTCGATGGTTGAATTGCGTTTATTCGTTATAATAATGTTCATTTGTTTATATTGAAATGGAGATGTCCTGCAAGGAGGAATCTGATATCTTGTCCCGCATTGACTTCAGTGACTGCAGGTTGTTTCTATGACAGACAGAGACAGAGACCCTTTTAAAGGACTATGTCGCCCCACCCGTGTTTATCTGACTGACTTGCTGCTTGTCTTGACTTCAGGTGTGGACGTCGCTCGATTTATGCAGGACGACGAGTACAAGCGAGAAACGATCCTGGGCATCGCAATGTAAGAACTGCAGCACGTTCTCGTCCCTATTTTGGCTCCAAACTATCCGCAATTTGTTTATATTTTTTTAGGGGCAATACCCATCTTATACAATGGTCCCTACGCTGAGCAAATTTTTGGTCCTTTGTGCCCAAACATAGAAATTTTAGAAGGTAAATTTTTTATCTCAGCAGTCTTCTACGTGGACTTTTTGGCTTTGCAAAACAATTAGGGTTAAGAAATGCTTCTGAATTTTGCAATGGCCTATTCGTGCTCTGATATTTTTCTACCAAAGAGTAATGTATTTGTTTTCGATTGGCAAGGAACCTTGAGGAAGAATTGCTATCAACGGCGTTATCGCTGGCGGAGAAATACGACATGCAGCAATGGGAAGTGATTTGTGCCCATGTAGAGTTCCTTCTAACTGATAGTGGGTGAGTTTGGTGCATCTATGGTTGCCAGTCCTGTCTTGTCATAAGCCCCATACCACTCTTCAATAGGCGATAAAACGATTAACAAGCAAAGTTGTTCTCCGTGCGCATTTTCCGCTGTCCTTCCTTTGGTAGAACCAGCATATGTTTTTTTAATCAATGTTCTCCGGCTGATTCTTATTTGCACCAAGCATTGACAAAGAACCCCTTGTAATACATGGTAATACATTGCAAATTCAGTTTTCCCACCTCTAATCTATCACCGAGAAAGTAGGATATTAACGGCATTTTCGAAAACTATTTTACAGCACAATCCTCCTTCTCCTTTTCTCTGCATCAAATAAGAGTACATTTTCAAAGAGCCTTGTTAGTGGTTTCAAATTCGCGAACTAGCTGCGCATTCTAAGAATATCAAAGAATATTTTCATATGATCAATTTCAAAGCAGCGGTCTAAATTTTATTCTACAACGCTCCATCTTTCTTCTCGAAAATGTTAAAGACTTTATCACAGTAGTCATAGGGAAACTTCTTTGTACGAGAACCTGTGTTATGAATAGAAAGATAGGGCTCACCAGTGACTGAATCACTTAATCAACGTAATCACTTAATCAACGTGATCACTTAATCAACGTGATCACTTAATCAACAAGACGTTTGCTCAATTTCAATGAATTACTCGAAAGAGTTGTCAAGTATATTTAGATAAATTGTTACAATGAGTTTACGCCAGCGTTCAACTTTTAAAAGTGCTGTTCACTTCTTGTTTGTTTTTGTCAAAGATTGAAGGTAAAAGAGATACAGGAGCGTTTCAAGGACTTGAATGTTGTCCAAACGCTGAGGGAGAATGGTGCGGAATTCTTGCCACGAATGCGGCTGTACGTCTATCCGTACATCAGTGGAAAGGACCACGCCCTTCTTCTTGCATTCCTCAGCCTCGTTCAGGAATGTTGTGGCTCTGAAGCAGTGGTGGAGGTAAGGCCTGCTCTTAGTACGCTTCCAACCTCGACCTCGCACTAAATAGTGCTTTGCATGGCCAACTAACGTGTTCATTCATCTATCTTTTCCCCTTACGCCCAACGGCACTGCTCATTCAGTTGGACTAATTACGGCGACAAGGTGCTCGCTTTCTTATGGCCTGTTTTCTTCATGTTACAGGGCCCTCTGGACGTGGCAACGCACATTCGCTCGCTGAAGAAAATCAAAGCCGCGGCTTCAGGTTTCTTTCTTTTTCTTCACACCACTCAGACGCCATATTTCTAGAAAATGAAATCCGATCTTCTCCTATGATTCTGATTTGTATCTAGATATCTAGATACCCTCTATCTAGATAAATTGAAATTTCAAAATTTTGGGCTAGTTTATAGTGCCTTCAAAGTCTAAGGTATTTTCAGGGCAGTTTGAATCTTTTCAATGTCCAAGAGGTCTTTGAAATTATATCGAACAGGAAGCTTTCCTTGATGATGCTTTATATCTTCTTTCTTAACGATATATTCGTTTATGAAATCCACTCCGCCCGAGTAGGACTGGATTACAAAGAATTGGTGCATGGATCTAATCCACTTGAGGTGGTAACGAAGGTGCTGGTGGAAGCCAATGTCCATGTTTTATCAAAACTGGTACCTAAATTAAATAGTGGACAGAAAGACCAAATTACCCCAGGAGAAATATTTGCTGCATATATATCTAAAACTTTCTGGGAAGTTGCTCAGAAGGACGAGGATTCTAAGGTGATCGAAAAAGACATTTTGTGTACTTTGACTTTTATTTAGTTTTCAAGAGATTTATTTACTGCAATATTCTTCTTAGCTTGCAATATAATTAGTAAATTTTACCTGATTTTTCGTTTTTTGCTTTTCCACATCTTTTTCATCTTGTTTATCTCACTTGGCAATTGGTTTCTCGCTTTCATCGAAATTGTTTAGTCGTATCGTGCTTAAGATGAAATATTATAACATTGACCACCAAAGTCCACTCTTTTTCAGATCCATTGGCTACATCGGTTTGAGACATGCCAAAAACTCTTCCCTAAACTTTCTGCCAAAGACATTGTCGCGTTTGCAGACAACGTAACTTTCAGTGAACGCGCTAGAAATGAATTGAGTCAAGATGTTCGCTTGAACATGGTGAAAAGACTGCTGAAATATGTGAGGCAACAAAAGGCGCAGGAGGAAAAGCGCGCTCAGGCGGAAAAGCGCGCTCAGGCCAACAGTGATTGGTTCGTTCCAAAATTACACGTACTCCTCATAGACCTTCACAGCTTTCGTAGCTCTTGGAAGACACTTGCCTTTGGCTACAACTGCACTAGCCACAACTTGTTGTAATTGTAAGAAGAGAGAATTAGCTATAGCTTTTTGTGCTCCTAGTTCTTTTGGCTTGTGTTATGTGTATCTACAATCCTTCATATTAGCGACTTGACCTAATATTGAATATTGAACCCGTGTAATGTTGAATGAGGGGTTTTATATTTAACCGTTCTTTTCTCTAGTGAGCCACGGATATTCACGTATGGCGAAGCTGAAAGTCATTTGGAGAAATCGCAGAGTCACATTCAAAGCTTGGCAGCTGCTTGGTTTTCGGAATGGCAGCAGTCGAATGATGTACGTTTCTTGTTTTAGGCCTAGAAAGCCGTAGACAGGCTTGCATCACGCTCTGATTTGCCAGCACTAGGTCTGCTGATCAGCCTCCCTCTACAGGACTTATACATTTGCTGTCGACCAGATGTTTCTTAATTCACATTTGATCCTAAGAAAGCAGTGGTGTTTTATGTACTGCAGCATGATATGCAGCCTGTATCATTTACACTGTTTCAAAGGAAAACTCTTCTAGCCACCACTTTAGATTCGAATTGCTGATTTCCAATTGCTAATAAAAAGCGGGCATCAGCAATGAATGGATATTTATTTGTTTTTTGCGTATTAGCAAATAGTGGCTATCAATCAAGTCATTCATTCTAGATTGAGTAACTGTCTTCTAATCCTTGCGAAAGACAGACTTGATCTATGTTCATGTCAGCACTTACTTCTTCAGCATCATTAGATTTCAATTCTGTTTCTTCCATAGGAAAAGAAACGCGAATATGCACAGATATTCGATTCTTCGCGTTCAGATTTGTCTGTAATAAATGTTTTGGCAAAGAATCTGTTCCTTGATATGAGAACACCGGATGAGGTTCTGGAAGTGTACAAGACTGCCGACCTAAGCGGCAAGCATCAATTATACGTGGTGGCTGCTTTTAAGGATGCACTGACCAGTGTGGTTGCGAGCTTGAAGGTTGCGAGGTGAGGCAGGATCGAAACAGGATCCTTACGGCTGATTGAGAAATTTGTCAGTTTATTTGGTATTTATGCTTGGCTAACGATTTTGCTGCAGATGTACAGGAGCAATAGAGATCAGCTTATTTTGCCAACAATATGCGAGCAATGACGTCACCGTGACGAGTTGTTGGGAAGGGCAATAGTGGAAGCACCAAAGACGGGTCGATGTATGAGGTGACTGGTCAAAGCGTTAAAGAGACTTGTTGCTTATAGCCGGTGTATGAGAGTCCCAAAGTCATGTTTATGGTATGTTTTTATGTACTTGTATATGGAACTTTTATGACAAAAGGAATTCTTTTCAGGGACTCGGTGTCAATGGGTACGCTGGCCGACATGATAGATATTGTTAACGAACATCTACAAAAGGGTGGTGCTTTACTATCTGAGCAAGACGTTCTTCAAGTTGTTAGGCCACTCTGTGAAGACATTGAAGTTGACAAAGCCTTGAAGTTGGATGTTCTACAGCTTGTAGAAAAGTCATTTGAGCTGAGTGGAGATGATTTGGTCCTTCTTATTTATTACAAAACAGATGCGGTAATTTCCGCCAACTGGGACAGAAAGGTCGGTGCAAATGTTTTTCGATTCTAAGAGATAGAGCGTAAATGGAGCTAGTTGCTTCTGAATTTCCTGACATACCAATCTCGCTGTTTGTCCACAGTATTTCTAAAAGCCCAATACCCATTTCAGTTGTATGTACTTTTCTTGGCTTGCATTAAATGGTCTTGTTTTCATGCTACCTTTTTTATTACTTTTGGCAGTTTTGTATTATCATTTGCTCAAAGTTTTACCTACGCCGCATAGAAATCAAAGTATATCCCATCTTATGAGTCTAATCATGCATAAATTGAGAATAATTCAAATTTTATAGAACATCTAATTCTGATTTTATTGCTCTTTTTAAAGAAAAACACTGTCTTTTTAGATTCGGACCTACGCAAATTTTCTCTTCAAAAAGTCCCGCCATCATAAGTACATGCTGCGTATTTGTATATAGACGTTGTTGCCTGTAATATGTACCGGCAGCAACAGAGGAATGATGTACCGGCAGGTGTAATTTACTCGACAGCTTTATTTAGATATGATCATCTTTCGTTTAGGTATCAGCTCGAGACATAGAGAGCGATGCAAACAGGTACCAGCTGTTCCAAGAGCTTGTGAATGAAAGTCAGAGTGCCAAGCAGTTTGGAGATATCGGACTGCTTCTCTTGGTTTGGCCGGTTCTGGCTGCCAGTGAGCTGAAGTGAGTTTGCTTCATCAATGATCCCGATTGATCAGATACCCTCAGTGATTGGTTATCTTGATTGATCAGAAACCCTTTAGTGATTGGTTATCTTGATTGATCAGTTACCCTCAGTGATTGGTTATCTTGATTGATCAGATATCCTCAGTAATTGGTTATCTTGATTGATCAATTACTCTCAGTGATCAGTTACTCTGATGTGTCAGTGTTCCTGATTGGTGCATTATTCTGATTGTCTAATTATCCTGATTCCTGATTGATAAGAACAAGATTATGAATCATTAAATTTTCATTAATTCGACTATTCCATCTCTCTAATCACCTCTGACCTTTGGATAGGGCATCTGCTTTCGAGAATGCTGTGGTGATGAGATATGGTTGACTTGTGCCACCCCATAGGAGATGCCACCAAGTTAACTTGAAATGAGCACCTTTACTCTTTTTTAGCGAATACAATGTGGATGACCACCCTTGGGTGATACTCCTAAGAAAACTAATAGAGTTCAGGGACTCCGCCAGGTTCCTTGATCTTGTCAAGCAGTCGGCCAACAAAGTCAATTTTGGGCCTAAGGTAAATTCTTTCTGCGGGCTCGCAAAATCTCTTATCAGTGAAATAGATTTACAGGACGTAGTCAGAACAATTTTCTTCAGTGCCTTATCTACGCTTGCTGTTAAATGTGTTAGTTTAATGACTGCTTGATGTATGTTCTGACTAGCTTTGTGCGTTAATAACACCTTTCAATTGTTTTCCTAGTGCTACTGCAGTTTGCAAGAAGCGTTGCTGGCGCATGGATACAAAGTCGAGGCTTTGAAAATGGCTCTGATTGTTGGGGTAGATGTCTGCATTGAAACGGCGTATGACGTCTTTACTCAAGCTGAGGTCAGTTCGACCGCCTTATTCTCAACTTACTGTATGACTACTCCGCTGGTTTTGGAACTCAAAGGACTGAGTATTAACTCGTTTCACAATTTTTAGGCCAAAACTAAAAGACTTGGAACCTGTATATTATATTCAGCTTTTCAAATTGCTATCCTCATTCCAATTTTTCACCTGATGCTTTCTCCAAAGTGAAGGCTATTCCTCCATTTTTATGTCATGTTTCTACAGGCCGATGAAAGCTTGGTGGACAGTGAACTCTTCGGTTTGGTTAGACAAAGCAGGACCGTGAAACAAGTGGCAAGAACTGCGCTTTATCCCTCTTTCGTAGACTATATTCTAAGGCAACCAAATAATGAAATTATTTTTAATGACATTTTAAATCAATTAAGACTAGCAGGGCTTTTTGCTGAAGCAGGGACGCTGATTTCGAGGCAGTCGAAACTGCATTCAGCTTTATCAAATATAAATGTTGCAATTAGTTCCTTCACGAATTGGTTTCAACGATAATCTAAGCAAGCATAGGGGATTGTATTTAAAATAGATGTCATAGATTGTAGGCAAAATTTATATTGATGGAAATTAAAACATAATGCCAAATTATTATCCCTTTCTGAACCTTCCTGAATAACTTCTTCTGTAAAAATAATGGGTCGCTGAAGGTATGATATTTTTTTAAAACATTTTGGGAAAGTCACAAAACTAGGACTTCTGTGTCGCTGAACACCACCTCACCGACAATGAAACGGTAAATAAATATCTACCAGAAAGATTTGCAAGAAGTTGGCTCTATCTCTGAAATCTGATTGATAAAGAATCAACCTTCAACCGTACACAAGCAATATACATACTCTAATTTACAAAATCTCTACTCAGAGAAGTTATGGATCACGGTAAAATATAATATATTCGATGGATCAACAAGTGCTCTGCCATTCAAAATACCTTAAGGTGTGAAGAAGTATTGATAAATACAAACAAGCCAACAGCTGAAGCTACTGACAGAATGCAAACATAAAACTAGCCACCCACAAAAGCCACCCACAAAAGGCACCCATTCGAAGGCGTCGGTTCCAGACCCTTCACAGTTGGTCTGTCAAAGGAGCGGCGGGCCTGCAGGTCAGCGGAATCTGTACCGTGTCGCTGCGTATTTTGCTAAAAGGTTACGGTTAATGGGACAATGATTGGAGGTGTTCTTCTGGACATTGACCGCAAACCAATGTATTCTATCTACAGGTGGCGGGAAGGAATCTAAGCACTGATGATACCTGAATCGCCGAGAAACCGATATATTTGCATATTATAACGGCACTGAAAACCTAAAAAACAACTAGCAATGCTAAGAAATCCCTCCTGAAAACGTGTTTAGTAATTTACATAGAAAACTTTATATGCAATATTAAATTCGAATGATCTTCCTTGCGTATCATTTATCATAAAACCATTAATCGACCAGTATCGAGTGAAAGTTCGCGAAAGGTGCCTAAGATCAACACGTGCAGGTTTCATAATGTCTCATGCTTTGAGCGTTTGCAATCCACCTAGTCAGAGAGACAACTGCCTTTAGAGACATCGTTCGTCACAGCTATGACCAGCTGATTATCTGTGATCATTCCTACCGGCTGCCTACCATTAAAAAGTAAAATTTCAAAGGTTACGCTTTGAGAGACCACTTTCCCACTCTATAGATGAGTATCGGCTATCTTTATCCGCCGAACCTGAGGTTGGTCGGCAGAGGTAGGCCTTGGGGTGACAATCTTCTCGTCCAGTTCCTGCTCTTCGGGTAGGTTGGGGGTCAGGGGCCCGCCGGTCTTCAGAGCAAAGATCAGGTCATCGAACTCATCTGAGTCTATGTCATAAGATTCGTTCACGTAGCTACGGGCAGCTCCTAACTCGAGCGGTTCCATGGCCGGCGCCTTGTCTGGAAAGTCCATGGGATTCAGGGAAGTGGGCAACTCCACGTCTTCCCAGTCACTCTAATGGAGAAAATCGGGAGGAAGATGAAAACATAACAAGAGCACTCCATATGTAAGAAGTACCTTGACAAGAAAGAGAGTGAAGCGGTAATATCCAGCTTGGCATGATTTTAACGCATCTCCACCTTTATTGATGCATATTGATGCAAGATCGTCGAGGTTCTCATGGTGAAGGAAAATTCAACAAACCTTTAGGAATCTGCAAATTAGAGATAGGCCTATCTCGTATCCGGATAGATCTATCCTAGTTTAAATGAAATCGTCTTTTCTAACTATAATGCAATTCGCTCACACTCAAAATATAATATGTGGATTTAATTGCCCAATGCGTATATCAAAAACAAAGAAGGCATAAACAAGAAGGCATAAACAAGAAGGCATAAACATAGATGCATGAATGGCAATAAGGAGGCCATCACAGGCTTCAGCTTGATTTACATGAGACAAATTTTTCACCACGAAATTTTTCGCCCGCGAATTCGAACTTCAATTTCAATTTTTATAATTTCTTGTGAGGATTCGTCGCGAGCAATGCAAAAGAAAATGGCGTCAGTCGGAAAATTGCTGGCGAGAAAAGAACGCGCCACTGGGTTCGCAAGACGTATTCAAATCGTCTACAGGAAGGGAAAATAATATTAAAACATTTCTTGAATAACTTTTGAATTTCGCCGTCTACATATGAATGAGAGGCTTTTACCGATGATTGCTCCAAAGATAAATTGATGAAAGTCACAGATGAAACAACGCACAATCCGTTGGACAGGAGTCTACCATTGCTGCCAATTATAAAATGAACCCCTCGACTATGAACCCCCTCGACCACGAGCTCCTCGACCACGAGCCCCTCAACTATTGCATTTCATAGCGCCGCCTGTTGCTAGTTCCTTTCCACCGTTCATGTTTATGTGCGGGACTTTCCCAGCACTTTTTAGGACTAATCATAAGTTAAGCTCATTCTTAACCCATGTTGTCGCTTGATAAATTGTGTACATTTCTGTCGTTTTCAGTCTTTCTATCGCAGCAAAAAATAGAGACGATTTCTACTTCTTTTCGCAGCGAATTTTTCTAATTTCTACTCCGGTGCATTCCAAATTCGCTTGGTGGCGAAAAATTCGCTTGGCGCGAAAAAATTCGTTTCGTATTAACTACAATGCCCGCCAAAAGTGTTGGAACAGTCCAATCATCTTTCCTACTAAACGTCTCCCCTCCCTCATATACAATGTTGGTTTCCGACTGGAAAATGAAAACAAATGTATGTTGGAGCGCAGATTGTGTAACCCATGTTTAGCGACATGTTCACCTACCTTTACAACATTGTTTAAGGGGGGGAGGGTGCTCTGTCTGCTTGAAATAGGGAATTGAAGTGAAAATATGCATTTATTACGAGTAGAATCTCGGTGTTCCAACTACTTTTGGCGGGCATTGTCTTTTACCAATTTCAAAGGCGGGCAAATAGAGCATGACCAAAAGGCTCTTTATAGGGGTTTTCGGTGGTGCTCATTTCATTGGTGAAGTCAAAATTGTGATTTGGTTGACTCGTGACGTCATAAATTGCTCAATGGCCCATTTTTGGCCCCATTTTACATTTAGGTTTATGGAGGTCTTGAGGTATTAATTTGATAATCTGCAGACAATCAAGTTGAAATCATATTGAAGACAATTATTAGTTTTTATGCAATGTATTAACCTTGTATTTCACATGAGTTTGAAAAATCTGGCTTAGAGAACAACAAAATAGGGAGAGCAGTCTTTTCAGGTGCCACCATAAATCTTGTTGTCGTAGGTCGTCGAAAGGGACGCAACATTTGCATATGTCGTGCCAGCAAAATGTGGCAAAATGTTCATTTTTGATCCATCTTCAGTTCATTTTTAAGTCATTTCTTTCTCCTGTTCATTTCTTTTTTTTTTTTTCCTGTACTCTACTTCAAATTGCTTGGCTTGGTGTGGAGGACAAAGACATAATTCCTGAATGATTTCAGGTACTCGCCAATAATTCTACCTTGGAGCGATATGTTACTTCCCTTTGAAGGCCATATTGTTCATTTTGCGGCCCCGAAAACCTCATATAGCAAGAACATTCTCTTTGAAAAAGATAGGCATATCTTTGCGACATCCAAGGCCCCAATAACTTTCGTAAAGAACGGTGTTTTCGACGACCGCGAGACTGAGTTGATGAATGTACGATGGCGAATGTTTAGCTTCCGCTTTCAAATACCACCGGAGAAACAAAAGGCTGTCCCCATCTGTGCACGTTGCTTTGCAAGCCTTTTGTTGTCTTGAACACTATAACATTGTTTCTTGCACTATTGTTGTTGATGCTGCTCGTTTTCGTTGTCATTCAACCAACGAGTAACGGTTGGAAAATGTTTGAAGATTTATCCACAGCAGGACTTTCCTTTAACTTGTTATTTTGAAAATGTCATGCAGGAGTGTGCAGTAGTTTAATCAACATTGTGAGTAACCTATTTCTCGGCTTTTCCTTTCTTACGTCAAGATACAAGAGAAAATTTCACGTTCAACGGCACTTTGAAAGTTCAAATGACATCATTCAATATGTTACTATCAGAAAAGCGTTGAGCGTGGAGAAATCATGAAAATATGCAGCTTCTATTCTATTATTGTTCAAAGAAATTTCCTGCAACATCATATATCGTGATGCACACCTATCTAACTATTTACTTGGGAGATTTGAATCTTAACTGCTTTGTATTTCATCGAAACTCACAAGTTTTCCAACCGTTAAACGTTGAAGAAATGACACTTCAATTCAATTCAATTCAACTTTTTATGCTGGTCTAGTCAAAGTTCTATCGAGGCACGGTTGTCACTGCGATGCATGTTGTAATGGCCGCTGTATAAGAGCATACTGTGGACATTTGCTGTACTAGCCATTGTTTAAAACAAGCTTTTACCTTCCCTGTTTCAAAATATACTTGTTTTCCCGGCAATCAACAGTAATTGCCAAGAAAATAAGACGGAACATTGAACATATACCGATTATGACGTCACACGTTAGTCGTACACCTTCGATTTTAATTCCATTGGAATGCTCGCCCCCAAAAACCCTAGAGTAGTTATACTTTACATGTCAGTCTTTCGCACACAGAAAGAATGCAAAAAGACAATGCCCGCCAAAAGTGTTGGAACAGTCCAATCATCTTTCCTACTAAACGTCTCCCCTCCCTCATATACAATGTTGGTTTCCGACTGGAAAATGAAAACAAATGTATGTTGGAGCGCAGATTGTGTAACCCATGTTTAGCGACATGTTCACCTACCTTTACAACATTGTTTAAGGGGGGGAGGGTGCTCTGTCTGCTTGAAATAGGGAATTGAAGTGAAAATATGCATTTATTACGAGTAGAATCTCGGTGTTCCAACTACTTTTGGCGGGCATTGTAGGTGTAAGTTTCCAGTTTGCTTGAGCGATGCACTTACCAGGTTATGTGATCGATGTGAATGGGTATCAACCAGCTTCCTTCTATTGTGGTTCAGCGAGTTCGGAGCATATATCAGCTCGTGTTCCGGGATTAGTTCGGACGACATTTTCCGAACAGGATATTCACCGTGGAACAAATACCGCATGCCATTACGAAGTATGGCATAGATCACTAATATGTACAGGCCCTGAAAGGAAGATTCAATGATCGTTAGAGTCATCGTATCAGCAATAGAAGTAGCATAGCATCACACATTGCTACTGACAGATGTGCAGTACATGACTCGTGCTTTGCATCTCGGTCCTTACTCCTATGTTTTGAAATTGAGAATCTGATACGCAAATCTGAAGAATGCTGCTTAAATGTATGCTGTCACTCTGTTCAAATCAAAATGTAGTCACACGTATGAATTTCACGCAGACATGTAGAGTAAACATCGAAATTTTAGCTGGCAGTCAGTGTTTCGCAGGGTGAATTCAAATACACAGTGTTTAGTTAGCTCAAGACTGAGGCAAACCTGACCAGAGCAAATCCCCTTCTACTAAACACTATCTACAAAATGTTGTGAGGGCGGATGTCAAGAAAAATTTCGTGCCTACCAGAATGAAGTTGAGCACAGTGAAGGTAATGATCATCCACAGCGACCCGACGGAAAGATGCAAGCCAGCAAACAGCCACTTCAAGCACAACAGACTGAACACGATGAGGTAATGACGCAATTCTGAAAAAGTGGACATCCTAGATAAGGTCTGCGGAGGAGACTTTATCTGGTGCAAACGGTGCAAATTGGTTCAAAATTGATACCTTGCATTTTAAACGTGTTTCTGGGCAATAATAAGAGAGAAAAATAAAAATAAAAAAAAACTGCAGGCATTAAATCGGAGTGCAAGCAGATAAGCAGAGAAGGGCCTAGAAAAAGAGACTGCATGGTCATACAACGTCACGTTATTACGGTCCGTGCGACAATTGTTTAAATCTTTGCAGTATAGAAACAGAAAATCGAAAGAATGATAGGAAATCGATTTTGCGTGGATATGGGGCTGTACCATTGTCATTGTACTGGCCTCTGTAAACATCGTCGTAACATTGCCACTGTGGTTTCACTTGATACGATTGAACGAAGACAACAGCAACGCCAAGTACGAGGAGGATAACTGGGATGATAACTGAGCCCAGCGCCGCGAAGCCATTGCTCATGAAACACCTGCAACAAAGTCCAATTACGCTCACGATCGCTTTGTCATTAGAAACTGTTGCATTCTTTTAACGCATTCTTTTTTCTACAGAATTATGAAACATTTCTGAGAAATTATTCATGTGCTGTTCGCCATATTGCCAATGGTGGTGGACAAGCGTAGCTATTCCGCTATATCGGCATATCAAACGAGTGGATATGATCAACAAAATGACCAAATACTGTCCACACGAAAATGATTTCATGTTGAAACCTGGAAGAATTCTACTTGAGTATTTGAAAAAGGCAAGACAAATCGCGAATGCATGTATATGGAAGGTAATTGTGCGAGGTAAGGGTGTAATGGCAAAGAGAACTAGAACATCAGCTTACATATCTCCGTTGCCGTGTACATCACCATACATCATTGAAAAGGGCCATTTGTAGGCCGCATAGGTCACCAGAATGTAGCCAACGATGATCAGAACTGGCAAACCTGAGTGACCACAATAAAAAGTCAATACCTATCATCTTGCTTAAGATTAGGAATAAGGATTAGGATTAAGGGAGCTACGTGAAGAGAGAGACCCGAACATGAGGACAAGGCCACCCTTCAGCATCTCTAGTCCCATTACAAGTTAAAGTTTGAAAATGTGACGATTAAAGATGCTCATGGTGAACGAGAATTGGCCCCAACTCAAAATCATAATTCAGGATCAAATAACAGTTCGTGGCAGCACGTTTAATGTAACCTAACGGGTCGGCGGGTTAGCAAGTTGAGGGGCTAACATGTGAAAATGAAAGGCTCTAGTAAAGGCCATCGCCATCGTTGGCGGTAAGGCAAATTTTGAACAAGAGCCTTGAAAAACTATTCAGCCATACAAGACGTTTTTCTGGACCTCTCGAGTAGAGAAAATCAGCGCATAGGAATGTCAAAAAAGATTGACAATCAACTGTCATAATATCTTACCCCAGGCCATGACGAAAAAGAGCAAAAAATTATCATCAGTACGCTCGTCATTCATTATCAAAATTCGCCATAAATTGCAGGCCTAAAAAGAAAAATGCATATAATTAACCGTGCTTGAGTCAACAAGAAGATTGCGCACAATGATAGCAAGCTACTGAATTAATGCAAAGTTCTTAAGCATTCTTTGCAGCAAATAAGCCATGATACAAGGTGCCAAAGCAGCAGTGCTTGTAGAAGTCTTGAATATCAACCTTTACTCAGATGCAGGGCATGATAAGAAGAGTTATGGCTTGGACTTGATAGACCGATTAAACATGAAACAATGGCACTTCTTTGGCTTTGTAGTAAAGAGCACTGGCTCACCTCGGTAAACATCCACGTGAACTGGGCTAAGAAGAAGTAGTGCAGGGCCAGCGCGAGCACACCGCAGTCAGTTGCCTTGATAATCAGAGATGGACTCATGTGAGCGGCCACGACATAGAGAATCTGAAATGGCAACGATGAAACTTAAGCCAACGAACAAGTGTCCTGAGGAGCAGGAGGCGGCATCGCACCAAACATACGGCTAGGCAAGTAAAGTGCAGTGGCAGCAGAGATACCACGACAGAGAAATGCCTCTGGTGTTTATCTTCATGGGAAATGCCTCTGAACTACATTCCTTCAATCATTCTACTTTCGAGTGTGAATAGAAAAGTCACCACCCTTATAAACAGTATTGCAAAGGGGACTGTGAAATTAAGGCATTATTCACAATGCCGATCATTGTTTATTGTTGCAATATGAAAAGAACCCTCGCATCAGAGGACAACAACCAACAGTTGACATCATTTGAATGCATTGAAGACCGATCAGAATATTTTGCCCGTCGTAAAAATGCACTCATCTTTCAGTTACTCAAGTGAACAGTAAAATTGCAGGTTAACAGATCAACAGTAGCACATAATGGCTTGACCGTGCTTGTTGCAGGGGTGGGGTTCTTATCAATGTCAAAAGCCATTTTTGTCTGGTCTGTTTTTTCCTAAAGGAGAATTCTACTTACGTTGGTCAGCATGATCGCAAACAGGAAATGCATAAAGAGATTCGACGTGAAGGTGGTTTCGTACGAACATATATGATGGGCCAATAATGCAAGCAGACATGCACCCTGGAACAGTAAAACGAAGTCATTGAAATGATCAGCAAATCACGGAAGAACGATGTCCACTTTTAAGTGTACGAAAAGACTCGGAAAGGTCAGACGGACGGCCAAATTAAAAAACCTTCTAGCTCCCTTGCAAAAGCGATTTTAGGACATAAAAGCTGATGATTTGGCACAATATTGAAAGACAATGAAAACACGATTAGCACTGCTGACTTACAATGGTAAAGTAACAGGAGATATAGAAATAGATCTCGTATCCAGTCCTGTTGTCACTCAAGGCCAGAACTGCATACTCAGACAAATGTCGACATTCGCATTCCACGTACGACTCCGTTTTGCCCTAAAACCGCAAAGGATGTTCGTCAATCTAAAACTCAAACTTAAATAACGTTTTCTTTAAAATGTAAAATTGGAAAAGGATATTGCCAGTGGAAGAGATAGGCTTTGCTAGGGAATATTTACTACAAAATAACAGCCTGCTTTCCTTTGAGCATCTGCTACCAGCTTCTACGGTGTGTCAATATGTGATTAAAATTGCTGGTCAATTCCACTTAAATGCATACCCTTATATTGCAGTTCTTTGTGTTCCAGTCTCCTTCGGAACCAGCCACGGGGTGTTGCCAAATAACGCAGCTGTGGAGGACACAATGCGCATTACTGGGCGTTCGTTGAAGGAAACGGACATTGAAGGATTTTACAATAAATGCCAAAGCGAATGAACACAAATGAATTATAAATTTAGATAAAGCTTTCAATATTCTTCCAGAATTAAAAAGGAGCAGAAGCAACCATACACCCAAGCAAAATATTCAAATCGAGAAAGAGGAAGAAATCTGCACCTAGAAACCAATAAAAAGCACCGGTTTAGATGAAGAAGATTGAAAAGATCAAGTGAAGAGGACAAAAAAGGTCAAGAAAAAAGAAGATGAAGAGTATTAATGAGCAGCTCATGATACCTGGCATCCTTTTGAGTAACTCTAGAGTTGGACGTGTGAATTCTGAAGACCACCTTCATACCGGAGGACAGACCGCTTTTGATCTTTGAAGACATCACCTTTAGAATTCAAATGGTAACAATAGGACTGATAACTTTCAAAAGGACAACGCAGAAGCAAAACTGATGGTGGATAAATGCCTAACTAAATGATGGATAATTGACTAACGGATTTTACTTGTTGCGAAAAGATGGATCAATTTTATGAATAAGGTAGATAAATGAACCTTGTATAAATCTTGCCAAAAAAGGTTGGACTCATACCTTGTTATTCAAGACCGGTTTTTTAGAAGAGAAGAACTTCTGATTTCCATAGTCAATGAAGTGAATGTCAGTGCATGGAGTCGATCCTGTTGAGCTGAACATGTTGACAGGATAGCGGAAGAAGTCAGCGTTTCTTCTAGAAAGAAAGATCGCAGTGAATTTGAAGGCAAGGGTCTTTCATTGGAAAGCAACAAACGTCGTCAGGTAGAGCTCTCTACCTCGAGAGTAAAACAGTAAAACGGCGACGTATAGAAAAACAGGGGACAAACTTAATCACTTGATTCTTTTAGGAGTGTTTCTAGTCTTATGAGCATTACACCTTGCTATCTGGCAAAAAGCGCTCGATGCCATGCAGCCAGAGCTGCGGACGCTCATGATTAATAAGGCTCTCTCTTGATACAAGGTTAATGCGATCGTCAGACAATTGCTTGATCTACATAGAAACAGTCAGGTTGATGGAAATTGGCATTGGACTGTGCGCTTCATGATTGGCTTAAAGAAGAATGCATTAATCAGCTCCAACACAATCATCCTTTAGCATCGGCAGAACAGCAAGTGAAACTGCCTGAGGAAATGGCGAAGACAAAGATTCTTTCTATAGGGCATGACATTTACAGAGATAAAGAAGAGGCTGTTACTTGAATGAAGAAGAGGCTGTTACGAGGCAGCGAGGCTGTTTCGAGTGCTTACCCAGATGCGAATCGAACGCCGTTGAGGCTACTGCCGCGGTCGCGTCGTGAGGTTAACGCAAAGTTCGATCGACTGCCCGAGAATCTGAAAAGAGGCAATGAAGTGACCTGAAGCACGCTTAATTTTTAAACGAATATTATCTCATCTGTGAGGGAAGATACTTGTGCTCATTCAATGATGATACAGTCGAATAAAGCAATTCTCTCTAAAAAAAATTCTAAAAAGAAGAATTGGCAAAATTTTTTACTTTTTAAGGATTTCTGATAAGCAATGAAGCCTCACAAAACGTCTTTTGCTCTTCACTGTAGCATGAGATTTGAAAAAACGCAACTGGAATTAGAGCGTCTAAGACCTAATAGTACTCCCTGACTTGAATCTCGGTTTTGTTTGAATCTCAACAAATAATCAAGTGAACGCGTGGAGACGTACGTATAAGGACAGCTCATATCTTCCAGGAAACTGTAAGCAAGATCGTCCAGCAATGTTGCCCAAGAAGATTTTCCACTGTAGAAAGAAAGGATTTGTTTAGCAAAAGTTTAAGCCGAAGCCCTTGCTTTCATTCCCGTGTTTCAATCGTTTAATTAAAGTCGTAGTAAAGTTATACCTTATCAACGATGTTTGGAGCAGACAAATCGGGTGCTCGTTAAAATAACTTAAATTTCTGACGAATTGAAAAATGGTGAATTTAGGATGCAATGATAAACAGTAAAAAAGACAAGCAGAGAAATTGACATTTATACGATGACCAAATACAGCACCTCGTATCTGTGCGCGTTGGTGTGAGCAATGAGTCGTACACGTCCAAAAGCAGCGACTTTGAGCTGTTGCTCAACCTGCAAAAGAGATGTTTACAAATTTTGGCGAGATTCTATTTTAGCCATGAAATAACAAATATTGGTCAATAAAGCAAAATTAACGATCATTCACTTTTACGTCATTTTTTATTATTTAAGAGAATGTCAGCTTAATTATAATTCAATGCTTTAGACAAAAATTGTTGATTTTTCATTATTAACAACAAATAATAAGCACTAGCATCAAACTACATAACCAACAAATAAAGCAAAAATTAATAAAAATCCTGAAACCAAACTTCAACAATAACAATCACAGATCATGACGAAGCATTGCCAAAGCACCACGTGGTATACTTGCAGCCAATGCACAAGTAGCACTGACGTCAGCGGTCTCGTGATTGCTTCAAGACCTTTGATTGGATATCTACGTACGCTTTTTGTCCGGCTGGCATGCTACTCTTGTAGGAGATGATGGAGCGGACAGTCTTTATGAGCAGCTCCTGGTTACTGGCACTGAGAGGGGGGACCTTCACGAGCTGACGCATCTCTGTTAGTATGCTGTCGAAGAGTTCACGAAAAGGGTAAGACACCAACTAAAAACACCCCAACTTGCAAAGTGCAGTGACAAAATAGGATGCTTAAAACCGATTTATATATCACTCTACTCGCAAGCAAGAGAAACAGTGCGCAAAATATATCATAATTTTAAGATACGTGAAAGTCATATCTAAAGTCAATAGGTAACATGTAATGTCCATATGGACAGAAGTTATCCAATCATAATTGTAAAGTTTATTAGCACAGAAAAATACACAGGGGCTGGAAAGCATACTTTTCAATTTCCCTGTCTGACAGTGGAGTTCTTAAAGCACTTGATCGGAGTCGAAGGAAGGTTGCGGCGGTTGTATCCTTCGAGATTATAACTTGATCTGTCCGGTATATGTCATAAATTCTGCAAAAGAGTGAAACCAAAATGCAGGTGAAATGGGAACAGAAGGGGGCAGGTAAAGAAAAATAAAAGGGAGCTGTGAAGAGGTTTGGTGGTAAAATCAAGAACATACATTGCTCCACCAGTTGGGTTGATCAATGTGATGTTGAAGACCTTTGGGTATGCACCAGCGGATGCAGTGTTTGGCGTCAACTTGATATTGATAACTGCTTCGGTCTACGAATTAGAGAACAATGCAAAACAGCAACGCAAAACAGCAACGCAAAACAGCAATGCAAAACAGCAATGCAAAACACCAATGCAAAACAGCAATGCAAAACAGCAACGCAAAACAGCAATGCAAAACAGCAACGCAAAACACCAATGCAAAACAGCAATGCAAAACAGCAATGATGCAAAACACCAATGCAAAACAGCAATGCAAAACAGCAACGCAAAACAGCAATGCAAAACAGCAATGCAAAACACCAATGCAAAACAGCAATGCAAAACAGCAATGATGCAAAACACCAATGCAAAACGGCTGCCAAGATCAATGTATGCTTCATGCTATGGAAGGTTATAAAGTCTGTGCAATCAACAAGGAGGTATGATTCATGCCAGCAGCTTGTTCTGTCATTGAAGGATCGGGGAAACGTCTGTTTGCACGGAGGGCTACACCCACTTTCACCTTAATTGGTGGAATTTCAAGCAATAAGAAGGGTGCATACTGGTTCATAATCGAGAAACATTTTTTGGAGACCGACGGAGATGATGCCAAGCGACGTGATAGCTAGAAGAAATTACCGCAATTTAATTGATTTGTCGCAATCGACTTACACTGCCTTTTGGGAAAGACACCTGGCCAGCAGCTGACTGGTAATCCTGGTTTTCCCTGGCCGGTGTGTACACGATGTTGCCGTCATAAACTGGGCTCACCAACGAAACTGTCTGGTAACTGACCGTGACAGCCTTAAGCGTACCACCGTAGCGGCGGATTCGAATGTCTTTGCTTACATCGCTCAGGGTAACCACGGGGAACCTTTAGAGGAGAAGAGCTACTCGTTAACAGAGTAACATCTCTACTTAGAGTAAGTCAGAATAGTTAAGAGAAGAGTAATCATTAATCAATTATATATAATTTTATATTTAAAAAACTACCATAAAAACATTATGCACTAGAAAACAAAATGGAGACATCAAAAGTTGCTAGCAAGATTGAAGGACGAGGCTCTCGGGAAAACTGCTCTTGGTTTTGGATTATTCTTAGCAGGGATGGTAGCTAGATTGCCAGCTGGCTAATGTAGATAGTGCAGGATTCGCAAATAATCAAAGAAAAATGACGAACCTGTATTTGTCATTGAAGCCAATTCTGCCGGCCGGATAGTCACTTTGGAGCATGGTGACATTGCATACCGAGAACAGGGCCGACTCAGCCACTGCTATGATGGCGCCTCGAGCAGTCGTCGTCAGGTTGACTGTGAACCAGGAGGCGAATTCAGGAATCTGAAAAGCAAATGCAGGCCTTTGCATGAACCTCTGTTTGATACGTCAATACGTCAAGAAGATCGCAGGCAAGAAGATCTACCATAAGACTTGCTGCAACTGCAAATATTAGATTTTTATCTTTGAAGCGATATGATAAATTGCGAATCTTTGCTGCTGCCACCAAGAAGCGTGGCTAATGCTACTGGACAATTCAACACGGCGAATGGAAAGCATGACGTCATCAAAACACCTACCTGATCTTGTTTTAACTGGATCGTAATGGACGTAGTCAAGTTACCAGCCTCGAAGAACACAGAGCCAGAAGATCTTATGAATTGCTGTGCAATACTTGAGCCCGTTGACCATACTTGCCAGTTTACCTGTCGAGAAAGATAACGATGCGAATTGAGAATAAGATGCCAGCAAAAATTACAACAATTGAGTGACACATTACTATTGGCTATACAAGGAAAGTGCTGAGCAAGTAAAGGAAAGAACAGTTACCTCTATCCTCTCTGCTGCGCTTCCAACTCTTCTCAGTGGAAGGGTGACTGAAAAACATTGATCAAAATTAGGATAATGTACAATGATGCCGCGTTTTATGGAAGGGATCGAAAGCGCAGTGCGTGAAAATCGGATTTTGTCAAATATGTGGACAAAGGTCATCTAAGTAGACATAAAAGGTCTTGTAGAAATGTGCATGTGCAGTGGTCTTACAGTATTTGTATTTGTTTGTTTTTGTTTGTTTGTTACAGTGACCTCTTGATGGCCAGAAATAGCTGACAATCGTGAATTGCATTTTAGCATGGATGCAAGCAGAAAAGATGAGGGCAAGCAATGTAAAACTAGGACAAAATGAGAAACTTAAGGGACTTCAGAGCCAAGACAATAAGATGGTTGTTGAGCAAGGTGCGTAGGGAACTGTACAAAAGGACTAACCTTGTGCGCTTTGGTCTTCGTTGATTTCCGCCACATTAACAGAGAACCCAACTTTACCATTCCACAATCCATTTTCATTTATGGTAACTACAGAAAAGTCCTTCGAGAACAAAAAAAACCAATGATAAAAAAACCAGCTAAGCAGATGATCGATTACACGCTAACTCATGGTTGGTGGTACTTAGCTAAACCCGGCCGACGTGGTTCAAAGCAATCGGAGCCACAAACAAACACAACTGAATTTGATAGCAAAGGAGCCGGAAAACTCTTGAGCAAAGCTTCACTTTCTGCGGCACGCTGCCCCACATGCAATGACAAAGAGGAATGACTCATTTCAAGAATAACCGTCGCATACCTTTAATGACGAAGAGGCAGGCGGCAGAATTGCTCCACCGGTAGGGCTTGTGAGTAGAACTACGATTTGCTCCGCAGGCTCTGCAAGTGTGTCCTGAACTATGCTTATGTTTACAGTTTTGACTTGTCCACCAGATGGGATTGCATTCAGTTCCTAAAGAAAAATAGCATTACATGGCATTATTCCTAGAAAGAGATATTAGCCAAAAATACGAGAAAGTAAGTTTGCATAAAATACTCAGTAAAGATACTAGAAAATGCATTGGAAAAAGACACGAGCCAGAGGAAACAGGAACTAGAAGCCTCTCGTTGCCATCAAAAGCAAAGTCCGCCACGTCCAAAGTTCCAATTTTTTTGATCGCCCGAAGAATTGTTTGGCTTTCGGTCGTTCGAATAATTGCAATTTCAAGCCACTGCTTTAAGATAGAAATTGGATATTTCAAATGATTGGAGATCTAATGCTATGTCCTTACCTCGAAAACAATTTCAACATCAAGTGGCAGATAGTCCTGATTTGGTGCCACGGCGGATGCAGGGCGAGATCGTGCGTTCAATGCCATCCTTGCCGGGGAGGAGGCTGGGAGGCTGTTTATGACTGAATCTTGCCACGTCTCGCCACCACCAATTGACCTTGCCTGCACAGTTACTCGGTTGAAGACGCCTCCAGTGCGCTGAACGCTCAGCAACACTTGCCCCGACGTCTCTAGTGTTGATACAGTTTGCGTCTTGAAACTGATGACACCGAATGGATTGTCGTTGTCTCTTATTCTAATCGTAGCGCGGTTATTTGCGGAGGAAAGCCTTGGAGACGAGGCTGCAAAGGAAAGGCAGCATTGGTCATCGTCAATGCATGACAGCATTTGAAGCGCGCATTTCTAACGTGATCAAGGGCTTCTATTGCAGAGAAATACACCAGCCTCTACCATTGCAATTCGTGGAAAGCTACTTTATAGTTCTCCAATAATACTTTCTCTAATAATAATAATAATAATAATAATAATAATCATTGAAAAATAAATAAGGGAAAATTGAAATCCGAAAAAATATTAAAACCATGCAGACCACCATGTGGCTGAACACAGCCAGGATCATAACAAAAGTCTTGTTGCCACGCGGCCGCCAAGAAAATCCACCAATAACAGTGTGAAATGAACTCATGATAACAAAAACAACAATAATAGTAACAGCAAATGATGTTCTCTTACCAGACAGGCCTGCGGATAAGGAGCGAACCGAGGTCAATGCAACGAAGAAGAACTCGTCACGTTCAGCTATGTTGCCACTGTCATCAATCGTGTCGATATTAACTGTCTCTGTTGTTTGGCCCTCGATCATGTTGAAGCTGGAGGAAACCGCAGTGAAGTCGACGCCGGCAATTGCTGCGTTCGAGCCGACGTACCTCTGGGTTGTGTACCCGACTTCGATCGCACCGATTGTGCTGAGCAGCCTCCGAATGACAATCGCCGCCTGGAAAACAAAGCTGACGTATGAGGCCGGTCGGTGACGGTAGTGACAAGAGAAGCATCTTCACAGTTGTCACTGGCAGAAACCAGAACACTGGCTGTAGAGTATGGCATCAGTGCAGTCGCCTTAGACTGTAAGCAACGTAAAACTACTGAAGCAAAGACCAATGAGAACATGAAAGGCCTTCTTTACCTTGCTGCCTTCGATGACAGTTACATTCAGACTACCGGGCGAGATCTCCACGACGCCATGAGGGTCCACCACGGCGGTACTAGCTGCTCCAATCCTCGGCCAAGCCGGCTGTCCCGGAGCAGGCAAGACTGAGTCCAAGTACACCGCGTAAACCAGTCGACTTGCCACCGCTGACCCAACCTGAACCTGAAAGAATACTTGTGAGGTGAATGTTGTTCCAGGACAGAACTATTAAGCACCACTAGCTACCTATCAACAGTAAGGGGATTTGTTGTTGATATTTCACGGCATTTGAACAGGATCGTCGGGGTATTTAAAAATAATGACATGAAGGGTCGTGTAATTGATGCTTGGTTACATTTGCATTATTACTCATGACAAAAATGACAAACAGAAATGCAGAGAACACAGCAGTACATCGCACCTGGAAGGACAGTGATTTGGTGCGCTCTCCTTGTGCAAAGCTTATTGTTCCCTGAGATGGGCTTATGGCTCCAGGAGTCAGACTGCTGCCCGGGTATCCTGATCTCCAATTCACTGTGTTGCTGCCAAGTAAGCCGCGTCGAGAAACACTCACATTTTGAACCATGAATCCTGTTAAAAAAACGGCTAATTAATCGATCATTTGGTAGCTGAGGCACATCTAGCCTTAAGAAAGGTTTTGTGTAAAATTGCACCTCAGAGTCAGTGGCTCTCAGAAATTACCAGATTTATTAGGATTGAAAAAACTGGACTTCCAAAATATCTCTCGAAAACGACAACTGCAATGAGCTAGTGAAAACACCTCATTAGCTTGGCCATTGCGATTAAAGGGGAATTCTTAATTACAGGACATATGGGCAATCCAGCTAAGGTATCAAGAATCCACTGCTAAATTGCCAAATGGTCAGTAAAGCATTCAAGCAAACATTGTACCTGCGGAGGCGATCGGGTATCTGGTACTTGAATCAAACTCGATTACTGAATTCGCAGCGTCCTCGGGGATAATAATCACCAGAGAGGGCGCTGTTGAATTGATACCGGGACCCATGGTTGAGCCTGCAGCAAAAAGAAAACCTTGTCATCAAAAAGGAATACGTTCATGTCCACTGATGGATAGGTTAGGTTGGCGGATTTCCAAATCCAAAGTACAAGATGCGCTTCTCTAACGCGAATGCAGTTGGCCTGAAAATGTCGAGTCTCAAACTGGGTATAAGACGGAAAGTCCAACTAGAAGTAACCAAAGTAGATGAAATAAGTTGACAGCGGGTACCTGAGCCAACAACTGATACGCTTTGTAGCTGAATGGTGAAATTGCTTCCAAATTTCATAAAACGTTCCTTCAAGATGTTGAAAAGGGTGGAAACCTGTAAAAAGTGATAAAATATTTCTATTAGCAACGAAAAGCTAGACGAATAGTGGAAACTAGAAAGTGTCCTCTGACAAATGTTCACTTGACAAATGTTCACTTGACAAATGTTCACTTGACAAATGTTCACTTGACAAATGTTTACTTGACAAATGTTCACTTGACAAATGTTCACTTGACAAATGTTCACTTGACAAATGTTCACTTTATCTTTGGCGTCGTGGCTGCCTTGATTGGAAATAGTGGTTCAAACTGGTCGATGGAATGGCACAAGGTTATTGCATTTTAAAAGTTTTGATGCAGAAGTGAAATGGTGTCGAACCTTGCTTTGCCCATTAGCAAACGTGACTGCATGAGAATCAGACGCGCCACCTTCGGAGTATTGTATGCGGACATTGGCACGCACCACGCCGATAAACCCGCGGGCACGAGTCACGGAGAAACGAAGCCCTCGATCCAAGGTCGATGGATTGAGTTCGAGGCGGTGGTCTGCTTGGTCGAGGCTAAAGAGCCCGTGTGGGAAGTCGTTGGCCCTGCAAATAATTCGCAAGACGTTGAAACGCAAATGCTTTGCAGACAAGTCTAATCTTGGGTGATTCAAAATATTTCACACAGTTTTACCTAAAATCCAACTAGGCATGAGTGGTTAGCATTCGTTGGAACCCATAAACTGACGATGAAAATCACAAAGTCTCACACTGCTTCATAGCACAGTGGCGGCCTACCTAATTGTGAAATTTAAGCTGTCCTTCGCAGCATCGATTTCTGCGCCGTTGTCAGCGGCAATGAGTGTCAATGTGAACACCTCGTCCAGCTCAGGGATGTTATCTGCAACCACCGACAACCGGATGCTTTTATTGCTTTCGCCAGGAGAAAAATTGAGCGTAGTATTGGGTATGCTGAGATCGAGGCTGGTGGAGCCAGTTGCAGATCGGACGGACCACTGGACCTGAAAAACAACGGAGGCCATCAAAGCTCCTGCCCTCTTCGTATACTTATCAAGAAGATCATGATCAATGCGGAAGCTTAAATTGCTTTAAAATTAGAGACGTCTTTATTTTCAGCAGGAGTGCCATTTTCAACAGAGGCAATGGGGCCGGAAGGTGTAAGAGATAATTGGAAGTATCTTTGAAGAGGCTTGTGAAGCTCCTTACAGATCAGCTTCAACATTTGACTGGTATTGCGCCACCTTTCTACATTCAACGTCCTTTCACCTTTCTATATTCAAGTATGATGGTTAACGCGCCACTGACGTAGGCTCAAAGGAGCTCTAATGCACAGCTTGAAATATTTTAAATGAGAAAAATTGTAATGAGGGCCTTACATTGACAGCTCCAATGGTGCCAAAAGCACGCTGGACAGGAATAGTGACTATTGTTGCTCCAGAGGCCGGCTCAGTTACTACGGCACTAGGTAGAACAGTACCAACGAATCCAAAGAAACCGTTGGGGTGTCCCTTCTTCAGTATTTTAATGGAAACATTCGTGAATGCGTGGTCCAAGGCAGCACTTCCTGTTGCACTGTACACTTGAAGAGTGAAATCCTCCTCGGGTTCTTCGGGTCCTGAAAAAGAGAATCAGTTCATTGGCCAATTTGGCAAAACCAACGGCTAGACAACTGAAAAGCTTGATATGATCCTCTTCAAAATTAATACCCCAAACATGGAAGAGTTGCATCACGTTTAAAAAAATCACAAAAATTGCCAACCCTGTTAAATGCTTCACAATTGAGAGACAAACCTCCTGCTTTTAGGACGGTGATGTTTATCATCAGTGGTCCACGCTGGTTGGCCTCAAACACTTTTGTTCCCCTTTCCGGTGTGATGTCTTCAGTTACAGCACTTGCACTGGCTCTATTTCTCACAACCCTCCAACTCACCTTGAAATTAAAAAAAAACCAATAAATCATCAAAATTAAAGCACCAAACTAAAGCGATGGTGAGAGCGGTGGTGAGAATTGCCAAACGATGGAAAGGGTTGCGAATGGAGTGATGTGCTCAGGAGCCTCTATGAGCTGGAAGAACTTCATGGTTGCATCTTATTGTCTCAATCAGGCAGCTTAAAAACGACCATGAACCACGAATACCTCACTCCTTCCAAGCGATCCGTCCTTGCGACTCAGAGGGAACAGAAGCTGCGTGGCTGCATTCGGATTCGCAACAGCAACGGAGAGACTCGTGTTGTAGAGTCCAAACAGCCCATAAGGGTTGTCGCTTGTTTCGATTGTGATGTTCAATGTGGTTATGGAGCCGAAACCAGCAGGACCTGAGATGCTATCGAGGTAGAGTTGAAAAGTTTCTTGGAACTCGGAAATCGTGTCATCATTGACTTGAACCGGAATGAACTTTTGCCGCTCGCCAGGTGCAAATGTAAGCGAACTTCCTTCCACCGTGAAGTCATCCGGATTGAGTGCACTCCCTGCCACATAGCGATAGAAGACAGAGCTGGTTCCAAAAGTGCCACCTAAAGCCAAATTTAAAAATCAAGTTTGCGATCCAATGACTCACTTGCAAGCACTATAGCTAGACCATCATATCTCAAGACTCAAAACGAAATCGGCCTTGAAACTACAAAGCTTTTGACAGTACAGCAACTGGACATTTTCATACAACCTCGAGAATTACCAGTGCGTCTCTTCACGGGTCGCTTTCAAAGAACCATGGTCATCCTGCAATGGTCATCTATGGCAACTAATAACAAAGCAATTAACACAAGGCTACCTGTCCGGTTTACTGGGATGTTTATTCTTCCGTCTGATTCGTGCACCAGTTTCTGTCTTTCCAGAAACTGGATTTGCCCAAATGGCTGGTCATTTGCATCAACTGTAATCTCCATCTTTGAATTCACGCCAATTGTTGGTGGTGTGTCCACTTGTACCCCATCAACCACTTGCGAATTCAGCACCTTTGAGGTGACGGCTCGGACAGAGGAGATATTGATTGCTACCGTCTCAGACAGCTCTGGTATTGAATCATCAACAATATTGAGTGGAAATGTGACCACACCTTCACCAGCGTTGAATGTTATGGCTAAAAGAAGAAGTATAGCACAGATACAAGGCAATAATAGCCAACAATAATTGTGCTAATTGATCAAAAAGAAATTAGTGCTTGAAAAAAAGCTTCACAGAAAGCCTCCAAGAAAATCATGCTTACATGTTTGAGGGAGAGAAAAATCGATGCCAGGTGTTGCTGTTGAGTGCGAGGAAGTGAGAGAGACAACGAGTTGGCCGATCTGACCCCCTGTCCTGGACATGGTGAGATTGACCACGCCCACCGTCTCGGTTACATTGAACTTGAGTGGGGGAGGGAACTGCACTGTGCCATAAGGATTGTCACTGGCAGCCACTGTTATGTTTGCTCTTGTGTTTGCAGGGATGTCCAGATCAGCTCCTCCGTTGAGGCGCTCAATATACAGGTGGTATTGCTTGGACTCTTCCGGGACTGGGTCATCAAGAACCTGAAATGGAGGATTAAATTCCGAAAAAGAGCACGAGACAGCCAATGTGGGATCGATTTCACGCAAATTTGCTCTACGTAGCATTGGCGATTGAAAACACGTGCGCGATGCAAGTAATCGTGAAACGAAGGCAGCAAAGCGATGTGGTTTCATGCCAAAAATACAAGAACTAGAACAACAACAACAACAACAACATTAAGCAATCCGATCATGTGTTGATACTTACGCGGAGATAAATCTTCTCCTTCGAGACACCTGGAGGAAAAACCACAACGCCATTGGTAACGTTAAAAGTGCTGTTTGTGTCATCAGTCCCTGACACTGAGGTGAGCCTCCAATCTGCCGTAACTTGGCCACCGAATCCAACACTTCGCAATATGCTGTGGATTGGAAAATGAGCTTCAAATCTCATGATGATTATCATTCGCACTCAGCATTTGCTCGTAGACACGAGAAAGGGAAAATCTAAAAGCACTGATACATCAGCATATGACCAATAATAATAATGGTCTTTTCATCAGACGATCAGATCAAGTGAAAATCGCCCTGCCATGCAGAAAACGGGCGGGAAAAGGCGAAAAAGGGAAAAAGACAGGATTACACCCTGCACCTACTTGCTGATGCCTAATGCAAAAAAACTGATGCAAAAAAACTGATGCAAAAAAACTGATGCAAAAAAACTGATGCAAAAAAACTGATGCAAAAAAACTGATGCAAGAAAACTGATGCAAAAAAACTGATGCAAGAAAACTGATGCAAAAAAACTGATGCAAGAAAACTGATGCAAAAAAACTGATGCAAAAAAACTGATGCAAAAAAACTGATGCCTTGATGACGTCCAAAGGACTATCGCTGTTCGGCTATGTTCCTTACGCATTGCTTTCCTCATACAAATTGCCTAGTTTAAATTACATTAATTTCCTTTATGCAGCTTTGAGAAAATTCGTTTTTCAGCTGTATTACTTCTCTCGTGTGCCCTTATACGAGAAACATTTAAGAACAGACCCAAACAAGAGCACTTCCCGCTAACATGTATGGCCCGTGGCTCCAGAGCATGCATTAAATACAATAGGCAATTACCTTATTGAAAAGATTCCACTGTAGCCAGTCACTGGTTCGGCAACGACTAGGCGTCTTGAAGCTGCGTCGATAGAAATGATGCCGTGGGGCTTATCACTTGGTAGAATAGAAATGGTCGCATTGTCGTGTTGCGATATTACAGCACCGTTTTGTGGGTTGCTCAATCTGCACACGAACTGCTCTGTCAGCTCTGGGATCGTGTCGTTCAGAGTCTGGATGAGGATGACCGCCACAGACACGTTCTTAAGGAAGAAAAAGCGCAACGTCATACGAACCACCATTACCACTGCTTTGTAGGCAATTTAATTGCCATTTCAAACCTGCCTTCCAACACCCTAATCAGCGACATAAATCAAAGCCAGGCTAACGCTTTATGGAGACATAGCAGTACATACCTCTGCAAATGGCAGCGTTCCTTGCCATGGAGAAAGGTCACTCTGAGCGGCACTACCACAGCTCCAGTCGACTGACACCGCGCGGTGAAGACCCTGGGCCCGGTCGACGGTAAGTCGCACCTCTTGCCCCTCGCTGATGCCAGTAACAACACGGGAGCCATTGTTGAAACTGCAGATAAGAAACGTCGAATTCAAATTAGAAGAGAATATGGGGGGAATAGGCAATAACTGAGATTTCACAGTAGACATGGGAAATAAAGCGAACAAGTGATCAATGTTATTTCACGCGAAGGCATACCTTAGAAGACCGTAAGGGTAATCATTCTGAGAGATGATGACCTCCGTTGTCTTTCTTGATCCAATTTTCGCACCACCAAACGGCTTGACCAAAGTGACGTCAAAATACTCGTCCAGCTCTGCTAGGTTGTCGTTGAAGATGGTTACGGACAACACTGCACGGGTGGCGTTGTGGGCAAAAGTGACAAAGCCACTCTGCGGAGAAAAGTCACTTGAGTTTGCGTTTCCAGGGTGGATTACGAAGTGAACGCCAACTGACCCCTGTGTTCCATTGCTTCTCAATAGGTTCAGAGCAATCACCCCGGCACCTTCATCTACACGACGAAGCAGCGGACCCTCAAACTCGATGGATCCTCGATTGAGTATGGCCTCTGTGATAACAACCTCACTTACATGTTTCTTCGGATCGATTCGCGGTGAATTGGGAACCGCAGTACCAGAAACGAGGTAGGCATCGGTGATTTTGACGTTGAAGATTTCATTGACACTGGTATCGTTGTTCTAGACAGGATAGTTGAAATGCTGTGTTCATAATACCATAAAAATGAGTGTACAGTGGACACTGTTGTAAAACACTAACAGGACCTTCCTTAAAATATTGAACATCAAATATGAATGCATAAAAAAAGAAACAACTTTGCGTGTTACTAGCCATGGATCCTTCAACGCCAAACGCAATTATTTAAAAATCAAATTAACTAATTTAGTAGCTTTTTAGACTGCAGCACTTGCACCCCCTTTATACTGGCATCTACTTTAATGCATTAAAACATGTGATTCACCATTCCACTTCATGCAATACAAAATTTTTACGATATAATTATGGATTATTCAGAATTTATTGATGTGAGCAAAAGTTAGACGTTTATTTAATTCTGGCTCTTTAATATTGGTAAAAATGCTTTTATCAGTTAGTGAGTAATTTTAGAATTAGGGAACTAAAAAGTAAGTAAAGCTTTTGTGCTCTTGAATAAGGTTAGCTTACACCATTAGTTCGCGCGAGCTCTGAAATCTTCTCTCTCTGTAGAGAAATCATTAAAAATCGTATTATAATAGTTTCATCACTTAATGAAAACATTAGTTTATAATAGGTTAACATGCTGAATCCCTCATTTTATTATTGGTTATTAACTTTTATCAGTTATCCCAATAACGCGGACGGTCAAGTCATTTCACAACAATTTGCTTAGATTCAATGAACATTAAATGATATCAAATGCTTTAATACTCAGTTGTTAAACACAATGGTTTAATATCAATCGTTCAAACTACATCTTTGATTCTTTAAGCTTATAAAAACTGCTGCATAAAAGAGAAATCAGGGTTTACTGAAAGTGGCTGATTACATGCCCAACTTGATCGCATCTTTAGGTACCGTTACATTGAACAACATTGTACCCATTCACGTTGAAACACTCAACAAACCAGTGACGCAGTTCAGGCCTAAAAGATGACTTTACTTACATGCCTCACTTTGATGTAAACAATCGCCTCGGTTTCACCTTTTCTCATTAAAACAGAAGAATTTTTTGCAAAATAATCGATGTCCGGTTGAGCTCTCCTTTCATTGGCGGATACATTAACAGCCTGCATGGTTTCGTAGGCCACTCTTATGTCTCCAAGGGCGCCAAAACTTCTTCTAATGATGAGAACGGCACTTGAGTTGACCTCCAGTTCTTCCGTTGTAATTTCAAAGCGATTTTTCCAACTGATCACACCATAAGGATCATTGTTGGCCAAGATGGTCACGAGGGAGGAGCTTTTCAGATGATTAATTGTTGGGCCTCTGTTTGAAGTCGCACTTCCAGCAATTGTCACACTTGTCAAACTAGAAGAAAAAACAAGAAGCTTAGAAACTTAGAAAATGCTGAAAACCAAATCAATTTCAGCAGCTGAAAGGCAAAAAGAATGTTGGTCTACACATCTATGCAAGATTCTCAAAGTGACTGTCTTTGGAATCAGGAAAAAATACTCGAGGAGTAACATCGCTGAAAAGACTTGCTACGTAATCATTGTTGAAACAGGAGTCGAAGAGTGAATGTGACAGCGAAACTTGCGACAATAAGCTGGAAATGTAGGCGTCAAATCTCTGAACAATTACAGCAAATATACGAAATGCAATTATCTAGAAACGCATGTAGCTGGGTAATCTTATCATTGTCAATGAATCGTATGTTTTAACTTGATTGGGTATCAACCACAAGTGATTAAGCACAGACCACAAACGGAGATCTGCACAAACATTGCATCTTGCGCAAATAACAACCTTGAGTCGGTGAGGTCCGCCATCTCTCTGCAGCACATTCTGAAAAGAAGCAAGTTTCAAGCGAGGATGCAACAACCACAGCAACTAGAGACCTACCTAACGCTGAACTCTTCGTTTAGTTCTGGGACACCATCGGCGCGTACATAAATGGTAATATATGTCGTGGAGATGCCTTGATTCAGGTTAACTTGCCCTGACGTTGGATAAAGGTCAAGGACCGAGCCACCACTCTTGCTTGTTATGTTCCAGCTCAAAGAGACTTGCCCGAAAGTCCCGAATTCTCTCACGACAGTAAGCCGCAATACAGAATCCCACGAGTGTTCCGTGATATTCACACGAAGAGAGCTTTCAGAAAACGCCAATCGCCCATAAGCATTGTCGTTGGAGAGCACGGTCACTTGAAGATTTGGACTTGGTGCAAGCCTGGCACCGCCCTTTGGCATTAGAAGATCAAACGAGAAGCGCTCGTCCATTTCAGGGCGAGTGTCGAGCAACACAGTCAATCCCAGGTTCAGAGAGGTTTGGCCTTCGTAAAACGTGAGTTGCCCACGCCTTCAAAAAACAGCATTCATCTTGGTTATTCCTTCTGATGGCTTAGATATGAGGTAAGTGCAAGCTTACAGACTTGTAAAAACGTAACACGTTTGATTCTTGCGAGGACAAGTAAAACTAAAATTATAGGATATCGATACTCATCATCAAGTCAACCATGAATATAATAAACTATTTACACTTTCATAATGAGCTTGAACAAAGGTTGTAAATGAAATGGAAGAGGTGGAAATGATTAATAAAGTTTATTACTGTTGATTGGCAGAAGAAGGGAAAGGGACACAAACCTAGGGACAAAGTCAGCTAAGTCGGACAACTTGGCCAGCCTGAGAATGTAGCTGCTGGTCGACGCTGGGTCGGCGACAGCAAGACACTGGAGCTCACCAGCCACGGCGTCATGGGCGGAGAATGGCTGTATGCTCATGGCACTCTGGACTGGCAGGCGCTGTGCAAAGAAAAAGTATTAGAAAAAAGTAAGCAAAGAGCAAGCTGGAAACATAAGCCAGCAGTACCGAGCAGTATCACAGGGAAGGATATCTATTGGTGTGGGGCCACTACGTTTCAATGTGGGTAAAAGATGTCTCAAGCTAACAGGGCTTCAATGGGTTTGGAGGGAAGGAAAGGAGTTGCCTTTTACATGAACCCCAACACAGTATTGCAATGTCATAATTTTTTTGACAACAGCGACATAGAAAATTATTTAAAATGCACGAGATTTGTCACTCAGTGGGGCTTCTAGGAGAGAAATATTTGGAAATTCTTATTTTGACCATCCAGCTATCAAAAGGTCACAGTCAGGGAAATGAGATGCAGAGAATGAAATTATTATCATGTTGATTCGGCCTACCGTGACATTTTCGAATCTTTTAGAGCTATTGTTCCATTGATACAAAATTGAAGAATTTCCAGCAATGACCAAATAATCTAGAAATAAACAATGTTGTGTGAAAACAATATAAAGGCATTGATAAAGGTCTCTGATAAAACAAAGTTACTGTGTATATAGCTAAAACGAAAGAGCTCTCTGTTCTAGAGGCAATTGCAATAATTAAGAGTAAAACAGACTCCCACATGTCGTTCTAACCCTATACTTCTTAGAGTTAGTGGTTATCAGTGGCAATAGGTTGGTATTTACCTGTAAAATTCCATTTAAAGAACTTCCCCGTCTGTGCACCTTGGAGTTGAATTTCCTGCACTTCTTCGAAACCTGATGGACTTGTCGTTTTGTATCGATAAAGTCTTGAGTTGGCTTTCGAATTCGTAAGAAACAAATAATGCTCATCGCCTATTTTTGTACACTCCACATCTGTCGCTCCAAAAGTCAGAATCGATTGGACTGAAGTGAACCTCTTACTAGCTTCAGACCAGGTATACACATCCGAGGCTGTGGAAAACGTAGCCCTTGACGAGTCGTAGTTGTTAGCAACGACCAGGTGTATCAGGCCATTCACATTGCAAAGAGCAATAGACGACGCTCCTTTCGTTTCAACACTGGCGCTCTCCAAAACAAACTGTAATCCCTGCCACCGAAGCAGCTGGAAAAAACATTTTCGACTTTGAGAACAAAATTTAAAATAAACTAAAGTTACAAGCATAAGCAAAATTTTTATTATTTAGCATTTAAGAAAAGAGCTACCAACAACTCAAGCAACTGTTTTCAAACATTAGACAGCTATGGGCCTAATTGTTTAATGAAAAAAGGCTTTGGTTAAGAAATGTTTTATACCTCATACACAGAGTGCTTTGTTGACAAATTTCTAAATTGGTAAGAACTTCAAAAAAGATTTGGTTAGATCAGTGAGTGAAGTAGTGCTCCACAACTTTCTTTTTGATAAAGACTGAAGACATTCAAGAACCTAGATGCACTGTAATCGCATGAGAAATGCATGAGCATGAACAGATATTCGGCATGTACTCGTCCTAGATTCTGGCTGTATCAAGGGTTAACAGGCCACTAGCACCCGTAATCTATAGCTAAAAACTTTGCGAATGGCAGTTAAAAATTAAGTATAAATGCATTGCTCATTGGAAATGAAAGACCGCTGACCTGCAACCGTTGAATCGTGCTTCCGGAGTTGTCCCTCATGTTTGCGATAACCATGTACAAAGAGCCGCCAGATCTGAATGTGGCGATATCAGAAACGCCTTTGGTCGCAATGCCTTGAACAAAATCGACCGTGTGGTTTCGATGCATTCGAAGGACTTGCGATGTCGTTTCAAATCTGCCATCGGTGCCGTGATTCATAGCAACGATATACGAGACGTTCCTGTCCTCAAAACTTGTCCATTTCGTCGCTCCATCTGTTTCTATACTCTGTAACAAGGTTACCGAACTCTTTTTAAAAAGATCCCAGTGAAGGATAATGAAATATTAATAATGATGAGAAAGACTATCAACTACAAAAGCACCAAATATCAGGAAATGTGCAACATGAAATTAGGGATAAACTGGCCTATTTCCAACAAAGGGAGCTTGCTTCTACAACACGTGCACAACAAGAAATAGGGGGAAGTTTGCCATCACTAACAATCTATGGTCGCTACATATATTTATTCCTTCTTTAAACTTTTAAACGGTTTTTCAACCCTATTGCTTTGGCACAATATCATCTCAACATCTGTCTAATAGGCCACTGTAGCACTTTCTTTAACAACTGCTCGATCCGCACCCCTCCCGAAACTACCAAACAACGAAATTGTCTTAAAACTAATCAATTAGTTACTCACTCGTAAAGGGTAGAAACTTCCTTGCCATCGAAAAAGAGAAGACTCAAAAGGCTCGGTTGCCGGCTTGCTCGTCACCAATGATCCAACGGCTTGCTTTCTATGGCTGCTAGCTAGCAACAGGAACTGGTCACCATAAGCAGCGAAAGAGTAAAAACTCTCTGCTGAGCTAGTTCTCAATATTTGATCGTAGCCAAAGTATAGGCTTGACCCTGCCGTCGAAATGGCTGTTCCTTCTCCTGTCTGATACTGCACAGTAATCACGCCAAGGCTACCTCCCTCTCTTCTTACCTCCGTATTGACAAATCTGACCTTCTCTTCGACGTTAATGCTACCGGACATTGTGGGTAATGCCCTTGCACTCAATACCCCATGGGGATCATCATTCGCAGCAATGTTCAAAGTAGCCAAAGACGGAGACGCCACTCTAGCACCACCTAAGAGGAAACAAGAACGATAAGCACAATGCAGCTCTTTAACCCCAGACGCTTGTGGCACAAACATCACCCAACATTGCAGCCGTGATGGTAATTGGAAAGCTACTAATGGTCACCTCCATACGAGTTACGATAGTGTCTTCCGCTTGACTACCAAACTCTGGGACATTTCTTGGCAAATAGAACATGATTGCCACAATTCTCTCATCACCCATCCCAAAGTGTTCGATGCCGAGTAAGCATAGATGTATGTCTATGTGAATTTGGCCGTTCTAAGTTGCCGCTCCGACTTCCACGCCTAAGCCCCTACCCCAAAGCAGCCAGCTTTCATCCCACAAAATTCAAGGGCTCAAATATCTTGGATAATCTACCACCCTGAAGATTGATTGAATTTACCTGACAAAACAGATATTTGGATGGTGTAACTCTTTTGGAGCTCCGGTATAGCATCGGCCACAGCAGTCACCTGAAAGGACTTCTTTCTAACGTTTGGCTCAAACATAATCAGGCCGTTGATCGGGGCCACGTCGGCTGAGCTGTTCACCCCAAGAATATGCCACTGCAAACTGACCGTGCCAAATAAGCCGACACTTCTCTCAACAGTGAACGTCGCGGTGTTATCTGCAGACGGCGTGCCAGTCGCCTCAGTGATGTTTCGGGTGGTCGATTCTGCAGCAAACCGCAGAACCCCATTGGCATCGTCATTTGCAATTATCGTGACTCGGGATTTATCAGGAAGCCCGATCTTCACTCCTCCGTTATTGACTGCGTTCTGTATTGTGAGTCCAAGTTCGAATTGTTCATCATTTTCCGTTTTGTTGTCATTTACTATGTAAACGGTGATGTTTCGCTCCTTCTCCCCGTTCGCAAACGCAATCCTCACGGGTCCCCGGGTCACTGCCCCATCTGAGACAGTAAAGTCACTTGCTGATGCGGTCAGCTGATTCAGGTAGTAGAAAGCGTAAACGTCGCCGAAGCTGCCTCTGCGGCGCACCACTGTGATATTGAATCTTCCAATGTCTTCGGGTACCCGGATTCTGAAAAGCAAAAACACATTTGCTCCTATTCGATAAAGTAGCAGAATTGTAATCGATCTATTGGCACAGATTACGCTACGAGCACCAACAAGGATTAATGAGTTTATCAAGAACTGGCCAAGAAGCGTTGTCTCAAAGTTTGAATCAGGGGACTTTGAAAAACATGTTAGTTAGCAAGGTTGCAACACAGACCTTACACAGTTTTACTTTCTACTCACTGCAAATTCAAACACATGCAAATATATAGATACAAACCTTTCAAACTTTGAAGCAAATGCAAGCTCGCCCTGCGTCCCATCATTAGCCTCGATATGAATCTGCATGGAGGTTAGGCTCCCAATCTTTGGCGGGGTGCTAACATTCGATACGCCCACCATTCGCACGCCAGTAATGTTGACGTAAAATGCTTCATCTTGTTCGGGAATTTCGTCATTGATTATGTTAACCCGTATGGTGGCCGAGTCATTCCCGTTAGGTATAACCACCGTGTTGCTGACAGTGCTATTGAAGTCTTCCCCATACGTGCCTGCAGTGATCGTCCGATTTATGCGAATCCCACGTAGAAGGTAGTCTACTGCAATGTCACCTGGAAGAATAGAGTGGCTGTTCCTGGAAGAGCTGTTGGTGAACCAAGATTAAAAATCGTTCTGGTGAAAATCTGAAATTCATTCTAATGAAAATCTGAGATTAATTCTGGTGAAAATCTGAGATTAATTCTGACGAAAATCTGAGGTTCATTCCGATGAAAATCTGAGATTCATTCTATTGAAAATCTGAGATTCATTCTGGTGAAAATCTGAGATTCATTCTGATGAAATCTGAGATTCATTCTGATGAAAATCTGAGATTCATTCTGGTGAAAATATGAGATTCATTGCGATAAAAATCTGAGATTCATTCTGATGCTGCACAGTCGGTGGAAGCTGAAAGGTAAAATACACAACAAGTAGCAAAACATCTTCGAAAGCAAAGCAATACCCCACCTATTTTGCCCATAATACGAACAATTCGTAGTTCGACTGTGCCAATATCTTCTGTCACTCTTATCGGCTGAGGACGGGTGGCGAACTCCACAATACCATGAGGCTCGTCGCTAGCTCCAATAACTATGGTGGCGGTGGAGTCCCCAGGAAAGAGAGTCGCCGCGCCAGTATGCGAAATGCCCACCGTGACGGGGTCTGAGAGTCGGACGGTGAAAGTTTCGTGGTTTTCGGGAAGTGAATCATTCAAAGTCGTTATCATCACTGTGGTGCTTGTGAGTCCCTGTGAAAGTTTATTAGAAAATTCTGGCAAATGTCCTTGGATATTCAAAAGACGAAAGCCGTTGCACCAATCATAAATCACAGAAGTAAAGCAGATGGCATCAAGATAGCGACACCTCATACAAAATCTTTATACCCAAGCATCGGCAATCAGAAATTGATAATACTCAAATGCGTGGGTAACTTCAGCCCTCAACTTTGTTGTTAAGGTTGCATATAGAAGCTTGCACAAATAGGTACCTCCTTGAGGAAAATCTTCCCAAAGTATTCCCTGAAGTCTCTGGAAGCATTCGCCTCTGTAATAGTCCAGTTGAGGGTGACATTTCCCGCTGCTGGAGCCGTCCTGTAGACGCTAAGGGAAACCGTCAAGCCTTCTTTCACTGTTGTTGACCTTGATCCTGGACTGAAGCCAATCTGGCCACCAACACCATCGTTCGCCATGATGACCAGGGTAGCCTGTTGCCTGGCTGCATCGATCACAGCACCGCCTGGATTAGAACAAATATGGCAATCAGTGATGCACACTGCTGAACGGTCATTCAACTGAAGTATGAAGAAGTGTTCACATCGATAAGCATAGCGAAATGGCCTGTCAACGACTGCATGTTTGAGGCGTCCCTTTCACAAAGTTGCTGGTTAATGGAGGTTGCTGGTCAGATAGTCAGGCTGCGAGGGCAGATTAACGGGGAGATAAAAAGGATCACTTCCCAGCGCTGCTTCGCACTCCTTCAAACAGCTTCTTAGACTATTTCAATTTAATTCACTGGATTCTAAATCTCACAATCCTATACTGCATTCCCCCATCTTCACATAAAACCATCCTTACAGAAAAAGATTCCCCGAAAAAGCTTGGTTGCAGAACTTAAGGCAGTCATACCTTCCGCGCTGTACAACTCAACAATCAAGGTTTCATCCGACTCTGGAATATCGTCACTGTTTACGGCTATCGCGATTTCTTTGCTCGCCTCGTTTTGAAGAAAAGTGAAGCGACCCCCCGAGGCGCCGGCTACATCAGATGACATGTTGACAGATGACCGACTTGCAACACGCCAAGAAACTGCAACCGTTCCAAGAAGACCTGAAAAACAAGATCCCTTGACGATGAATCACGAGGACCGCTCGGCTTATGCCAGCTTTTCACCTACCATAAACAAAAGGTCTGACTGGTCAGCCTGCGTTCTTGCCATTGGGCCGATGCCAGCCCGTCTTGCTGACCATAAAACAATAATGCCAACAGAAACGCCACTATTGAGAACAGCTCAGAAACAGTCGACTGCTTACCTTGACTTCGCCTGACTTCAAAAGTGATGCTGCTCTGTCCAGTGTTTGGCTCAATCAGATAAAGCGTGGTGCCAGTAATCCCAGTGTCTTTGAAGTAGATACCAAGGAGGCCGTACGGCTGGTCGTTAGCAGCAATCGTGACATTGATCGTCCTTGGAGCGCCAATACGAACGTTTGTCCCCGAGCCAGATGGCAATCCAACAACCTCAGCCCTGTCAATGCGTACAAGAAACTGTTCGCCTAATTCAGGCACATTATCCTTCAATATTTTCACTTGCATGTATCCGATGGCAATACTTGGAGGCATGGTTATTGATTGCGATGCCACTACCTCATAATCTGCACCACTCGTTGCCTTGTTGACCGCCAACGCAGCATCACCAGTACTTCAACAAAAAAAAGTCACGGTGGAAATTTTTCAGTGTGATGAGTAAAAATACGGATAAAAACAGGGCTATCTATATTTGTAGTTGAAACGAGAAAAAGGGAAATACAAGAGAAGACGGGCAAAAAAGCACTGCCAGGAAAGCTTCCAGGGGACCACAGAACTCAGCAAAGGGCACAAAAGACAACAACAAAAACTGAACGAAAGCCTAAAAGGGTTCAGCTGAGAGGAAAAGAAGTAGTTTACATAACGTCATTCTGAAATATATTGACATAATGAGGCTGGCTGCAAGGCGGTTATCATACGCTACAAACTGTTCAACCTAGAAGTAGAAAGGATGGGAAATGCGGATGTGTGCTGATAAGATTGGAGAAACAAAAAGATTAAGGTCCTTCGACATTCTGCTCGTTCTACCAATAAGGAAAGTCCTAAGGAGAAAAATTCACAAATGCCCATTGCAACATTAATACTCGATGTGCATGCAGGTATTCATTCTAAGCAATATCTGCTTCGCTCCACCAACTTTGCATTCTAGAAAGATCTTAGCTACGACGAGTCTTAGTACAAACGTAAACAAAATCGGATCGCCTTCAACGCGAATGTGTCTACTGATCAATGCTTGCAATACTAGGAGACTATCGATGCTAAATGCACTGAGCACTGTTGAATCTACGACCAAAAGAGTTCCTCCGAAGGAGTGGATTCACAAGCAAATAACTAAGGCTACCTGCACTGACTTGAATCTGGACAAATCTGGACTCCAAACTGCTGAAACAAAAGCTTAGGAAAGTAAGTAGCAGCTAAACACTAGACATTTAAGACTAAAAGGCACACTGTGTCAACAATTTTCTATTATCATGCAAAAAATACTGAGCTACCACTAATAGAAATAGACTGAAAGATAGACAAAATTATGCGAATGACTGTGTTTACAAGATCTTGTGAATCCATTACCGTTTAACAAACTGAACAAACCTGCAATGAATGCGCACAGTTCCGAAGAGCCCTCGAGTCCGGATGACCGACACATTGATGACGTAATCGTCCTCTCGTTCCTCGACGACAATCGATGAGCGGTTAAACTGCACCACACCGTACGGGTCATCGTTCGCAGCAATGACAACAGCCGCTGTCCGCGTCGAATCGTCTATCACTGCATTTCCATTTGTCACTGATACCAAGCTCACTCGAACTACCTAAAAGGAGATGTTTCCAAACACGTTTACATTTCAAACTTTACATAGACTGCATTCTTGTTTAGTTTGAATCTCATAAGCTCATAAGTAAATTGTGCGGCTACTTGACTTATATCTCAATTCTATAGACTTCATCATTACTTTACTTTTCGTAGGGGCTCGTTACCTCTTGTGCTATGAAGTGAACACGAATTTAATAATCTCGATCCAGTTTCTCGTGCTCACTTCATATATGTACAGCTCTGGCCACCACTCAGCCATTTAAAAGACTTAATATAATGAAATAACTTGATAAGATCAAAACAAGCAATTAAAGAACGCTTGGTACAAATTTAGTCTAATAGCATGGTACTCCAGAAGCTGAAAATGGACAGATCAGCCTTGTCAAAGAAAATAATCTTTGTCGGTCAAAATCACACTCAACTGGATCCGAACAATGTTCAGGCCAAAGCAAAGTTATCTCTGTCACTTTCGCAAAATAGAATTAGTTTAGACATTCTACGACCTTCTGTTAATGCGCTGGATGTAAGCATGAATGCTCTGGATGTAAGCATGAATGCTCTGGATGTAACCAGACGGAACACAAGCTCACCTCGTTGTCTTCTGGAATCGTGTCAGCCCGTATGGACAGCTCAATCTCCTGGCTGCGCTCCCCCGTGAGAAACCTCACTGTTCCTGTCGTCGGGGTGACGTCATCGGAAGCCAGCACGCTATTGATTGTCGCATTCCACTCGACCTGCACTGTCCCGGATGTGCCACCAGAACGTTGTACTGTGAGCCTCGTACTGGCCAGCCCAGAGCTAGGCTCAGCCACGCTCGAATTCAACGAGCCACTCACAAACCCTAAGACAATCGAATTGGACACAAACTAAGCATTCGTAAACTAAGGTTAGTTTCTTGTGGCTCAGAACATGAAGATTCTAACATTGCCGATGGAGATTGCATTAACAAAACAAGAGAGTGAGAGTAGAGGGAGACGTTTTCAGAATCTGGATTATCCAGTAGCCAAAGACACGTTGTTCATACTTAAAGTGGATATTAACATACCAATATATCCATAGGGATAATCATTTTCGAGAATAGTAACAGAACATTGGTTTGGATTTCCAAGCTTCGCTCCACCAGTTATACTGCTTCCTACAAGTTTGACCACAAACGATTCGTTGAATTCTGGGACATCATCATCCACAATACGCATGGGCAGTACTGCACTGCTCTGCTTGTCTCTAAATGTGATGGTGTACGATGAAATTTCATAGTCAGAGCCTAGAACAGCACTGCTTCCTTCAACAGAAAAGCGCACGGATACCTAGAAGATAGATTGAAGATGCATTACATGTCACATTAAATGACGCATTGCATTTACATCAAATAAATCATTACATATTGCCTGACACGTTGAATGACGTATTGGACGGTGTATTAAAAGTCCCACTACAGATCGCATCACATGAGACGTAAGATAACCCATTACATAAAGCATTAAATAAACTCTACATGGCCATGATCATTAGTAAATGGAGCGCAGGAGGTCACGTGATGAACACAGTGACCCAGGATTGCATGGTGTCAGTTCCAAAATGGGGGCCTAGTTGATTCACAGTCCGATAAATTGAGGAGATGAGGCAAGCCAATGCTTTGATCAGTATGCCATGAAGACTTACCTCGCCAAATGTCCCTGCAGTTCGTGTAACGTTCAAGAAATAGCCACTAAATGACTCCTTCACAGCGACCATCGCTGCAGAGAGCTGCAAGATTCCATTTGCGTCGTCGTTTTCACTTATAATTATTCTACCAGTTGTGCTAGCTCCGAACCTCGGTGAGTTGGCTTTAAAAGAATAAACGCGAGATAAGCAAGGCAACACAGACTATTGCGAGGATATGTCAAAGTTGTGTCATTTGCATAAAACAGAGACAATACTTTGAGACTTGTTCCTTTTTAGACTGAAAATCTTCGGTTATGAACAAATGGATGGTGAATAACTTAACGAGCTCTCCCTCACCAACGACTTCGGGGCCGGTGACCAAGGTGACACTTGTAAGATTCACCATAATCAACTCATCAGATTCTGGGCTTGAGTCGGCCTTGATTGTCACATTTACGAGCACCGACCGCTGACCCTCTCCGAAGTCCACATGACCCGAGACAGGAATGAAGTCAACATTCGGAGTCGCATACGTCACTCCTGTTGATGACGTCATCGGAACATAGGTCTGGTAGTGGACCCTGACGACTCCAAAACTTCCACCACTTCTTGAAACTGTTAAGGGCACGGTACGATTTTGTTCTCGTACTCGCACGGGCGTAGGGGAAATCGCAAACACTCCGTATGGGTCATCACTTGGAGATACGATGATGGTCGCTGTTGCATTTTGAGGCGCAAGGCGTCCCTTCGAAGCTGCTATGAGATTTACAGTAAATCTTTCAGTGAGTTCGGCATTCTGTTAGGGAGAAAGAATTCTTGTGTTATCTTTTAAATGCTTCAGAGATAGTGGAAGCTAGAACTCATTTAAAAATTTTATTCTTTTCTTTCCAATGAAAGAGCGATAATAGAACATATGAACAATAACAAATGAATAATTCCAGCACCAAAATAAAATATACGCCCTATGAAAGCCTTTTGACGAAATAAATACCAAATAATATAAAACAAATTCTGAAACTTAGAAAGGTAAACGGATTGATAATTTAGCATAAATGGCGTTGTCAAGAGCCAACACATCCAAAAACCTGACTACTTGGGCCCTGACTACTTGGGCCCTGACTACTTGGGCCCTGACTACTTGGGCCCTGACTACTTGGGCCCTGACTACTTGGGCCCTGACTACTTGGGCCCTGACTACAGCATGCGGAACCCAAAGCACGACAGAAACCAGTGGCGTCCAATGACGGGGGCATGTTACTTTGCTAGCGACAATGAGCTGACACACTGCACTTACATTGTCATCGATGACGGGAATGGCCACCCGGGCCACAGACTGTCCATTCACAAACGAGACTGATCCGGACTGGAGATCGAAATCGGAGCTGCCATTCACCAGTCTCCACGTGATGTTGACAGAGCCCAGTTGACCTGCCTGCCTAGCAACAGTCAGCGTTGCCACGGCACCAGACGATTCAGAAACGACAGTTGTCAATGATGCACTGGCGAAGCTGAACACGCCGTAGGCGTCGTCGCTGGGCAGGATCGTGACGTTGATGTAGGCGGCTGTGGCAAGAACGGCTGCAGCGAAAACAATTGAAATGAGTGCTGAGCAGGCGGAACTGTATACTGAAGGTGTACTAAAGTGAAGACCGACAAATAGAAGTACAATAACACAGATGCAGATTTAAAAACGCAGTGACAGTTGAGATATCTAAATTGATTTGCAAACTTGATGGTACCCAGAATGCCATTCACTAAAGATGGCGGCCATCCTGAAACCTTGGCTGCGGGAAAATTCCAAAATGCACTCAGTACAAAAAAGAGAGCGAGCGAAATCAAATATAAGCACCTCCTCCAGTTGGATTATATAGTTGTACGTTGAACATTTTGCCTAGTTCTGGGGTGCTGTTGTCAATAATTTCAACAGAGATTCTTGTCATGTTTTCCCCTGGCTGCAAAATGATGCTGCCAACTCCGTCTCTGAAATCAACATTACCACGAGCAGAGATCTGGTTCGTCTTCCATTCACAACCAACTCTCCCTGTGAGAAAATTGAACTCAAATACAATAATTATTAGAAAAGCTTTTCAATCATACACGGGTGCAAACGATTATGTAAACTAGAGGGCAGCACTGCTAAAGAAAGCATCTGTCACAATACCCTGGGTACCAGAGCCGCAAAAATTAAAATTAAAAAATAATTAATTTTAATTTTTGCGGCTCTGGTACCCAGGGTACTGTCACAAATGCAGGCTTCGTTGTTCACAAAGATGTGATTCTTCAAAACATTTAAAATCAACTAAATCATTGTAAGAAATGAAGGTCACGCTGTAGATAAATAATGCCGCCATCAGTTAATGAAAGGAGGTGTATAATAAAAACGTTTGAGCTCATTCTTGACATTTGATTTTGATCGCGGCAAGCCCATTCTAGCAAATTGTAAGTACGATGGGACACGTACCCTGGACACCTTGGGCCCTGACGACATACAAAGTGACGTTGTTGACTTCTTCGCGGACATCGATACTCTGGGGCACAGACAGTGGCTTGATGAAGCCTGTTCCGTTGGGCCTGCTTCCCATTATTTGCAACACACCATTGGGGTAGTCGTTGGCCAGAATGGTAACATTGCACCTGCTCGCACTGGCCCGTACACTCGCTCCACTTGTAGGGGTTGAGGACACTGAGCCGTCAGTTGAAACTGCGGACACCAGCCGGAGGTCGAAAGACTCACTGGCCTCCGGCAGACTGTCGTCAATTGGCCTGACAGTTACCACCTGCAAGTGGCAGGGGGTTTATTACCTCACCATGACTTTACACTTCAATCAAACACTCTACCACTGAGATGTGAAACAAACATTGCTACATTCACTTCAGACGTTCACCTGTTACACCTAAGTAGTCATTATAATGACCCTATAAATAACTACTTACATACTTCAATGAGCACTCTTCTTGAGGACAAAGTAATCCTACCTGTCTGTACAGAACAATGGCTTACCTTGGAGGAATCTCCCTGTGAAAAGAAGACGCTACCAGAGGCACGGACGAAGTCGTCCGAAGCAAGATGTTTGCCTCCGTCCGAATGACGTATCTCCCAGTCCAACCGCACAGTGCCAATGGAACCAACCGTCCTTGTGACGGTGAAGGAAATGTTCGTCTGATTCTCGAGGCTAACAGACTGGCAACTCGATGACAGAAAACCAAACACACCATTGATGTTGTCACTTTTCAGTACTAAAAGTCAAAGAGCAAATACCATATAGCCAATTTAACTGTCAAAATATTGAGACTGGAAAGTGGAATATTATGCTGGCAAACACTAGATACCCCTAATTTCATTTGTGCTGACTTTGCTACTTGTATGGGCCTTGACCTTGTGGCGTGTCGACTCACAGTTTGGGTACATCAACATTTTGATTGGAATTTAGTTGATCTCGAGCAGATTTTTTAGTATGTGTAGTCATTTGAACTTATCATGAATATGAACAAGTTAAAGTTGACAACATTAAAATAAAGTCGCTTGGGACCAATTTGGTATCTTGGATATCTTTGCACTTACTGCTCACTCTAGAGGCTACATATGTTCCCAATCTCCCATCTCCAATTAGACCAATGATTTTCACCGAGTAAGCGGTTTCCGGTTCTGGTAATAAATTGTCAATTGTGCTGAGGGAAATTTGTTGTGCTTTGTTCCCTGGACCATAATTCAAATAGCCACTAACAGGTACAATTGCACTAGGGTCTGACGCAATTTCAGCGATATACCTGCAAAGAAACAAAACACGGTTCTCGTGCAATCTATCGAGCAATATCAGCCTGACAATCACCTTTGCTATGTACATTAAAAAATAATCAGGCATTAAAACACTGAAGCAACTGATATAAAATTGCCACTATCATTCCCTAAAACATGTCAAAATTTTTACTATAAGCAAACAATGCGTGATCCTTCCTTCTTTCCGTGCAGCTTCTGTTCAATGCCTTATAAACCAATGAGCTCAGAGCTGACAGAAACTGTGGCTTGTGTTCTAATGTGTCCCGAGCATTGGCTGGAAATACATACGCCTCAATCAGAACGCCCGAGTACATCCTGACGTCTTGGAGTTCTCCAGTGAAATGTTCGGATGCTGGGAAATTGCAACCAATGTAGATATGACTGGATAATGAATCCACTGCTGCCCTCAACGTCCTACGAGAACAACAACAACATGAAATAACAAAAGTCAGAACACGTAACACAGATTCACCTGTCCAGAACTACTAACAGTGCTTTCGTAGCCACTTTTTGCAACGTGAAAACGTACAAAAAATGCTTTGCAAAAAACCATACATTGATTATTCAGACCAGTACCTAGATCCGTTAACTTGGACTCCATCGACGAACACATATAGGGTGCTTGTGCTGATGGTAAGTATGAGGGAGTGCCAACGGCCGTCCAAGAGATTCACAGAGGCTGGCAGCGACACCTGCAAAAAGTAAAATGGGCCAGGCTTTGAATATTTAGAAAAGATTGGATGGTTCAATGCAAATTTTCTCAGATCACAAGCTACCAACACACTGAGCTTTGAAACTGCCGAGTAGCCAGGGTAATATTTGATTCCATGATGCATAAAAATTGAAACCTTATAGTCATGCTTTATTCATTCCTTAATCAGGAAGCTATCGATAAAAAGGATGGGGTTTATCGAAACGTACCGAAATCCTCACTTACGTTGTATAGATTGGCTCTTGCTTGGAACACAATTTGTCTTATTCCGCCGGCAAACCTGATCGAGACCTTGAAGATAGCACTACTTGTAGCAGAGCCACCCTTCGATATGAGCACCCCTTCAAGATCGGTCGTTGATCTCGTCCACATGCTGATGCTGAAACCGCCTTGAATTTGCGATCCCGTTGGCTGGTTTTGGGTCCCAATATGAACATAAGAAGCTGTAATCATATAGACAGCATTAGAAAATGATTGGAAGAAGATGATTGGAAGAAGATGATTGGAAGAAGATGATTGGAAGAAAATGATTGGAAGAAGATGATTGGAAGAAGATGATTGGAAGAAGATGATTGGAAGAAGATGATTGGAAGAAGATGATTGGAAGAAAATGATTGGAAGAAAATGATTGGAAGAAGATGATTGGAAGAAGATGATTGGAAGAAGATGATTGGAAGAAAATGATTGGAAGAAAATGATTGGAAGAAGATGATTGGAAGAAGGTGGTTGAATAAAGATGATTGGAAGAAGATGATTGGAAGAAGATGATTATAAGAAGGTGATTGAAATAAGATGATTGGAAGAAGATGATTAGAAGGAGGTGATTGAAAGAAGGCGAATGAAAGAAGGAGATTGGAAGGAGATGATTGGAAGAAGGTGATTCCGCGAAAATGATCGAAAAGCGGGAACCGTATGAATGAGATTCACAATTTTTAACAATGACAGCCGATCAATGGCAACCGACTTTAACTTCACAATCGCCCCTCCTATTTCATATCCAGAAACGCTCCAAATTTAAGTAACCAACAGTGCTCTAAAATGTTAACAGACCAATACCGTTGCTGGAGTTGAATCTTAGAGCAGGTGTCCCACTGTTTCGTCTACCAGCAACTTCAGCTATACCATTGCCTCTTTGACCATAGAAAATGAAGTCCCAGATGTTGGCCGGCACGTTAGAAGCCTTATACAATTGCCAGACAGTCTGTAAAACAAAATTAAACTATTGGATTACTGGGCGTCTTTACACCTACATCGCATTGAAAGTAGAAACATGAAAATATTTCATTGGATCTGAGCCCTTAGAAACAATAAGTAAAAAAAAGAACGAACTTGACATCAAAATTAATGGAAAACGAACCTTGATCTTCCCAATAGTTCCTTTTTCTCTCAGTACTGTGAGGTTCGCTTGTGTTGCGTTTTCAAATCCTGGCAAAAAATCTTCGGCAATGGTCAATTGTCTTGAAGCAAGTGCAAATTCGATCACACCATATGGATCATCGCTCGGCAGCACTGTCAATGTAGCCTCTGTCTGATTCCCTAGATAGCCTCCTTGCGAAAAATTACCTACAAGCGTAAAAGCAACGGGAATTTCGTTACATTGATTATACAAAAAGAGTTTTAAATGTAACAAACTACGACAACTCTCTAGATTTCGTTAACTCTTCCACATGTTAATTATAGCCAGCATCAATATTTTCTTCACTACTACTTATCTGTTCAACTGATTTTCTTAAAATGCACCTCCACTTTGCGAACATCCAATCCCTCTTACTCTTTATCCAACGTATCCCCTTAAAGGAGTTCTTGGTAACCAGGTACCTTAAACTATAGTGCTGAGTGATTCTATTAGAAACCGTTCTGGACAGAGATTCAACGTCTGTTTTATTATACCTAGACTATCATGAAACAGTAGAATTGTCTCCATTGAATAACTTTATAGAAAACCAATATCTATTATGAATAGAATTATGAAAACATTATATAGATTCATTCGCATTCAAGACCTTTTTGACAAAATCAAGAGATTTATAACTCCTTACCTGTGACATTCACAAGACGTACATAAAACGTTTCGTTCAGTTCAGGAACTCCATCTTCCCTTACACTGATTGAGAGAAGCTCTCTACGAGATCCCTCTCCAAAATTCACGTTGCCTTTGGCTCTCACAAAATCATAATTATTAGCCTCTAGCCTTCTGTCACTTGTTAGGATTTCCCATCCAACAGAAACGTTGCCAAACGTTCCTCTTGATCTTAAGATTCTGAAAAGGGAAACATTTCACTCCTTATTGTAACCAGTCTTACTTATCTTAAATGAGCGTAGCAAATTGAGTGTAGAAGAATGCCTAGCTGATAATGCCAAAATGCAATTACGTGTCTGTTGTAGAGATTGTTCAGCAGCGAAAATATTAAACATAATAATTTTGAGTCAAAATTTTGCATCTTAGAAAGAAGAGCTACGTCGCGACTAGGCCATTTTTATCACTAGGACGCTCTGTGTCATAAATCGACTAAAAGATCAATAGCCACGACTTCCATAAAAGTGGTGGAATCGAGCCTAAGAGCGTAAACAAGGTACGTACTCAAGACTGACAGTATCTCCTTCCGAGGCAACCCTAAGCAAAGATCCTCGTGAGAAGTCGAAAATGCCGTAAGGGTCATCATTCGCCCTAATGACCACAGTTGCCTCGGTGGGTGGTACCAAAACAGTGTCCCCTGTTGACCCGTTCAAGCGGACAATGAAGCTCTCGGCCATTTCAGGGAGGTTGTCCCTCGTCGTTCGGATGCTCACGTTCCTTCGCTGGTCACCGGGGTTAAAAGTAACAGCGACATTGCTAGCTGCTACGTAGTCTCCTGCTGGTGCCGAGGCTGTTGCGTCAATAGTCGAGACATAGACTATTATGGACTGCGTCTGCGCCTTACTCAACATGATGGTAAGGTTGGCGACCTGACCTTCATCTACAACGATGTGCGTTGGCTGCACAAAGTAGACGGGGGCATCATTGGGGTTAATAATCAGGGTGGCATTCAACGGCTCCACCAGCCGGCCCCCACCATCGATGTTCACCAAACGAACCTCGAACCTTTCTTCGCCTTCAGGAATCTGCAAAAAGACATGTTTGCAAAGGATGGATAACCAAAACACAGAGATGCAAGATGAAACAAACCCTCTTCAATTGAATAATATGCTCGAAAAACGCAAAATTTATATCAAACCGGTTTCATTGAAAACAAACAGACAAACAGGTTTATATGTTTCTGTTAGAACAGATCAACAACCTGAGTTAAAAAAGGACGATTGGCAAAAAATAAATGATTCACACCAGGTCAGGTTTAATTGTGATTTCCAAGGGTCCACTGGTCTGTTCTGCAGAAAACACGACAACGCCATTCAACGCCTGCAAATCTGACGCTGCGGAGGAACCTGATAGTGACGTCACATTCCAGTGCACACGGACGATGGAGAAGGCTCCTCTGTCTCTGTCGATATCGAAGGAGACTGTGTGTGGAGACCCCTTAACCTCGTCTGAAAGGTAGAAAGAAGTCAATGAATTGGGCCCGATCGTGGACTGCGCTTTCAAAGATATGGAACTAAGCAAGGTTGCTAAAAGCAAGATGGCTGACTGAGAAACCAAAAAACATGTCACTTTTGAAGCTGATATCTACAGGCACAATTTGAAAACAAAAAACAACCAAAACAGCATTACGGAAAACATCAACTCCATTTCGTCAGCAAGAGGCAACATAACCAGTCCTCTAGTAGAGAACACACAACTTGGAAATGTTTTTCTAATGTTTTCAAATCCACATAGTACAAAGTTGGGTAAAAACGATTTGCAACATACTCGCATATTTGAAGAGATTTGATGTGAGGTTTGAGAATGAAAATACACCATTTGCATCGTCATTCTGCAGAATGGTGATCTGCAAAGATGTGCGAGCTCCCAAGATGGAGTCACCAATAGACGTCAAAACCAGCGTGAAATTCTCATTTTCCTGTCGAAATTCAATAATATCGAATAATCTCCTCCTCTAGCTTTCACTTAACTCTTAGAACTATGTCTGCTTTAACAGGAATTAGAAAAAAACGGAATGTTGAAATGCAATGCAAACATGAAACCAAACCAAGATAACAAATGATCAATTACACGACAAACTTAAAAAATGGAAACATGATCATCAGCAGTCGAGAATATGTGTAAAATACAAGGTTCAATTGATTGAAGGCCAAATGGCCAAATGTAGTACCTCTGGAATATTGTCATCGTTCGTCAAAATGAAAAACTTCTGCACCCTTTGGTTGGGATCAAATCTGTAAACCGCAGTATCGCTGGCGAAGTCATTTCGTCCTACAAGTGATATACATTATAAAATGCCTGACAAAGCACGACTTATTACTTGTCCTTCGTGAGATACAACCTACTCAATTTAAAACAGAATAAGCGTCTTATTTCGGAATACGAAAGCCAGTCCTTAAAGGACAGGTATTTTTAGACAACTTTCTACCAAACAATATGGAAAACAAAGATACCCCCGCCGAGATAACATACAAGACTTTGCATTGCACGACCGGCCATAACGAATTCTACGACAATTTTGGATGCTGCATTACTTTGAAAGTTAAGGCTCAAAACTTCACTTGATACAATGAAAAAATAATGAATGGGCGAGGAAATAAAAGTTGAAGGAATCAACGGTCACTTGAAGGCAGATCAGGGTGAGGCTTCAACTCCAACAATTGCTGTATGATGCTTACCGTTGAGAATTGTTACTTGCACTCGTTGTGTTGTCAGTGCACCCCCCAAGCGAATAACATCGACCGTTCTTGCGTCCCTTTCCTGCGAAATACAGAAACGCGAAATCAATCAACAGTCATAATCTGTCTTATCCCGTCCTTGATCGCAAATAATCGCAAAAAGTATAAAACATAAAACATGGAAGAAGTTTTCACGAAAACTGGCAGCAGAAAAGGTTAGGTTGAATTTACCTGCAATATGATGCGACCTGTATGATTGAACTCAAAAGTTCCGCCAGGATTGTCATTCCGATTGATTGTGACAGTAGCACGATTCTAAAAGGAAGGGTAAACACTGGTTATGCGGTTAGTAGTTGGAATTACATAACACCACAGAACCCTCGTAGCGTGGGTAAATAAAATCACCAGTATATCTTCATTTGAATTCTATGTCAATTAATGGAGAGAAACTCAACATGATGAAATTTTGAGAGATTAATTTGGCAAAAAAATTACTGTGTATATATTTTGAATATGGCGAGAAATGAGAAATGGAAACTCACTGCGCCAGCTCTAAGTCGCTCGTTCTTTTCTGTCACGTTTGTCAACTCAACAATGAAAACCTCATTGATTTCAGGGAGGTCATCAGGAAGAATGCTTATTGTGAGGTTTTCTCTATCAGCGCCTATCAAAAAGTAAGGGAAGGTCATGAAGATTTTGAACGGTCATGAAGATTTTGGTTGCAAGGCTATGAGCTACTTAAAATTATACTTTAGTCCAAATGTCTGTCTGGGATGCCTGCCTATTACTTTGTTCCTTCAAAGAAAGGGTTACAAGGGTACGTTAAGAAACATACCGCAAACACAGATCGTGTAATGACAACAGTTTACCAAATAATATTCAAATGAAAGTTGCAATTTCAAATTGACAGTTGAGCAAAAATAAGAAGGTCATTCAGCAAGTTCTAATCGCATAATACGAAACAGTAGATGGGCGTACCTGGACTAAAATACACAACGCCATTCCACGGCGAGGCATCATTTACTCCAAACGAAGCTGTGTTTGGAATCACCCTCCAGTTCACTGTGGCTGGTCCGGAAACCCCATCGCGCATCAGCAACAGCGAAAGGTTGAAGACCTGCCCACGCAGCGGTTCGTTCACGGTTGAACTGACAGGATTACCGAAAAACGCGATTTCACCATTCGCAAGCTCAGATGTTATATTGACATAAGCTGTCCGTGGACTGCCAATCAAGGGGGTCTTTGCATTGACAATAGTTTGTTCTGTAATGAGGAAGTCACAGAATAAGTAGGAATCAAGGCGACGGGTCATGGTTTTGTACATGCAGTATTGGTGGGATTCAAGCCCTGTTAAGAAACCAAAGAACTTCAGCTTTTGATAATAAAGGACAGGAAACTGGATGCTGAAGACCAAATGAAATTCAATCAATTATCAGAAAAACCAGCCTTGCAAGCTCATTCCTTGAAAGTGTACTGTTCAGATGGGAGCAATAAAAACCACTGTGGCTAAAAATATGGATGCCTAGTTCTAATACCATTTCATTGTAATGTCATTTCAAATAAAGAGCATCAAAGAACTTCCAAATATGTGAGCAAAGAACATCACCTTATCAGCTATAACTACTTAAAAGTGTCAAAAATTAAAGCATCGGTTAAACTTACTCTCAAGACGCACTGACTCCAGTGTTACTAAAAAAACAGCGTCCTTTCTCAAAAACGAATTCTCCGATATTTGAATCTCGACTGTCGCATTAAAGCTGCCAACTCCCAAGGTGACGTAGTTTGAATGATTCAGCTGGACATCGGAGGACGGGGAGCTTGAGCCGGGCAGCATATACGTGGCAGTGATGTTGACCGTAACCGCAGCAAGAGCGCCTCCTACTCTTCGGACAGGCAGAAGAATTCTGCGAGGTGATCTTGACTACAAAGTTGAATAAGCAAACCTTAAAGCGAACCTGGAGGGCACCTAATTAGGGCAGGGTGGCAACCTAGCCTTGAAGGTCGTTGATCAATAGGTGTATGATTATTCTTTGGTAGACTTCAAAAGCAATTTACATTTCTTGAAACTAAAAACGTCATATCATTAGGTACCGCGGACTGCTGAAAACCAAAGGGGTATTTTGCTACATATTCGACTGCTTCAAGTCTTTCGCCAAAAAGCAAGGTAGCTCTACGAAACCAGAGTGGAACAAGACTCACCAGTTCAACTCTATACTCAGAAGCACTTCCCAGGGACACCACACCATATGCGTTATCACTGTCCCTCACGAGCATGCGCAACTGGGGTGAAATCGGGCTGAGTCTCGCCCCGCCTGTTGCATTCTCTAATTGTATGTAAAACTCCATCGCCTCTTCAGGGATAGAGTTTTGTTGGACAGAAAGTGAGATCGACCGGGTGGCTTCGCCAGGCGCAAACTCAAGAAGACCTTCAGTGACATTTAGAACTCTAGTTGGTGTAACAGAAGTTGGTCTGCCACTAGAGACGACACGCCAGCCAACGGAAACAATGCCAAATGTTCCACGTGACCTGTTGACAAACACAGTTCCAGAACTCGTGGAATCTTCATCCAAAACCAAAACTTCATCAGGGGACTTGAAGGAGATCACTCCGTGTGGATCGTCATTTTTCCCAATGACAACAGTCAAGATATATGGTGCAGACAGCACGCTTCCAGGAGAAGGGTTTGAAAGGACTACAGAAAAGTTCTCTGCAACTTCAGGGTGAGGGTCTTTAAGTATTTGAATCGAGAATGATTTGGATGTGTCGTCAGGTGCAAAGTTGAGAATACCTGAAACTGCTTGATAATCGACTCCAGACTTTGCTTGGCCATCCGAAGTGCTGTATGAAACACTGGTGGCAATGGAAATATCCCCAATAGTTGTCCCGGATGCACCTTGCCCCCGCAGCACTGTGACGGACAAAGTCTGGGATTCAGAGACGTATTGCACAGGGTATTCAAATTGGACTGGTGGGTCGTTTTTAAGAATGACGAGAGACGCTCTGCTGGATGAAGCGTTGATAAAGGCACCGCCAGTTGCATTGACAAGGTCAATTAGGTACTGCTCGTCGTTTTCAGGTATCTGAAAAAAGTAGATTCATCAGCGCCCGACCCAAATTTACTAGCCAACATTACAGGAATCTGAAATTGGTTTGATGTAATGCCTGGAAGTTCTCCATGTACAATTTTTATTTTACTCAAATTCAAGTAATTGTGAATTACTAGCAGCTGAAGGTGGGCTATTCTAAACACCGGCAGACACAATAGCATAGCTCCTGCTTGCTTGCAGTTTCTAGTGGCTCACATTCTGCACACCACTACCGCTTCATAGGGTACCATTGAGGGAGCATACCTGGTCTGGCTGTATTGAAATGTTAAGCATTTTGCTGCTCTCTCCATCTGCAAAGGTTAGAGAGCCAGAGGTCGGGGACAGGTCTTGGATGCTTACAGTTAAGCCTCTGTTTACCTTAAAATCAAATCCAAATTTTAACCAGAATAATTGGGAAACATTTTTACTGGTTACTATAAAAAATCAAATGTAAAAACGATGACAACATTGTTGAATTTGAAGAGGACTTTTAAAATGGATTTTTCATTGAAAACATTGGAGTTCATGAGCCACTAACTACTTAATATGCCTAAAAATTCAGAAATTGTCTGAATGTAAAGATTGTGCCAATATGTACAAGGATAAAGCTAATAGAATGTTACTAAAAATCCTGTTTTAACATCAACAACTGATTTAACATCTTCTGAAAGGTATTCCAAGTAGCTAGTCAAGGGATTGACTAATAGAATCAGAAAAGATGAACAAACAATAAAAATATAGATATCCTGTAGATATTTCTATGAGAACAATTGTTTTGCGGTACAGAATTTGAAAATGGCTTTGAAAAAAGCAAACATTTTACGTCATACTAAAAGCTTTTTCGTCTGACACTCCTCAGAGCATAAAACGTCAGAATAAGTGATTCTGCCATCGGTCAACATCTTTTGGACAACCCAGATTGTGCAAAACTCTTTAATGGTGACATGTTTCGGATAATTGGCAGAGCCCGGTCGTCCTTCCATCTGGCAGTTTTGGAGTCGATCTACATGAAAACGAAAAAGCCACCATTGTGTAGAGAGAAGGAGTTTGTTTTCTCTCTTGGAATCCATTGGTAATTTTTCCTTAGGCTTGGGGCACTGATTGGTCAACTATACCAGTCTTGTGCTTGGGTCTTTCTGATTGGCTTATTTCGATCCACAACTGGGTATATATTTTCCATCGTGTTTTTCGGAACCTTATTCTGACGTTTTATGCACTGAGGAGTGTCAGACCCAAAAGCTTTTAGTATGACGTAAAATGCTTGCTTTTTTCAAAGCCATTTTCATATTTCTATGACTTAAAAAAATGCTGTCACATCTACTGAAGATAAGGCTTTGACCCAAACAGCAAGCTTTTTTAAGTTTTTTAAAAACATCAGGAAAAAAATCAATAAAATCTTCATCAAAAAACAATACAAAATCAAACTTGTAAATACTTTGAAATGAGTCAAAATACACAGCATGTTAGAATAATAAATTTCACAATATGATTCAAGCTTAACAAGTAAAACAGCATTAAAATGAGAAACCATGCCTACAATACAAGAACAAGATAAAGGAAAAGTTAAAGCAAATTATTTATATATGCACTCTTATCTAACTTGATTTAAAAGCACATCTTATACACTTACTTGCCAAAATACAACACTAGCTCCAAAGGACCCACTCCTCCTCAAAACATTGAATGAAGCCACAGACTGCTGCCTTTCTAAGGGTTCCTTTACACGTTTTTCTTGGTTGGCCTTCAATGGATATTCAACATTAGAGTTAACTACAAAACACTGTGTATGTTATATCTGAAATTTAAAAAGTAATTATCAAATCCAAAGTCCATGATTGATTAGTTGTAATGGTTGTAAGTAGAAACTCATAGCTCAACTTAAATCTCAACATAATTGAGTAGTTTACAATGGATCTTATTAATAGATGTTCAATAACAGTAAAATAACAGCTTCAGTTAGAACAAACTGTCCACATACTTTTAATAGTCATTCTCAACTTGATTAAATCAAATGTTACAGACTTCTTCAATTATATACACTTGATAGAAATGAACATAGCATATATTCGACAAAATTAATATATACTCTTAATACAACTTTACACACCATTCTAAAAATTGAATTAAAATTCTTAACATCAGACAACTCACATTTTCAAATCCAATGACCCCATATGGGTCATCATTTGCAAGTATTGTTAGTCGTGCAATACTTGGTGTCCCAACAGTTGCTACACCTGTGCTGACAGTGCTAATTCTTATTCCAACATTGAAAGTTTCATTCAACTCTGGAATATTATCTTCCTTGACTGTGAATGTGCAAGAACTTGATGTTTCTCCATCATCAAATTGACTGGTTGCAGTTGAGCTGATTAGATCACTTGCTATTGTGCTATTCAAAATCTGTCAGAGAGAAAAATACTTGGACATAAACTTACAAATTTCATTTCTCTTTTCAAGGAAATGGTATTTCAGGTCAAAGCAATGACAAGTATCTTTAAAGTTGTTATATAGACATAACAAAATAACAAGAAATTAGTATTGGCTTTCTAAAGGCACATATTACTCTTTATTTTAAAATTACACACAGCTTTTGTTGTGTAGAATTTCAAAAGGACAAAGTATTAGGTGCTGGAAGCGTTTTACTTAAGTCAAATATGAAGATAGACTTACAACACTAGTTAACTAAAAGATAGGCAGTCACTGAGCATTGTTCTAGCAGCCAATGAGTTATTCATCAAGCAGGCCTCTCAGTTTAAGGCGCGTGGTCACTGCAATGCCAAGGCTTGCAATAAATCATGTGCCTGGTTTATAAGTAGTATGGTCTATTAAGTAGTTTGCTTATAAATTTCTAGATACAAAGTATTTAAATGCAAAAACATGAAATTTCTGCCTACTTTAACATGAATTTTTTGGTAAAACACGCACCTTAGCAAGAAGAGGCACTCGTTTGAGCACGCGCCCACTGAAATACTCATGGAGAGGCCTAATCAAGCATACATACATGGATAGAAAAGACAGGACCATATTATATGTTGCAATTACCTCACAGACAAAGAAGATAGAGCTAGAACTCCCAGAGTCCCTTCTAAGAGTAAATACAGCCTGTTCATATTCTCTTTCTTGGATAGCAATGTCTTCTGTCACAAAACTGATAACACCAGAAGCATGTGCACAAGACGCCAAAATTGATATTAAGAGGGCAAAAGTGAGTGGAACTCCTGAAATGCCTTCTACAATGAAAAATGATATTCAAATATTTAATCTGCTTTACTGAAAAATGTTATAAGAAATTTTTTTATGAAATATATGTACAATCACTTAGAAATGCAGTTTGGAATTTCTGCCGAATAGTTGAACACTATAGATAAACCGCATAGATGATTCAAAACATACTAGAAAAATATCACACTAAATGTTATCACACTAAATACTCATTCTCAATCACAGTGAATTTAACTAAGTGTTGAATATAATGCAACAATTACAATAGATTTGATAAAGCAAAACACTTCAAGTCAAGAGCATAGCATAAGGCACAGAATAGTCACAAAGCTTTTCTCCCATATGTTAGGAATTATTGCTAATCAGATAGTTGCAATGATCATCTAAAACAGTAAACATAATGAAATATCACATAAATTAGGAATACCCAAAGCTGACATTGGTGGTCACTTGCAACAACTGTGAACCAAGTTTTATTAATTTTGCCATGTTCTTAAGGCCCTTGCTTTAATAAAGTCCAACAAGGTATCAACCCCTTTCAAATTTTGTGCTTTAATGATCTTCCTGCTTCCTGAATTTTCATTTTACAGACCCTTGTTTTCACAAAGTCCATCAAGGTATTAACCTCTTTCAAATTTTGTGCTTCAAGGATTTTTCCTGCTTCCTGAATTTTCATTTTAGAGTGTTGTCTGCAGAACATGAATTACTTTGCAAGGATAAACATGCAACAATGCACGGAAGGTTAAAATCAATCTTAGATCAATTCCCTCAAAATTGTTGCATACCACTCTTTTGCACTAAGTTAAACTTTTTCGTCCCCAAAAAGCTTGAATATTAATAAATGTTATATAATTGTGAAAAATTAATCATCTTTCCTAAACTTATTTTCTCTGAAAACACCAAAAGCATATATTTGAGTAAACTTGCTAATTTTGAACTAAAAGTTCAAGACAGCTAGAACTATTATTTTAATAACTTTGGAAGCTAAACTAGTATTTAATCAAAGGGGTGCCAAGTTTGAAATGCACCGAAGGAACATTGAAACGGTACCTTGTTACTTAAAACATTTGAATAAACTACAAGAAATTTTAATCGTAGCTGCAAAGCTGATTTTCTGAGAAGATACACGTTTATCCTAGCTGATACGCTCAAACTTCTATTTCTTAAGAATAACAACATCTTCTCTTGAAGCATTAATTATTGTTATCATCCAGCAATACCAACAGTCATCATTCATGGTACAAAACAGAGCTCGCAGTATCACATTATTGTGGCAATACCAAGGATATACTATTATATATAAAGGGACATGCAACAATTATGAAGAAGCATTGGCACCAAGCCTCTTCGTATGCACTGGAAAATGCTATTTTACGATAAGAACGTATTAGTAGGTGTACGTAAACAGAAACTAGAAACATTGGCGTGAAAGGTTTCATCTATTATTATCTATTGCAAAAAGAGTATCATAACCTTATCAAAAGAACACCATAAATTTAAATTGCTTAATTGTGAAAAGGCTTTACTTCAATGCAGGGCTACTTACTTCCAGGAACCATTTTGTTATGCTGCTCTCAAGTTTCTGCAGGTCAGTTGCAGAAGTGAGTGTCCGCCATTGTGCAGGTGCGTCAGTTGAGCATAGGGAAACAAGTAAATATTTGAATTACCCACGCCAAGACTAAGTTTTCTGTACGGGGGGAGAAATATCTCGCTTTAAAAGAGAAGTCGTGCTAAAAATTTCCATGAATCAATCAACTACTACATACCAAACCTATAAACAATTTAAACTATTCCTAAAATATAATTTTTACCAAGTTTACTAATTAGATTAGTAAGAAAGATGTAGCCTATGTAGTGTTTATTGCCCCCGACTTTCCCGTCAATTAACCATGGCAACCATTTTGAAATAATGACTCACAGACGCGCGGGATGTTCGCGTTTCCACTCGCAGTTCATGAACTCAAAAAATACAGCAAGTGAGCGTGAACGTCAGTGAAAAAGGTTTCAAGTTTTTCAAGCTTTTTCCTAACAATAAAGGTAAACTTTTTAAAACTTTTTCTTGTAAGCCACGATTAAAAACCCATCAAAAATTTTGGAATTTTCTCCTAGACAGCAATTTTTTGTAACATTTTCCTCAGACACTTAAAAACCTCTCCTGCTTTCTTTCCATTAGTTTCCTTCATAGCTTTTCATAATTTCAAATTCAGAACTCTTTGTATCATGCTTTATCATATCATACTATATCTTATATTGAATCGAATCGTGACAAACAATTTAGCCAAATAATTTGAAAGTTAATATTAGAAGCGGGACTCTAAAACCGCAGGATATCAAGGTGCATCTGATCCCGATATCCACCTCGACTCTGGCCTCGTGCCTTATTTTTCTTTATCGTCATCAGTTGGGATCTGGCCGTCTTACTGCTGACTTTTTTATGTCCCCATAAACTGTACCAATACATTGATGCATAAATCTTTCTTTCAATGCTGATGAATGTTGCATGATAAATTAAGTATGAAATATGGATACGCGTTTGGGTCAGACAAGCCCCAAAAATGTCCCCATCAACGTTTTTCCCACTTTCTTTTATCTTTCCAAAAAGTCATTCAATTTTAGTATTATCAGTGTGCTCCCCTTTATATATAAATGGTCTCAGGCTGAATTGTAACTTTCAAAATATTTGCAGTGAGTAATTAAAGTTAATCAACGGAGTTAAAACGCAGCTTAGCTCAGGGGACTGGGCCACCTAAAATTAGAAACTCTTAGCTATCCAATCAAGGTTGAGAAGAGTGGATGTTCATGTGATCAATTCAAATACCGCTGCATGTGGTGTGATACAAGACGATGCGGCCCCCATGTGAACACTTTGACTAAACAATCAATCCACACGCCTGAATTAAATTGAGTTGCAGTGTATTTTTAAATCGGACGACTTATGCCCGTTGACTTACTTTAAGAATCGAGATTGATTCTCCTCAGCACCCCCACTGAGAGATGTTTAGGTAGAAGTGCAGAGAAAAAACAGAAAAAGCAATCAGTTGGGATCAAGTCACGCATGCTCTATTCAACTTCTGACTCATTTGTACTAAGAAAATTCAAGGCAGGATTAAGTCACGATTCACTACTGAGTAAGTCAATACTGAAACAATTGCAATTGTGGATCATTGACAACGTCGAAATGCTTTGCGAATACATCATATGCCATCAGCTAATGTAACAAAAGTGTTGAAAGATATTAATAGTGTCTACTGTACGTTCTTTAAGAATGTGCTATGCTAATATCGATAAAGAAAACATACAACACGTTCAACTGGGGAAAAAACGTAGCAAAATTAGCGATTGTTGTACCAGACAAATAAGAAATTATTCTCGAGTTGGCAGTGAATGGCAATTTACGCATGGAGTTAACTGCGGTTGACAGATGGTCGAAAAAACACCAGTTGCACCAACCACTAAGTAAACAATGAAGCTGATTGGGACATTGTACGGTTTGGACATTTCAATGTTGATTAGGACATTGTTGGCTACGCTAATTTGAATAGCGACAATTCGCCTAAGACTGTATTACCACAGAGTCATACAGAATAGTCAAGAGATAACTATCACACTTCCATGAAATATCGCTAATCTATAACTTACATCGTTTTCTGGAATTCCAAGGTTGAAATATGGTTTAATTATACGAGAGAGAGAGAGTAGAAACGTACACAATCTTTTGACTCAAGTAATGAAGAGTGATGAAAAAATTAATGCCAAGATGTTGGCTTAACTTTTATATAACAATATATTTGAATACAAATTTTATTATTTAATTGCCTCTTGTTTCTGTTGTCCTAAATGACGTGCACTTGATCACTGAAGCAGTCGCTCTATTGCAGCGTTCAAATCGCCACCAGTTGCAGTCAAAGCTGAAAAGACATGGTCACGTCATCATAGTGTCACAATAACAACAACCGAAGTCACTCCGCGCCATATCACCGCAATCGACACATAGAAATTTCAACCCTGGATGGCTGACGGCAAGAAAAATTAAAACCCATCATACCCTAAACCCATCATACCATCAAACCCATTAAACTCATCTGGTGTCCCAACCCACCAAAATAGAAATAGAGAAGAAAAGTCTATGAAATTCTTTCCATAGATGTCATCCACCTAATAGTGTCGTGTCTACTACAGTAAGTCCCCGCATATAAGAAACTTAGATTTTCAAATTAGGCTGTTGAGTTTCTTATACGTAAGAAAATATTTTCAAATCAGGCTGGCTGGTTTCTTATATGTTCATTAAGAAATTTTCTTTTTTATGGGAGGCTTTCTTGTGAAAAAAACATATTTTTGAATTCAAGGAACATTTTTCATTGTAACAAAGGATACCCTAATAGATGAGTATGGATGAAATAAGTAAAAAATACTGTATATCTTCGAACAAATCTATTTTCTCAGAAAAAGTTTTAATTTTATTAAACGATTTTCTCCATTTAGCATAATTTATAAAAAATTGGGGAAAAATGAGGCTGGCTGGTTTCTTATAGAGAAGAAAATATTCTCTGTGCTGGCAGGCTGCAGTTTCTTATATGTACGTTTCTTATATGCGGGGACTTACTGTAGCTTGAAGAAAAAAAGCAACACTGCCTGATTTGCTCAAAATTGACCATTCTACTGGAGGCTGATTTGTCATTGGCCAATTTGCTCACAAATATCCTGTGTCTTTTTCGGTGCGCAACTAGCTTATTTGTCAGGTTTTGGTCTCATTTTCTGACGTCTGCATTATCTGAGGAGTGTCGGGCGAACAAGTACTTTAAGTATGCACAAACTGTTTCCGCTATTCCTTGTCATTACTGAGCTTTGTTCTACGAAATTTTTGTCGATAAATTGACCATTGACTGACGTGACTAGCAAAGTCATTCCCTTCCTTGGTCAGTCATCAGCACTAAGAAGATACGGTCAGTGCGTCGTTCCGTAAATAGCGAAAAAATATTGTACCTCGTAAATTGGCAGCACGATCCACAAATCCCATAGCAGCTAATTGCTCGAGTTGAGCACTGAACCTCTCTTCCTGAGGCTGGGTAAGAGTTTGGCCCATTTGTTGCTGAAGCATTGATTGGAGCATTTGGGTGAACAGGGGATTCCCTGCGTTGGGATTCCCAGCACTTTGGTCGGGCGCTGGTGATGTTTGTGTGGTGGTGGCTGTGTTGGCACTGGATGTTGTTGTTGTGCTGGCGGCTGAGGAAGGCGAGCTGCTTGTTGTTGTTGCTGCCATGGAGCTCCAGCCGGGAGCCGGAGTCATGCCAAGAAGTGGAAGCATTTCAGGTGCCTCCTGTTGTAACTGCTGCATGCCGCTTTGAATTTGTGACATTGCTTGAATGACCCGGGGGTTTGTCATTGCTTGTTGTACAACAGGATTCTGCATCTGCGTAAATTTGATGCGGTTAAAAAGACCAATGACAAAGATTAAAGAACTTGCAGGAATATCAGCTTGACAATTTTGAGAAAGATGGTAAGAATTCATCATTGCATAAAATATTTCGAAGTCAAAAAGACATAGGCGATGTGAATTCACACCATTATGAAACAAGTATAAGTAGTAAAATAACATTCAAAATTTGACTTCACGATAGGCATCTGATCTGTTAGTAACCAAAATGAAAGAATTCTCAAAAAAGATTAGATTATGATTAAGTTAGCTTGGTGAAAGGAGTAAGATAATCTTACCTGTTGCATAAAGTTGGGCATCTGAGAACTGATCTAAATTAGATAAACCATGCTTAGAAAGATGATTTTTTGATGATTTCAAAAATTGATTTTTCCAATGAAAGCTAAACAGCAAAATGAATGAAAATGTAAAAAATACAAAACTTTTTTTCAAACGAAGAAACAGAAAAATGAATTCACTACAAGGGAACGTTTCGAACAATTCGTTGACATGAATGCTTACTTGCTCGGCCAGCTGAGGGTTGTTTGCAAACATCGGATGACCTCGAAGAATCTGCCATAAACAAGCAAGCCAATGCATCACAAGGGAATGAATAAACAAAAGTTGCAACAAAAATTCAATGAAATCACTCAATAAAGATTTCAATTATTAAACGGCATAACAAAACATTGATTATGGTTTTTCTTTGTTTAAAAGCAGTAAGCAATAAAAAAAATTGGATCAAATGAATATTGACTTAGGGTTGGGTCGAGAAACAAACGACAAAGTAGAAACAGCAAAGCATCCACTGTTCGTAGCCAAAACACAGGTGCACGTCATCAGGGGACGCCAGCAACAGAGAAGGGGCAGTGGAAGCAGCTGCCTTCTGTAGACTGCTTTTTCATTTCGCCATTATATTTGCTCCTCCTTGCCCTGGGAGTGCGCAGGCGTCCCTGCACCTCACAAAATTGGCATCTTTCCAATTTAGTTTAGATTTAAATTATCACCCAACCAATGTAAATTTCAACCATCACTGTAACTGAAGGAGCTGAATCTTACATTGTCCATGAGCTCTGGGCTTCTTATCATTTGGTTCATCATCTCTTGCATATATGGAGACTGCATCATGTTTTCAAAAAGTTGTGGGTTCGAGGAAACTTGCGATAATAAATTCTGAACTCCGGGAGTCTGAAACATGCCTGTCTGGCTTGCTCCAGTTAGGCCACTGCAAACAAAATTCATGCTGATAAACTGGTAAAGATTGCCTAACATGAAGGATGGTACGGGCATCTGTATCAAAACAAGGCAGCAACAACAACTCGATTACTTTGGAAAGATTACATATGATAGTAGGGTGTGGTAATTGAAATTGCGTTACATGCGGTTATCGAAATTTCATTTATAAGTGCGAGGACTGGCTGCACTGGCATTCAGTGACTTGGGACGCATCAACTGGTGCGTGAGCGCTGCGACTCCTCCGCTTCCGGCTTAAACCCCAACGCCTACAAGTATTGCTAAGCACCCATAACTCCTGGCTACGCCTGGCTGCTTATCGTGACAGCTGATAGTACCTTAGGGGATTACTGCTCAAACCCGCGGTCGTTGGTGTTGACGATGTTGCAGATGTTGACGATGTTGCAGATGTTGTTGTTGTTGCTCTTCCTGTGGAGTTCCAAGGGTTTGGAAGTGGAGAAATGTTCTCTGACCCTCGTTGGGGGTTTTCTTCTGAAGAGGGTGTCTCTATAAAAATATTGAGAAAACATCTTTTGAAGTGTTTAACTAATATGAAAAGCTGAGCTACTGATGCTGGGTGTGTTCAGTCGTTCGGGTTAGATCTACGGCAAACGAACGACTTGTCAAAACGAAAACAGCCAGAAATTGTTCTTCTTTGGTTAATTCTTCAAATTCTTGTTTTTGACCCTATAAATGGCAACATTCAAAATGGCGACTACCTTGATTCTTATGCAAAATACGTCGATTCTTAATTGACTACCTTGTAGGTAAATTCAACTTTGTTTATAGCAAACATGTCAAACACAGAAGACATTTTAGGCGTGAAGTACATTTACCTGTTTGACTGCCTCTTGCCAGTGCAGCGAACGGATTGGCCATTTGCTGCATCTAACAATGAATTTTAGAATCGATTGAAACGAACAAACAAACTCGCAGACAAACAAACTCGCAGACAAATAAACAAACCGCAGTTCAAGTGAACAACCAGTGCAAGTAAACGAGTTGTACCGAAGCCTGGCTCCTAAAACGTGTGTCTAAGACAAATATTTGAGCAGCCAGAGCAATAAAGGACGCTTGCAGAAAAAAAGCAAATAGGGAGGAGGGGTGTGGGGGCTCTCACCTGCTCCTGGGCAGCATTCATCATTGGCTCTTGGATGTCAGTGTATAGCCTTCGTAGGGCATTAAATCCTCCAGGAATACTCTGTTAAAAAAGACGCACACACAGTCTGGTGATGACTAGAATTTTGTGCTAAACGAGCCAAAAAACTAATTTTCGATATAAATGACTTCATTTCAAAAAGAATACCGTGAGATATTCAAAGCAGCAAATAACACCAAAGGCTAACGATAAGCGGAACCAGAAACTTTGGAAATGCACCAATAATCTAAAATACATAATACCCAGCAGATAAAATATTCGCAAAAAAGAAAACCAACCTCAAGGTTACTAAGGGCACGGTCTTGATTTCTCATCATCTCCTGCATCATGGATGGATTGCTCGCCATTTCAAATGTCTAAAACATAGAAATATGAAAATCAAGCACTGCCCCTTTGTACGCTTGGTCTAATGGTCATGAGAAGGGATTATACAAAAGGTTATGAAATAGAGTAACAAGTATGAAAAGCCATTCCAAAGGATACGTAAAGTACAGTACAGGTTAGCAGCGATGGGGCGGTAATGCATACGATCCTTGTATAAACAATAACCAGGCAAGCAAAGAATAAGGCAGCTTTATGAACCAAGGGAAATGCATATTTTAAAAGCAGAATACAGCTACTTGTAACGCCAAGGACTGTTGTAAAATATCAAAAATAATGCGGTAGGACAAATTAGAAAACGAGAAAGATTTGGAAACATTTTTGGATTGAGAAAATTCGTAGAGGTACCTGTCTAAGTAGATCTGGGTTATTCAATAAATGCGAAATTTCTGGATTTCTCTAAAACACAAAAGTCAGTGAGGATAAGAAAATATTCTTCCCCGTAAACTTACAAAAAGATAGAAACAATTTTCATTGAAAAATGATATCTTTAAAATAATTAGATTGTCAACTTCCTCAGACTTTTAAAATTGGGGATATACAAACGAAGAGCGTGGTAAGGTACCACTTGACTCAAGACATATTCAATAAGGTTCGTCACGGCTCAGAAACAGAATGCTTCATTTGCAGATCAGAAACAGAATGCTTCATTTGCAGATCAGAAACAGAATGCTTCATTTGCAGATCAGAAACAAAATGCTTCATTTGCAGATCAGAAACAGAATGCTTCATTTGCAGATCAGAAACAGAATGCTTCATTTGCAGATCAGAAACAGAATGCTTCATTTGCAGATCAAAAACAGAATGCTTCATTTGCAGATCAGAAACAGAATGCTTCATTTGCAGATCAGAAACAGAATGCTTCATTTGCAGATCTTATTGGTGAAGATTTTCGCAGCGAGAATGCCTGGAGCTTAAACTCATTAAAATGGGAAAAAGTTGAGGACGCCATTGATACAATTAAAATGGTATTACATAATGGCAGTTAAGAATTAAAAGCTGTCCTTATTGATTACGTTGCAATTAAGCAAATAATTTGAAAATAATGCATATAACTTTCCCACGAAGAGAGATTTTTCTACGGATTAATGGATGCTAGGAGGCAAACAAAGAAGAATGGATAAGAATCACCTCCATCATCTGCCTGAGTTGTGGATTACTCGTCATCAGCTGGCGCATCAACTCTGGATTCGACATCAAATTCTGCAATTAAATGACCCAGTTAATTCTTACAATAAAAACAGCAGCCAAATCTACGCTCAGCTTTCAACTAAATAACCCAAGATTGTCGTGCGAGACAAAGGTTTGCAGTAACCTAGATTGTCGTGCGAGACAAAGGTTTGCAGTAACTTTGATTGGATCATCGTTTTAACGGTAGCAAAAACGAAAACTGATTCTCAAGTTTGGAAACTCTTTATTCTCACTGTGAACATAGGTTCGCATAAACAATGCATAAACCCCGTACGTTAATGGTTAAATTTGGTAATGGGGTCTTCCTCGAGATCTGCTATACTACTTGCAATCTAATTGATCAACAGTCATCTTGATAAGAGTCATTGGATCAAATGGAGGGCATTCTTCTTCCTCGACAGGCTTTCGGTTCTTTTCTATCAAAAGCACCCGGAAAATTTTATTATTGGTCAAGTTGTATTCTATAACTCAAATGAAGCCCAGAAGCAATTATCAGGGGCATACCTAGAGAAGGCATTAATTTCTGAGGCCTGCTGTACGGACCAAAGCAGAGTTAAAACACAATAGCTGAGGATGGGTACCTAGCTCCAATAGCCTCGGCATCCTTGCAAGATGTTTCGACATTAAGAGACACTCACCCGAACATAGGGATTGTCAAGGGTCTGCCGAAGGAAATCTGGATTTTGGGCCATTTGCTGTGCCATTTGTTCAGCCATCTGATTCTGAACAGGATTCCCTAGCAAAAAAAATAAATCATGTTAACCCACGTACAATTTACGCTATAAATAAAAATAAACACGTCATCAAGCCGTCGCAGGTTTATAAAAGAATCCAAGTACTTGACAAAGTACCATTTCGAAATTTTTTCATAATTGTATAAAACTCATCTCCAATTACAAAAAATCACGAACCATCAATCATAAACTACGTAACTTTCATCAATCACCTTACTCGAGACATTCGATGACAGCTGATATACACATAAGGAGAAAAAACTTATGTCTAATAAAGGATTTATCCTGTCAATTGACACTTTCAAACAAAGGAATGTCTGAAGTGTCTCCCTTGGCTTCCAAAAATTATAAAAAACTATTGTGTACATATAATTACAGGATGCATAAGAAAATAGTACTGAGGTAGGAAGCCTCTTCAAACACTCACCAAAATCAATGCCCATCCCCCCTAGACCACCAAGCCCTGCTAAATTATCCCTCCTAGTACCAGCTGGTCGTCCAGATGTAGTTGTTGAGGTCTAAAATTGGGCAATATGTTTAATTAAGTAACATCTAATGTTACCTTTACAAAGTATCAGGTGAAGATTCGTGTAATTTGACAAAAGTATACATCATTTAAAAAATGGCAACTTAAGCTTTTCTCTTCAAAAAGCTCACAAATGTGTACAAAAAAATATATAACAAAGGCAATCATATTAAAAGACTTATAACCAGAGAAAACTGATAGACATTAGTTGTAGAACTATTGAAATTTGACAGGGCAGAGTGCTTGAAAGTAAGGGCCCAAATGCTGGTAATAAGATCATATCAAAGATCTTTTGGGTTTTAACAGGTGGAAATCCTTCTTTGTCAACTACTTACCAAGATAAAACAATAATAGATATGATTATACAGGCGGTGCTGGTAATAAAATGGCAAGGGGTGTGTTGAAGCACATCCTTGTGGTGCCAAGGCATGCAATGGTGTGCTAATGCACCAAAATAATTCACAGTAAAGTCAGCAATAATAGACTTTTCTACACAATTTTACTTCAACAAAACATTATACAAGGCTAGTCCAATCAACATACTTTTACTAAACAAACAAAACCAACCAAAAAATAACATTGGGCAATATTGGCCACCTTAAGATTCCAGATTAATGAAATGTTTAGATTATTTAATGTTTAGTTCACATTTCTTTTACTACCAATGTCCTTAAGTTCATTAATATTGGCTTCTATCTCAGCTATGTTCAGCTCAAAACAAAAATGACAGGAAAAGGTCAAGCTTTGTACATTTATGAAGGTAGTAACTTGCCTGGCTATTGGCTGAGGTGGTACTTTGACTTGTTGATTCTTGCGGCTGCATATGAAATACAGACACTCAGACAACTCATATGCCATTTTAAAGTTTTACAGATATGTATAATGAATAAGGTAAAACAATTTAGTTGAACATTGATTACCAATATATATACAATAAGTGGTGGTGGCTTACGCTGGGGATGACAACTAAGAGCTTGTGAAGTAATGGGCTTGTTAAGAGAACTGCATTATTACTGATGTATATAAAGCAGAAATTATTTGCCCAATTAATATTCACATTTTCCAGCATCTGATACATTTGAGCATACTTAATGCATAAATTACACACCTTGCTTTTCGTCTTGATGACAAGGTGAACAGTAACACCATCTCTTATATCTGAATAAAGTAGATTTAAGTTACAAACCACCCTATTTTTCAAGTCTTATAAAATACATCAAGGAGCCTTACATTTACAAGGAAATAATTGGCTGTACATATACATCATGTTTTAAAATCTACCAAAAAAAACAAAATTAATAAACTATTTTCTGGAATTTCAGAGCATAAAAGCAAACATTTTGTCAATATACATGTGTCAGATAAATCTGCAGTTTACAGAATGACCCAAATCATTAAAGGTTTTTTATGAGCACTCTAGAAACTCTGTGAATTCAAGAACATTCTGTGGAATGGTAGAACCTTTGCTTATTGCCATATCATTTATGCATGTTTTAAAAACTGATTTAATCAATGACTACATGGCCCACTTTTTTAATTCTTGACCTACTCCAAGGCTGGGATATTAAGTCATCAATGTAGCTACTTACTTGTTCCTTTTAGATTGTCTGGATCTTTTAGAATTTTTCCAGCAAATATCAGACAGACTTGTCCCACATCAGCCTCAAATTTTTTTGCAACCAGCTCACGAAACTTAAGACAAAAATGAAGTATTAATAATCACCATAAATATCATTTGTTAGTCAAACACAAGTGGTCAGCAAAAGAGAATCTGCCTGTTTGGGCATGAAAGAAAACAAACAATTTAAAACATCATTAATTTGTGCAACAATATTGACAAAATCAAACACATAGACTAGCAACAGAACTATCCCAATACATGTGTGTTTCATATTGTAGAACTTTAGAATAGCATGGACCAGTAAAATGACAACAAAAGAATAGATATATATACTTTTTTGCCTGACAGTCCTACGAGTATGCAGATGACGAAAACTGATATGTGAGCATTTGGTCATTCCCCAATGGTCAATACTGACTTTAAGGTCCAATTCGAACATACATTTGCTGCTAAATAGCCTCAACCTCCTCGCCCTACTCCAAAAGTGCCTGCATCAGTCTTATCCAGGACCTACATTTAGCAACAGAATCCTGAAAGACTCAATCAGGGCTCCATATATTAGAGCTGTATTCAGTTTGATTCACTTGCCAAAATTAGCTTGTGTATGCCTCACAACCATTCCAAAGTTCAGGACTGAAGTCTTTAGTAAAATTGAAATTCTCTTATGGATTTCATCATGATATTTCCTCAAAACTATTGAAACATCATGATTTCATCAAGATGTCACCAAGTCAGGGAAGTTGTGTGTACTAAAAATGTGTACTTTTTGAACATATATGTTTATATATATATGAACATTTATATATATATAAATGTGGAGAATAGCCATCAAGAAAAGAATGACTGCTGTAGTTATGGGGAGAATTTGGCTTCCATTTCAGCATATATGGTAGATCTTTCATTCAAAGTTTGTGTAGGACACATTGCACAAATAATAGAGAAGAACATGAGGCAGATGGACCCAACAGCCACCGGGAAGAAAACTTCTGTTGCAAGAGAACAGCCACCTTGAAATCATGAAACATGGAATGCCAAAAAATGTGGAATTAAGTTATAGAGAAAACATTCCTCAGAGAATTCAGATTTTGTCAAGAATATATAATAGGAATTCTTACACACCATAGCTCAAGAGGGTTGTGTGGGCTACAAGGGAGATGTAAGAGGAAACTTTTGAGATGTATTTGACAAAAGCACAAAAAATGAGTTTACTAAATCCAACAGGCTACAAAAGTTTTCATGGAACGGCAGCATGGTCTGAACCAATGTCTTAGATCTCCTTGTAAATTGACTACTTCTTCTGAATGAAGAATTTCAACTCCTGGTTTTCCTACAGACTTTCTGTGGAATACATTATAGGCTTGGGCGACCCCAATTCAGAAGATGTTGCCCCTTTTACTAATGTGATCTAATAAGAGCAACAGCTGCTCCACTTTGTATGTAAAGATTTCTTTTTTATGATGAAGCAAATTGAAAATGCACATCTAGTATATATAGCGCTAAACATTTGTGGATGGAAAGTATGCTATGTCAAGGTCTCTCACCAAATTAATGACAAAAAAGGCATATTAAAGTTTTTATAATTTCTCCAAAAGGTTATTGTCATGTTACCTTCAGTGACCGGGAAACAAAAACGTCCCAGCCCTTGGCGAGAAAAATGATTTGGTATGAGTAATGAAATTGATTTTAGGCAAATTTTTATTGAACCATATTCAAGAATCAAAATGTTCCTCCAGCATTGGGTAACAGTATCTAAAATCTCCATTATAAACCATGTTACTGCTTTCATCATCGTGGCTGAGGCTAGGCCCAAACTTGAAACGTTGAGAAAGAAAATGAATTTAACATGTGGAATAGATCGTGAAATTACCAACAAACCTCTTTAATTGAAGCATTCTCAGCGACCTCAATTGTCTCCTTCCCTGTTGGTGTTTTTACATTGACATTTATTGTGGCGGCACTTTCGTCGTCACTTTTCCCTGATGCGTCCGCCATTTTCAACGTGAGCTCGTAAAGGTTTCTGGTAGCTTCGATATCAAACTTGATGAGTAACTTGTGACCGTGTCATGATGCTCAAGCAATTTTCTTTATGCGGAAGACCAACTTAACAAATACTACGCTGTTAATATACGTTGAATATAGAAGCATACATAAATAAATTGCACTTCATAGTGAAGCTCTGTCATCCTTTGGTTTCTGAAGATGTTAACTATCGTAACGCTTTCAAAGTGATGACAATGAATGCGGCCCTAGTTATGATGTCAGCATTTTCTTTCCCTTCTAGTCAGCGCATAAATTATCCGAGGGAAATAATACTTTGGAAGAATGCGGAGGTATTTCGTGGCATGACATTCTGTGAATTATAAATGTAAAATCAAAGAGGCTCAGGTATCTAAGTGCCTTGGAAGATTTTAGGAAGAATGACCAGTGGAATAATACGGCTGGATTTAATGAAAGGAGATGACATGCAGATATGCTGTAGTGTGATGCGTTAGCGAAACGAGAAATCTTGGATGAGTTCATAATTCCAAAATATCGTAATAGCAGAAATTTCGAGCAATTTATTTAGACAGACTGATAAAATATCTCCAGAGCCGCGATGTTGAAAGAATTTTCGACAATAAATGTTAACTGGTTGCTGCATTACACCACATACGAATTGTAGGGCATAACAGAAATCGAAAGAAATTGTAGTGTTTCAAAAATAAACCCAAACTCTATCATACTTAATCAATATGTACACATTCTAGGCTACTACCAAAATATAAAAGGGAAATCATGATTAATCCAGAAGTGTTAAATGAAGTGTAGGACACTTATAAGAACTTCCAAGTCTGGAAACAAAACCGATTCGATGTTTCAGAACGGAAAGGTTATTATCAGACAAGAATTTCCAGTTAACTTTTTAAAGCTTTCGCTTAAATGATTAATAGTCATGAAGTTTTACGTATCATATAATAGGGTTGAACGCATCGAAAACTTTCCAAGTCATAATGTGACTTCTGAAATTAATACAGTTGACCGAAATCGTGAAAAGTCTCATTATACCAGATTCCACATGATTAATTACTTCAATGATTTAGAAGACAAATATTGCAAAAATGCTTCTTGTCCTGCCGTTTTACATCGACAAATGATTCGATACGATACACAGTTTACCGGGCAAGTTAAATACAGAGAGTTTATCCTCCAGCAGTTTAGAAATATCGAGCCGCAAACGAACACGAGGCTAACTTGTCAAAGTGTCCAGTTGTTGCTGGATGGTTTCAAGCTGCAAGAAGAACACGCAAGGTGTAATCAACAGTATCAAGGATGCAGAGGGGGGCGAGGGGGGTGCGAGGGGGGGGGCGAGGGATGCTATCATTTGCAGCTTGAGAGAGTCAAGCTGAATTGTTGAGTACTGTTTACAATCATCAAGAAATCTTCACGTAATGGGTGCATTAATGTGAATTTTCTCATCTGATTCCGTTTTCCTGTGTTTGGCATTTATCAATGCAGTTCTACTAGACATAGTCTAAGCATCAACTCTTGTTGTGTATGGGAAACCAAACAACGGTCTCCTTCAGTTTTTGACCCATACTTTTCTTCCAACAAAATTACATGAAGTGACTGATGAATGGCTTTGCAGACGAATGTTAAATGTACACGTGATCATGGGTCATCGTCTTCAAATTTTGCCGCGAAATGCACTCAGGTACACGGCACAGAGATCGAGGGGGCATGACCACATTACCCCGCAAAGGGTAAGGGTTAAAGTTCAAATATAGATAGAGAATTATTTACAGAAGGTACATGACGCCTTTTTTCAGTACTGACGGTACGGAAAATTTGTTGCAACAATACAACACAATCCACATTTTATATAAATAAAAAGAGCAAAAAGTAAGCAAACTAACCAAGCGAGTCTCAAAAATGAAAATAAGAACATATTGACTTACCTTTTGGAAAAATTCAAACAACTCTTTGTGGGTAAATTCAAGTCGAATTTTTTCATCCTGACAGAGAATACACCCGTTAGTATGGAAGCAAAACAAGACTAGAGGTTGAGTCTATTGAGGCGGTACAACCGGTTGGTGCTGACCAACTGTTTTCATCGTATAGCACCAGAAAAGTGGTTCATCAAATCCCTGCGTAGCCTTGGGTCAACTGTATACAGTCGAGACGTGGCCCCGTGGAAGAAGCACCCAAATCAACACTAAACAAATGGCAATAACAATTTTTTGACTCCGACACAAGGCAAGGAGTTCTACTTGCTCCCTATCAGAAGCCATCTTTGCAGTGCCATATTTATAATCGCGCACTTAAGCACAATTTCAACTTTCAACACACCTCAGAGGCAGACTTCAGCCCGAGTTCAAAGAAAGCGTTGGTGTGTTTCATCTTGCTTCTCGACTTCTGTCCAAGTTGTAGATTCAGTCTCCAGTTGATAGTGTCCAGCTGAAAAAACACTAACATTCTCAGAGACAGTTGCAGTTATCAATTGCATCAAGTAACGAATTTTGAATTAAAAAGCCATATGAAAAGCAAGGTTCGCGAGAACGACGTACCTGTTTGGGAGCAAGAGTTCTTTTCCTCAACTTAGCAATCACTGATGCCCCATTTTCAGTCCATAAATCACCAAAGGCGTTTACCTACAAGAAAACTTGAAACTTTAGGCCGAACCTCCTTCATCAAGTGGGCAGTCATGAACAACACCCCTTATTTCAATAACATTGTAAATTGATTTTTTCCCACGGCCCCCTGAAAAGCAGCCACTCTTGGTTAATGGGGCCAGCGTGAATAAAAAATTTAAAACGAAATGAAAATAAAAAATGATTTAACATTCGCAGACCAAGGGACCTAAAATGATTAATTGCGATATTATCAGTCCATGTTACCTTTTCGGCATCCAATTCAATTGATTCCAGCTGCTGTTGAAGGACAGTTGGCTTTGCATTATGGTATGCGGCTTGTTCCAAAATAAAGGAGAGAGTGTCCAAAACTGCCCCAATCTCGTCTGGTCCTAGCTGGAACGCTGCTTGTAGCTTCTCTTCTTCTTCATCTGTGAACGATCTTTCATCCTATACGCATTGAACATGTTTATTCATAAACATAGGACCGGCGTTTTCCTCTCAAAGCAGTAACCGATTACTTTCAGGAAACTGAGCAAGGTGAAAAGTTACAACAATCACATGCTATTGTTGATCTTTGGAGCTGCTGAAAACGATCAGCCTAATAACAAACTTCTTCAACTAAGCACTTTATTATAAAGAAACGTGATCTTAGAATAGATTGAATATGAACATGGTTAAGTTTTGGAACATAACACGTTTGGAACATAGTAATATGGTTGCAAAATACTAAATCAAGCATTTTCATAGGAAGAACGCAGAAAAACAACAGCAGGCATATCATTTTAATGCTTGAACATGCATAGCCATACCCTTAGATGTATCTTTTGCAAAATTCTTTGGAGAAGCTTCCCAAACTTTGATATATCTAAATCATTAACCAGTTGGATTGCTCTTTTCAGACTGTTGAATAAAAACAATAGAAGTGAATAGAATATAACGGACAAAAATGTTTCTGAAATGAGATACAATCTAGGGAATTGTTGCTTCATATATAAATAAGTTACCAATAGATACATCTAACACAAAACTTAAATGTTCAACCTGTGAGATACAAGATAGAAGCAAGAAAGCAAGTCAATAAGACTCTTATAAGCAGCTCTCCTGCATGGAGTAAATAAAACCAGAAATGTATGCATAACATAAAACAGTGAAAATAACAAAGAGGCTAATATGATACAAAAAACTGTTATAAATGTGTTTCCTGTGAAAAAATAAAATTTTGTTGAATACCAGATTTAACTAGACTAAAGCTGTGTATGTTTTTCAGAGAATTCCAAAGCAGTTTTGCACCTGCTGTAAAATCAGAATTTATACTGAGCTGATACTTCCGATCTTTAGTAAGGCAATCTTTCCACTAACCAAGGTCAGAACACAGTCTTTGTTACTCTGCGCATGCGATGGCGTGCTGTGCGAACCGCTTTTTATCGGTTGTTTCTCATACCTGTTGTCAAGAACTGGGTGCTGCTTTTAAGGAGACCTATTTTGGCGGGTTTGAGTTACCGCTGCTTTGAAAATCTTCAAAACATAAGCAATTTTAAAAAATGTTGTGGCAAATCCTTTGTTTTGCGCGTGCGATCGCACGCCTCAAATTACAAAGACTGAGAACAAAGGAATTAAAAATTAGCAGGGCTAGGTGCTACCGCTTATCCCATGGTGGGTTAAAAGATACCCAGGCTAGATCTGCTTTGAGACCTGTTTCAAAAGTATAATTTATTTTTCGAAAGTTTGGGAAAGGGGAACATAATGCAAAAGGGAATAACTTTTGATCCATTCTTTTTAACCCAGGCTAGTGGTAAGCATGCTTTTGTCACTCAACATGTGATACCCCTAACCTTCAAAGTTATATGCAGCTTGACCATAGACAAAGTATCTAGTTACATCAATAGGGGACACTGCTATCTGTTACTCTCAGATTTCGTTTTATTGCGGAGAGAGAAACTAAACTAATCTCTTCAATCTTTTGTGCATCTTATGCAATTTTTCAAATACAAAAGCAAGTGAAGAAATTTTCATGTAGGAAACTGGCATGAGAGATCAGATATTCTGAAGAATCATGACTTTGGTAAGTCTTGAAATATTGCAAGTTCTAGATTTTGGGGTTTTGAAGGTTCTTTTAATTCTCAACACTTCCACATCTACTGTATTTCAATCAGACCAAATTTGGAATATCTTCAAGCTTCCAAAGCTTTTTAATTCAAACATATCTGATCATAAAACTGGGACCCTGAGGATCCATTTCAAGATATTAAGCACAACTTCTTACTGAACATACTCCTTAACCTAATAGTTGGCATTACTGCAAATGGATGATGAATTTTCCCTACAATTTTGTTTCCTAATGATTGAAATGTTTCAGCTTCAAACACAGCTGAAGTATAATGAAGTACTTTTAGTATGCTAAAATCATGTTTCTTCTAATTCTTGCAATTGTAAATTTTTGTACCACAAAACATTAGTTCACTTAAAACAAATTCTGTGATCGCTAAATGAAATAAAATATCCTCAATGAAAATCAGTATTGCAGCTTCGAATCAATCACCCAAAATTTCAAATTTTCACTGTCTTATTGTTGAAATATACAGAAGATACTTTAAAAGATCCCTTTTTACAATTGACATAACAACTTAATGTCTAACCAGTCTCAAGCTGGTTGGAAATTGTAAACAAATTTTTCAAGGCTTCCCTTATCATGTTTTGATTAAAGCAGAAGTAATTCCCTGTGATTGCTTGTAATATTCTAAAACACATATTGCATTGTCCTAGCCTTTTTGCTTTAGAAACTCATAATTAAAGAACAGCAAAAAACAATCAAGCTAAAATTGTATTGATCTTTAGAAAGCAGCTAATATCACTCAGAAATTACTAGTTCTAATAATAGGTGTGCAGCTGTTCAAATAAACATGTAAACATGTTGCTTCCTTATTAACTATAGCAACTAGCCTTCATACTTATAATGTTGAAATGCAGTTGAGTGTTTTTTCTGATCCGGTTTGACATTTTGCATCTCGCAATCTACTGATCTATCTCAAAAAATAACTTCTGAAATGAAATCTTCACCTTTAAACTGTTAAATTGGTGAAAAATTAATGTTGTTTGGACTGTTCGTTCGGAAGTTACCATGTTTTGAATATTTTGATATTTCTTTAGATTTGACCGCAATTTGCAGCTTCATGTTTTGCCAGTTTTGGCATGTACTATTATGCATTGTTTGAAGCATAATATAGCCATTTTCAGGGGAGCTCAAACCCTAAGAAATTGTATCACAACCAACCATACTTTCCTAGAAACGCAGATCTTGCATCTAAAATTATCTGTAACTTTAGTAAGTCTTCATAAACTTTGACGTATCTATACATGTTTGCGTCTGATGCATTGATCATAAAGGTTTTTCACCCGGACAAAACTAAGCTAAGGTTTTGGTCAAACATGATCAAAAAATGACAGAAGTCTAGCCTTGAAATAGTAGGATAATTTGGAAGAAGAAGTACAAATATGTTGCTAACGCCATCCTTGAGCAGCACCACATAACTAGTCATATAAGACTAAACTAAACTTACTTTGCATTAGCGACAAACCATTTCGTCTGCGGTGCTGCCATTTTGGGAAGACGAAGTTACTGTTCATGTTGTCGTTGTTGCTCATCATAATGGTGTGTTGCTGAGTTATGCCTGAAGTTTCTTGCTGCATGGCTGAAAGTTTCCAAGAAAGATCATACAGGGGTATTAAGAATCGTTTAGTCGAATTTTAGACAGTGGCGTTGACAGGAGCAAGGGGGCCTTGGCCCCAAAAAATTCTTCTCAACACCTTCACCATGGCCCCCGCACTTTTTTGTAAAACAATAGAGCTTTTCCAAATATCTTTTGTTGATTGTTAGAATCTTCCTTGCTTTTGTTTACGTAGTGTAAAATGTTTCTTAAAAATGAGGATCAATTCTCAGGACCTTTCAAAAGTCAGAGGATGGCCAATAAATGGTGCGACGTAAATCGGTTTAATCTTTCCTTTTTTTCTTCCGATGAAATCGTTCCTGCAGCTACATAACTTGCATGCTAACAACGGCATAATAATCAACACGTGACATGGGCATAATCTTTCTCAAGAACTATCCCAGAGGTCTTTCAAAACTTATATATCTCCTATGAATGTCTCGACACGACTAAGAGCAAAATCTTCCACAAGCATCTTGCTCCTAAAACGGTGCATGCCTAAACTCCTTTCGCTTGCTGCTACTTTTCCATAATTCTTCCTCCTGGATGAGGTATGGGGCTCAAATATATACTGAACTAAAAACAATAGACATACGTAAATGAAACGGTAAAAGGAAGTAATCTATTTTGTTACGAACGAGGTGGGGGTAGCGTAATACCCTTAATTACTGGGTTACTATGGCGATCTACTTAACATGCTGATAATTGACGTAGGTATGAAGTTACTCACAATAATGCAAAGATTATCCTAATACACGTGATAGAAAAATGCGGAACGAGCAAGGAAAATTACAGATTACCAAGAGTGATTAGGTAAGGAAAATCAAACGAATGGACTAGAGAGAAAGGCCTAAAATTAGCAGTATTACAGTAGCTTTTGGTGTGAATTGTTCGGGCAGTCTCCCTAAACTGCTGGATGCATTCCTATCTTCAAACTTTTTGAAATAAGAAGTATTAGATCACCTTAACGTAAGAGGTTATCTTATAATCTATAGTGTCCGTTGTTATACTACTAGTTTTAGGCCTATCTTTGCTGGTTCATTCATTTACTTTTCCTTGCCCTAGTCATGCTCTTTTGTTTAAAATGTTCCATTGCTAGTTCCGCATCTACGCATTACGTATCGTTAAGTAATCCTTGTATTGTAATGAGCAATGTTTCACTTGCGTCCAGTAGATTACCAGAGCAATCCAGCACTTAAGGATGTCGGCCACCCCAGGATTTCCTGTAAACACCCCCCCCCCCCTATTTTTCTCGGGCTAGATATGCCCGCTGATATGCCGCTGATATTAGACAAACTCAAAACTTCCTTTTGAAGTACTTCGAAGTTATTATAGTCTCCTATTCACATGACCCTTATAATGAACCGATTCCCTTGTTTCAAATGTCTTTTTCATTTGATACCTACTGGAGCCCCCAATCTACAAGCCCCCTCCCCTTTCAGTGCCACTTGCGAGTGTAGGTAAGTAATGCTTTTACGCCCTTTAAGATTGAAGGTCTTTTTATGAAGACTCAAATTAAATAACAATCCTCTTCCAACATGTTAAGAGACAAGTTTCGAGTCGACGATATTATTATTCACAAGGAATTTTGAAATCATCGTGAGTCTTCTAGACTACGTGTAGCAGAAACCTTGCTCTTAAATATTTATTGACGTCAACATAAACTTGAAAAAGAGAATTGGGCAAAACTATACCGCTTTATAGCACGAAATGTTCAACTCGCGTTTAACAATACATCCAAAGTATAGTCTTTACCAAGTGAACGTCTATAAACACCTAATAGGAACCAGCCTTGGAACTCCCCTTTAAATAACTGCAAAAAGACCTTTTCATATAACTTAATTTAAGATTTCACATTGACGCTAGATATTTCTGGTACCGTTAATCCGCGTTTCCAACGCACAAGGAACTCAGAAGAAACCCAAGCATTGCAATACAAGAAAGTAAATGGACGACTCTTAGGCTGCCGCCGCTGTTCACTCTCCTTGCTTCGGCCTGCTGATTTTGGCTTGCGCAGACGACACACCATTGCCTTGGGACTTCAACTCGTCCAACTCAATCAGAACGTTTTGCTCTGGGCACGAAAAATTGCCCGACTCAAAGACCTCTTGATTGATCTTTTCGATTATCTGTGAATAGTCTTTGCAGCCATCTTCAATTTCGATTTCCTTCATGACGATTTTGAATCGGCCCTGCAGCCTCGATATCGTCCCTGGGTCGAGCAATTGCACGTGACTTTGTCGGTGGCGCAGGCTTTGTCGGGGTTCGTCTTCTAAAATTTTGATAGATGATGCATTCATACTCATCAAATAAGAGATATGTCAATAACATAAACAGTTTTTTGATAGATGATGCATTCATACTCATCAAAGAAGCGATATGTCGATAACATAAACAGTTATTTGATAGATGATGCATTCATACTCATCAAAGAAGAGATATGTCAATAACATAAACAGTTTTTTCAGGTCATAAAGAGTCATTGGGAAAGAACAAGCTAAACTTAGGGGGAAATACACCAATGACGCACCTTGAAAGTAACAAGTTCACTCATGTTTTTACCTGAGTATAGACGAATGCAAGATAGAATACGGAGATTGATAATTTTTTAACCAAATGGTTACATCTAACTCCTTACAGTCAATGTCGGAAAACCATAACACTTAGACTCAAATATCTTTCTTTACAGCCTTGTGATTGATTTAAGAGAGTACAAAATTGCTAGAAGTAAATACAAACCTATCTTGTTAATCCATCGCTCTTGTCTAGAGGCCTTGTAATACCTGATTGCAAGCCACAGTCTTTCATAAACAAACCCAAAGATCAACAAACCCAATGTTGCGAGTCCAACATATCGAAAGAGCATCATATAGACGGTTGGCTCGTTGAACAACGATTCCCCAGATGAGCTGCCGTGTTTATGCGCGGCGTGTAGCTGAAATGATCAAATGAACTCATTTTATGACAAAGGAGTGGTGGTAAAGGCAATGAACACATCAGAAGATGCCTTTCACGCGCCGTTTCTTAATAGATGAACTGACCGACAAGATATTCATGCCGATTGTGTTTGTCAGTATACAGTTTAACAGAATACGAATGGCCTGCCTCTAGGCACCAAGAGCTCCATGATGAAGCCAAGAATCAGAAAAGGGGAACAAATGTGATGTCAACTGCGTGGTACACACTGCCAGCTGGAGGAGCATAAAACTGCAGGCCAGGCCACTGTCTGGTGAAACACTAAAACCATTCGATGACAGACAGCTATCAAGATTCGTATGACCCAAAAAATGGCAGCTTTGCAAAAATGAGTCACAAGAATCGCCATTGAGGTATTTGAGATGCGTCGAAGGCGCCAAACAAGCACGACGATCTCGCACAACGACCTGAAGCAAGACACGTGTGCCTCGAACATACCGTGACAGGGAGGTCTTCTTCGGCAACTTGCAGCATCAGATCGACGTTGTCTTTATTCTCATCGAAAAACCCTTTCAAGAAATCTGCCCACATTCTGTTTGTTTGATTTGATTTTCGATCCAAAGAAAACAGCAAGCCATAGCTTGTGGGTGAATTTGCCAGGAAATTCGAACGAGCATGGAAACTGTCGACGGAATTCTCTAAATCCTCCGCATAGTACTTCAGTGTGAGTGAGTCCATAACAATACCTGGGGACCAATTTCAAGGCAGTCCAATAAGTAATAATACATGGGCATAAGAGTACGTTTTCATTGCAAGTATGTAGCTCTAAACAATGTTGAAGCCAGAAAATGCAAGCATGCGAGAGACCTGCTGAATGAGGAGAAAGAACAACTAATAGAAATTGTAGATTAGTGAACTTGGACATTCTTTGAAAAAGAGAAGAAAAGCCCCATAGTCCCAGATTTACACCTGGAATCTGTACCTAATAGAAATTTCTAAGATTCGAAGGGGTTAATGAAGAAAATCAGTTACAGCCCATATTGCAGTGAAGCATTACCTTCAATCTTTTCATTGATCAGAGCACCCTTCAGTTCCTCATATGTGGAAAAAGCTGAAAAAGGTGTGCACAATTTTATAGCAAAAGATGATAGCTTCGTATATGTGTTGATAAGGAAACAGGCCGAGGCTAAATAGTTTATTCATCAGCAAAAATCCAGGCAAAATAGTAGGATTTTCTGGTTTCACCCATACATGTGCCCAAAGAGATCTGGGAGCGAAAATAGTAGCACAATGCTCTGGACTAGGTTTCAGCTCTCGACTTGAAAACTCTCAAAAGCTTTTAAGAAAAATAATAAAAATAAAAATGAGACTGTTCTTTGATTTTCATTTGCCGAAGGTGTGAAAAACTTCTTTGGCCACGTAAAAGAACGGTGAAACGATAACACGATGAAAAAATTCCTGAATCCTTGAACATTTCTAAAGGAAGTAGCTTATTTTCATTAATCTTTCAGTGCTGGCTGCTACCTGTGACTTTTGCTCCTTCCCTCATTGCAATGTTCTTTTCGTAAGTCGTTTTATTCAAGACGCCGACCTGTTGAGCAATCACATCCATTGAATCAATCACATCAATGGAATCAATCACATCAATGGAATCAATCATATCAATGGAATCAATCACATCAATGGAATCAATCAAATCAATCACAATAATCACATTAATCAATCGTATTAGGTGATTAATGATTAGGTGAACATTCATGCGGCAAACAGGAGAAGATACTGTGAATGGGGCCCACATTGCAACATTTAATGTTCTTATGACAAGGCCAATGACAGATGTCAAAACAAAGCGATTCAATGTCCGAAAATGCTCAAAAGATTATCAAGTTGTAAAAAGTACATTCTGATGTTCTAGTTTGATTAAGATGGGAAAATGAGGTTCAGCACCATTACTGATCAACCAACTTGCCATTATTAAAGGACTTATGCCACCTAATTTGGCGCCAAATTTTTTTCGTTTGATAATGGTAAGTAATGATTATCTGAACATATCTGCAAAATATTTTCACTAAATGGGGTATTTAAAGCCCCCAAAACGATCGTTCAAATTTTGGCGGGAAACCCGTCACGTGATGCTGTGACGTAAAAGTTGACAACCTCCGCACTGTAGGCATTATAGGCCTTCTACCCGGTAAGTGCACTTGGGCATCATTTCTTTTGGAATTTTTTCATAAGTATGGATCCAAATTTTTGTAAAATAATAATTTATTGGTTTGAAATTAAGAGATCCTTTGAAATTAGAAAAATATGCCTAATTGTATTGCCAACGGGTGCACGCCCGCAGTACGGGGAGTGCCGACAGACATCACAAATTTCCACGGGACGGAACTTTGCGGAAGCTCTGGGTGGCACAAATATAGTGAGAATGTTTTAGTGTAAGTCGGCAGTCAAGAGATTGTCGGCACTCAAAATTTACTTATTCTTAGGTTCTATTAACTTGAGGGCCTCCGACGAAAGGGATCCGGGGGGGGGGGGAGTGGCCCCCGCACTTTTTTGTAAAACAATAGAGCTTTTCTAAATATCTTTTGTTGTGATTGTTAAAGTCTTCCTTTGCCCCTCCACTTTCCAACCTGCGTCGGAGCCCATTTAATAACTATATACTGACAAGGCAATAGACACATGAAAAATATTGGGGATTGCATCAGCCATCAGCCTGTTTCTCCACAACCCGTGGACCACAACTACACAACTTCCGCATGTGCACATAAAAATTTTTTATGCTGTATTATCAATCATCCAAGATTTTTTGGATGTTCTATAACTGAACGAGTAAAATTAATAATTGTTAAAGTCTAGTTTCAAAACCAGTATGTACAACCAACCTTCCAACCCAAGCAAAAATTTAATGCAAAAGGAATGAAAAGGTTTTGTTAAAGAGCCGAAATTAATACGTGATCTGATATCATGCATTTTTCGAGTAAAAGTGAAAAAAACATATCATTCAGTATTCCCAATTCGATAACTTTGCTCTAACTCCATCTCGTTTTCCTCATTACCACGTTCCTAGTCTGATCCTGACGAACTTGAAGTCCCGTCATTCGCCGCGTTATCCCTTCGTAAATGTGGTTCAAAGTTGTAAGGTACAACTTCCATCCCATAGCTATCGCCATTAACCAAATCTGTTTCGGAACCACTCATTTTTAGCAAACCAGATCCTTTTTGTGCGCGAGTAGTCGGAAGCCCTGTACGTTTCTAGTGTAGGCCGGTCTCAGATTGTCAACTTCTACGTCACGCGGTCACGTGATATTTTCGTAAAATTGTGTGCACGGCCCCCTCCAAATAGAATTTTTGTCGAAAAACTTCAAAATACCTAATTTTGACCTATTTCCCACTGAAAGCATCAATAAAATGACATAGTAAAATAGGTGGCATAAATCCTTTAATCAACATTTACAGAGTTAAGCATTAAACGTTATTGTGAGATTGCAGTATTACCCTTCTGCCAGAAAGAGACAGTTCCTGTTCGATGAACGATTGAGTCATTCCCGTTGTCAAAGATGCGGTGAATACTCCGCAGAGAGAGATGCCGACTGTAATCCAGAGGATGCCAAAAATCCGAGCGAAGAGGCTTTTTGGAGTCTTGTCGCCATACCTGTCGTATACAAAAGAACCTCGATTACAAAAAGCTCCACTCAAGGGGGCTGCACTGCGACAGGGCGCGACAGAACCGGACAATGCTGTTATCATACCGGCCTAGGCTTAAAGTGGGGACAGGAGCGATCAGCTAGCCCCCGGTTCCTTGGGGGCTCTAAAAAACAGACCTGTACAATATTGGTCTTGTTAGTAATTTTATCAATATTGTGTTAATCTTTTAGCACCTTCAGGGGACAATTGATTTGAGGTTGATGATCATCAGTATCTTATGAACAGAACAACGACATTAAGAAATAAGTCTTGAAGCTCAAAAGCCCTTGTCGTCCCAGGCTTATAAGACATACAGCGTATCGGCTTATTAACCATGGTGTGTCTACTGCTATGGGTAACCCAACTGGCAAATGCCGAGAGAAGATGGAAGCAGATGAATTGCCATATACACAAGGACCTTGGCGCAACTTTGAGTTGACTAAAACAATTATCCTTTTACGATATCCTTTTACGATATCCTTTTACGATATCCTTTTACGATATCCTTTTACGATATCCTTTTACGATATCCTTTTACGATATCCTTTTACGATATCCTTTTACGATATCCTACGATATCCTTTTACGATATCCTTTTACGATGTCCTTTTACGATGTCCTTTTACGATGTCCTTTTACGATATCCTTTTACGATGTCCATTTACGATATCCTTTTACGATATCCTTTTACGATATCCTTTTACGATATCCTTTTACGATATCCTTTTACGATATCCTTTTACGATATCCTTTTACGATATCCTTTTACGATGTCCTTTTACGATATCCTTTTACGATATCCTTTTACGATATCCTTTTACGATATACGATATCCTTTTACGATATCCTTTTACGATGTCCTTTTACGATATCCTTTTACGATATCCTTTTACGATGTCCTTTTACGATATCCTTTTACGATATCCTTTTACGATATCCTTTTACGATATCCTTTTACGATATCCTTTTACGATATCCTTTTACGAATATCCATTATACGATATCCTTTTACGATATCCTTTTACGATGTCCTTTTACGATATCCTTTTACGATATCCTTTTACGATATCCTTTTACGATATCCTTTTACGATATCCTTTTACGATATCCTTTTACGATATCCTTTTACGATATCCATATACGATATCCTTTTACGATATCCTTTTACGATGTCCTTTTACGATATCCTTTTACGATATCCTTTTACGATGTCCTTTTACGATATCCTTTTACGATATCCTTTTACGATGTCCTTTTACGATATCCTTTTACGATATCCTTTTACGATATCCTTTTACGATATCCTTTTACGATGTCCTTTTACGATATCCTTTTACGATATCCTTTTACGATGTCCTTTTACGATATCCTTTTACGATATCCTTTTACGATGTCCTTTTACGATATCCTTTTACGATGTCCTTTTACGATATCCTTTTACGATGTCCTTTTACGATATCCTTTTACGATATCCTTTTACGATGTCCTTTTACGATATCCTTTTACGATGTCCTTTTACGATATCCTTTTACGATATCCTTTTACGATGTCCTTTTACGATATCCTTTTACGATATCCTTTTACGATGTCCTTTTACGATATCCTTTTACGATATCCTTTTACGATGTCCTTTTACGATATCCTTTTACGATATCCTTTTACGATATCCTTTTACGATATCCTTTTACGATATCCTTTTACGATATCCTTTGGTCATCGTCTGCTCCACAAGCTGAAGGTTGAGTTGCAACGATATTTATATAGACAGGTAGAGACAGATAACAACGAACAACTCATCAAACATTAATTACCGGTCGAGTTTGCGTTTGTACAAAGCGCTTGATGATGAAAACAGGTAGAGTATATTGAAGGCTTAATTTCAAATAGAAACGAATGTCAAGATGATCAGTTTTGTAGTTACCCGACGGTTGTCATGCTCACAAATGCCCACCACGTTCCTTCTATGATGCCATCCCTGAAGCTCGGGGGGAAATCTTTCTGGTTTTGTGAAGAGTCCTAAGGATTGCAAACGGATTTGAATAATCTCTATGAATCCGAAAGATATCATGTAATTCCATAAACAGATTGCACGATAAAATCTGTAAAATTTCAAAACTTTGTTACGTCTTTAGGTAACTATTGGGTAACTAAGGTAGGCCATAGAAGCTAAGAAACACTGCCACCGAATAGAGTAATAAAATGAAATATTACACCAAAAAAGGCCATTACGTGCCGCACCTAGCCTCAGAAGATTACATCAGGACCAAGACTAGATGGCAATCTATCGTGGGTTAGAAGATGGTCCGTCACTAAACTGAAAAGGGCCAACAATCGCTTCTTACTTGTAAGATTCTTTGAAGAATGAGAAAGCGCAAGTGTTTTAATATTTATCCTTCACCGTAAACCACTAAAAGGGTGATCTTCAACATAGATCCGCACTTCAGATATTGCCACCCTGTCTGAGGATGCGAAACCGTTCTAAGACAATTGCAAACGCTGCATGGATGGACAGCTTGGGTCCTCACGAACAGTCCCTTCGAGCAAGCATCGTTGTCATATATCACAGCTAGGGTAGTATACATAACGAGACAGCTTGCACAGTGTACAAAACTTTCATGAGTGTAAAATCTCTTTGTATAAAATCGATGTTTCAGACAAACGTAATACCAGAGCTGACGTCAGGTTTTCAATATTCAAAACCTCAAATAGTCAACGGAGCTTTAAAATCAACGCTCTAGAGTACCCTTTCCTACTTTGATTGGATACTAAAACTGTGCTATCAGATTTGTTAATCGCATTTAGCATCTGTACATTGCTTCATCCCTATCTAAACAAATTGACTGTAAATAAAGCGATAGACCATTTGAAGCCATGTTGTCTATAATTTGGCAAAATCATGTTCACATTAGCATCTCAGTATACATTGCGATACAGGGCACAAGCGTTAGTATGATATCGCTCTCTGCATGGAAAAGACAAGCTTGCACCTAAACATACATCAGGAGCAAGAACTAACCAGTAGCCAGATAACAATTCCGGCATCCAATGCAAGCAACAAAGACAGACCGAACAGGGGCCAATTGGACCCAACGGAGACGAAGAACCTTGCGAACGAGGAGTAGCTCATGTCTTCACTTGTGAGGTAGGACACACCTCGACACTTAATGAGCTCTATAAAACTATTGGTCAGGGAGGTTTCTGCTCCGCTTTGCGTTGCGTACGGTGTCAGCAGCGTCGCCGCCTTCAACGTTACAAGGGCCTCCAGAGACGACGCGAAGGGCTTCAAATAATTCACCGTCGTGCAGTTGGAGTGAAGGCAGCAGGAAGCCAGTGCTTGTTTCAATATTCCTGCAACATATTGACAGGGATAAAGGTATGAAATATACATCTTGAACAGAGAGTTTACATGACACAAAGAAAGGTTAGCCACGTGGTCAGACACTTGAACATATTGTTAGCGACTTGGAGATATGATTAGGTGGTCTTCTGTAAGTCAATTTTGATTAAACGACATTCGCCCCACTTCATTCATACAGTTTCACTTTGGTTGCAGCTCTGAAAATGGCAATGACGTCTTAAAACTAGCAATGGTTTTGCCCCCCCCCCCTCTGTTTATTTCTCCCCTCGACAAAACTTTATTCAGCGAGTGCAGACCGAATGAGAATGAGATACCTGGGATAAGCCCGGCAACTTTGCGGGTGGTGGGATCCGTGTAAATGTAAGGCGGTGTTTCCGTAAAAAGGATGTCGATCGGTTGCTGACAAATGCAATTCTTCTTGTAAACGTCCTGGCAATTATCATTCTCCTGCATGTAATGCATCTCTTGTGCGAGGTTTAGGCGAACCATACATAATTTGGTTGTATTGCATGGAATCATTTCAGCAAAATGAAGAATGTTGGCGAAGAAAAGGAAGTTGATGATCCTTCGAATGACCTCCATATTTCGCACGGCTGTTTATAGACCGTTCTCATCTCGATTATCTAGGAGAAATTCACAAACCAGACATTAATAATTTATCAACATAAACACGTACCTAAGTTAGTAAAAAGATAAAAATCAGGAATTCAAGGCAAGCTCAAAGGTGATGTGTTTGCAAGAAAATCTTTCATTTGTTGATGAAACGAAGATGTTGAGATTTGCAGTGTGTCAGTCTCACTCTGCTCTCAAACCATCGCTCATCCATTACACTCAAAGTAAGTGCCAATCCACACAGACTGCACATTGTCTCACCAATCATTGCAAATCCCCTTCCAACGTTGAAACTGACGAGTTTCTGCTGATGACAAGGGTGAGTCAGGGCCGGCCCCTTGCAGAAGTTGCCACGATTGATATTCGCAATTTGTACACCTGCCACCATCGGCAATCGCATCTCAAACAACGAAACTACGTCATGAAGCGATGTGGACCAAAACTCTTTTGCAATAACACGAACGGCCTGCAGTATCACCCAAAGAGCAGAATCAAGACTCGCTAACCGACTTGCATCAACTAATAGAAGACGCTCTTCGCGACTAACCCTTGCTTGTTGCTAGGTGACCACTGCTTCACCTGCAGAAACAAAGCACTACCGACTCTCCCTAGCGCGTAAATACAACGCAAATTGACACACAATCAAACTTTGCTCAACCGTTTGTGAATAAAAGAGACGACCAGTAAAACGAATACAAGAACCATTGCTCTGCAACAGCAAAGAACCTGACAATCTTTTTATGAGTGCAGACCTGTTAAAGACTAATTATTAAAAGACTTCAGAAACCTCGGTTAGCACAACGGAGCTAAATATCCATATTAATCTGGCTATGGTATGATTGGAGCAGCTAGTTGATGTTCCTTGGAAGTGCCTGAGCTAAGCTTAGCGTCCGAGTCTGCGTTAAAAGATTCCGTTAAAAGACATCAGGCAATGAAAAGTAGTCGACAGCACCATCATGCTGTCACGGCCTGCGAGAGACTACCTACCCATGTTTGCGAGAACTGCAGCTTTTCTGCTTTTATTGCTTTGCACCATCCATCTCCACGTACAACAAGCGTAGATTAACAAAAGAACAGAGAAAACGCTTGCGCACTGTTGTCCTTGAAACAGCTCTGCACGGCATGAAGCGACCAGTGGCGCTGGGACGTATCCCAATACTTGGCTGGCGAATCCCGCCACAAGTTGCGGTGAAGAAGTGCGTCACTGGCACCCATTCTCCAATCAATACTTGAATGGCCGAGGATATCTTTAGCAGTTAGAATCTAAAAACTTGCACGAGCACCAGCGGCGTGTCCTAATTAAGCCACAGCATCAGCGGCCACTTTCGATGGCGGTCACGGCACACCTTTGTGGTAGCGAGACACCCTGTCGACCGTTGCCTTCTTTGTTGCTACTCAGCGTCGATTCGAACAGTGCTGAAATTCGTCAACTACCTACATTAGATCGTTTTAAAAAACAACTGAAAACGCATTTAAGGAGCTAGCTAAAACACAACTCCCTGGAAGAACATCAAAACGTAGATAAGATTTGTAGATTTCATAATAATTTTCAATAAGCCTTTTCATGGTTTCTAGCGCCATTATGAATTAGGTTAAAAATTATCATAATGGCGGCACGCTGCAAAGACAAAAATTTCGTTTCAATTTAAAAACCATTTAGAAACATCTGAATGGGTTCGTTCAGAATGTAATCGCCATGCTATAAAATTGAAACTGTATACTCGTAGATAAACAACTTACAAGCATAACTTAGCCAGCCTTTCCTTGTTACTTTCTCTGTTAATTGCAGCGGCCTTGAAACGGCCTAAAATCAGTGCCCTTTAACCCAAATGCGTTTAAACGTTTACCCTTGGGGAACGAATGAAATATTAGTTCATAATCGTGGCCTCTCACTACAACGTTTTCCGGCAACGATGATTTGTTCTGTCACGGCCCAACGCAGCATCCCTCTTGTGGCCAAATACTTTAGCTAACGAAAAAGGCCAAAGTTGATATGTGCCAGGACATCTCTAATACGCATGATAGCCTAATACGTTTATTGGGAGGTTTACGTCTACATTATCCAACAGACTCCTTGGTGTGATATGACTGGCTTTGAAGCAAAAGATTCAAAAGCTTTCTTTTCTTTGAGCTGACACAATATGATGCAAAGATATTAAAGAAAGATTCATTTGATACAAAGCTATTAAATTTGACAACAACAAAAGAATGGCAGCTAATTTTTCCTCCATGATGAAATTTAGCGCCAACTTGAACATTGCAAATAGTTGTTACTGTTGCACCGTTTTCAAATGTTTGCGTTTTTGGTGTCTACACGGGCAAATAGTTTTCAAAAGATTCCACTTTGGAAAGCGTTTTCAAAAGTTTGCTTTCTCAGTCAAAGACTTACCGGTGTCGTGAAGACGGGATGAAAAGGCAAAGGAATTGTTGCGTTTTCGTTTGAAAACGCATCCGTGTAGACGGGGCCTAACTTTGTGCTCGTGAAAACATACCGAAACAGAGACCAATGACGGCAATTTTTGCACTGAAAGAAGCTCAATCCAATATGTTTACACAGAATTTCGAATGATACCTGAAAATGGTGCCTGAATTTTTGAGAAATTTGCCGTGTTGTGAGGGGTACTGATTTTAGACCGTTTCAAGGCCGCTGCATTAAAGAAAGGCTGGTTAGATTATATTTGTAAGTTGTTTATCTACGAGTATACAGTTTATAGCATGGCAATTACATTTTGAAAGAGCTCATTCGCATATTTTTGAATGATTTTTAAATTGGAACGAAACTTTTGTTTTGCAGCGTGCCGCCATTATTCACCCAATTCATAATGGCGCTGGAAACCATGAAAAGACTTATTGTTTCAGCATATTACGTACGTGATTAGATTCTTAGTTTTTCTTTCTTTCGATAAGCTGAAGGGTTAACTTGTGTAGAAATATATTTAAAAAAAGAAGCTGCAACAGTATAACTTACCTCTCGTACACCTTTTGTCAAAATCCTATTGTTTTATCAAAATCCCTTGAAATCCTATTATTTTCGTGCAAATCCCTTACGCTATTTGCAAGAGTGAATTGCTCCTTACCGTCGGCAACCTCCCTCCATGTATCCATTCTAGCTCCACTCACTCGACACATGCACAAACACAGAAAACACTTTCGAAAGCTCACTGAGACAAACACGCACTTGAGACGCAAGTCAAAGACAAACAACGATGACATAAAATCGATTCTAATTTTCATAACATTTCACAATTATTAAATAAAAACTAACGACATCTGTTCCATTGCAAATTACGCTTCGCTTAGCCGGAAAACTTGATTTACACCCAAGCAGACGGGCAATGCTGACAATAACGGAGCTCGAAAGGAAATGGGTACGTTGAATGCAAGTTTTACAGCCTCGTTGAAACGAGAACACGAACAGGAGGCATGTCCCGATCACCTTCAAGACACGCCGTAACTTCAATGAAACCTGCAGCTCGAGCGTCAATTTATTGGGACAGCTCGGAGACCATGGTCTTCTCTTTCGAAACGTCTTTTGGGGCACGCAGCCGGCAAATAGGCCACGGACTGCACGGCAATCGACGCAATCACTATGAATTTCAACATTTCATGCAGCGATAAGCGGGTAGATCGGAATCAAATAGAGTAGTCACTCTGCCACGCAGGGGTGATCATGCCACGCAGGGGTGATCATACCACGCAGCGGTGACAACGCCACGCAGTGACCGGTGCGGTGCGTGTGTATTTCAATCGTATAACAAACTGGTGTCATTCAAATAAGAGGGAATTCCACCCACATCAAAATCACTGATGCACTGAGGACAGTTTCTCGCTCGGTCATTAACCATATTTACCAAGATGGTAGAACTGATGCAGATGCAACTTTACTATCACGGTGCTTATTCTCCAGAAACGAAGGGAAATGGATCTTCGAATTAGCGTTCCAGAGTACATGGGCCCCTAAAACAGGTAATAACGATGTTTGTAACAGAGCAATCGAGTGAGGTCTGGTTAGTGAAGGACATTTGCATTGCTGCGTTCATTTAACATTATGAAAATTAAAAAAATAACATCCAAACAGCACTCGAGGTACTGGAAATTCCACTATTTACATATCTACACTACCTAAGACAGATCGCTCTACCAGTTTCTTTAGAGAACTTTCTAAATTCGATTACATCAAATGAGCAGTCAATTTGATATTTCGAAACTTTTCCAGAAATTCTGGTTTCAGAGTTCCGTTTGACCAAGAATGTCTTGCGGGTTTTTTAAACTTACAGTTAGTCCCACTCGGCTTAAAAACACTGCTCATCCTCCTAGCATTCAGAATTTCTATACCTCGTAGAATCTTAAAGTGTGTTAAAGTGTTAGTAGCACTTCACAACAGCAAGGAAATAAATATAGTCTGCAGGCAACAGTAATGACGGCATTCCAACGTCCAATTAGGCGTCAGCAATTTGATGTTCGTCCAATCAGGCGTCAGCAATTTGATTGTCGTCCAATCAACCGTCGTCCATGAATACCAGGTGATATCCATATACGCGTCACGTGACAGGCTGCGTTCGTGATAGAGGTCTAGCGAGGTGCCTGGTCAATCTCGCGACACGGCGTCTGCCTTAGTGTCAAGTGTGCGCAGTGCTGCGCAGTGAACAACGTACACTAAAACGTGTCCACCACGCTACCAGTGCATCCCCTCACGTGTACACCACGCTACCAGGGCATCCCCGCACGTGTCACGCCACACACGACTGTGGTATGTGCAGGGCAGTGCGACACGTACTGGTACAATCCCAAACGGAGGGTCCCTGCCTCGCTTGAGGACACTTGCTGTCGGTCGCACGTCACTACGTCTTGATGTGTGTTATGTATCTGCCACTTTCACTGGACCCCCTCTCATCCATTTCTGTTGCAGTTTTCGCTCCCCCGTCCGTGTGGTTCGGCGTAGAGCCGTTATGCGGCGGCCTACTGCGTTCTTTTTTCATTAGCGGTTTTGTGCTGTCCGTCTTTTTTAACCTGCTTGGTTTATAAAACACACTGTGTGCCTTTTTGCTGTCATTTTCCATACTTATGTTCAGTGTACCTTTTTTACCATCGAACTCGTCCATTTCATCTGATGCCCGCTCTCTCCTTTTCGTTAAGCGGCGACACAGGTACAGTAAATCCGCAAATAGGAGAATGAGAAAGAGACAGAGGAAAACCAAAAAAGGGGCCAGATATTTGTTGCTGTTGTCGACACCGCCGCCACCTCTTCGACCTGCGAAAAGAAATCGTAAGTGAGCGAAAAGAAATCTCATGTGGGCGAAAAGAAATCTCATGTGGGCGAAAAGAAATCGTATGTGAGCGAAAAGAAATCGTTTGTGAGCGAAAAGGAATCGCAAGTGAGCGAAAAGAAATCGCAAGTGAGCGAAAAGAAATCGTAAGTGAGCGAAAAGAAATCGTATGTGAGCGAAAAGAAATCGTATGTGGGCGAAAAGAAATCGTAAGTGAGCGAAAAGGAATCGCAAGTGAGCGAAAAGAAATCGTAAGTGAGCGAAAAGAAATCTCATGTGGGCGAAAAGAAATCTCATGTGGGCGAAAAGAAATCTCATGTGGGCGAAAAGAAATCGTATGTGAGCGAAAAGAAATCTCATGTGGGCGAAAAGAAATCTCATGTGGGCGAAAAGAAATCGTAAGTGAGCGAAAAGAAATCTCATGTGGGCGAAAAGAAATCTCATGTGGGCGAAAAGAAATCGTATGTGAGCGAAAAGAAATCGTTTGTGAGCGAAAAGGAATCGCAAGTGAGCGAAAAGAAATCGCAAGTGAGCGAAAAGAAATCGTAAGTGAGCGAAAAGAAATCGTAAGTGAGCGAAAAGAAATCGTATGTGGGCGAAAAGAAATCGTAAGTGAGCGAAAAGGAATCGCAAGTGAGCGAAAAGAAATCGTAAGTGAGCGAAATAAAAACGTAAGTGAACGAAAAGGAATCGCAAGTGAGTGAAAAGTTAACCTGTCTTCGGACATTAACTCGACTTGTTAGGCCAGTTGGACTGATAATAGCTTGGTGCAAGACCAGTAGGCACTTTCTCTGATAATGTCCCGTTTCTATCTTGTGCAATCGCGTGTAATTGCATCAAGACAAAAGTCCGACAACATCGCGAAATTCAAAAGCAGTCCCAGTCAATATTTTGCAAACGACAAAACAGCACGATTCAAGGTGCAGTAACAAAGAGTCAAAATGAAGATGAAAAAAGAAAGAATGAAGAAAAGGAATACCGGGGGTTGCAGGCTTTGCCCGCGTCGATGAATGGGGTGGGCTGGTTGCACCTGAAGTTGCCTTGGTCCGTTCTGCCTTGGTCGATTCCGTCTTATGTCTGGTTGTGGGGGGTCTCTTCGTCTTTCTGGTAGTCGACAGGGTCGTAGGCCTCGGTGTGGTGACTGCAAAGACAACAACAACCTCAACGCTTGAAACAATATTCAACGAAGGAAGTCTGGGTGAAATTGAAACCAACATCAAGCCGTGGGCGTGTGCGTGCTTATGTTGGGACAGGGTAAGGATTGGGGAGCCTTCCATTCCTCCTCGGTTGGTGTTCACGGACAACAATACAATGGCGCGAAAAAGTCGAGGATACCGTCGAGGTTTTGCGAATATTTTGAGGTGAAACGAATCAGTTTGCCAGGGGAACAATTTTGCAGCTCTTGGCTAACCACATTAATCCAAGACCAAAAACACAAAAACTGGACAAAAACAATGCACAGCAAATACAAAAAACACAACTTCGATTACCCACAAGGTAACAATGAGAGGAAAGAGCACATGGCAAAAACCTACAAAGCACGCGACAAGATTAACAGAAGGAACCCGGTCCCTAGCCTTTTCACAAATAGTGCACAAGTCAGCTGGACTGTTAACTAACTTAAGACATTGAGCTTTTAACATTGGGTTTACTGGTAACGGAGTTTATCTTTATCGTCTTCTTGGTTTCTTAAGGTCAAACGTTACCTTTGCAGATTCAGTATTATGTAAATTCACACATGCAAACGGTGAAGATGATTTTGCGTTAATCTTCCTTCTACCGAAGAGTGGCTAAGAGTTAGGGCATTAAAGTTACGTTCATCAGTAGGTTACTGCTAGACTTTAAAAACCGTAAAAAAGAATTAGATCATCGAAAGAAATTAAGGTGCAAACGTTAAATTAACAACTTACAGCTGCCCTAGTGCAAAATTTGCAAATGAAAATATCAAATATAATGTAACCAGCAAGGCATACGTGATGAAAAATGAAGAGTCCCGAACAATCGTAAATAACTTAGATAAACCTGGTTTAAGAAGCGACTGCACAGTGGTTTTCCTCTGAGAGGAACAAAATTACAGAAACGTTGTTGACAGTAAAATGGTGAATATAAAAAGGTGGCCTAGCATAAACAAACAAAAGCAAAGAGTTGAAGAAAACGCTAGTTGAACAGAACAAGATAGACAACGAGAACGTGCAGAGAAAGGCTGTCCTTTTAGGCAAAAGAAAAGTTATTACTTAAAGGGATGCTTTAAAAGCGTTTTAAAGTTTCACTGTTAACTGAGATCAAATCAATTCCCTTTCAGATTTAAGTGTTAACTTTTTAGCGTTAAACTGTTGATACTTGCACGCTCTGAAAAGGCAAGGCAAAAGCACTGTTTTGGTTCACGGGCATGGGCTTTCGGTAACCCTCGAATTCGAAATTGTTGTTGCTGCTTATTGGTTGTTTGCATTGTGCTCGTTCTCATGCAATGCTAACCTGCCAATGTCGAATTCTCACGGGTCGACTTGCTTAAAGTCGTCGTCTTAACGGTCGAAAGGGTACTTGGCGATGTTGTTGTTGTTGTCGTTGTTTTTGTTGTAGTTTTCGTGGTGGATGGAGACGAGGTTGTTGTTGTCGTTGTTATGGTTGGCAATGTAACAAATGGGCAAGTAAAAACGTCATCACCAAAGGCGTTGAAGGCAAAAAGGGTCACTCCTGGCCCAATGGTAAGTGAATCATTTCGACCTATCTTCGCCGTATGGTTTCCATTGATGAGTGTTCTAATCGAGGGGAAAGGGTAGCCTGTCACCGCACAGCTACATTTGGTCGAGTTCGCTACACAATTAGCCTCGGCTTTCTCTCCTGTGAAGGAGCAACACAGCAACATAAATTTTGTGCCATTGAAAGCAGTCTATGAAGATCAGACATACGCAAAACTGTAGCAACGAAGGCCAGAGTTGAGGAAACAGGGGCCCCTGGTTTGTGCAAGTAGCTTAAGATTATTTGCCCAGAAAAAGCGAACTATTGTGGAAGACTGGAGGCAAATCACGAAAAATGCACCCGCCGTGCGTGATTAAGAAATGGCAATGTGCGGCGAGGGAAGAATTGCAAGGAAATGTGCTTTAAAAGATTAAGGCATGTTTAGGGGGCTTCTTCAAAGTTGAAAGACATTTTTAGGAGCTAAAGATTTAAAAATTCAATGCTTTGTACTTTTAGCCTTATTTTTGCGACACTTAACAATTCTTCACTAATGTTATGATTAGACATCAAAGTTAAGCAACAAACATCTAACTCACCTTCATTTTCAAATGTTATCTTCATTAAGCATTAATTTTTAAAATTTAATTATTAAAAAGAGGAGACTAGCGATTGCTTGCGGGCCCTAGATTGAAATAAGACAACACGAGAAGATTAAATTTAACACTGAATATCCAAAACTGTTATGTTTACAAACAAGATATTTTTATTAGTTTGGGTTTAGTACTGGTAATTGAGAAAACAAATTAGACGTTGATAACTTTGTTCTATTTGCATTACTTAAGTATGCAGCTTTAATGCATTATTTTTATAGGGCTAGGGCCTATTCTTGGTAACATAAATGTAATTTAGTTTTTGACTCTAAGACTACTTAATTGAAATTATAACAAGGATATTTCGTTTTTTTCAGCCAACTCTAATTCTCGGCTATTGAGACTGGATGAAAGTCAACTACAAGACCATCGATCCCAGGGTCGGGTAAGGACCCTTCGATAACAGCCGCTTTAGCGGGAGTGCAACAACAACAACATCGCCATAAGTGATTTGATCTCAGTAATCAGTTTGGGCACTATTTTGAACAGTTAACGTGCAACTTAACGTTTCATCGATACAAATTAAGTGTCATGAACGAACATTAAGGCATTCAATACAAGACCAGCTGCACGATTCGTGTGCAAGTAGAATGCTTCAATTAACACACAACATAACTGGCAAATAGTTTCTTCAAGGTTATAGGGTATCTTTGTGATTCACATGACAATTTCAAAACAGCATTGGCCTAGCTGTGCTCCCAAGAGAAAACAATCGAGAGGCTGTTTGCACGGGCGACCAAGGCGTAAGACAGGCGATCCAGCTTGCAAACAAAAAGCTGCCTCTTTGGGTATTACTGTTAATTGTTTGGGTTAGCGATAGTTAATGCCAGTTAGTTAATTAGATATTATTTTGTAAAGTATTTCTTTACAATCATCTCTTTCATTGGTCATTGATTTACGATCACCTGATTCAAAGTAACTTTTATTTACTATGGCTTAGCTGTTAATGGCAGATGGGGGAGATGAAAGGATACGGAGGAGAAAGGGAGGAGGCACAAAGAGACGAAACAGTGTAAGCACGAACAACACAGGGCACGAACACGTTGTTTAATAGGGCGCGATTGGGCGGGAAAAGGCGCGATTGAGCGGGAAAAGTGCTACTACTTCTCGAAATGGTAATGGGTTTGCAAATCTCAACCGGTTCCTTAATTGCCATTGGTTATAGCGACATTGGCAGAACAATTAGTACACCTACAATGTGCAAGTTGCATGCAGCAAAGTGCTTGCAGCGCTCGTTGCAACACGGGAAGGGTCGGCATTGGCGCTGCTTACAAGAAAAATGTCTCCTAGGGACGGAGGCTTAGTACATTGACAATACACTGGCTCTTGAAACACTGATAACACTGAGACACCAAGAGTGTTCTTACTAGTGCATAACAAATGTTGGTATGAAATAATGGCGTAAAACAACCATTTCTAGCCGGTACTTCTAGGAGGGGCTATTCCTGGCTAACATTGAGTGATGAGCAGGTTATGGAAACAAATTGGGTACATTTTGGGAGACGCTTGTCAACAAACCTTTTATTGGAATAGAGCACTCTGATTTGTTCTTCTCTAGCCCAACAACGCATCCGTAGGTGCCAAGCTCCTTCGTAGTGTACCCCTTAATAATCAACTGCTGAGATGATGCGTTAATCTGCCTGATTTCATAAATGCTTTGGTCTACGTGAAGGCGCGCCTGGTCTTTCTTCCATGCTAGAACTTTCGGAGCGATCTTACCATGACCCGTACATTGCAACGCTGTCCAAGCGCCAGGGATGTTATCGACAACGGTAAGGGAGCAAGATATATTCACGTCCACTAGGCAACAAAAATGAGATGAGTAACAATGGGTTCTCCGAAGAGCATGCCGACAGAATCGACACAAGCATGAGCATATAAACATGAAATAATGGTAAAACTGAAATGGCTTTAAAAAAATCTGACGTTCTGGATAAAAGTAAAATAACTTCCTTGAAACAAAGTGCCGGAAAGGCACAAATGAGTTGGTGGATCGGTTGATGCCAAGACCGAGATGAGGCATGAAGTGCCATAGTAAGGATGTGGCTTGGTGAAATGAAAGCGATCACTCTTGCACAATGAACTTCCTTACTTTTTTCTCTAGCCTACAAATACACGCCTTTTAAACACGTGTACTTTCATTGCAGTTTCTAAGCCTTGGAAAAGTGTTGCATCATGGGCGAATGCTCCATATTGAAATAGAAGCAACTCGGCGCGGCCGGCATTTAATTGAAATGAAATGGAAGCAATTCAGCTTTAACCAAGGAGCCTGGTGCTTTAATTACGTCATGGACAAAGCAAATGATGGACCCATCACTTCGCAGCGGTCACTTCTCGAGTTCAAGGTAGAGAGGGCCGTGCAGTTTCTCAAACCAATGACTCAAATGAAGTACAGGGACATCATTTTCCCGGGGCAGCCTTAACCGCGGACATAATCAAGTCCACCTGCCCTTGCAAGGAAACAGGTTTGTGGGAATCACGCTCCGTGCAACACAGCCGCAAACGTGGTACCCCAAGTTAGTGGGTTAGGGCCGACGGGTTAGGGCCGACGGGTTATTATTCATAAAACTGCAGACAGAAACGAACCTGGAGGGCACTTCTTATCGCTGCCACTTTCGACGTCTTGCACACGATCGCTGAAACATAACCAAACTAATGGGTGAGCAGCGTATTCTGACTCAAAGCCTCAATACAAAGTGACAGTGGCTCACATGACTAGCCAACTGAGGCTGCCTCTTGGCCATCATACATCAAAAGCATCAGCTTCCCGTCCAAAAAATTCATACGGCAATCAGCTGATCAACAGATCGTGCCCATTTCAAAAACAGTGAATCACTTACGAGGGTGCCAAGTCGGCAGTCCTTGTGCACTTCTTTTGGCTGACACTCCAAGCGCAAAACGGATCTCTGGCCTTCAAACAGTCCCTACCAAGAAAAAACAACATCAGCTATCCTACGTATCAAAAATCGCGGGCGGCGGGTGACTAATGGCTTCCACAAAGTTATTAGCATTGGTAGGATGACCGCACCAGCATTAGCACAAGGCTTTAGGATGACTGCCTTGGTAAGAGCTTGAGGTTGTCGAGCTGGCCTAGTTTCGAATCTTCCACAAACTGAAAGTTGCTAAACCTTTCCTGGTTCTATACCGACAACACAACGCTAGAATGTAGCATTTTGACAGAAGCACGTAAACGAAGTCGCTTTTTGTCCTCCTCCTTTGGACGCCACGCAGAGTAAGGATTGAAAATCTTCTTGAGATCTTCTCAGGATGAAATATCCGAAAAAATGTTTACTCTACCTGCACATAAGGTATTTTGTCTCGCATCTCTCTTTATCAACGCGGATCATGTTCACTTCCTTTCCAGATGCAATAACGTATTTCTATATGAAACAAATAACTCTTATCATATAAAGTGCGAAAAGTGACAATATAATCTGACAGGCCTAGCAGTAGTCAATTTTGATAATGAATAACATGAACTATGGTAAGAAGTCGAGTATCTCCATCAGCAAGGATTGGTTTCAGTACTGACATAATTCATTAACCTGTCCGCAATATACATGCTCCCCTCAGGAGATCGTAGCTAAGGCCTGCCTCTTTCAAGGCGTAGCACATAGTGAGCCATAAAATTAATCAAATGTTTCAAAAATTAATCACCTCGGTAAGATGTAGGGACGTTATAGCTCCTCTTCCCTAGAACAAAAGAAAACATGAACAACTACCTTCAATCACTGACATTGTGTGGCCCTCAATCTGGCCAAAACGATAACACTAGTTGACTAACAGTATTATGTACTCTTCACTGGACATTAGCTACTCTAAAATTGAAGATTAGGCTGGTTGTTTTCAGAATCGCGCGAAGAACTCACATCAACTGCCTGAATTTCTTCGAGAGCCACCGGCTTGCCAATGTTGGTAGCATTCATTACTACTTTGATTATCTTTCCGTTGTCTACAAAAAGAAGATATCAATATGATATTGCATTAGTTGTTGGTAATGGCTGACAGCAGAAACTGAGCAGCACTGAACAGGAAGCGCTTTGACAAGCTTGGGGAGATTCTGCTAAAGGCTGTGATTTGCAAGTAAACGTAGAAACAACGACAGAAGTAACATTATTCTTAGAAAGCCACGACTCTAGCGGGAGTACTGTTACATATTCGAGAAAAAGATTGCACGAAAAACAGGATAGCATGAAACTACAGGCAGTCTGAAGGCCGAACGCTCATTGATCATGGGACAATGAGCACATCTCACAACAAGCCCCCTCACTACAAGCTGGATCATTTTCTGCAAATGTCGATTGCATACACACTCGCTACTGCCCCTGTGGAGCGGGCTTGTGACGTACCTGTGCCTGCGAACAATATGTGCTTGCCAGGATCGGTCTTGTTTGTCTCTCGGTGGACGTCCTCAACGGCAATCGAGGTAACCCTGTAGCAGACACAACACAGGTGAGCATTCGACTGCATCAACATGCTGCTTCAGTGGCAACATTTCTACGCACAAAGGGAATTCAAGCTTGGCACCGGTTTCCATACATGGCCAAATTAAACCAATGAAAATATGTGCTCAAGTTTAGGACTGCAACTTCGCAGAGCTCACTTCAGGGGCTTACAGCTGTTTGAAGTGGCACCTGACACTCGACAGAAAGGCCTTCGAATTCGTGAGCATACCAACCTCTCGGTGAACGTAGTGACTGTGGTGCGGTCGAATGGCTCGTTGTCACTGTAAAGCAGCGGATTCGAGGTGATCCATATCGAGGAGGGCGACCTGATCGACTCCGTATTCAAGCTTTTGTCGCACTGAAAAGAGCCAAGGATATTCCTCAAACATTTGGGCGTCTTACGTCATACACGGGATTCAAAAGCGAAGGAATAAACCTAATATCAAATATGGCTTAAACGGTTTCTGTGCGTTCAGGTTTCTGGATATATTTCCAAATAATGAGGTTTCAAAGAAAAGCACAAAACTATTGATTCAGTTTGGAATAAAGATTGGTGATACTGATGCTCCTCCTACGAAACATGAAATAAAAACTACCACCATAGAAAAATGTCAAATGCTAATGAAACCCTCAAGGCTAGGCCAGCTTCAATAATAGCCAGATATGTAAAGCGTTGATGCAAGGTTTTCACAACCATAGTTCGAATCTCTCTCCAATCCGGGGAGGGGGAGGGGGAGGGGTTGCTGGCTGGCCGGCCAGCCTTCAATTCCAGACGAAAGCAAGAAGTTGCTAGTATACCTTCATTCTGCTAACATCGAACTTTGAGTCGGGGTGGTTCTGGGGCTCGTACTTCACGTTTCCACCATCCACCTTTTTCACGTAGTATTGACTTGTTTGAAACAAATTCTGAATATCCGTGAACTTATACCGGCAGACAGCTGAGCTGCCAGTAGCACGCCTGAAACCAACAACAACAACAACAATCAACAGAGTGAACAAAGCATGGTATGCCGGATTGAATTGCATCTCCGTTTACTATTTCAATTTTCTAAACTTCAATTCACATCAGGTTTGCAGGAGGGGTTGTCTAACAGCATTCCTGCCTGCCCATTGGCTGGTTGTTTGTCACTGATATCAAGCTGACCGGGGGTCCTACTTTAATGGCGATAATAGCAGCATGAACAGCGATAAACATAAAGAAATATATTAACAGAATGCAAACTTTCTTGCCAAACATCCTTATCATGTCTCACAGTTAAGTGAGAAACACGTACTCTTTAAAAGTGTGCTTAATAATTCAAATAGAAAACAAAAATTGCAAATCTTCAAATGAAAAAACATCACAGTCGTGACAAAACATGAAGGTGAGACTAACATTGTTGTGGTAAAAGAGGCGTAGATGAAGACTTCTGGCTTTCCGTTACTATCATGAACTGTCACTGCAGTCGCACTCTCTGAAAGAGAAACAAGGAACATGAAGAAACCACGTGGTGATTTTGGACCAGTACGCTACCAGGTTGGAGACTGGGCGACTTTAAGAGCAATGGTTTTGAACTGCTCAGCTTTTTCAAGTAGCTGATATAGTGGACCGATGTATTTGAATGTACTTCAAAGCTATTTGTCGATATTACTCTATCGGTCAAACCAAAACTACAGCCAAATGAAATAACAGAGAGCCTTGGAAGATGGAGACATAATCTGTAGAAACTTGAGTATACGGCAATGAATAATTTGATTCAATTCAACAATCACATTGAGTATCATATAGGCCGGTAGACAACAATTTAGTGACGGCCGCATATCTATAGAGAGAAAAAACCAGATAAGAGTGGCATGATAATGAGAAAGCTAAGCACGTTGCAGTGCTTAGTAAATGGAGCAAAGAAGAACGTACGGATGTGATCGTAATAGTCACGGACTGCACCCTTCTCGTAACAAATAATCTGACTCTTGGTGAAGGAGATGAATGTGTTGTAATCAGCTAAGAACGATCCCCTGTCGTACTAAAAAATAACGGGCAATTATGTTAGTCATTAAGAAAATTGGTCGCAGATCGAAAATGATGATGTCAGCATAAACAGGCCTTCGAAGACTTGCAATATGAAAAAAGAGCTCTTAAATCTGGCTTACGTCAACAGGACTACATTGAAATCAATCGCAAACAGAAATGGCATCAACAACAACAGAGGAATAACTGTGGAGCTTACCGAGCAGACACGGCCCACTCTTGAGTACACCATCTAAAGGAAACAGATCGCTGGTGAATGAGAAATATGCTACCCAGAGGAACGTTGATGCCTAAACTCGCCCACCCCTCCCGTTTCAAAGTCAGCTTATTACAAAAAAGAGAAAGCAAAGTTGACCACTTTTCATTTTACTGGTACAATTGGGTAGGTTGGGAAACGTGGGTTCACCTATAAAACCTACATGGCCATTGTCTTAGCGAGCAGCCAAGTAAGTTGGCGAAAAGAACATTTTTACTGTCGTTCATCCACTTGTATAACAGGGTGTTCTGTTTGGAGAATTAGACAAGTCTATAATGGCAGGGCAACAAAAACCAAAATATTATAGGGCACACATTAGATGAAATTAGAAATGAGAACGTCATATTCACCTGTCTATCTGAAACTTCATCGGCCGTTTCCGAGAAAAAGAAATACACGAAGCCATCATCAGCGGCGTACGAATACACGAAATGGGGGTCTGGGGATAAAGATGATAGTTTGAGAATTGCATACTGGGATTTTTAGAACAAAGATCAAGAGAGACACAATTATGGTGATTGACGGCAATCTTAGACGAGAGCGATTAGCATGCGACTCACCGTTAAATTGCAGCGTTGGCTTTCCTGATTTCATCTTAGCGTCGTCACTCAAAATAGCATGTAGTGAGCTGCGTTTCTTTTCTCTAATTACCACAGCGCCGTATATGCCACCGTTATCTAAAAGGAATGTGTCATACTTCAGAACTAGAAAACTGTTTGCAATCCACGGATCTGCGCTTTCAGACCTGTATATCAAGCGCGTCGTCTCAATGTTAAGAGCTGAAACGGCTAGTCACCCTTTCTCTCACCAATGATACTCATGTGAGTAATTAAAAACAGGCCTTAAGACGCTGCTAGGGCGAGCAGCCGCAACAACAAGATTCCCGAGAGACCGCACAACGGGAGATTTAATAGATGACATTTAAAAGAGATGATCGATGAGTAAAAGGGCAGCCATTTAAATATTCTTCCAAAATCCATGGGGATTTCAAAATGGATTAATCAGCCATGGCACGGATTGTTGCGACAGCCAGAAAGTATGTCAGCCTTCACGCGAAAAGAAATTGAGTCTGGAGTTCGAAACAAAACGAGCAGATTATCCTAACTGGATTGCATCTTAGCAGAAGTAAATGAAGCAAGACTGAGCGGATTTCCCTTCAGCAAAATGTCACATATCATTGGAACCGCCAATGAATCGTAGCCATAATGACAGTTGAATGTCAGTTAAAGCAAGAGCGGTTGAAAAGGGCAGAGCAACGTGTTGGTCAGACTAACACAAAGGTCTGATCAGCCGCACAGCTAAGTGACTACACGAAAAGCGTCCAGAACGTAATCAAGGAGGTGAAAAGGACCTCCTTTGCAAAAGCAAAGCAAGACAAAGAAGAGGTCAAACCCCCCCCCCCCCCCCCCCTTTTGACATTGGTGCTGCTACTGAGCCATGCCATAATGTTCAGGCGAAACTTTTGTACGGGGTTAAGAATAAAGCAACTAGCTATGCTAAGAGAACATTTGCATCTAAAATCGTGTACAAGGTTTTTTTACCAGTTGTTGTGCCAACGATGCTTCCGCTGGGTAAATCGGGGGTGAATTCGTTGCTGGCACCAAATTCTCCATCCACTCGTTTGATAACTTTGAATGTGCTATTCTGTTCGAAGAAAGGTGAAATTAAACGCAAGTGGGGTCCATATAGGTGTATTTTATGGCCAATATATCACACAAGTACAAAAACTCCTTCATGCAATGTCGTGGTTATATATATATATATATCAGCTGCTTGACGCAGTTCTGGGCAAATTGTTCCCAGAGGTCCCTTTCCAAAATGTTGCAAATGTGTGGTAGTAGTAAGAACATCGATAAGATATGTTGAAAATAAATTTTCTCATCAGAGGTATGATGGCAAGAGTAGGAAACTTTGCTTGTAGCATAGTTGTTATTGGCTTTCTATAAAAACTTGCAACTGCTGCTAATGCGACGAGCATGAAAGGACCACACTTCCACTTTGCTTTCGCACAACACTGTCGAACTGTGACGAGGAGTAAAAGCAAGGGAACAAACGCAAATATGAACCAGGTGTTGACTACTAACCGAAACGAGCCAGCACCGTCGAAGGAGCGAGTAGGTGCCGCAAGCGAATATTTCCGACGAGCTGTTGTAAATTGCGAAGAGCATGTAGTTGGGGCAAACATTCTACGACACGAGAGGGCACAGTATCAGCATATGGGTATAATAAAGCCATGAACAAGGAAAAAGTTTCGTTGACATGCGGAACTAATAGACGGAACCAGCTTAAACAACGGACTGTGTCGGTCGTGTAGCCTACTGCAGTCGCTGCATCTTGCTACACTGTACTACCACAAGGCTGGGCTGATAGTTGACAGGAAGCTGGATTTCCTGGCATCTGCGTATCATAGGACGTACCTTTTCGATCTTATTAGCCAGGCATCGGTCGTACAACTTTTTTTCCACCGGCATATGTAGTATCTACGAAAGGATGAATCGATAACAAACAATAACAGCAACGAAAGCAACTCAAGTGAATCTCAAATCGCTACTGCAGCTGAAAAAGATGGTTATCATTTATCAGATTACAATAAATCGCATCTATTTAGCACTTCTTCTTCAAGCTAAGTCGATGAAGATTAAAAGAAGTACAATTGCAGAGTCCGGTCGATCGATTCATAAATTCACCAATCGACTGATCGACCGATTGGCAAATCGACTGATCGACCGATTGACAAATCGGCTGATCAATCAATGACTGATGGATGATTAGTATGCGACAGCATCGAATTGTGGTCCCGTGTACAGAGGTTCTCTAGGCATAATAGGTCAGGTTATCCACCTTAAATCGCAGGATCAGCAAGAATATAGCAGATCAAACAAGAGAAGGTCATCTGACATACAAGGATAGTAGCAGCGGCTTAATGCATCCAAACACCAACAGAGCAATAATTACAGACACATTCAAAATAAGAATAACAAAGAACACATATTGAGCTTGATAACGTTTATCGTGACAATGTTGATGGGATTTCAAGATGTCAGCGTTTTAAGAAAAGGATAGATGCTTTGGTGAAAACTAAAGATAAGACGCTTAGGAAACGAGAGCGTGCTTGCGCAAGCACAACTGATGGCCGTAACTTGAGGCCGTAAACAGAAAGAGACGGAAATTTTAATGATAGGATGCACATTCTAGGGAAAGGTGGCTGTTGGATATTTTCACGGGATGCTCACGATTAAGGGGCTCCTTTTCAATTGAGGGGGCATTAATTGACGTTAATCGACCTTAAAGTAAAATCCGTCGCTCCTAACCTCATTCATTTAGGAACTTTGCAAAAGACCACTGTCATACTTACATTCTCGCTGAGACTCGTATTCTGAACGTCGAAGGTTTCTATGTCCAAACGAAAGAGATATTCCCTATAAAGAAATTGAAATATAAATAGCGAGGCTAACGAAATGTTAGGAAACCGAAAAGGCACTAGAAAAAAGAAATTTAACATGTTGCTGACATTTCTTGGATTGAAAAATGAAACGTTTGTTGGCTAATTGAAACGCAGTCAGGGAACTCAAAATTCGCGAGCGATATCCTCTTTCCTAAAAATGGGTGCATGCGGAGAAAAGGTCAAAACCACTCTCTTTAAGAAACTCACTTTGCTGCCACCAAAACATTGGTCTTTTTGGGACTTAGTTCGACACTTCTAAAGTCAACTAACAGCTTCGAGTATTCGGAGCCAGCCACTGGAAAACGGCGAATGCTGCTGCCTGCAAAAGATGATTGCCAGAATTCACTTTATAATATGGGAAGGTGGGGCATTTGAGGGGTATAGGGGTGATTAGAACGGTGTTTCAGGCATACGTTTCAAATTGACCAAAAAACCAAGTGTGCCGCGAAGAGCTTGCTTCCCGTGAGGCTGAATGCGACACTGGCTCAACGGAGGAGCATTCGCAGGTCGAGCAAGGGCCGTACACTGACCTGCGACATCAGCTATGTCTACAGCCTGCATATCCGGAATATAAGGGCGAGAGCGAATATAAGGGCGAGAGCGAATATAAGGGCTAGAGCGAATATAAGGGCTAGAGCGAATATAAGGGCGAGAGCGAATATAAGGGCGAGAGCGAATATAAGGGCGAGAGCGAATATAAGGGCTAGAGCGAATATAAGGGCGAGAGCGAATATAAGGGCTAGAGCGAATATAAGGGCTAGAGCGAATATAAGGGCGAGAGCGAATATAAGGGCGAGAGCGAATATAAGGGCGAGAGCGAATATAAGGGCGAGAGCGTGTCAACATGGCATTCCCTACAACGTCCCCTTTCTTTCTAAGGAAGGCATTCTTTTATCCACGCCTGCTCTCCATGAAAATCATAAAGGGGAATCTTCTAACAAATTTAAGGGGGGGGGGGGTAGACTTGCTTTTAATGCAAATCGTATTTGCAAACATTCAGATAAGCAAGCATCATAATAAACATCTAGTTGTATGAAGGAAATGCCCAAAGGAATGCAAACAAACAACAGCAGCAGGCAACACCAAACTAGGACAACAAGAGGATTTCCAGCCACATAATCTGCTACTTTTGTGAGTGGAAATGTTGGTTAACGTCAGAAAAATCGTCTGACGCCGGCACATCAAAACATTGGCCTTCGATAAACTTGAACAGATTAAATGAAATATTGAGCGGCCGAATTCCGAACTGGACGAGCAATTCAGTGTAGGCTTGTGGGGAGAGAGAGACTAACGCAGCCTACATTTGGCACAAATTACGTGAATACTCAGAAAAATATTCGATAGAGATGGCAAATCTACCTAGGAAATGAGGGGGCTGATCATATCATTGCCGATAATGAAAGCTACCAGTTTTACGTAACAGAAATTCACCGGTGGGTCTTCAGATAAGAGGGCTCTCGCTGATGAATCAGTCACGCCGATGCAGAAGTCCATATCGAATACAAAAGCCCCACGGAAGTCGAAACAGACTACAATCTAAAACAGCGTGGTTTACGGTAATCTCCGACGCAGAGCTAAAGTCACGCCGCCGACTAGCAAAGGAAATTAGAAAACAGCCAATACCAATTTCAACGAAGATCTTCCATGCATCAATTCACGTGAGCTGCTCCTTGTCAACAAAATTAACCAAACGGAAAAGGATGGGTCGAAAAAGGCACAAGTAATTCATGCCGTTTATCATTACCGTTTATCATTTACCTTCGATGCATTTTAACATCATGAAAAAGTATTTTGAAGTTGCCATGGAAATTCAAGCCCAGCTGGAAAGTGACCTCTTTTGCTCTGCAGCACGTACGCACGTACCCAGTTCAAAAGGGCCTCCTCTTTGCAGCTTTTGCCGGCGACAGTAGGCCTATATTACGCCGAATTGTATTTTGAACCAAGGCCTTAGCAATCCATTCACAGCTATCAACTTACAATCGAACTTAAACTCATACGATACTCTCTAATACAGGAAGACTGAAAGTAAGAATGTTGATAATAAACCATTTAGTTTCCATATTGAATTTCCATAACCAGCCTTCACTAATAAAACGTGTTTTCCGGGGTGATTTAATCATTGTAAGAAAAGTTTCCAAGGCAGTTGGACAGATTTCGCTGAAAACTTTAATTCTCTAACACGTTTAACGTAATAAAATTCTTACGGTGACCTGACTGGAAAACATCGCTCAAGAGGGATTAATGTGCTGTCTAGTCAGACTAGATGAAAGGTCACAGCAGCAACAACACATATGCTTTGGCGCATAAAGAATAAAATGTATTGCTATCGCCTAGGGCGTTTTTCAAAGAATCGCAGTAAATTGATATTTGGAATTCAAGGTGGCTTGCCTAGGATCATATAACTTTATTGTTTTATTGAACTGTTTATGACGGTAGCAGGCAGTTTTTTTAGAGATACGCTAGTTGAACAGGCAAAGAAAAAAGACAAGATGGACAAGAAGAGAAAGATACCACGAGAGTGTGGTAAATAAACAAACTTACTTGTCGATGGCACCGAGTGAAGAGCAGATCCAATTTCAGCATCGCTTTCAGCCATACAAAAGAAAACAGCCACCAAAATATGGATCCGGACCAACCCCATTTTCTAGTATTTTTCGTGAAATATCAGGCTTTTAGCTGTGAATAAAATACACTAAGTTAAAATCTGAGGCGATGAAACAACAACATTGCGCCAATGATAAGGCGGAACTTTTCTATTAGTAACTCAATCTACGCCCCTTCCTTGTAGAACAAAGCTTGTGTGACGTCACTCATTCATGCGGCCGCAAGTCATGCGTGTCCGAAGTTAGTCACTTTTTATCATAGCGCTGACGTCATGCGCTTCAGGTTCTTCATGTCGGTTTGTTTCTGGAATTCAAAAAGGAGATTCCAGCGGACCAGGGGACCAGAACATTTCGAGACCTTCAAGCAAACAAATGTGCAAGTATTGACGAAATTCTCATCTGCATTAGCGAAAGAATCGGAACAAACCCCGGTAAACAAACGCCATAAACAGGCTATGACGGGAAGGAAAACAATCTGCTGAGAGTCAAACCATCAGTTTCTGTTTGTAATTATCGGAAGCACGGGAAGGGTAGCCACCATTCTAAATATAAACACGGGAACCATGAAAATGCCATCACCAACAAAGACGGGGGAAGTCTCAAAACAAAAAGTGACGAAAACTCGAGGCAACGGATCAACGACTGCTTGCTTGTCAGATCAACAATTGTCCAACTTACTCCCCCGTCGGGGTATCTATCTCTGAAAGACTGGGTTGAAGTAAGAAAGCTGGGTTTAAAAAGAAGAGGCCCCGTGGCTGGAGGCCCTATGTTCAGCTGCCGTTTTATAGGTCGGGGGCAGTTTGATTTGAGGCTCTATGATTCGAGTCCACTGGGTAGCCTCCTCCGCTCACCACTTGATTTGAGCAAGGTCAAAAGGCTAACGGACAATGGCGGCGGTGAATACTGGCAATAAATAACCCACCAATTGTTTGCATTGCTGCACATGTTATGTAAATACGAGCAAATGTTTGCCAGGAGAGTAAATGAAAAAGCATCTATTGGGCGGCGAAAGCCCTAAAATTAGCAGCCACCGACAAACGAGACCTTCGTCATCTCTGTGGATTAAACGTCGTCTTCTCAAGGCACCAAAACGGTGTCCCCTGGCAACACAACAGGGGCCTTATAAATGGCGGCAACAGTGGGGCTGCTTCGACCACCTTTCAAATGGCGACCATGTATGCTTTCACTGCAGATTACGTTCTGGCCGATTGACTTTGTACCAACATTGGTTTTGGTAACTTAACCAAAGCAATTTCTGAGCACCTTTTCTCTGAAGCAAACCAAGGCAATTCAAACTTGTTCTATTGTTCATTTCGAAACTTTCATCCATGCGAACATCGAATCCAACGGAAAGCACCGGATCTTGAAGAAAGTAACCAGTTGCCGTTATGGCTTGAAAGCACTAGTCCTTGTAGCAAACTGGCAGCAAACTGTCCTAGCAGTAAAACTGGCGCAGATTTCGAACTGTTGACGGGCTCAATTTAGCTTCAACCGAAAAGGTCAGTTTACCTGATATGCTGAAGTACAATCTGTTTTTAACAAGCTAAGCATTGCGTAATATTAAAAAATTCCAGGCCTTTCTGTTTCATGGTTTGAATGATCGAAAGACGGAAATACCTGGTAAAGCCCAAAAAAGCGAACTAAATATATGATTGCTAGATCAAATTTGTCATGTGTTCATCCATAATTGGATTTATGGGAAGAATCCAAATTGGACATTGGGTATGCGACACTTCCAAGAACTGATAAGATCACACCTTTGCACCAATCACTGAACGCCGCATCCAACTCAAAGTCAGGGAACAAGAATTTTCATCTTGCCATACATACAAGGGCAAACCAAACTTTTAAAAGAGCCAGCAGCGAAACAGTAAATGAATGGGAAGCTTATGAAGACATATTTGAAAGAGTCCGGTTGTTGAAAAGCAATATAAAAATCTCATCGTTGAAACCAAGCCACAGGACAGTGAATACCCACATCGCCTGAAACACACAGAGCGCTGCTGAATGCGAATTTGCTCCGAGGTGGATGTTGTTGTTCAACTGATCCTGCTGGTCGAGTGGTCCAGTGGGAATTCAATGGAGATCAACTGACTTCTGCAAACGCGTCCCACAGGAGCACCTTCCCAGGTGGGCCTTTTGATTGGTTTCTTTGATTGAATTTCCACAAAAACAGGCCTTCAAAACTACTTTGGATGCTAGGAATCCGCGATTTGAATAAAAAACAAAACGACAGTTGGGGCCGGTTACATCCACATTAAACTCAAAAAGTCTTTTAAAAAAGAAATCAAGAGGCGAGAAGAAGGACCGCCGACCCTTGAAATATCCAATGAAGCGAATATCTATCATCTTGCTTTGCTTTTGGGTAGCTCTCCCCAACAATCCAAATCTCCCAGTACACCTAAGCTAGATCGTCGCTTGAACTGATTGCGACCTGGTCTCCAGTTATACTTTTTGCAACGAATGGTTTCTTTATTTATTTCTCATCATGTGGACTCCCACCGACCGACTTTGTGTCCGTTACTTCGGCCCGACAGCATAAATATGCAGATAATGCTCCTGAAGATTACGGGTGGCACACGAACACGTTCTGCTATCCAGAATCAATATCAGAACGCTGATTACTTACGCTGGTAGGAACTGCATCGACTCTGTTCTGCTTGCGTGTAGGTGAGTCCAAGAAGCGTATCGCCATTCATAAACTCTTCGGCCAGTCACACCGTAATGGAAGTCGTCGCTAAGCCGTCAAACTTTGCACACAACTAAATCCATGAAAAATGCACGCGAAGTGCACCTCGCTGCGCAAATCTAACAAGATTCGACATTTAATTGCATTAGAGTAAACAAGAACCCGCGCAAACATTAACCTACGTCTCCATTCGACGAGACGACGGTTTAAGGAAGGGCGGCACGGTTGCATGAGCACAATTGTCAGCAAAACAAAGGCAGACAACCATATTGTACGGAAGGGTAATCGTATTGTTGTAATGAAAAGATGAATTTTAAGAACTGCTATGCTTTGGCGATAAAACAGAAATCAAGACAAAAGTACTATCCACAGCACATAACAACAAACGAGTTCCCAGTTTTGTCGCAATGCCAATATTTCTTGGCGCAGTAAAAATTGAAAGCAATTTTATTGGCAGCTAATTACCTCTCATTATAAGCAGGCCTTTCACGATTCCACATAGTCTCAGACAAACTAACATATACAGGCAATATCATTATATTATCATGTATATTATCCGCTTTCAAAGAAAGGTTGAAGCCCCTTTCTACGAAGGGAACACAGAATGCCGGGCAGCTGAGCGTGAAGGTGGCTTGCAAAACGTAAGCCTTTGGGATAATCTTCACATGTCTGCCACCATATTTTCTTTTGCGTTTCTTCTGTTTCGAAACAATGGTAAGAGTGATCGGAGAAAGGACGCCAAATTGGTAACCAGGTAACCAGAGACTAGAGCATGTCAGTGACTTTGGCTTCTAAGTGGAACCTTCAGGTACAGCTTGCAGATAAATGCGATTAGGCCATTCGCTTGCACGCGGACTCTAGAAGCCGTCCAAAAGGGTGCTGCTATCCGTGCCAAAACGAGATTGACTAGAAAAGGTGCATTAGGGGCCCGCGCTGAAAAGAGTTTCATGCCCATAGGAAAGGAGACCTTCAAATCTCGTTATGAGGCTGGTTCAAATCACGGGACAAACCTCCTTAAATGAATAGAAATGAAACGCGAACGGACCCGCCTAGATTCGTGCCCAAACTGACTATCATAGGCCTTGCGTCTACGATAGGCATACACGGACACGTTAGGATCCGTATCTTTTCTTGGAGAGATCCTACTCTTTTGGGTACGATTAGAAAGTGAATCCATTTGGATCCGTTTCTTTATCGGTGCCGTGTGAACGGGTGGATACGGATCCGCAAATGCACGCAGAATGTCTGAAGTCCTAAAAAGGCTTCTCGGAACCTCGCTAAACAGGGCAACAGAACGAAATCTTTTCTCGAATAGTATGCAGAAGACCCTTCCGGTTTCAATGAACCCATTAAAATGGTTAACGAGTGAATATTTTTCGATTTGAATTCACATTTGTGTGCAAAGTTTCAGCATCAAACAAACAAACAAAGGGCCCAATGTGGACATACAAAAATATTAACTTTCGGACGACTTTATCAATGCAGTCATGTTGTCAGCAATGTTTTCTCCTTTGAAAGCAAATAAAAAACACTGTAAACACTGTAAGCCCTAAACATAAGCGTGAGACTATTTCTCCTGAAAACACAGAGCGATAGCCATGATCAAGGGTCATTATACCATGAGTTTCATGTTGAAAATTTCAGCTTCAAATCGCTACTTAACTGCAAAGGTGGACCAAAAATTAACCAATTTGCTAGAATACAACCAAGTGAAACATAAGGAATACCAATGTGCATTGAGACTCACCATTCCAACAGGTTTTCGGTGTTAGATCAAGCGATGGTAACAATCCCTACAACGCAAGGAAGGGGAACGTTACTAGTTTGAAAGTAAACAACATTTTGCAAAGGCTGCCTTCTTATCAAAGATTACATAAAACATCAAACACTTCACAGAAACCATGAAAAGAGCTGAACAGAAATGTTATCACCAGCAAATCCGTAGCGAAACAAATGCCCTTGAGCTGATTTGAGCTTTGGACAGGATTACTGTAAGGAAATCTTACGATAAGCCAGTCTTAGCTTTTCATAGAGAGAAAGACCTTAGAAGCAGGGGAAAAATTCTGATCTCTATCAGCAAATCAAGCGCGACGAGCATGTTTGTAAAACTTTAGGCATTTTGCTTTTGGCGCGAAGCAACTTGTGGTGACGAAAACATGCTAGGCCCAATTTGAAACCGAGGTTGATTGAGACGACAGGCTTGACTCTTATTGCAGCCTCGCTTCAATCACAACCGACAAAACATTGGCAACACCCTGCAAATAAAATCCGTGCTATTGCAGCCGTTGATATGAAGTTAGAGTTGCAAATAATCAAAGAAAAAGTGAAGCGACGAGCTATTGTCATTCTAGCTGGTTCGATAAGCAGAGACCAAATCACAATCCAATTTCTTGATGAGTGCGCAGCTTTGAAAAACAATTGGAATCAAGCTGGCAGATTTAAATTCCTCATTTTTACAAAGATCGTTGCTAAGAGGTTGCAGGCAGCTGGAAACGACTTACAAAAAGCGTCCAGACTTGATAGGTCGGTTGGGCCCTTCAGACTCCTATCTAAAACAAAGGCTTAATAGAATTCCAGTCCAAGGACCTAATTGGAAAATTGACAAAAATAGACTTTCAAAGTTCAGTTTAGCCTTCGGAGATTAGATGGAAATAAGAAATGTAGATCGAAGACAAAGATCCAAGTGGGTCAAAAATGATGTAATGGTAATGGCATTGCTGTCACGTGCAACGACATGGTCGGCAAGAATGGCATTGCAGTTTATACCTGAACTCCATTCAATTTGACAGGAAAACTTCAAATACGATATAACAAAGAACATGCCCATCACTGTAGCAAAGCAATCTGCTTCTATTTGGGTGTTCTTCTTCCTGGAACGACAGCAACCTGTACTACCTGCAAGCCACTGCGGGATAGCAGTTCTTCATTTCAAGAATTACGATGGGAAAGTCGACCTACTAACAAGCCTAGGTTTAATATGCCTCGTCGAAGGATAATCGACCAAGTTTATCGATCAAGCAACACGAATCGCTACTTACCAACATTGCAAGTGTGAAAGTGCGCGTAAGGAATGCACTGGAGGTGGTAGATGCGTACGAAAAAGACCAGAAGCTGTTCACACACCGACGAAGAGACGACGATTTTTAGAGCACCGACATGAATAAATGATATGGACAAACGAATTTGTTAATCTCCACCTGCTCCAGTACTTATTTACTGAAATAAGGCTCGCTATTGAAATATATACGACCTGCTGCTTGAGTATCGTCGCTGAATGAGTGCCGGCGCCCTCTTTACTTCAACGTTTACAAACATAGATGCGTGTATGAATAATGAATGGCATTTGTAAGACAACTTTCACTCAATTGTTTGCCGAAACACAACGTAGGTGATTGCAAGCATAGGCACTGCTAATAAGGAAAGCTAAACTCAAGCGCGATTGCAGCACCGCGAGGAGTTAGAGCATATTATCGTGTATGAAGGGATTGGACTTCGTAAGAAGCACAACAGAACCATCAGTAACATAAGCATGGCAGCAACGGCTAATAGGATAAGAGTGTAGCCCAAGCATTTCACTCCTACCACAGTCAATGGAAATAGGTTTATCTCCGTCGGTTATGTCCGCATCACGTTTTGTGTTTGCAAAGCCGCATAGCAGCCGATGCAAATAGCAAAGGGGTATCACAAACCGCTATGGAGGAGGACTGCTTTCTTTGGGTGTCTTCCCTTGCCGATTATCGTGCCTTCCCTTGCCGATTATCGTGCCTTCCCTTGCCGATTATCGTGCCTTCCTTGCCTCACATTAAAAACAAAAGAAGCAAGGTCTTGTTAGTGAAGCATCGACAGTCGATTCACAAGCAATCTCCTTTTACCCGACCTTTTATCAAGTTTGTAATGAACCACTTCAATTAGGGATCAATCAGATGTCTGCATAGAAAACCAGCAGAAAAAACGCCAATTCAGTTCTCCAAATATCCATTGCATGACTATAATACTCAATTTGAAAAATGTTTTCACTCTCCCCTTTTTTAACGAAAAAGTGCCAATAGCATGCAGACACCCTGCGGGGAATGGGGCATAACATAGACAGGCAAGCTACCTTACAATGAACCCTGGTCACCATTCTACTTGCAAAAGAATCGTATGCATCATCAGTATGGTAGGTCGAGTTTTGTTGAATAATGGGGGCATAATTTGTGATAGCTAATCGGTTAAAAACTCAACAGGGTTCCTATATTATTTACTGCATTTGTGGTTTGACCTCCGACATCAAAGCAGAGCGACAACCACAACAACGCCAACAATGAGCATATCGCAAGAACAACTTGCGCGCGCAATTGTACTGCAAATCTCCCAATCACCAAAGGATTCAATGAAATTTGGGTTCATCTCAATACTGGTTACAAACTGCTAAATAACCAATCAAAGAAAAGATGATAGACTATAAGTAGGATTTTGAAAAAGAAGATAAAAGTGACATTGTGGTAAAACAGACGTGGCTCAAGGCTGCGCCCTATTTGACAACTCGCTGCAACATATAGAAGGAGCATCTGACAGATAGACAACAATTTGTAAAGATCGGTGGGACAACTTTGAGTAACCAAATGTGAAACAGTGAGGGGACATGATGCCCCTTGATCTGGTCACGTGCAGACCAGTGTTCAAACAAGGCCTAAAGGTTCATTTGCCTCTAACATTTGACTTTTATCTCTTTGCATTTTTTGCATTGATAATTCTTTGAGATCTGTGGTTATTGGACAAACCATCATTATCACCTTCGTTGCTGCGGGGTCACGGCGTTAATGAATGGGAATCCATTCTAACCCTAGGCGCGAGAACAACCACGAGACCGTGTATTTTCGTCATCCGTTGAATTTCAGCAAGGCGCATTTCATGATTCATATATGGCATGGGAAGGCGGGGAAGGCCTCCTGGATCTGGTAATTCGTGGCACCGGGCAAGACAAGTTGCCATCAATCGCGTGACGGCAAAAGCCTCGATCATTTAAAAGCAAATATGAATGCGGAAGCAGCCTGTGGTTTGCTTCCGAACTGCAAGTCACACCAACAAATGTTTTCTAAATACAAAGAAGTTCTATTTGAATCGATTTTCAAGGATTTTTCGTTGCTGTTATAGCAAATGTCTCTCAATCTCCCTTTTATCGCCTCTCTTTTTCGCTCTTCTTGTTCGCAAATATTGACCACTTAACACTTAATAGATAGAGGGGCGAGGCAGCATATGCGGAAACTACTCAATGAAGAATTTGACACACAAATAGCAATCAATCTATGCGAGTATTGGCTGCAAATGAATGGAACCGGTTTTTTAGATCTTGATGCTTGCAGTTATAAAAAAATTATAAATCGAAAAGTTCCTTAGGGATTTCGTTTTTAGTAGTATAAGTTCTTCCATTTATTTCGGCCTTCTACGTGTAAGTTCCTTATCAAGTGAATCCTTATAAAAAAGCGTGTACAGCGTCAAACGTTTTTCTTAGGGAGAAAATTTTAGTTTTGATTGAGCCTTGCATTATTGTTAAATCATTTTTAAATTTTAGCAATTTTGAGCCTCAATATTCTTATAGACTTATAGTTCTTATAGTTCTTATAAAAATGTGTACATGGCAGAACTAGTATTCGCCGCCTTGTTATCTTTTATAAAAAAATTATGATCCTAAAAAGACGAAAACTTTTTAAACCAGAGAGCTAAAAGAGAAATATGGAAATCAACATTTAAGATCCCCGAGCATTTGGCAAAGAATTATTACCGTTTAAAAGTGCCTCAAATAAGAAACGCTCACCTCTTTGACTGAAGTGTATGACCAACGGGGTCAGCTTCTGAGTTACCTCTCCAAAAATCTGAAGCGGAAAATTGATTGCATGAGCCATGAACAGCGGCATTTGAGCCAATCACAATTGCCCCTGTCAACACAGGCGGCTGCCACAAATCAACGCCAGTATGATTCAACGGAGCATCGCTTCCTCTTTTGGGTTGTCCCATTTGGACAGGGCTTTCGCCATTGCGGCCACTTTGCCCAGGACGATCCTTCATGGCTATGCTAAAGTTCAAGGGGCCTCCAAATTGGATCGTATTACCTCTTATCTTTCAGTCTATTCGTTTAACTTCCCTGCAAGATGCCGTGGTCCACGCCCCCTTGGAAATCTGGGTCACGTGTGCTAACTTTAAGGAAATCCAGAATGAAATTCCTTTTTCATTCGTCAATGCTCTGGCACAGTCAGGTAGTGGTTTACCAAATATGGTTCAGTTGCGGTGATTCAGAAAGAGCTTCACACTTGAAGGTCCCCATAACCAAACGCATGAAAATATCAAGTCGAATGACGTATAAAAGCCGGTTTGAAGCCGCATTTACACGAGCAATTTTTCCTTGGTAATTTTCCTTGACAAGCTTCCTTGCCCATGTAGATTATACGCCAGCTTTTGAACAATTCTACTTGTCAAGTAAACAATTTTCATTTTTCCTCAATTGACCCCAATCTACACGAGCAAAATAAACTTCTCGAAGAAAAATTGTCAAGGAAAACTTGCTCGTGTAAATGCGGCTTAAGAGAGGCCTTGTACAGTACAAGTAACCAGCCTTGATATCAGTCAATTGCAAAGCCCTAGTATCATCAGAGTGAGGAAAAAATTACGGTCGCACGGCCACTGACCGGAGGAAGGTCCTCGAAGAACAATAGAAGCTTCTATGACACACCTGAGCCACGCTCACTTTCTATTGTTTTGTTAAGGGAGGTTTTCCTTCCAAAATGTTTTTATCTGGAGGAATTTTAACAACTTTTCTGGACTCTGAGTATCATCTCGTTATTTACTGCTTCAAGAAATCCTACTGGAAGAATATCAAGTCTCCTAAAGTGAAAGAAAAGAATATTCGCCAAATCAGTGTCCAAAAAAAGATTAGATACGGCTTGCCAACTAAATTCCAGGTTGGCAAGCAAGGTCACCCTTTTTAGTCTGGTGGTTTGGAATCTTCCTACATCGAAACAAGATGGAATTTTATCCAAATAGATCCTTTTCCAACTTGAATAGGGTGTCTTTAGGAGGCGAGCTTTGCTAACATTACAAGGTTTAGGCAAAAATGGGAAACTTCCAAGTGTAGTTTGCAAACACTTCTACAGGCAGGTTTTCGGGTCTGCTCACCTCACAGAAATATTTGCATACGCGGGCTCCAAGCATAGCAGGCACTTAAAGTGTAAACAAGCCAATGAACGACAAGGTTTCCAAAAAGCACTGGTGGCAGTAAACAAGCGCCTCGAGGGCCTAAAGCATACCCGACGCACAATCGACCTTGGTACCATTAGTGAATTGCGTACACTACTGCAGCTAGTCCCTAATAATTTGTACTCTGGTTTTACAGCATGGTACGGAGGCGTTGCTTAACAAGACAGGGAAGCCATGCGTGGCAAAGGTATGAAAGCAGAGCGGGAAGACGTAGCAATATGATGGAGCGAAAAGGAAACGATGCAGCACCTCTCGAAAAGCGGGAGGATGTCGACAAGATAAAGAGAAAGTCGACTCACCATCACAAAATATCCGGGGAAAAGAACTTCTTGTGAGAAAAACATCAACAGGACTTATCACACAGCCGAAAGTTGTGATCACGAGAAGGCTCGAGAAAAACACTCCAGACAGAAAACCCCATGCGGCTCAAGAGCAGGTAGATAATAAATCAACAGACAAAGGAAATCCACGGGCAATGAAAGAGCAGCCAGGAGATGCAGCTGGGCGTCTGCTTGCATTCCACTATGAACCCAAAGCCTGGCTGAAGAGCGTTGAAACCTGACGCAGTATATGCGCTATAGCAGTAAGCCCCCCCCCCCCCCCCCTATATTTGCTAGGCATGTTTACTGCAAAGCTTTTGCGAAACGCAGAAGTTACTTGTTGGTGAAATGAGTGAAAGGCATTGCAAGGTTATCCATGAATATATTTACATTTATATCTTGCGTCCTATCGGGCTGCCTCTAAAGGCTGCCTCGTAGCGGTTCCCAAGGTTTGGGTTTTAGGCCTAGATAGTGTTGGTATGTCAATGGAATTTAGGTACGGCATCACCGATAAATGCATCCAGAACACAGGGCCTCCGACGAAGGGGGGGCCGGGGGGCCATGGCCCCCGCACTTTTTTGTAAAACAATAGAGCTTTTCTAAATATCTTTTATTATGATTGTTAAAATCTTCCTTGGCCCCTCCACTTTCCAACCTGCGTCGGAGCCCTTGGAACAGTTTACAGAACAGGTGTAGAGCACAAAATCGATTATGATGCGTGTTTCGAAATAAAGGTGCTTTGCTTCAAGAATCAAGTTGGGAGAAAAGCTGCTATAATGTCGTCTGTGTCAGCTTGCAATAAAACGAACTTTCAAGGTTCAAAAAGGATGGACGTGACATCACCTATAAACAGTAAGCAACTTAAGATCAAAGGCAGTCATTAAAATGATGATGGGATTGGTGATGGAAAATCGTGCAGCCATCTACAACGTATCGAAACCTTTTCGAGTAATAGAACCGAGAAGAAAACCAAGCTTTGCCTACTGCACTTTACAAAGGATTTTGATAGGCATGCGTATAATGACAGACGTGAAATGACTTACTAAGAATCGCATTGGGTATAACTCTGGTTTCATGGTGCGCATATTAATATGACAGCTTATCGGCGGCCAGTTTTAACTAGAACATCAATGTGGACACATAATGATATTAAGAAGCATCCCTCAATTGTCGGTGCCCTGCGCTGGTCTTTTGTTCAGTTCATTGGGAATAATGGGGACAAAAAGGAATGAAGGAAGATTATGGCTACGCCATACAATAACACTAAAATTTGCAATGAGGTGAGGAAATTGATGGCTAACTTTGCTGTGAAGCGACGATGGCATAAAAGATCCAGGGAAACGTCGGAGCCACACCCAACCGATAAGACGCACACAGACTGACATGAAGGGAGTCCAAAAGGCAGGCAATGGTGATAGCATGGTCCACACAACAACCAATAATGCCTACACGAATACTGTAAGGAAGCAATGGCGGGGAGGGAGGTCACGCGACCTGTAGCCCTGCTAGCATTACGAAAAAACTGTAACAGCCATCCTCTGGGGGAACCTTTGAAGCATTCCAGAGAATTGGGACCAGCCAGCCTATTTAAAACTACCGAAGTAACAGTACTTCGACAGCAAAGGAGAAATCTCCGAAGAGCTGGTTTGTCTACGTTAAGCTCAAACTGCTCATTCAATCGGATAGGGGATATCAGAACACATCCAATTGTTTCATCCTTCTGTGATGACTTTGTCTGTGCTTAAGTCACAAAATAAACAATTTGGCGCGTGAAGTAATAACTTCGTTAATTATTAATCATTGCAAGTCCTTAATACAATAAAGATAAAATAAAACACAGATTCTGTTGGAATTTATGCTGAGGGCATGGCAGCAGCAAAGCAGTTGTGGCAAGACGCGGGCAAGAGGGGCAAAAAGCAGGAGGCGCAGTGAGGGTTTCATTTTTGGGGGGCAACAAAGACGATGGTAGGGGTATCCCTGAGCGAGGCCATGCGTTGAATTTTAAGAACCAATCATAAGCAAGCTGATTGCACACCAATTTTCAGTACACTTAAACGCCATGTTTTCTTTGAATGCTTAGTCTGTAAGCTTGCCAAACGTCAACGGCGCGTTGCAGCTTTTCTGAAAATTCACGACACCGTGGCGATTTACAGTCCCCCTGCCCCCAGATTAATGCAAGATATGGGGGAGAAGGGGTACACTTGGCGGAGAATACGTAGGTCAAAGGCGCGGACGAGGGCGATAGATCCTTGAGTAATGGTTTCTTTAACACCACAGTAGTCCTAGACATTGCCTGCTTACGAAGACTGCATTGCATAGATATGGAGAGAGTGTTGAATTGTGGCCACAGAGGTACAATCGCGAAACCCAAGAGGACGGGCTGAACTACCAACTAATCCCACGGCAACTGTTCACAGCAAACGAAAGTTACAGAAAACGAATTATTTGCAAGAAGGTGAAATTGAAAAGCCCTACGAACAACTTCCTCTTACAACACAAAGGCTAACCCTCTCATAATCCGTCTTCAAACGAGATTCTTAGAGCACAAACCAAGATATTGAACCTTTCTAATGTCAGGAAAAAACATTCATTTGTTGTTTTTGATCAAATTTAAACAATCACGGGGAGGAGTTGACCCCGAGAAATCTGACTATTTACGCGACTTTCAAAAGAAGAAAGAAACTGATACAAAAATATTTAAACACAGACGATTTTCAAAAAGAAAAAGAAATTGATAAAAAAATATTAAAACTCAGAAATGAAACAACAAGAATCGAAGGTAATATTTTATGATATAGTAGAATATAGAAATCATCTTTCATAAGAACAGTAAAAAAAGATCTTACGCATGGTCATTACGTACACGGAGCCAAAATGACGTCATTAAGAAACCATTGCACGCCCACCTTCCCATTGCTCGCCCGCCTTCTCATTGGACCCCACGTCTAAAGCCCTGGCCAAACGAATAAATCATCGGCATAAAACATCATCCAACATTGTTGCATAACACATGTTCTATTTGTTAAGCACCATTTCTTTGAGGAACACCCTGGTTCTGAGAAATTGGTTGAAAAACAAGAGAAGGGTCGTTCTTGATGCCCTACCCGAAAAGGGTTTTCAAGCACTGGAAAGCTTCTATGAAGCTAACTCCAGATTCTTGAACTCGCTCAAAGAAAGTGAATGTAGAATGACGCGTGGCAGAAAACGAAAGCTTGGTACTGTAACTTTCGATTACCTTCACTTTCAGCACAGAAGCTGCGATACCTGTGATTCCCAAGAAGAAACTTAGCGGAATGCAAAGCAATTCAAGCGTCGTAACTTGTATCGTTAGAGGGATACCCCGATCCAACATTTTCAAGTCAAACAACTGACTACGCCACATTTCTCTCTTGAATTCAAAACCATCAACAACAGTCGCTGACTCCAAACCTTGCAGATAACAGCAAAAATCATTCACCCTAGGCCAAGCTTGAAAACCGCTTCTTCACCTCTGCTGTCTTCTTCCGAAGAACGGGCATTATAGCGCTTAGGTGCAGCCCTCAATGACGAATGTCTATTTAATGCGCTGGGTACACTTGAGGCTGAGTGGCCCATTGACTCAGTGCCAGGAGTGTCGCGTAGAACCACCAATTATAGTGGAAACTCGAGACTGGAAAGGTTTGGCCAATTCAGCAAACTGATCCTAATTGACCATCTCAGATATTTATCTTCTCGAGTGGCTTTACAGAAATATTGTGTACAGAAACACATAGCCTAGTACATTAAATTAAACTTGTGTTTGAGAGTTTGCGGAGTATCATATTCTCAGTGTGCGGCTTTTTGCTACAAGAAGAAAAAGCTTATTCATTTTATTCATTGATTTTCCTGCGAAATACAAACTTCGCAGCCTTATGATTACGCACTGGGAACGTTCTAATTAGTTTGCTTCAGTATAAACAAACTTGGCGGATGCAATACGACTATTTTCAGGGGCTTTATGTGAGATCTCCAGTTACATTTTTGGTTACGTTTGCACCCGACTCAGTCATGTTGTGACGACAAATTCAAGCACTCTTCTACCATGTGGATACGTTTCCTTAACAATACGGATTGTGAGAGAAGGGTTCTTTGCATAGGTGGGGGGGGGGGGTGGAAAGTGGGGGGGTGGAAGGAAAGTAGGAAACCCAAGCTTATGGACGCCGAATTACGACATACACGCATGCCTCGTGGAAACACTGAGATGCAAGCACTGCCCGCAAAAGACCCTGTCCTAAAACCCCTTAATCACAGCAGTGGTTCTATTAGCAGAAAATGTCTTCACAATTCAGACTAAACTTTTTCAGAGAACTTTTTACAATATTTTGCTTGGCCAATTTACAAGCGTTATATTGGGGAACAAAATTCACATGATTCGCATCGATTCGCACATCATTTCCCAAAAAATTCAGCACTGTATATGGGATGAAGAGGTTGACAGGTGCCAAGGTGGGAAAACAAGTGAGAAATCACCGAAACAACATGCAGCCATTGGTGGCTCAAAATGACTTTCCCAGTACTTAAGGGATCAGATCGACCTGTCCTACTGGTTCCCTGTGCCGCATTATGGTGAAAGTCAAATCAAAGTCGGCACATAGCAACCGCTGCCTGCATAACGGTTTTATATTGGGTGTGCGCTGAGGATATGTTTAACATTGGAAAACACGAGCACAGTATGCTAGGACAAATCCCCGCGAAAAACGGCCTAACTTTCGGTGAATCTATCGAGAAAGCTTCGCATCGCCTTGGCTCAGTTAAGCAATAAAACCATGCCAATCGCTGAGGGCAGTTTTGCTTTTAATAGAAAATAACGACACGCCAAAAGGAGTTCTACATGTTGACACATTTAGGAGGAAATGGGTGGCATTATAAAAGCGTTGCTAGGACGATCATGTTTAGACTAAAGATGCAAAGAGAGATGCGAAGTAATAGTTTGGCTATTTGCGAACCGCTAGAAATGGAACTTAAAACAAGTGTTTCTCTTCTAAACAGAAGTAAATCTTGTATCTGGAGGTACTTACGGTGAATAAATCAGTTGGCAAGCTCTCTGCGAGTGTTCGGTTTGAAACTGGCACATCAGAGTACAAATTGAAAAGTACCAGAAGCTGGACAGTCAATAATGCGTCTGTTTGAGCAATGGAAGATGATACGAAGGGTCAACCAAGCTGTCAACAAAAGAAATCTTCAATCAAAGGTCGGTAATCCTTAATTCCACGACCGCCTTGGAACGAGCTTCCAACGAACCAAAAATAGCCACTCGCATATTACTCAAGCGCAGAGATGCAGCATTGCCAGAAGAAAAAAACAGAACCTTCACGTGCTTTAATTTGTGGCATAATCGTCCGTAAAAAGTATGAAAAGACTGCAATAAAAGTGAAAGAAGAATAATCGCGACAAAGGGGAATCACCATGTGAGGTGAGAGGATATGAGAACGTGCAAGGGCCTAGCTTTAGTTTTGATCCTAGACCAGAACTCAACCACGCTTGAAGCGAAGGAACAACGTGAACGATAGATTTGCTTCTTGAGTTGAATTGACATTTGGCGAGGACGCAAAGTTGACTTCGCGCGCTAAATAAGAAGCCCCTTGGGAAATTCGAGCTCAAATGGAATTGCTATAGCTCGCGGGCCTGGGCTTAGAAGGCTACGTTCTGTCGTTCAGAAACTGTCCACACTACAAAGAGAAACTTGAAGTTCATTGAGGCTTTCACAGTCTTTGAACAGTGCCGTTCGAATTCTGCAGGATATCCACCATCAGCTAAACGCATTTTGAAGGCCTAAAGAAAGTGCGTCGGGGGTGCCCAGTGGCCCTCACTATCCTATGACGTTGTTTCCCTCGGGCCCCGCAGGAGGCCTCCGAAGTGATGACGTCATTTTAGTCTCTACCCGTTCTTATCTAGCACCGATAATCGGGTTTCTTGTGACAAGACGGCTTATCGTCTTATTTAGAATAACGAAGAAACACAAAGCTCGCCGACAAACGCGTATACTCGTACCTTTGATTACAACCATTTCAAATTGGATAGAAAGGCCTAAATAACAAAACACAGCGCTAGTTAACTCAGTTGAAAGCGATGGTTTTCTGGTTTGCCCCATTGAAACTATGAGAATGGAGTGGGCCACCCTTTGACCAAGGTTTGTGTTTGAAGTCTTATTTGCGTTGAAGAGATACATTCAATCGAAATTTCAAAAGAAACCAATGATAAAGGGAAGTCAAAATACAATTATTCGATGAACCTCAGCTAGAATTCATGTCTATTCACCGAATGGCGATTGCATTTTTGGGATCATCGCATTATTGAGTATTGTCTGCTTTAATCCAATACCCCAATAATGAATTATCAGTGGGTCTAGGGTATGCGCTTCAGCTAAAGCCAATTCATAAGACTGCCAACATGACCTTTAACTGGGAGAAATCACGCGAACAGAATGACTTGCAGGGGAATTCCTCGCTTGGACAAGTCTCACGGGCTTACCAAACGCAACGCAGAGCCACACTATGCCAGGCTCTATTGGAAGCAACGCACGAAGCAATGCACGAAGCAACGCACGAAGCAACGCACGAAGCAACGCACGAAGCAACGCACGAAGCAACGCACGAAGCAACGCACGTTCCCAGCTTCGTGCGTGACAGGTGCTCTGGGTATCAACCATGCGAAAGACATTGACTAACTTAGCAAAAGAAAATCACAACAACGACAGAGCACGTGATTCGATATACTTGCATGGCCCCAAGAATAGCTGCCCTTCAGCATTGACCAATTTGGAAAGGTAGAACTTTATCAAAAGGAGCCATATTGGGTTGGAAAGACTTGAACAGCAAAGACGTAAATTGGAGCTGATTTAGGGCATCCACATTCCTGAAAGTGATTCCCACCATTCCTTCTCCGACTGCTTACCCCTGCTTGCCTCTTGAGCCAGTTTCCCAATCTTAAACATGTGCTGTTCAGAGTTCGCGTCCCATGCCCGAGTTTGCAATGGTCATAGGGCTTTAGGTCATTGGAAACAAATAAAGGAAGACTGGTCGGTCCATCGAGGACGGGCTCGGAAAAGAAGCATATCTAACTAGACATATTGTTTCAATTATTTCTAACAGAAGGTACAACAGGCACCACATACCTTCTTGATTGAATCCTGACTTTCGTCTCACAGCAAGGACCTAAACAACAGAAAGATTCATAATTTGGAATCAAATAGAAACTAGGTCTTGTAATGTCACTGTTAGAGAGATCTTGATGACTAAAAGCAAGGAAAAAAGAACAAACCTTGCAAAACAACGAAACATTTAAGTACAAAGAAATTGCGTAAATCTGAAATTATAAGCCAATCTTAACGCTTCACAGCCTTGGTTGTATTTCTTGACAAACAGAAAAACTCAACTTCCAGAAAAATGAAATCAAACAATTTGACAACCATAAAAATTTCTGCTCTGGAATCAATCTCTGTCATGTAGATTAACAATACATTAAATGTATAAAAGATAAAGAGAAGGACAGACAATGTGTTAAAGTGTAGGTTAACAATAATGAATACATTGTCGGACTATAATTGGGCTAAAACTGGCATGATTCCGCTTGTCCACTCACGTTGTCTCGATTTTAATTATAGAAGGCAGAGATATCAGCTTCCAGGACGTTCTTACCAAGCACTTGGCACGAACAATCTCAAAGCGCTTTTTAACGAAATACATTTGCTGGTAAAAGAAAAGAATCCGATATTCTACAATCTCTGCCAAAAGTAGTTGGAACACCGTGAGATTTTTGTGATTTTGCGAACCCCGTTATTTGCGAACCCCGTGATTTTGAGAACTCTCCTTGGTAGCTGCAACCCCCTTGCCCCCTCAAAAAATGTTGCATCGTTAGGGGAAGGCCATAGGTATATGAGAATTCTTCACTTTTTTTAGGATTATTCACTTTTGCGCTACACAACATTGTTTGCGGGGCGAGGGGATTTGGCACCTTGGGCGATGCGTAAATTAGAGCAAGTGTTCCAAGACTATTGGCAGAGATTGCAGGCACCGCGGAGCAGGGGGCTGAGGGGGCTTTAGCCCCCCCCCCCCCCCACTTTTTGCAAAAAAAGCGAAATATTAAGTAATAAACTACCAAAAAAGCCTCTTTTTTAATGGTTTTAGCCCCCCCCACTTTTTTTAGACCCCCACTTTTCCCAACTCTCCGCGGTGCCTGGATTGTATCAACGATTTCATGGAAACCATCAAAAGTAATTCTGAGTGCCATTTAAAGACAGAACACTGGCATTTTCACGCCCCAGTCTACATGGTGACAGAAGGTTTACGACCCAGCTTCAGGTACAATCCCGAGTTAGGTAATACCGACCACGTTCGACCATATGTGCCACAGCCAGGGAGGAAAACAAAGCGTTTGTTTACTTTCGAGTTATATTTTGCAATCATCCAAATTTCTTTTAGAAATGTCACGCTTTCCTGCCATCCGTTTTTTCGTGAAGAAAGGTTGTGTGACAATTCGCGTATATTCAGGCGCTTTTTCAGGCAAATATGACCGTGCTTGCACTGTTAGGTACTTGGATAAACGACATGAATGGTGTAAAGAGAGCAACATGGCCTCTCTTATTCAATGTTTGAATAAGGGATGAGGGTTGAATCAGAACACCTAGTCAAGAGCTTGACATTTGCCTGCACGCTATTCCCATGCAGTGGGACAAGCTGTGTATGCAATATCACATGCAGAAAGCTTGAAAACTCTGGCAGGTTGTGCTGTTTGAGATTGAAAATAGATCAATCACTCACAAGCACTGTCACCTATCAGCTTGAATTGTACTGATCACTTCAAGTTGGTGCCAATGATAAACTTCACATTTGAGGGCTCAGCAACAGCATTGCAAGGTTCAATTGCAAAATTCATTTCAGCCATTTGGGGCATGAATTTGGGTTCTAAGAGCCCAAATTTGAATAATTTCATTAATAATGGTAATCCATTTGACATGATGCTTCTATATTATAGTGTCATAGCAAGGCATTGGCCCTACTATATTTTAAATTAGCACAAACTTCAATTTTAGCTTCTAATTAAGAAGCATGAAATAAAAATGAGCTTTTTAAGACCATTTGCTTGGATGAGTAGATTTTTTATGCTTTTCTGACAAAAATAATCAGGAGAAATGCCACAAGACATGGACATAAGATTTCACAAAAGAAGCAACCATTCAAAAAAAGCAGAAGAAAAACTCAACATGACAAAATGGAATATAGCAAAAAGTGAGATTTTTGTTTTAATACCTTTTGGTAAGTTTGAAAGAACCAAGCTAAGTATTGGTGCAAGAAGCACTTTATAAAGTTATATGTAGGGTGTGTTTTACAATGAATAAAGAAATTCCTCTGTAAACTGTTGTGGTGAAACTGAGATTTAAAATTATTTGAAATCTGAAAAATTTAAAACATAACCACAAAGGTTGTAGGGACTGCCCTCTACTGTAATAGAAATCATATTGTGGCTGGGTTTTTAAAGCACCCACACATATATTTATTTTATGCAAAGTTGTTCCAGAAGTGCTCCACAGAGAACCAAATTCACCCCACAACAGCTAACAAAGCTTTAATATTTAAATATGTGGGTTTTCTTGTCAAATTTTTGCGAAGCTTTGCTTTCTGAAAGCAAGGAGATTGGCTTAAGTGGAATAAAGCTGTTAGAAGAATAACACTTATAAAAAAGTATATTGTGCCAAACTGCAGTTAGAAGATTGTATCAGCAACTTGTTGATATAATCATGGCCAAAATCAACTAAAAATGATGGCTCTTTTTGTGTGGCTAAGTGCAAATATAAGTGCACACAATTACAAAACATAACCACATTATTAGATTAAAACGAAAGCTTACTCTTACAAGAGTAAGCTTACAAGAGAGGTATTCTTTCTTTTGAGATACCAAAGATTTGATGTGGCAAACATATCCTCAACTAGAAAGTGATTGTTTGTGATTGTTTAACTACTAGGAAAGTTTTTTTAGAAAAACAAGACCATAAAAAGTGTTGAAGTAGATTATGTATAGGTTTTGATCTGTAATCTCATTGGAAAGATTCAGCATGAAAGACACAAAGGCTGCATAAGATCCTGTGTGAATTTTCAACATCATCTGACAACACTAGTAAAAGAAATTTTTTGCCATGAAACATTCCATTAACAAAATATTGACTTCATGGCAGGAATCATGAAATGACAGCGAGCTTTTCATCAAGAAATAACAAAGAATAGTAAATAAAAACATTGTATACGTCAGTAACAATAGTTTGCATCATGTAAACGTTGGTTAAAAGGTCACCAGTTTGTTTATTGCATAAAGTTATTTGTCAACACTTCAAATTATCAGAACCAGTATGCAGCTAGTTGGGAAATGGCTTCAAATAACACCTTCGCGTACGAATAACCTTCCTAACTACCTTGCAGCTAACCCTCCCCTTCTTATGACACAAAAAGCGAGTCGATCGGTGCAAACTGTGAAGTCCATGGAGATCTTTGCAACCAACAAAGCAACCGACCAGACAGTGTTAGCAGCCTCCTTGACATAAAGAGGACGGGAAGTAGTAATTTTCAAATTGAGTACAAATCTTGGCGCAGGCTGTATGTCTTAACAAAACGTCTGATCTGGGCTTAGCGCCCGTAGTTGCATCGCAGCGAAAAACGTCGACCATATTTACAGAATGAAAGTCGATCTTATATCCACATAAAAACGTTCAAATCATGACGGCATGTCATTTGAAAACTGGGCACATTTGCCACGAAAAATTCTGACAAAATTAGTCGGCTATTGATAGCTTGAAGGTACGCTTTGAGTTGTACAAAAATTTTCATCTGACAACAAGGACAAACATTGCGAACAACTGGAAAGGAAATATCAACCTCCTTACCAGGACAGTGCTACCTGCCAAGAATATCTCAGCAATATGGGCGTCGTTTTGTTTCTCTTAAAGGAAAAACACCATAGTTCATTTTTTTATTGTTTTTATACCAAACAAAGCTTTGTTGCCCTCTCCTCTTCTGCATTTTCTCCTTTCTAGACTAGAACGTTGCAGCCACAACCAAATTAAGTACAGGGTCGTAAACTGACCTCGCTGTTCATTATAACAAAACCGTCGTTACGTAGGCCAAGTATTGTTGAATCGAAGGCCGTAGTCTGTTGGTCTGTAGCGATGAAATCACGTAGGCCAAACTTCCTGTAACACTTAACGTCCCGCAAATCGACCGCAAGTCTATAATAATTATCTAATCGTTCCACAACTGTCGATCATCACTTCCAACACTAAAAGTTTGACGAAATAAACACGAAAAATTGAGATGGCACGTTTCATACCTGTTCGCTAAAAGAAAACTTCAAAATGTTGTCGTCTGAGCACGATATAGCCTCCGTCGATATTGTAGCATCCTCCTTCCAATAACCAAATAAAACTTCGACCAAGTCAATGACACTTTCACATTTCCAACTTCTCGTTTACCACGTTTAAAATTGTCGACAGTTAATGAGCGCAGCTCCGCGAATTCGCGGGTAACCGCAGGACTGCGTTTGTATGCTGGGACATTCTGAAAGACCAGTACTAGCAGCGGCGAGTCTACTAAATAATAACGAAGAATATAATGAATGAATTTCCCAACTAATAAGAATATAATACCGAAGTAATATTGATATCCCGTATCTCAAACATGAGACTGGGCTGTTCCTGATGCAGGTAGATGAATTTAGCAACATTCGCTATCTTATTTTAATGTTGTACAGTGACTATGTATGAAGGAAAACGTCCAAGTGTCCGGATCCAAAATGAAAAAGATCAATGGTTTGGTGACCAACGGTTTACAGAGCAGCTATGACTCAGATCCGATCGAGGCTATGAACAGTCAATAAACAAAAGCTTTCTGCCTCGAAGCAATTTTCAAAGGGGCGCTAAATTGCCACTGGTCACACACATTCGATTGTCCCATTCAGACTTTCCAAAAACTCTTGGCGCTGTGGCATGTGATGGGGGATCAGCAGTAAGTGACATACTTGGATGGGCCAGTTTTGGAATGACCTGAACAAGGGCTCCGACGCAGGTTGGAAAGTGGAGGGGCCAAGGAAGATTTTAACAAACATAAGAAAAGATATTCAGAAAAGCTCTATTGTTTTACAAAAAAGTGCGGGGGAAATGGCCCCCCGGCCCCCCCCTTCGTCGGAGGCCCCGCTGAAGTAGCCTTTGAAACGGAGACGAAACTTTTTGAAGGAAACTGACTAATAAATGACTTGATAAATTCACCAAGCTTGTCCGAAGGATACTGTCAAGTTCGTGTAAGGTGAAGCTGACATAGTAGCTTAAAAATGAAAATATACATTGCGCTAAATATGACACTCAAATGTTTAGTTAAACGAAGAATAAAAACAAAGAGACGACAAGATAGGGTCTAGTTTATTAGGAGGATTTTTCAACTTGCGAAACATTGGCTTCGGTGAGCCATGACTTGCATTGTTCAGGAAAACGAGCTTCTTTACAAGTAGTCAAGTCAAGAAAAGAAAGAACGCAGACTTCAGCACTTTGAGCCTTGCTGTGTCGCATTCATCATTCGATTGGGATTAAAAATGAATATTTAGATTAGAAGTCGATTGAAGGAAAGCAACAAACCTATCGCAAAAACTAATTGTAAATGTAGATATTATATAAATTAAAAACGAATAAAAACTGGCTCCTGCAGGTTTTGCATTGAAAATGACAGTGAGCCACGCGTGAAATGACTGGCATGTTATGGTGTAAAACGAAACACCGAAAATGGTGGTGAAATGTTGCCTTAGCTCTAGTCTCTTGAAAATGATTTAACCTCTGCATTAGCACTGCATACCCTAGAATCACCTACCCAGAGGCATGGCTAACCTTCAATCTGTTGGCAGAACCACGCAGCCTCCCAATCAGCTGAAATCTCGTTGCGAGCGAGATTTAATATATATCCAAGAAAAACATGCAAATCAATCTGTTGGGAAAGTTTCAACTTCTTCATACTGAAAATTGTAGCGGGAAGGGAATTCTGTGCCACTTGGATTCCATATGAACAGCCATAGTTAGATGCCACGGCGCGTGCCACGGTATTTGTAAAGGCAAAACTGTGTGAAAATTTGTGAAAATGAATGATTTTTTAAAGCGAGCTGCATCTCCTTCACAGGTGAACTAATTAGTGCGGTGAGACTTACTTTCTGTAAGCTTGGCTACAGCGTACTGAGAACCCTTCTAGGGAAATGATTGGTAATCGGTAAAAAACAACTAGCAAGCTGAAATTTTTAACTAATAAGCAAAATTGAATTTACATTTTGATTGCTTTTTTCTATGAAATTTTCTGTGAAAGTTAGTAGGTCGAAAACGTCAGAAAACCTAACCCATGCAACTCTTCTGTTCAAAAACAAGCACTGCAACAGAAGACACAATTTTAGAAACATCATATCGAGGAATATAAATTTTGAAAATAAAATAAAGGCAGCAAAATTATACGATTATGGCAGTTTTCCAAATTCCCTTTCTAGACGAAAGACTGATATTTAGAATCTTCGACATTATTCTTGTTTCGAATTCTCATTATTCTTGTCATAACTAAAATTCTCACTATTCTCCATTTTACGGTGATGATAATTCTTTTTTGAAGTCAAACTAACAATGAAGCCTCTTTCTGGATACCTAATGTAGTGGCAGTGATAGCACGGGGGGAAATTGTATTGCACATGCGCGTAAAAATCACAGGGTGCTAAGGTTTTTTTAATTCAGCAAAAAGTCTGCCATTATTGATTTTCATCCCCCATTATTGTTGTCTTGGATACCCCGTTCTACAGGAAATTCCTGCGTCGATGATACTTCAATGTTGATATTTTCATTTCGAAAGAATCTATAAAAGTAAAATGAAGTTAAATTTTCTGTTTCTATCGTTGCTGCTGGTTTTCGAGCTAACCAGTTTCTTGAACGCAGCAAAAAACACTCGTTTTTACTGCAAGAAAGAATGCGAAGGATGTGGAAAGAAGACCCAGAAAACGCGACAGTTTTCTTTAACCACCAAATATCCTAATGACATTTTGGAAAGCACCTTCGGAAAAGTTGTTCAAGGTGGCTATTTATGCGAGTCATGTGACAGAGCATTGAGAAAGTCGATACATACTAAGGGGAACTGAAAAAATGGTTAGTTTTTAAACTTTTTCCTAAAATGTATCTTATAATTTTTTATACAGAGATAGTTATTACAATTCTCGGATTTCTCTTCATATATGGCAAAATGAATCATAGAAATGGTATAAATGAATCATACTGCGTGATATTAAAGCTTTTTGCATTTCTAGAAAAACATTTTTAGAAAGATACCACTTATATCAATCGAAAGCTGAAGAAAAACTGTGCTTACCATATTTCGCTACCCCATGTGGCCAAGCCTTATTTTCAAGATACAACTCATTTAAAACGTACCTTGTTTACTGCATTTTTTTAGGCCAGTGATATTGTCTTTTGAGCTTGAAACAATAAGTAGTTGAAGCTGCTAGTTTTCCAAATATATATTGACGGGTGTTGAAAGATTAATAATTCTTGCTCCTGTTCATATACTGAAGATTCTATAAATTTTGAACGTAAACCAAAGTAAAGGATTTTATTTGTTGATATAATCTTGCATTTCGTGTCTCGTCTCTACGCATCGCAGCGCAGCAACACGCTGCACGTGATATTTGGCCGCCATTTTTGCATATTACAATTTTCTCCCGTGCTATCACTGCCACTACACACGCGTTGATTTCTTTACATGAGGTACCAAAGGGTCTCTTTTCACATTTGGTATCAAGGCATGTACTAACAAAATAATTTACAGGTATGCAATTATGTCACGTGAAACAAGATGTGACACTTCCTGTTGATGCTCCCCACACAGTGTACGTGCTTCTTATAGGAAAATTTGCGCAAAGAAAAATCAATGAATCTTTGCTTGAGCACTTACTTAATTGAACAAGTAACAACCGCAGTTATTGAATACATAAATATCACAAACATGCTAATATCGTAAAATGGTTTAGATGCAGATCAAGTATGAACACCATCCAGGCAGTCGACCAAAACAACAATGTGACAATCTTCATCGAGTGTCGATCTCATTGGATAAATATTATTCAGATTATGACTACATACAGATAAAATAAGAAAGCAATAATAAATAATCGCATGAAGAAACTGTAACGACGTTATAACTCAAAACTACCAAAAAGCCCGTGAAATGACTTCTTCCTATCGACGCTAATTCATAAATAAAACATTATTCAGTAATTAAGACACGATTTGTAAATGTCGTCATATGTTATGAGGTAATGAACTGCAAAGACACCTCGCTTCGCAATGTTTGGAGTCCCACGCTTATGTTAAAAACAAAGTGAATCGGGTTTGTCTTGGGAGAAATAATATTATTTGGCAGGTTTAAAGGAAAAACGATCGAAATTGGAAATAACAGGAACAGGATGTGCAACCAAATTAATCGCTGGAATAATTTAATGAAATATAATATCGAAAAGCCTATCGTGTTTCTCAGGGAAATTTCCTTGAGATAACGTTTCCGTATGTGACAGAACGAGGATACTGACATGAAAAAGCAATGTCGTGGATAACGAGGCTGCGGGAAAGCGAGGCTGCTCAAATAGTTCCTTACAAATTAAGAAGATCAATCCCACAAAACACTTCTCACTTCAAAATTATTGTGACTTTTACACAGACGACAAATTTATACAGTTGTAAAATTCAATTCACTACAATACAATTATTATTTGAGCAATCTAGAATAAGGCATCATAAATAAAAAATTCCATAAAATACTCAGTTTAGAACCAAAATCTACAGAGCAGTGTCAAATTCAAATTTTGTTGCCATTATAGTAAAATCACTTTGACACAGGTTGCAAAACTCACAATAGACTTAGATGAATTAAGTCAAATTAAAAACATTAATCTCTTGATGACAACCTAGGCAATGGAGATCTATCAATTATCTATTCAGGTCGCGCGTGGTGAAATAACGGGCTTTGGAAACGTTTGTTTCTTTTAGTACAGGCTATTGTAGCTTGAATGTGTGCTATTGGTGCGGCTATAAATTGGCATCGAAAGCATTGAAGCCAAAGAATTCAAGACCGCTTTATTTAGATTAATTATAGACTAAGATATTTTCACTTTATCTTATTAAAGATGATGTTGCACTTAAAAGACGAGAAGATACGTTTTGAAAAAGAAAGAAGAGATACAAGAAACATTCATCATATCTGTGAACTGCTAACCACCAAGCCTGGTCTTGATCAAGTCACTTTTTAATACTCATAAACAGGGCTCCAAAGGAAACAGTTGCAGTGACTGAGATCAAATCGTTCCCTTATACGAGTCCCTTAAGAATGAATTGACTAAAGGGTCCATTTATTGACCAAAGATAAAAATCCACGCAGACTTTGTCAATAAATGCCATTGTTATTTGAGTGCAAAGAACTTGGGTAAATAACGGATCAATGACTCGATTATTGGCTTTCTGGGTATTGGAAGCTTTAGTTACGGCGCATTTCTAATGGGGAAATAGCAAGCGGACTAAACAGTGTGTAGATATTATTCCGAGAGGTCCTCTTAGATTGACATTTTGTCCTACATACAAAGCCGGTAAAAACAACTGCTGATAAGACAAAGATTTCTGCTTTAGGAATTCAGTTAGTCTGCACTATCTGGGAAATGGGTTTAGAAATGGAAAGTAAGAGGTATTGGCATCGAACTACAGCAGAGTGTCGGCATCACCCAATGCATGAAAGCGGTTCCAGAAACAAACAAATCTCAAATAATTCTTATTCAAACAATCGCCTGGCTAATTCTGCATGGTTAAACATCGCAATATAATTAATTTTTCAATTAAGTCTCAATATTAATCTGAATTCTTACCGCTGCACACCGAAGAATCTACCAAGGTGTCTTGCAACTGGCTTCGGTTGCACTCTGTCTTCTTTATTCTTCGACATCTTTGTCTCGCATTTCACTTCATGGATCTTTACAGATGCACTTCCATAATAATTATGACAAAACTTGCAGGCAACATAGGCGGACGACGGTGCTTTCGACCCAGTTCTAGGCGTTCGTGAAGACCTGGGTGTCTCTTGGGCGCCACGTGAATTACCAAAAGAGGCTGGCTTTGAAGAGGAGGCTACTGAACTTGAATGAACAGAAGATGACTTAGCCGAGGATCTCGAAGGCGTGCGCTCGCTTGGCCTCACTCCTTTCGACACAGGTGCACTCCTCATAGCGCGTCTGTCTGTATGTCCATTTACACCAGGTGTAGTGCTGCCTTTGAGTGACTTTCTGTTGGACATGTGCCGATTCTGCTTTTTAGCCTCTTCTAATTCATACTTCCTTTGACATTGGGGTAAATGGATGGGCAGCGATTTGCTCCCAAAAGGTTTGTTGCAGTAGCTACAGAACAAAAACCGTGAATGCTCGGAATTGCTTGGCGGAACGGCCGCATCCAAGTTATCAACGGATATAGCCAATGAGTGATCAAGCATACTCTCAGTTCTCCAATCATCGTCTAGCTTAGAAGAATGAAGTTCATTGACAGAAACGCACCTTCCGTTTGCACGAGAACTCTTCTTGGGCCTAGTCACGTCGGGGGTCTTCGCGCCTGGCCGTGAAAGGCATTTCTTTTCGTGTATATGTATCGAGTGGATGCTAAACATTTTGAAACAGAACTGACACTCCATGAATTTCGGTCTTCCTTCAGACATTCGAGGCTCCTTTTCGAGACCACCGCATGACAAGTCCTGTAATGACACGGCCTTGTCATTTAAGACATTAGTGCTACTTCTCTCTGCTCCATCGATGTCATCATAGACACTGAATTCTTTGGGTGAGAAAAAGCCTCCGTTCAAATTCTGCGTGGAAGACGATGCAAGGTATGCGGATTTAGGCCTTTCCTTCCTTTTCCCTTTGCTTGAACGCCTTGGAGTTGTTTCCTTTGCCAGGTTTTCTTTGCTGCCTTTGTCGCGGATTCGTGCATTCCATGCCTGCTTAGGTCCTGTCGAAGAAATGTTGGCAACGGACTGAGCTTTCCTTATGTTGCTCGAAATGCTCTCTTCCGGATGCTTTTCTCTCTCCGTTTCCCGAGCAGCGGATATGTTGCCCAGCGAGGTTCCTTTCTTTATGCTGTCTGAGTTCGTAACGCCAGTGTCCCATTTTCGCTTGCAGTGCCTCTCGTGCACACTTATAAAGTGCGGAGCAAAGTCTTCGCCACAGATGTAGCAACGAACAGACTTTTTAGAGTTGTCAGTTGATCCTGCATGAAGAATCGATGACCAAATGAGTAATGAACTCAAAGCAGAAAGAGCTCAAATAAAAGATGTGTAAATATTGGCAGGTTTCCGAACCGGTCAGAAGGAGGGTTCCAACTAAATCGGCTACGTCTTCTGCAGGAGAGTAAGGTGAGGGTAAGGTTATGCATGGTAGGGTGAGGGCAAGGTTATACAGGGTAGGATGAAGGTAAGGTTATGCAGGGTAGGGTGAGGGTAAGGTTATGCAGGGTACGATGAAGGTAAGGTTATGCAGGGTGGGGTGAAGATGAGGTTATGCAGGGTAGGGTGAGGGTGAGATTATGCAGGGTGATAGTGAGGTTATGCAGCGTAGGGTAAGGGTGAGGTTATGCAGGGTAAGGTGAGGGTAAGGTGAGAGTAAGGTGAGGGTAAGGTTATGCAGGGTAAGGTGAGCAGCATTAATACATTGACGAGAGGAGCCCTAATCTGTGAGGGAACTAGGCCGTCGATCATACCACACTGCACTCTTCACAACTGTTCGACTTAAATAAAGATAAATAACTAACAGTGAAATGTGATATAGGGTGATATTAAGAATGTTATGAAAATTATATAGCAGTGAAACGAATCCGAGCAGAGTGGCAATTAGCGGCTAGCGCTACAACATCTTAAGATAACAGCAAACTTGCAGCAAACTTTATGAAAATAAAAATATATTGTAGTCATTTTCTTTTAAACCAAATTGATCCTTACTTATTCAGTCTATCATAGACAACTCTCAGCCACTCTTTATTTTCCGAATGTCAATGACAATGTTTTGCTTTTTTCTGAAACCGTTCCACTGCATATAAACAAACGGGAGAGAGTGCCTTGATGTTGGTGAAAAGGGTAAATATATTTGCCATTTTGTAATAGAAGTCGTTAACGGTATGGAACGTCTAGTGATCGCCAGGAAGGTGATTAAAAAGCCACTGAGCAAAGAGGGGGGGGGGGGGGGTTCAAATTGCTCATTCACCCCAAGTATAGTTAGTATAGTTACGAGGCTAAATGTGGCGATCAATTACGTTTTCAACAATGTTTTTAGGAGAAGTGTATATGAACAAGTGCTTTGTGGTACAAAACTTCACAATTGCTAGAAAAAGCGGAAACTATTTTTCGCATACTTAAAAGTACTTTTTTCGTCCGACACTCCTCAGAGTATGCAAACGTCGGAAGATAACCAAAAACTGACCGAATAAATAGCCAGATGCGGATCGAAAACACTAGAGGGTGATAAGCAGAACGCGTGATTGGTTGTAATTGACCAATCTGCGTTACTTAACACCTCACTTTAGAAGAGCCCAAGGGAAAAGACGAACTCTTTCTGTCTACAAAGAATGGGATTTTCCATTGAAATATAGACACGCGAAAGAGGAAAGTCCGGGAGAATTCATCCTCAGTTTTGGAATAAGCTTCAACATTATGAAAATAGATGGACATCATCTTGCGACTCGTAACAGAGTATGTGCCATAATACGAGAAAGGGAGCATTTAGTATTCAGTTGGTTTTTTTAATGAATGAATGAATAATGCGTGATGAATGGTGGCTACGAATGAACTATAAGAACACCACTTACCAGAAGATGTGGCCGAGATGGTTGAATCGCCTTCAAAGTCCAACAGACTGTCAACTTCCTTCGTTATACTATTGATGCCTTCTTGCAGTTGTGTGAGGCAATGGCGCTCGTGCTCGGCAAGCAACTTAGCGTCGAAACTTTGGCAGCAGATGAAGCATTTCGACTGCAGCGTAGACTCCATACTGCAGGAATCAGCGGCACTCTAGGGATAAACACAGAGATCCAGTTGACTCATACGGAGCTGGGAAGGAAAACTTCCAGATTAAATCGTATAGAATATGTATAACTGAAAACATAATAACTGATCCCCTATTCAACTGGCTCTTAAGAGGTCTGATCTAAAAGTTATTGTAAATGAGGAATTGGCAATCAATGACACGAAAATCTTCTCAACTGCAAATCACAAAACAGTCATTGACATCAAGTTAAAAACGACAACTCAACTGGCAAGCTTATCCGTCGTAAGAAAGCATCTGGTGAGAGAGAAGATGGAAGGTCTTACATCCCGCCATCCAATGCGATTACCAAGCGAACAAGAACCACATCCATTTCAATGGAAGGTCACCTTCAAATCGACATTCAGAGGCAAAGGTGTCGCTAGTCCTTGGGTGTCATACGATTCTACCAGCGGAGGGACCGTGTCGTGGCAATTGAGTAGGAATCGTCATATTGTAACAGGGAGGGGACGAAACCAGCAAAAAACAAAATAAAAAGGGACAGAGAATTGATTTGAAATATGTTTTCCCTACTAATGAATGGTATGGGCTAGCCACAAGGATCTTACACGACATATTGAAGACAGTATTCGAATATTCTTTCTTCAAGTCTTCATAAGTCAAAATATCCTTTAGAAAATCCTTTGAACTAACAGACCAATACATAAATTGATAACGAGAGGATAAAGATATCTGCAACTGAAAAGATTGCACAGACATCAGTCAGGAAAGAAAAGCTGAGGGAAAACAAATTTGTCGTAGTATTATGTTTGCTGGCAAATCATGATTTGCAGATTAAAGCATGCATAGTACGAGTGTGTCTTTTCGTGGGAATTTTAGTTCTAATTATGGAATCTATATTAGAAATGGATAGGGCACCCAAGCGACAAAACAATTACAAAAAGGATACTTTATCGAGACATGAACCAAGCGGCCTTAACAATGGATTTACGTCAAATATAGACTGATGAAACACAAGCCTGTTCTAACCTGACCCACCGTGAATGGACTTTGACAAGCCTAATTCTCGATTGGGTTCAAGGTTACACAACGTATGTGCGGCACAGGTTTTATGACAGCCCTCTGTGGAACATGCTTTAATGATAATACAGAAACAAGCATGTAGAGCTACTTAAATACAATTACACGCTAATGTTCGTTGTAATATACAGCAAAGCCTACGCCAATCAATGCTATCAGCCTATTTTAGTTTACACGAACTTCCTATGTACAAGAGAAACGATCCGAAAACTTGATTGCAAATGCATCCCACCAAAAAACAGAGAACTTTGACAATCCAAAGCTACACTAGCAAACCGTGCTTCCTTCCAAGCGCTTTTGTAAGCAGCAACTACCAATCACATCAAACAATGTTTTTACGACAAAATATGGTGCTGAATCAGGGTGAAAATAAAGACTACAGCTGGAAAAAATACAATCTCGAAATCAGACTACAGCAATAGCTGTAAAACTGTTGTTACTTCAGATGTACATTTGCTGAGGCGATAAACTGACTTACCAACCAGCGTTTTGCCACGACCAAAACAGAATGCCCTACAGCCAATCAAACAGAGCTCCGCCCTTGTGATGATACGATTCATGGATTTGAAACAACTACCGACAGACCGTAGCCAAAGCGAGGTCCACTGTGAAATGACACTTGCAATTCCATAGTGGAACGAGGAGTGGTAGTTGTAATATGTTGAACAAAATATTTCGAAATCATTGGAGCACCTTGCAGTAGCACTGGAGAGGAACATTGAATAAACTTGGATAGTTAATATTTAACTCTTCCTGGCAGCCAAAAAGGTTCCTAGCAGTGACATAGGGACCAGGGAGCCAAAGGGGCACTTTTGATATGGCCCTTCATCTTTTTAGAGAATCCCTACATATATGGTTTTAAGCGCTAGGGAAAATCTGTTAACTACATTTTGACTGATAAAAAATACTTCTTTTGAAAGAAATCAGAAAGCTTTTTGAAACTTTAGAATAGCAAAAATTTGGTTTGGACACTAATGGAGTTAAACTGGATCTCTCCAAAGAAATCAAAACACTGAATAGATTATCTGAACTGAAAGAGAAAAAACTGGCATGGTGTGGAATTGTGGAATGTGTTGTGAGTATTAACTTAGTATGATATCTTAGTTGTAGTCCTAATAGTAGTAGAAATAGTAAGTAGTAGAACAGCAAAAGACATTACATTATCTGATCAATCTGATCCAATAAAATGCTTATGAAACGATAAGAGAAGAAATTTCAAATTGTGAAAGGAATGATCAGAATACCATTTTAAATGGGTATTATGTCATTATCAGAGTATCAAACTATCTACAATTTTATTCAGAGCTTTTTCAGGATCCATTGATTTGGCATAAATATTCCCTGTTGCTCATTTGCTGCATTACCATGAATTATAATGTCAACATATTCAACCTTGGTAAATTTTATCCCTTCAATTTAAAATACCTTGTTATATGTTATAATGACTCCAGAAAGGAAGTTAAGCAAGCTAATTAAAACATGTTTGGGGAACTTTCCCCTGGTGCAGTCATGATATGGATGATCAAAGCATTATCTAAACAGGCATGAAAGAAACATTGGACAATCAAATATGAATGTAAGGCCTTTCAACAGGCATGAAAGAAAACATTGGACAATCAAATATGAATGTAAGGCCTTTCAACAGGCATGAAAGAAACATTGGACAATCAAATATGAATGTAAGGCCTTTCAACTACAATGTTTTTACAAAAAAGTTGAGGAATAGCATCAAATGAGCCTTCACAACACAAAAGTAAACTGACAGTCTGACAAAGAAGATCAAAATATGTTTATGATTATCAATAGAAGAAGATTGTAATCATAGTATTTTGTTGGTGATTGAATAAAGGAAACTCAGGTGAAAAGCTAAAATGGATGCCAAAAGACAAAAGAAGTGTCATAGCTAGATTTACAAGAGATCAAGGTTCAATGGTAGGTGTGGTAGAGGTAAATATAGCATCACAAATATAGTATATTTTGCTACATGCTTGGATGATTCCTGTTGGTTAAATAAATTATGAGTTGATTACAAAACATCCTGTGAAAAGCCCTTTCCTTTTATCCAGGGCCTGGTTTCAGATTTTACATAACATTTTTTCAAGCTGTATATGGCTTAGATGCCAAGATGATAAAGTTGAGGCATACCCAAACTTTGGGGCATATTCAGCAAAGATAAATTGAGTGATTAGTGTATGATTTCCAATGAAATGTAAATTTATTCCAACACAACACATAAACTTATGGAAATTTCAGCTGTTTCATTGGCATGATTGCATGATTGTTTGGGGCTAAAATTTTTATTCTAATCCATATCTGAAGTTGACCCAAAGCATGAGATGGTGTGGTATGGTCAAGGTTCAGTGTTGTGATATCAAGTTCATTTAATCACATATTATAGAATAACTTGGAAACTGTATACTTCTGATAAAACTTGCGACTGTCCATTATTACCTGGCAGACCACAAAATCTTAATCATCTACTTCAATTAAAACCACATGAAAACTGGATGATGGACTCTCCTTGAGGTACAGTCCGAGGATAATTTGGGGGGGGGGGGGGGGTGAGGAGGAGTAGACAATATTTTTTATGACCCAACTTATTATGAGTATTTGCTGTGCTTCGAGCTAGCTTGTTGCTTCTAGCTGTAATGAAATTGTGCTATAACTGTAATAACAACTATGCTATTAAAATGCCAACATTCTCATTTGGACGGGAAATATGTTGTTTGAATAATAAAATGCTAATAAATCACAATGGGCCCCTCATCCCAAATAAACTTCAGTCTAGTTCATTACCCTCTAAAAATCACGGTTTTAGACACGGGCTTACAACCGCGAAGAAATCAATGAAACTGGACCACAACCGGGCGACCGTGTTGATTATATCTGTTTATGAACAACGCGCAGCCGCCTTTAAAGATCGAATCTCAACCTCCATAAATTCATACGATCTTCTCCTTGATTCACATAATAACACGACAAACAAACTTGACTTTTTGAACCTAAAATATGCTGCAACCTGTTGAATCAAGATATACTAACCTTTCGGTATCTGCCCGCAGCCTGCCATATGCCTCGCTTCTTCAGTCGTCAGAAATATCATCGAAAATAATGGAATGACAAGATTCCATCCCATTAAAGTGATGATAATGGTCGTTATGCTGGTCACTTTAGCGTGATATCTATCCTTTCTTCCACGTCCATGACGACTGCCAAATGTAATGGCCTAATTCTTTTTCATATTCTAAAAATTTATTGGCACTGTCGTATAAAATGCGGACCAATAGGGCCATGTCTTCTAGGAGATGGTCAACAACTGTTCTATTAGTATATCTTGTGTGCTCAAGCTGAAAGTAAAGAAATTATCAATAAAGTTTCTATTTTCAAATGCTCTTTCTCTAAAGGCTACATACATGTCCTATATGTAAAGAATATTTGAAATTCAAGACCAGGTAAATGCCACATACGAGGGATGGCCAGGTAAATGTGGCCATCCCTTCGGCTACGTCGTCGGATGCTCTGTGATTACCATCGTTACCTTTACAAAAAGGCGTTTAGACAATTATGAAGGTCTATAAACGACATTGAGTTATACAACAACGAGGCAGGGAGCCGGTGGGGGAATCGAGGAGCAATTCACTCTTGCAAATAGCATAAGGGATTTTCACGAAAACAATAGGATTTCCAGGGACTTTTCAATAAAACAATAGGATTTTCATAAAAGGTGTACGAGATTTTTTTGGAGTGATTTGCCCCTCGTGGGGAATGACTCCACTTTTTATAAGGCAAAATACTTTTCAAGTCATAGTAGAAAAAATAGAAAGAGTATAAAAATGAAGTAAGATATTCTGTAATTCATTTGTGTGATTTGTGAGAGAAACCCTAGAATAACACGTGCTAAATCTTTTCTTACCACCAACTATTGTGCCCCTTTCCCTACATTCAAATGCAAATTGCTGGCACTTGGCGGCTCGAGTTGATGTTTTGAGGAGCACACAAGCTTGGTTAGCATAATAAACAATAATTTAAGTAACACGAAGATGTAAACATTTGATTTGATTAAAGCCACTTTGAAGACAAGCTCAGCCGGGTAGAAAAACTAGAAGATGATGTAGTGCCAACTGTAGCCTTATTCGACGTTTAAGCAAAGTATAAATCAAGAAACTGGTATAGATCTACTTGCATCATCTTTATCATTTCTTCCAAGGTTTTAAATAAAAACAAGATTTTATCCTGAAGGTTTAACACGGTTACTTTATTTCAAATAGTGAAAATTTCCCAAAAACCTTCATGTACCTTGATAAAATTAGAGAAGTTTTATTCCGTACTTTATTGCAAGCAAATAACTCAATAAGCCTCGCAATGTTTATTTATAGGCAAATACCGTCTTTCACAAGCTTTCTGCATTCAGAGAGATAGCATCTCTCCTTTGTTCAATACTTACTGAGTTAAACCTAATTAACTCAAAGGGTCGTGATTTGTGGTCAAACTTTCACAAAGGTCTTACAGAAACAGCTGCGTCTTTGCAATTTACTGATTTGTGATAAACTGAAGTTAAGATAGCTGCCCTCTTGTTTCAGCATAATAAATTTCCGCAAATTTCAATTTGCACGCCACGTTCTTCTCAGTTTTCTCAACGTTAAAGGGTTTCTAAGAAAGCTTTGAACTTTCAAGATCGAGAAAATGCAAAACAATTATCATTTTTACAAAACACCATGCGTAGCACCAGGCAATGCATTCTAGACACGCACCATGTCTTAACGGGCCTATGGGCTAATGAAGGGACCCACACGGAAAAGCAAGCAAGAGCCACATTCAAAACACCACATTTTTGAGTTATTTAGAGCATTCGTTTTGCCCCTTATTTAATAGGTCTGTCTTTTGGCATGTCTTTAGTTTGCCTATCTTTTCATTAATTATCACCTTCTCTTTAATCAAATATGACAATTATTTTATTATTTTCTTATTTCACATCTTCAAAAAAGAAGCTAAGAGGAGGACATCACTTCAGCACGAGTTTCATGGGAACCTCCCTTGCAGTAATCACAGAGAAAACTAACAAAAATCAACACATGAACTCAAAAATGTTGTTATTGAAACTCTGCATTTGCCTCGCAAAGAGTTTTAAAACTTGCGTATTGTTCCTTTAGCCATCCCTTTTCGATCTATGCTAGGGTTCATCAACATCCGAATGGGCTCGTAAGGTCCCTCGTAGCAGGGCTGACTGAAGCCTCGTTCTCGTTTCCCGCCATTAGAACAGGAGGATAATTTCTCTGCATTCACCTCGCACAAGTTTGCCTACTCCCTGCTCAAAGCCGCGCTTAAAGCTTTACGGAACTTCACCCGAATTTTCGTGTCTAATATTTTTGCCTTTTACTTCTAATTATAGCCCACTTGAGAATTTCATAGACGAATTTCATAGGTGTTTGGGTATTTGAGCTCACTTATTTGATAGAAACATACAGTTGTCTGAAGATCAGCCAGATTTGAAAACGCGGAGCCACGGACTACGCCATTTGCCATTATTACCCTCCCTCGAAAAGTGAATTAAAATTATATTTTATAGTAGGTGAAAGCAGAAAGCAAAAAGCGAAAACGTCGACTAGTAGATGACTCTCTTTAACACCTTCCCACTGAATGTGTCTACTGTATACAAAACTATATAAAACTAAATAAAAATCTGTACAAAACTTCATAACAAACTACTATACCAAAAGGGCATCACAATATACAATAATTAGCATTACGATAGCTGTTGAAACTCAGGCTGCCATCAGTTGCGAACAAGGAAAGGGAATTCAACAAAACGCCTCTGACAGGGATACGTTGGAGTGACATTTTGCAATTTGGGTACAAATGTCGGCGAATAACAAATTCTACCAGTTATGAGGTCCATAATCCATATAATCCGTGTCCCTTAGATAGAAGTGGTTGGTTTTTTAGAGATACACAGAGCAGCAAACTGATGGTACAGGGAGTCATGACCAACTGATGACACGAGGCCAAAGTCAAACGAATCAAAAACCAACAATAGAAAAGCCATTCATCTAGAAAAGTCTACATCACGAATCACAAATAGAAACGACGCATATTGACCGAATACGAGGTACAAAACATGTAAGAAATGCGCGGAACACAATAGACCTCTGAATACAAATGGCCCCCACGAGAACCACCCGGGGGAACGCGTCGACAAATTGCGCACAATCGTATAATTGTGGCTGAAGGTTACTTTCGAAACCAATCCGGTTACTCCATATGAGGTTGCCATGCTGACCAAACAACTCAAGATGGATCTAGCAGACACTCGTGGTTATACAGTCACTGTAGCGAGAAATCGTATTCAAGGTCTTTAAATCACTGCAAGGGTAGACAGCTAGTGGATATTAATCTGATAACATAGATGAACACTGAACGATGATTGTCGACGTTAAACGCACGAGAAACAAAAAGCTTCACCACACTTAACAGCGGCTAATGAGACACACAACCTGTATTAGACAAGGGCCGCCTGTTTGTGACATTGGTACTAATACATGGGACAATAGTCTTGGTAAAACACTAGAAGGGATCAGTCCAAGCCACATCGTTGCCGGCTAAACAACGATGCTTTGTCAATCACTATCCCTAAGGGTGTACGCGAGTGGGCTGACAGCCGGGCTGGGCTGCCATATTGATTGCTATGACGTCAACATCTCTATTGTACTGCCAACCAATACACTGCCAAGAGATCAAGTATGCCTACGAAAACAAGTAGCTTTAGTTACAATCATCAACTCAAATGTAGCTTGCGACCGATGTCATGTCATGAGAGGTCATCCATCAACCAGTTTTCTCCAGCACGTCGGTACATTCCGGCCTCGGTGTTCTCAGTGCCAAAGAAGTCGCGACGCAGCACAATGACCAAGGAACCTGGGAAGCGTATCGAATGGACGTTCGAATTCACGCATCCAGGGCGTTTAGTGTGCAAAGGTAGCCATGGTAATGATTTTGGCATATTTGCTGTGGTTGCATGTCTTCTAATCACATAGCTGCCTCGCAGTGGGTGGACGCTGTGACCTCGGTCAGTCTACGCAAATCAGAAATCACTTACATGCTGTCTAACCCTCATTGAAGAATTTTCGTCGAGGGCCAGCATGACTTTGTTGAAACTTGACGAATGAACCCAACGCATTCGCAAGCTTTACACCATCGAACAGGTCAAATACAACTGGCCGCACAGACAACAAGATGGAGATCCCAAGTCGTGAGAGCTCGAATGTGAAAACGAGGCGGCGGCATGGGACTAGTGTAGTTTGAGAGCGAGACCACTATTTCGAACACTCCCCTGGTGTCTTCTTGTGCCGCGTTAACATCGCAGCATGGGCGAACGTTTTACCGCAATTCTGACATTCAAAAAGTTTCTCGGCTCCGTGAACTTTCATATGGTTACTTAGATTCACTGATGAGTTGAAAGATTTCGAACAAACCCCGCATTTGTACGGTTTCTCGGGGTTCTCTGCGTGCACGTCGGTGCCTTGCGGTGGAGCCCTATCAAAGCTGTACTGTCTTTGAGCCTCAGGGCCACATGAATGACCCTGAAATTGCAGTTTGTCGACAAAAACTTTTCCACAGTTGGTACATTTCCACGCATCCCAGCCCGCTTGCTGCGGTTTATCCTCGTGATAATCGCGTGACATCGCGGAAGTCGGCGGGAGAACACTCGGTTTTGAGACAAAGCTTTGGCTGGAACTGGCCGACGGTCTCACAGTCTGCGTGGCGCTCGACGGGTGCAAGTACGCAGTGGATCCGTGCGGCATTGTCATCGGAATTTGGGCCTGATATCGGTTATCGTGCGGGTGCGGCAAGCGGTTTTCCACGTACGTCGATGCGACCGCAGCAGGCGTCAGCCGGGAGTCGTACACGTGTAAGCTCGGCGCTTGACTGAGCAGCGGGGGGTGGACAGGGGGGCCACTTTTAGTTGTCGATGGTTGGACTTGGCTATGAATAGAAAGGGGTTGTGGGGACACTTGTGGGATGCCCCTAAATTGTTCGGTGAACGGCTTCGGCGGAATGGTTGCGGGCTGCCGGATGACGGGGGTGCTCGTGCTTGCCGCTTTGGCCGGGTCCACTTCCGCCAGTTTGATTGCAACTTCGACGGGCGCTTGGATGCCTTGATTGAAGACCGGTCGGTTATTATCAAAGCAATCAACATCATAATAGCAATAGACATTTGTATCAATAACACCTGAAGGTAGAGGACTTGGTGACGACGGTTGATTTCGAAATGGCTCGTAAAACACTAAGAAACAGCAAAGACGTATAGAAAGTTGTATGCGCTTTTGAAAAGCAGTATTTGCATGCCAAGCGACGGGATGACGCCACAAAATGCGGAAAATTGTTGGGGCTTACTATGCTGGAAGACGCTAGTTACAACAAAGAATGCGAAAAGTTCAAGGACGTTTGAAAACCAGATTGAGATGGCAACTGCAACAACTTACTTTCAACGGAGCAACTGGACATGTCTCGAATCTCCAATGGTAGTCCAAAAAAATGCGGGTATTTTTCATCGTACCAAACCATCAGTTCAGAGCCGACAGGAATGTCCTTAAATGCCCGGTAGTATATGCTTCCATAATACTGAAAAACGTACAGATTCTGCTCGCCCTTGTGCCTGGCACATTGTATGAAACGCATCCAACTGGAGACATTTTCGTCACTGGCATCCAAAAAGGAGCAGAGACGACCATTTTCGTAGATCTATGATTGATCAAGAAATTAGAAGACGTTTAATCGAAATATCAACATTCAAAGCACAAATATGAAAGTTGTAATTTTAAACAAGCTCAACATTTCTAATTGAGACAAGTGTCTAAACATTCATCTAAAAATTTAAAAGGACCCCCTTAATACGATTTTCACTATCATACTATAAACATTACATTTGAATGTTTGCAGATTAAAAAACAATGTTTAAGCACTAATCTTTTATGTTAAAGGTACAATTAAACAACGGCACAAACCTATGGAAAGAAATTTTCATTTCCAAAATAATACATCCATCATAATGGTGTATCACGTTTTATGGCTTCTAAACAATCATCGGTACACAATGACTCAAAATGACAGAATAATGAACACATCTTTCGCTTCTCAAACTTAAAAAATAATAGTACTTCAGAAAACATCACATGTACACTTTTGATGTTCTTTAGATAAAAATGAAAAAGAAAAGAAAAAGGGGTAACTTCGCCAAAAAAGTTAATGCATTCGAGTTCAAGTTTGCCCCCAACCGACGCACACATTAGGACAATAAAACATCAAGATTAAGAAAACTATTATATGGAAGTGCTAGTCACAGCTTTAGGGTGATCAATTTTTTTTGAAAAGTAAGAAAAAGCAGCAGCCCCATATAACTTACTGGTAACGCAGTAGATAATAATGAAATAACCACAAATCAACAAAGTTCAAAGCCTCTAAAGATATTGGAATAATGAGAAAAGACGTTGCGAAGGCGCATCTCAAGATGTGTTCCCATGCCGTGCTTAAGAAAAGAACAACATCAACAACAACCTACCTCCCACATGAAATTCTGTTGCTGTGGTCTGCTTAGGCCTTCTTCGACGGATATTTTTCTTCCTTCGTAAGGCCCAATCCAAGTCCCAAGGGGAATGAAATGCCTAGCAAACACGCCGAATCCTGCCAGAGGGAGGCTAGACACGCAGAGGCCAACTTCATCAGGAAAAGTTGAAATAGCGTAAGACTTTTGGCTTCCTGGAAGCGTTATCGACGGCCGAACGACGTGAAGAGGCCCATGAGCAGGACAATCTCCAAACCGAATTTCCTGACACATATCGCACCCTGAGAGATAAAAAGCTCATTAGGCAAATTAACAGACATCTATTACTGTGGCAGAAAGAAGATTAGGAAGAATTAGGCACACGTTACGGTACCGGAGCTGGGTTTGCCTTGGTGACCCATGTATACATACGTCAGTACCTATTTAAACTGTACTCGCTGGGCTAAACTGCAGGAAGAGATAAAGGACGTATGGATAAAAAAGAGGTCGTCATCGGGGCCTAAAGGCATACAAGAATACTCGTTGAATAAGATTTCAGTTTTAATGCAATTTGATAGGAATGCTTTGCTCAGTCTGGAAATACTCGTTTAATAGAGAGGAAGCCAGTAGGGGGGAGCGCTTCGCCGACAAGGGCCACGACAAGATACTAGACCAAGAAGGACAGATAGAGGCAGATCCGTTCCCGTGTAAACGTTCCCGTGTAGTATTTATTAAGGATTAAAGGTCAAAGTCAGCGAACAAATTTTCAAGACCATGCAGCTGTCTATAATAAAATATGATAATACTTTTATCTAGCCTATGGGCATTGGGAACACAGAAAGATTAGACATCCTGGGCACATTGAAGCCTCATCTCAACTGTTATTTGTCTGTGTTGACGTCACTACCAAAGATATGAACAAGATTTACGACCAAATGCAGGTGACTGCATGTCAAATCATCCAGACCATGACACCCTTATCTCGCAGATTTTTCTGAAACTTTTACCAGAATTAGAGATCATGATTCGCGACATTAATTGGCCATTTTGATTTTACAGTTTCTTGTTTAATTTTCAGTTTGAAAAGTGCATTAGGTCTACAAATTTGCCCATACAGTATTTTCATGCGGTTTTTGAAACTTTGAAAATTTGTAAATCTAAAAGATAATTAATTCGAAAATCTTCTGAAAGCGATTTATGTCGCGAAACATGAATTACGTTAAGCCGAAAAAATGCATAAATCAAGAGCCGTTGTGAGTTAGATACTCAAATTTTCAGGATTTTGTAATTTCTATAACATCTATTATTAATTTCTATGATATCTATAACATGAAAATCTGTTAGGTAAGGGTGTCAACCTTGAAAAATTCTATTTATTAAATCTGATTCTACCTATATGGAAGAACAAATGCGCAATCCATGAATTTTTAAGATTGATGTTATGCATGAAAACAAGGTATGTCAAAGCATCACTGGAACAAATAAATAATCATTCAACTGCTGAACTATCGATGAACGCAAATCCTGTAGCACCTCCAAGGCAAAACGTTATAACCAACAACGGCTTTCATCCTTAAACAATCTGGATTCTGGGACCAAACGAAAAAAAGTCTATTTATCAAAAAGTTCTACAATAAGCCTTGCAGTCAAGCGAAATTGAGCACAAGAGATGCTTCTCGAACAAGAAAGGAAATATACCAGAACTAATTTAACATAGAGTGGGTGCCATAGAGCGGGTGCTTGGAAATAAATTTATGGGGGAAACAAGTGGAAATGTATTGGAATAAACATTTGACATCGTTGCGCTAAGACCAGTGCGTTAAGAGTAGTGTCTCTTTTCTATTAAGGCCATTCATTGGCTCAGTCGGCTTTACTGTGGTGAATCCAAGAATGTTGGCTTTACTTGAACTCTCTCTAGAAAGGGTGGTCTAAAATACCTTCTAAATCGTTTGTTAAGCATCACCCCAAAAATAGGCCCTGACACCGCTTCCTGTGAATTTTCTAACTAAAAGACCTCGCATCCGAGATACATTGTGGCATGAACCATTAGACCTATAGAGACGACTCACGAGATTCTCCTCAAAACTGAAAGCAGTTAAAAAGGTAAGACGCTTTCTTGTGTTAATGCAAGAATATTTGCTGGTGCATAGCGGTGTGTGTCGGAACACTCAAATTGAAAAACTGACTCCGCTGTGAACAATCAGTTCTCCGTGAATTTCGAAAAGGCTTTACATCATCTTTAAGTAAACAAATATTCTGAAAACACTGTCTAAGGCTGTGGTAAGCTTATTAAAATTTTAAAAAATTATTAAAATTGCTGAGTGGCATTGAATTGAAAACTTAACATGACATTAGAGATATGACTTTATTTTTTTTTAAAAGGTTCATTTTTGCGATAAAGTCGAGAGAAAATCACCGTGACAAAATAGCTGTTAGCAGCAAGTGACCAATTCGCAGCAAGTCCTTGACGAAAAACGCCGTTCGCCTAGTCCTATCCACGTGACATCAGGTTCCATTGCTCTGACAGTATGACTAAATTCAAAATGGCAGATCATCAAAACCCAAAACACTTAAAACCAATGTTCGAGGCTAGCCTCGGATTCGCCAGCACCCGACTGCAAAATTGCAACGTAGCATGAGAAACTATCGAAAAGCATCCAATTCCAATGCTACCTCTTTGAAATTAAAAAGGAACGCGGTAGTCCTTGCTAAATTCTGGTGAATTGAAACAAGGGTGCCCCAGATGTGAGTTTGGGTGAAGCTGTGGCTGGGAATTGTAATTGGATTGAACATAATGTTTTCTCGCCTAGAAGGGAGTGACGATAAAATAATGGCCTACATTTTGCTGGCTTCGACTTGTCTTCGACGCTTCCATCATTTGTTTTAGCTTCGATATGCACAACCTACGAAAATTAAAAAAAAACCAATAAATTGGCGATAGGCACAGAAAGAAAGGATTATTGTTATTTGTCACGAGATGAAGAGGTTTGGAAAACTATTACACAATGTATTGACACGAGGAGAAGAGCCCTGCAAAATTTTTCAAAGTATTAACTTCTAGTACTGCGAAGTAATTTAAAAACATTTATATACTTCTAAAGTGAATAAAAGAAAGTTATTACAAAAAACACTTTTTCTTGCACAAAACTATTATTATTATTATTTTTATTATTATTGTTTGTGCTTGTAATAGTCTTTTTCTTTGTAAACCCAGGCTAGCCAATTGCAAATTACCTTTGTAATAGTGAAATTTGTAATTGTAGTTTTACTTGAATTGGAAATGAAAAGTTTCCATTATTATTATTATTTGTAAAATCTGACATCCTCTTTAAATTATCACTTGAAAGCTTTCATTCTCTGCACTGCGCTGCAACCTGGCCTGCGTCTGATGCGAATCAAAACATTGGTTTCCAACTTTCCCGTTTTCCTTCTTTCCTGCTTTCCTGGTACTCTTCACTCTGATTGCTATGCCACGTAATACGAAGATAAGGTAACCCGATGTTTCACCACAAAACGTATAACATGCACACCAGGCACGTGGCAATTACACGTGACCTGCTTGGCTGAAATCTGCCTAAAAATAAGCCTGGCTGTGACAATCGCTTTCGCTTTCGATTGAGTAGAAAAGCTGTTATGGCTTTTATGCCGCACGTTTTTGGAAATATTTCCTTCTATATGTCGGTTCTAAATTTTTTTATCAAATTGGCGAATGTTCGCAAAACTACTGGCCAATCGCTTATTTACAGGATGTAAGGCTTTCATTTTGGTGAAATTTCAACGCATGAAAAGATCTTTCATCTGATAAAAACCTTGAAGACAATTGTTCTGTGGCCAAAACACGACCTTTAATCTATTCCGCCAACAAGAAAGGTTGTAATTGGAGCAAGTCAAGCTCAACACGCGTTATCAATGAAGAAATTCATGTCCAGTGGCGGAGATTTAAGCTTCAGTCCACCACACTGCTGAAACCCGTGCACATAACACGATAGGCTCAAGTTATGCAACATAAGAAGGTGCAATACTTGGCTACAGCAAGCCCAAGCTGAGGATCGAAGCGTCGCATTTGCATAAGCAAGGTCATTCCACGGGGTCCCTACAGGGGCACTGACTTGACCAGAAAGAAACCGGTGTCATTGCATGTCAATGTTTAGATAAAACTGTTGAGACATTGAGAATATGACACATCACCTTTTAAATGTCAAAGCAATAATAGCCAAAACATTGTTATCAAAACTAATATACTCACACTTCTGTTAGTTATGATATTCAGTTAAAAGCGTTATTTCTCTCTTATCAAAATCATAAAATCTGCCTTTCATCGGTCCAGATACATAAAATAGCCCCTTTGACTAGTAGCAGTTTTATGAGTGCCACACCATAGTCCACAAACGCCCGCCCGAGGTGGGACTCTCCGCAAATACAGCAAGTAAACCCTTAACAGATAAATAATAAAAAAGGAAAACAAGAAAATAGAGTCACCTGCAGCTCCTGTTTGCCATACAGACAGCGGTCGAGGTCCCTTGCCGTGAAATGATACCGAGGCACCATGTATGGCTGGTGTCGTGACGTCATCAAACTCTGTCTCACCATCGCATTTTTACGGTATAGATCTCGTTGTTCAGTAGCAGGCCATGCCAAGTTCTGTAAAGGAATAAGAACAGCATATTGAAAATGATTGGCTAAACAGGACATATCTGTTTCAAGCATTTGAAGAGAGGAAATACATCCCCTCTTCATTACAAATTTAGGCCAAACTGGATAGGAAAAATAGAAAGGGAACACCTTCAAAGACGGGATAAAAGATATGTGTTGTAAAGGAGATCCAGTAGGATTGCGTTCAGTGATTCGAGATGCTTAGGTGGCCTAACGGCTAGAGCAAGGTATTATAATGCATTATATGATGGCATTCTCTTATCGGACCGTGGTAACATATCACATTTTGTCATGCTTTGTAACTTAGAAATATGATCTGATCTATGGAAGAAAGGCGAGAAAGAAGATCCACGGAAAAGGGATACTTTGAATGGACTTGAAAGAGGATACGAGGGATTTAGTGACATCAAAGAGCAACTGCCAGTGATCATATTTCAATTGATACGAAACACATTCCCCGTTAGGCTTAAGATGGTAACAATATGTTTTGATTGCATGTAATTACAACAAATATAGCTGTGAAAGAAAATAATTCAAGTGGAGATTTGTTGACCATGCAATTATTAACAGGGTAGACTTATTGTGGATGTTTTAGTATGAAAATTAACAACGACAACAACAAACTTCATCGTCGAATCATTTTGACAATACGAGGGCATTAAAACAGTTTTGCTAGTTCACGCCATGATACCTTTACTGGTATCATCAAAGGCGCCGCAGTCACAGGGGCAGCACAGGGGCAGCACAGAGGCAGCACAGGGGCAACCAAGTGTCCTTTCTGAAAATTTGGTTTGGGAGAAATTTCTTTGCCGTATGATAGATTTAATTTAATTATTCAGATGCTAATGGTGTCTTGGTTTCGAGCGTCTCTTGAAAACTATAGTAGTGTCTCTGGACTGTTTTACAGGTCTATGGACTTCGGCTAAAGAAGGCATTCAAAGTATCCAATCTTAAAATTCACGTTTCTTATATAAGGAAACACACTATAAGGAACCTACATGTAGTAGGCCGAAATATTTAAAGAACTTATACTACTAAAAACGAAATCCCTAAAGACATTTCGATTGAAAAATTTCACAACTGCAAACATCAAGAATTAAAAAGCCGGTTCATTCATTTGTATGATACTTTTTTATTAACATCTCACTTTTGAATTTATAAAAATTTGCTCCTTCTTTCATTGTGTTTTGCTCTTGAGTTCTAGTCACAAGTAAAAGCGAAATTCAAAACTTTATGTCTTTCCTGTTTCTGTACTATTTTCATGGCACTTGGTGTGCAGTGAAAATTAGGTAATTTTTAAGGAACCCTATGGTACTACAATTTGATGATGTGGATTGTCTACGAATAGGGGCATTTTGGAACTAGGCCTTGAAGTAGGTTTCTATTTCAAAGCGTGTAGCGGAACTGCCAATAGCTCAAATCCTTGAACTTGTACCTCTATGGAAACATTCTAGAACAAGCCAATTAACAATTGAGCTTACTACAGTCATTTTACAAGTGTTTGTCCGCAAATCAAGACAAAACCGCTCGGAGATTGCAGCTCAATACTGAAAAATCATAAAGTTGACTTGGAGCGCTGCGAACCTGGTGATTCTCTAAATCAAAGGCGGAGGAGGATGAAGACTGATATCATTGTTTGTATCCACAAAACCAAGCTTTGGCCAGGCTGTAGGCGTCCCCCCGTGTTGCGGTTCCACCTAACTGATGACAGCAACGGCAGTGGACAAGGAGGCTTCTATGACAATAGAGCAATAACAGGGCAAGGTCGCACCTAATCTCCATTGTCCATTGTTCTGACCCACTCATATGATAAGGAAAGTGGCGGGCTCAACAGGAAAAACAAACTGCCAACTCGGGCAAGCTGCCCGCATTCGACCCGTGGCTTGCTAGATGCCCAACAATTACAGATGTTTCCATTCATTAACCATTGAAGAGGGAAGATAGTATTAGGGAATTCTAGATTCGAATGGTAGTCAACAGTAAGAAATGGTAGTACGAACTAATTACCTAGATCTCGAAAGCGATAAGACGTCAGAGCGAGTACTCGACAACGTGCATATTATTTCGTCGTACAGTTCTAAGGAATATTTTCCCGAAAAGTTTCTTGTGGTCCTAAATGCAATCACTGCGTTTTGGAAACTTCACAATTTTATTGTCCGTAGCGGGGCGGATCCAGAAGAACCCAGCAGAGGGTTTGGGGGTTTGAGCCCCCCCCCCCCCCAATAATTGTCAAAGTTTAGTATGTTTCCTTTATAACAGTGTTATGAATGGGAAGGAATACAATGGCTAGCACAAAGCATGTTTAAAAAATTTACTTCAACTAACATAACTGCTGCTTGCCAAATTCTGAAACACTAATAATGTATAAATATATATAATTAAACATACATTTCTGTTGAACACTAAAACAAATATTGCTGGAAATCCAATTTTTATCAAATTTGTGTTGAAATAGAGTCGAATATAACACTCCAGAATCGTGGTTGTAGTACAAATAAATTAGAGGAAATTCTTTTTGTACATTTCATGCAGTCATAAAGTTACTTTTGAAAATTCTACTATCTCCAAAGGCAACTTTTTCATAAATGGCAAAATATAGATAACAAAAGGCACCCATCAGCTGCCAATCCTTTTAAGCTTTTATGAAACGTTTATAAATAATATACCCTATTTATCATGAAAAGAATGGGGCCATGGTTCCTTACTCTGAGTACCAGACTCTCATTAGAGGTTTTTATATAATGACTTCTGAACAGAAGTAGGCCGTAGCATCTCTTAGCCTAATATAAGGGTGGTCCACTTTTGTCAGCTATCAGAATAAACCTACATATCATTAAATAACACATATTAAAACCAAAGGCTTTAAAAAAAATGATCGTTTGAAAAGGGAAAATGAGTTAAAGAAAGTGCTGATTTCTTTTGAATTAGGAAAGGAGTATATATATACTTTAATAGAAAAGAAAAGAAATTCAAAGAAATTCAAAAGAAATTCAAACCCAGGAAAATAATTTTAATAGTATAAAGCAAAATGGTGTACAATGAACAATTTAAATTATTTGTTTAGATGACAAGAAAGGGCATATAAGTTCATTATATTACATGGTTTACATAAGCTAGCATTACAATGTCTTTTCTTTACACTGTCTCTCAATTGCAAAAAAGCTTCATTCGCCTCTTTTGGGTGTTTCGTTGTATCATTACAGGAAAGTAATCCGAAGACACCAAAGTCACATTATTCGGACCTAACTAAGCATTAAGAAATGAAAAATTGCTACAAGCTGTTTAATTAAAACCGAAAACGTCTTTCAGAAAGAACCTTGAGACATCAACCCAAATAATTTGTTGCTGTTGTTGTTGCTTGGTTTGTTGACGAAATTTAACCAAAGCAAAGGGTAATGTGAGAAAGATTTCAGAATGACTGTAATAAACAGGCTGTAAGAATAAATTTGTCTTGAATGTCTCGCCGCTGGTACCCTCTCATTGCCTAAAGGCTTCATAACCACATGTCTTTCTTTGAAAGAAAAGAAGCTGCAAACTTCTTGTCTTCATAATAAAATTAACATTGTGAGGGGTAGCCCTATAAAATCTTGTTAGTTCTCCATGTTTTAACTCAGCTGGCCCTCGGAACTCCTCTGCCTTTATTAGGTCTTCCATTGCTTGCAAAAACTCCAATTCAAGGTGATTACCGAAGACAACACGATATTCATCAAAAATTTTTCACACAACATCGAATGCAAAATGCCGGGTTTGAACTTGGCGCCTTCGGGGTGGTGGGCAGCAAAATGAACTTTACACAACATACGTCTCACCGATGCCGCACAATCGCACAATTTGATTGGTAGGTTGATGCCTGTGCGAATATTCAAAAAACCATCAGTCTCATGGGATACCCCGAGTCTGACTACATTGGATCCCTGCGATCTCCCCGATATAAACCTTAATAGGATCACGGGTATTCGTATGATTACATACACTGACTGAGACAATGAGATTAGGCCAACAAAAGTAACGATACTCTGCACTAAAAAGGGGTAATTTTTTGACACACATCTGAAAATTTGACTGCGTTACGTGCGGACGGTGAGACAGTCTGGATCCGCCCCTGGCTGCTCCTGGCATCAAGAACGAGCCTGAAATTGGGCAAGAAAACGACACCGATACACACCCCACACGCCCCTTTCTTTAGACAGAAAAACAGTCAAGTGGTCACTTTAAGAGGAAGGACAACATTTGAAAAGGCCTCATTTAAACAGCATAAATTCGGCATCTAGTTACAAATTTGGGCATAACGTTCAATGGATCTACGCAGGATTCATTCTGTCAAGTGCCAAAGGAAGAAATTGTGTGACAGTTGCGCGTCTTCCCCATGGCTGCAGGGCCCAAGCATGCACCCATCATTGAGCCCGAAGGAATCAGGTTCGCGTATGGCGTCTCTTTGTTTTGATACCATTCGTGTTCCAAGATCACAGCGTATTAACAATGTCTCTAATTATGACACCTGCCATTGAGAAGCAAACTTTATCCCAATTTTGGTCCCCGTTTGACACGAACATTGAACAAACGTGAACTACTTTGCTTCGTTCATCTAACCAAAACAGACTGTGTTTCTCCTCTTACCTAGAAATACTCTAACTGGCGGTGCTTGAAGGTAAATCGATCAAGAAAAACTCCTGACAAATTCACTTGATGAAGTAACCGACGAAATTAAGAGAACGAGCCACTGTCTTCTATAATCGAAGCTTCAGTTATTAACCAAATAGCTAAAATTTCAGAAAAGGCCTCCTTTCTGATATTTCTGTTTCATAGAACACCAAAAATTACAGCCGGACAATCTCGAGTGTGCCCAATCCTGCTTTCACTTTGCGTTCTGTGCTCATGAATTCTGCCGAAATTGTATAAACCTTGCGTGACATTTTGCTTTGTAAGTGATTCTTCGATTGTCAAACATTTGCCTTGGCAAAAGGATTGCGACACAGTTTTGTAGATACCCATACCAGAGCATGTAAATAATGCAGATCTCATGCTGTGATGTAATATCCGTAGGCTTTCGGTTCATTGCAGCCATCCCACATGTGCAAGGTCCTACCAAGAGTTCAAATAGCCAGCTAAACCAGAATTGTCTTAAACAACAGATCCGTATAAATACCATAAACCAAATTGGCGACACTGAAATGTGTAATTTCGACTTAAATATTCCTTGCAACAATTCCCTTGTCCAAATTCTATCAATACAACACCTGCATCATTTGCAAATGTATCAAACGACACGTCGACTATCCAGATCCATTTTGATTAGGCCTAATCTTATTCCGTGATTATGTTCACCCTCTGTGCCGACTCTTTTGGTTGTGATGATGACGAAAAAAAATACATTCAGCATTTCCATTCAAAGATGACTATATAAGAGTCATAAAACTGCCTTAATACTGGCACAAACTATGATACTGGCAAATGGCAAATTAATTTGAAATTTAGAAGAGATGTTTAGATGCTGACATTGAATGCTGACATACTTTCTCACTTGCCAGCTGTGTTATCTACTATGTTAAAAGGTTGTGACGTTTAGGGCAAATCATCTCAACAGATCATATACAAACTTCGAGTTCTTTGAATTTGAATGGAAAAGAACAAACAAAGAGAAGAAAAGTAAAGAAATCTAGAAGACCTTGAACGAATATCAGCACTTGGATATTCGCTAAAACAATAATCTCGTGAAAAATTAGACCAATTCCATTTTCGGTTGAAGAAACACTGAGCGACGGTTCTTATTCCAGAGAATAACAATACGAATGTACGCAAGCATTACAACTCACGTCATAGCAAACTACTCAGCAAATGTCAAAATTTCATTTATAGGGCATATTCGCGTAAAATGGCGAATTTCGGACTTTTCTTGGGCAATTTCCACATCTTTAGAACAAACAATTTTAGATTTTGTACAAAATAAACTATGCTGATAATATTTTGTTTCTGTAATGAAGAAAATGTATCTCAAAAGATGCGAACTGGTTTGTCGTGAGAGGAAAGTTCCACAAGGCTAGGAGGCAAACAATAAGCAAGCCCCTTATTATTACTATGGAAAAACACAAAGGTCAATTAATATCACGGCCGGTGCACCAACCATGCGACAGACTGACCAGACAAATATTGCCCAGGACCGCAGACTCGCTGTGATTATATCTTGACACAGCGCACCCTAGCCTGTAGCAAATGCGTTTATCTTACTCAAAATTTCCTTACATGCGTTTAAGCAAATCAAAATTGCCATTTAACCAGTCAGTCCTCATCTATATTCTAGTGGGGTAGCGAAAACTGTTACTAGCTTTCGGAGACGTATAATTTTGTACCTTCCGTTTGGGTTTTTGCGCATTGAACTATAGCTGTACCAATCAATCCCGTTCATTCGAAAAACAAACGATCCTTTTTATTTAAATAGTGATAGAAGACGAATGAATATCAACAGTCGCTTTGCCATCCTGAATTTCACGGTACGTTTGACAGGCACGGGCAAGGCCGTTACTAGCGGCACCTGACTTGCAGTAAGTTTTCAGAGTGACATTTCCAGACTACAAAATCAATGTACATAATTTTCAACTACCTTAACAGGCACAAATGAAATAATTGATTTATCAGCCCAGGGCGGCTTTCAGCGAGAAACAAAAGGAAAACGCTGCAGAGGTATCTGGCACCATGCTTCAAGCAAAAACAGGGTTCGTGAGTCCGCGGTAGTTTACCAGCGTGGCAAAACATTGTAGGATACAATTTGACCTGCCTTCAAGTCAACACGACAACAATTCGTGGCAACTTCAACGCTTACAATAACGAAAAACACCAATTTGAAGTAAAAATCTTCATTACCTCAGGACGAATATCATACTGTTTAACGTCGACAGAGATCGGCTTGGTTGACTGCATTTTCGATGTAGATAGTCATCAACAAGGCAAGTGAGCATTTACGGTTCCGTTCATTATATCCAAAACCATATCTGCAGATGATAACTGCGGCTGACGGAGCAAAGGAGAACAATACAACAATGGGTCTTGGAGAACTAAATCACAGCAGAAAACTCGGACCAGTGGGCTCTTGTCCAGCTGTTTACATTTAAACGCTTTTTTATAAGAAGCCTAGCTTGGGTCCTAGTACTAAAAGTTTCTTAATTTTTCAATAGTTTCTAGAACTAAAGTTTCTTAAAAGTGTTTACTTTTAGATAAGCATTTAACATACAATTTTGCGCCTTCCCTTGAATAGGACTCTCCTCGGTGAGATGCTCGTCTTGAATACCCGAAACTGAACAACGTTGCTTGCATTTTTCTTTTCACCATGAAGTAAAACTTCGCGAGAACCAAAGGACCACTTGCTGAACATTGACTAAAAAGCTGATACTGAAAACAAGTTTGTAAAAGTACTTCATGGCTAAGTTATCGGAAACCCACCTAATACCACAATTAGACTCAACTCCCTGTTACTCTAAATAAAAATGTGCTAGCAAATTTGAATCAAGCAAAAATGGATTGTTGACGTATTATTTTCCGGCACAGAAATTCATCTTATTTTCTGGAGTTTCTTAAACATATTGATTTAGTTATAAAAGTTTCTTAAATTTTTGGGGCGCTAATACTAGGTTTTATTTACACCGGTTTCTTATAAAAAGCGTGTAAATCCTTGTGCTTGTCTTTCATGTCATATATCATAAGTGCTGATTGCATGTATGTCCCCCTTTCTTGAAAAGAGCTCCATAAAACAAAGTATGCATTAAGACGGATCCACCAAAAATGAAACGAAAAGGACTTCAAATGAAAAATATCCACGTACATCCGAAAAGTTGATACAGATATTGCCATACTGAAATAAAATTACAAATATAGTTCCACAGACTTGATGTAAGAAAAATTAGCAGCACAAAGTAAATTATAACCATTAAATGAAACAATAGTTGACGAAACAGCAATAGGAGAGAAAGAATGATTCCATTGCCTTCTGGTCCGTGTTTTCCGGAGTATGTGGGTAGGAAGCAAGGAAATCACTGGGGCGATCAAATTGAAACTTGAGCAGCATGGAATTACAAGTTGATGGCTTCGAGGAATGCCAAACATGCCCGTTGTCTCCATTCAAAACCATACAACAATTGGAAACAAAGCCGACATTTAATTCAGGGGGAGAGGTCAGTAACATTGCCTGCAGCTAGTCACATGTTGGCTGTCGGATGCCCTCAAACCCGATCCCGAAACCTCCAGAGGCAGGAATGAAACGTCCCTGATTTAGGGATTTATCCACCCAACGAAAACCTCGTTTAAATAGAAAATGCAGTCAATATGAGGCCACTCTGTTGATGCTGTAGGCCTAGCAATGGCACGGAATCGACCCTCCTTCGTACTTTTCTCGTGATCTGGCAGATGGAACCTTTGGATAGAAATATACGAAATATTGCCAGTGGGCCAGAGCTTGGTTCTTTCTATTCTGTTGCATTCGCTCGGTAACAGGGAACCCAGTGGACAGCCTCTACATGCAAAGGTTCAACTGCAACTTTTGTTTTGCACCTTCGCGTTCAAGAACTAGTAGTCCCATATACAGTACCTTCGATAAAGGCCCAAAGTTATCTTCTCGACGAAGGCCGAGGCCAAAAAAGGCAGCTGAAAGTTCACTGGGACCGGGGCATCAGCAACCCTGTCACTGGAATTGCGCATTTTTTTATTTTACACAAACTCGTAAACAAAATTGGCGTAAATAGAGGGTGGTCAGTGGGGCAAAAAACCTAAATAGAAAGCTAAACAGTTATTTTTCTTTAGTTTGATAGATGAACTTTATTTAAAGAGAGGAAAAACCTGGTTAGCCTAACAACTAATCTTCCCCTGGTTCCTCATACCTATACCACACGCTTTTTATAAGGAACCACTTTATAAGGAACCTACATGTAGAAGGCTGAAATATATAAAAAACGAAATCCCTAAGGAACTTTTCGATTTGAAAATTGTTTATAACTGCAAGCATCAAGGGCTAAAAAGCATCAAGGGCTAAAAAGCCCGTTCCATTAATTTGCAGCCAATACTCGCATAGATTGTTTGCTATTTGTGTGTCAAGTGCTTTATGGAGTAGTTTCCGCATATTCTATCTCGCCCCTCTCTCTATTAAGTGTACAGCTTATTGATGTGCAGTGAAAATTAAGGACTTTTAAGAAACTTTGTTACTAAAATCTGATGACTTGAGGTCTACGAATAAGGAACTTTTGGAACTAGGCCTTGTGGTAGGTTCCTTATAAAAAAGCGTGTATAACGTGGGAGGATACAAATTTAAATTTCTTCAGCTGTTCTGATTTGTAGTTGCCTTTAATCAGGCACCAGTGTGTTGAATCAATGTACCTTGCACCAGAGATATCTGTATCAAATGACAATTTCCCATTGTTTTTCTATTCTTTATTGGCACATATTCCATTTTAGCTTTATATTGCCAAAATAAGTGACACTTTTTTGACTAGACTGTAAATAGGAAGCAGGGGTGGTGCGTAGCGCTGCCGGAGTGGTATTACTTTCCCAAATAAAACAACATGGAGTTTTTGGACACACCTTTCTTTTAAATAGGAAATGCCCTTATAATGACTTTTAGATACAAAGCTCATTGCAAATGCAGAATGGTGCAATTTTTCATTGCTTTCAAGAACAGTGCACAATAAATAAAAAACACACCTGAAAGAAAATTCATGCCTCAGAAAAGAGGTATTAGACTAATAACAGCAATATCTTCAAAGGCCGCCCCTAATAGGAAGGGTATCAAATATCTGCATAATATTTCTACAATGAACTAGCAGCAGTAAAGAAATTTGGTGATTAGTTTGGGAACAGAAAGCAAAATTCCCAGAACCAACTTTTTGGTGGATATTTTTCAATATATCTCTTTTTTTGATTAACCCAAATTCTTTGCAGGTTGTGCTAATAGCTAAAGCATATCCCTGTATCCCAACTATAACAAACTGAACACACAAATTAAAAAAACCTACCAATATTATGAACCATTGCATGCATTGTGTATTGAACCATTGTGTATTTTAGAAACGTAGCAAAAAAGACTCAGTAGAAGGTTGAAAGAGCCTATGAATTTCTTGTTATCTTTGTTGTCCCCTTTTGCTGTTTCTCATCAAATTTTCACAATTATTTTGATTAAAATTTCCTTACAAAATAATCAGAAAAAGATCTTTCCCTATACAGACTACTCCATTCCTGCATTCTTTAATGAATAATTGAACACTTAACTTCAAGAATAATTATGCACAATGGTATAAAATGGATACATTTGTTTTTAGTATTGATTAGAGCAAATTTCCTTATGGAAGATCATTGTGAAGAAATATGGCTCTTTCATGTTAAGCGAAGAAGGGGACAAAACATGTTCCAAATTCAGGTACTGAAATGCCCAGTCTAAGTAAAACACTGAAATGGAAGAAAACTGGTACCTTTTTGTTTGCCACGTTTTCAAAGCATATTCTCTTTTGGTTATTCATCGATGTCTAATGAAGATCAGTGTGGTTTGTGGGAAGTTATGGCGATTGGGCAACATGTGCCAAATTTTGGTACTGGAATGCCCAGTCCAAGTAAAACACTGAAATGGAAGAAAACTGGCACCTTTTTGTTTGCCACGTTTTCAAAGCATATTCTCTTTTGGTTATTCATCGATGTCTAATAATGATCAGTGTGGTTTGTGGGAAGTTATGGCGATTGGGCAACATGTGCCAAATTTTGGTACTGGAATGCCCAGTCTAAGTAAAACATGAAATTTAAGAAAACTGCACCTTTTTGTTTGCCACGTTTTCAAATCATACTCTCTTTTGGTTATTCATCGATGTCTAATGAAGATCAGTGTGGTTTGTGGGATGTTATGGCGATTGGGCAACATGTGCCAAATTTGGTACTGGAATGCCCAGTCTAAGTAAAACACTGAAATAGAAGAAAACTGGCACCTTTTTGTTTGCCACGTTTTCAAAGCATATTCTCTTTGGTTATTCATCGATGTCTAACGAAGATCAGTGTGGTTTGTGGGATGTTATGGCGATTGGGCGACATGTGCCAAATTTTGGTACTGGAATGCCCAGTCTAAGTAAAACACTGAAATGGAAGAAAACTGGCACCTTTTTGTTTGCCACGTTTTCAAAGCATATTCTCTTTTGGTTATTCCTGTTGTCTAATGATGATCAGTGTGGTTTGTGGGATGTTATGGCGATTGGGCGACATGTGCCAAATTTTGGTACTGGAATGCCCAGTCTAAGTAAAACACTGAAATGGCCGAAAACTTGCATATTTTGTTTGCCACGTTTTCAAAGCATATTCTCTTTTGGTTATTCATCGATGTCTAATAAAGATCAGTGTGGTTTGTGGGAAGTTATGGCGATTGGGCAACATGTGCCAAATTTTGGTACTGGAATGCCCAGTCTAAGTAAAACACTGAAATGGCCGAAAACTTGCATATTTTTGTTTGCCACGTTTTCAAAGCATATTCTCTTTTGGTTATTCATCGATGTCTAATAAAGATCAGTGTGGTTTGTGGGAAGTTATGGGATTGGGCAACATGTGCCAAATTTTGGTACTGGAATGCCCAGTCTAAGTAAAACACTGAAATGGAAGAATATTGTTTTGGAAAGCATTGAATGTTAAGCTATCTAAAAGCAAAGATATGAAGTTATTATATGCAATAATCTTGTACCATGTCATTTTCAGTTACATTGTTTCACCTCAAAGAGAATTCATGCTGAGATATAAGGAAGCCAATGTTATGGAAGTTAAGGAGGAATGTGATTCTTAATATTGTTCGATATTGAGGTTTTAGTAGGACAAGAAACACTGTTTCTTTCTTTAGGATCTTTTTACGTTTATTTTCTTTCCTTCGAAATAGTTGAAGCCCTAAAATACAGAAAAAATCTCAGAATTAGAGCAGATGTCAAATAAAATGCCTATCGTTATGTCTTTTTTATGAATTACTTTGCTTCGTTAATCGGTTTCTTGCTTCTCTCTCCAATTGGCAACCTAAGCTCATTTTGGAAATTTTAGGTACATTGCGGATAATTTCCAAGGGAACCCCAAATGCGTATAGGACATTGGCGCAGGAAAGGCTGGGAATATTACAACCGGGTTTATCACTATCATTTCAGAGCTATTCGGGAAGTTCCCTCTGAATAAAGCCACAATAATCTAGAAAGCAACCCTTGAGCCTTCAGATCTTGCTACGTAGGTGATTCCAGTACAGATTATTCTACTTATTCCAATATTTTCGAGTTTCCCATTTTTTCAGGTCTTCGCCAGTCTAGAATTTATTAACATTGCGTTTCTTATACAAGGGATTGCGGGATATTACTGTACAAAACTTTTTCAGTGCTTCACATAAACTTGGACATTGCCGAATCTAAATTTAAAACTTCCATTTCAGTGTTTTACTTAGACTGGGCATTCCAGTACCAAAATTTGGCACATTTCGCCCAATTGCCATAACATCTCACAAACCACACTGATCTTCATTAGACATCGATGAATAACCAAAAGAGAATATGCTTTGAAAACATGGCAGACAAAAAGGTGCAAGTTTTCGGCCATTTCAGTGTTTTACTTAGACTGGGCATTCCAGTACCAAAATTTGGCACATGTTGCCCAATCGCCATAACATCCCACAAACCACACTGATCTTCAGTAGACATCGATGAATGACCAAAAGAGAGTATGATTTGAAAACGTGGCAGACAAAAAGGTGCAAGTTTTCGGCCATTTCAGTGTTTTACTTAGACTGGGCATTCCAGTACCAAAATTTGGCACATGTTGCCCAATCGCCATAACATCCCACAAACCACACTGATCTTCATTAGACATCGATGAATAACCAAAAGAGAATATGCTTTTTAAAAGCACCAAACAAAAAGGTGCCAGTTTTCTTCCATTTCAGTGTTTAACTTAGACTGGGCAATCCAGTACCAAAATTTGGCATATGTTGCCCAATCGCCATAACATCCCACAAACCATACTGATCTTCGTTAGACATCGCTGAATGACCAAAAGAGAGTATGATTTGAAAACGTGGCAAACAAAAAGGTGCCAGTTTTCTTCCATTTCAGTGTTTAACTTAGACTGGGCATTCCAGTACCAAAATTTGGCACATTTCGCCCAATGGCCATAACATCCCACAAACCACACTGATCTTCGTTAGACATCGATAAATAACCAAAAGAGAATATGCTTTGAAAACATGGCAGACAAAAAGGTGCAAGTTTTCAGCCATTTCAGTGTTTTACTTAGACTGGGCATTCCAGTACCAAAATTTGGCACATGTTGCCCAATCGCCATAACATCCCACAAACCACACTGATCTTCATTAGACATCACTGAATGACCAAAAGAGAGTATGATTTGAAAACATGACAAACAAAAAGGTGCAAGTTTTCTTCCATTTCAGTGTTTTACTTAGACTGGGCATTCCAGTACCAAAATTTGGCACATGTCGCCCAATCGCCATAACATCCCACAAACCACACTGATCTTCATTAGACATCAATGAATAACCAAAAGAGAATATGCTTTGAAAAAGTAACAAACAAAAATCTTTTGTTTCAGTGTTTTACTTAGACTGGGCATTGCAGTTCCTCATTTTGGCACATGTCGTCCACTTGACATAACACCCTTCAAATAACACTGTTCTTCAATAACCAAAAGAAAATTTGCATTGAAAAAGTAAGAAGAACAGAAATGTACAAGTTTTTCCACCATTTCATAGTTTCACATAGACAGGATATGTAAATTAAATGAATTTTTAAGCTAAGATTATAATGAGTTCAAATAAGTCACAGGCCAGTTTTTTTCAGATTAGTCTTTTATTCTAGTTTCACTAAAATATGCTCATATATTCAGCTGAAAATACTATATCCTAAAGAACTAACATATGATGCCATGCAAATGCCATTAACTTTTTTCTCTGCTCCAATGTAATTTCATTTAGCTTTTAGCTCTTTTTATCTCCCTCACCACTTAAAAAAGTTGTTTAGTTCTGCCGCCCTACCAATTTTATTACTTAAATTTGAAAAGTTAGAAACAAAATTAAATAGTGCCTAGGTTTTATGGAAGTTGAATAGAATTTACTTTTGACAATTTCCTGAACTAAAAATTCATCACTTTGAAAAACAGGGTTCTGAAATGGCTTGTTTTTCATGACGTCAATTAACAGACTTGGCTATCTCTTAAAAGTGTGTTCATGCACCCACTTTCTTCTGGAACCACCAAGTTATAATTTGCTTCTGAGAAACAAAAGGGTAATTCTAAGTTTAAATACACGAATTTTTTCTAAATAGGTTTTGTGCTCTTAAGGCGCCTTGAATAGTATTCTTCAAATAGTTTGGAGCGTACATCTACCATGTATTTAGGGCTTTTTGGCAGAATAAGGAAATAGAAAGCAAACCCTTTAGTAGGATCGTTTTGATAGCTGATAATCATCAACAACAAATTGTATGGTATTATAATCATAAATTTATTGATGTATATTACATATTTGTGTTCATATATTAGTTTTAATTATTAAATTGATTGAGTCATTAAGTTTTTAATGAAAAAGAGTTATAGCTTCCTCATTATTATTTGTAAAAAAGAGGAAATGAGAGCATCCATCATAATCTCAAACTCTAATCAAAATGAGATTCTTTCAGGTTTTCCTGCAATCATCCGACTTCGGAAATCATCTGATTTTGTCTTGTTTGTGAATGCAATAAGCAATGCGCTAAAAATAAACAAATAGATGGAAATATTTATTCAATGCTGTGTCAGGGTGAGTGACCATTATTTGCCCAATTTAGGTACAAGAATTTCCAGCTATGTGTAACACTGAAAGGGTAAAAAATTGGCTTATTTCTATTTGTTATTTATCAAAGCATCTTAGAGGCAGCTTATTGGAATAAAAAATGTACTGCAATTCAAATTGTTAATGGAGACCATTTTGTTTAAAACATCACTAGTGCAAAAAATACCAAATTTGCGTTGGACAACGAAATTCTTTCTCACCTCTGGAATCAGTACATTCGTGTTCAGGGTATTCCTGCTGGAAACTGACACTTTAGCGTACTTGGATGGAAAGCTTGCAGTTTTCACGTATAATGTAGTTTCTAATAACATCTTCCTGGAAAAATCGCACAAGAGCTACAGGATGACGTTTTTAGTCAAAATTTTACTGCTATTGAATACGATATTGCTTTCAAGGTGATTTAGAAAAAATTACAGGATTACCACTAGAAAAGGACCTCATAAACAATTCCACCAAAAATATAAAAATACAAGTTGAGAATTCATATCCTTAAAAAGGTTTTTCGAAACAAAATCTTAGGCCGTTGCAACTTACCCAAGGAGGATGCGTTACTTGTATCGCCGCTTCGTCATGGTTAACTGCAGTGGGATGCACAACATTTTCTTCGTCTGTGTTGATTGTTTCAGTTCATACGAACCGCAATTGAGTAACTGAGTGAAAGATTGTTTCGGTGTCTCATTGGCAAATGCTGTTAAATGAACAAACTTGGGAATGTCTGGCCTCCTATTGGCACAGAAGATTTTAAGATACGAGGTTTTCATTGGGTGGATAAATCCCTAAATCAGGGATGTTTTATACCTCCCAGAGGCCGTAGCGCTCGCCTTCCGCTGACACGGGGGCAATATGCGGCCATGAGTATACTGGGGGCACTTACTGAAGTTTATAAATGCGATGGTAAATGCACACTTTTTTATAAAAGAGCAGAGTCTTTAAAAATATTGAGGCTCAAAATTGCTAAAACTTAAGAATACTTTAAAAATACTGCCAGGCTCAACCTTTATCAAGACTAAAATTTCTCCTTAATCAGAATCGTCTTAATCGGAGTTTTATCCCCAAAGCAAAACAACGGTCACTTTGTCGCTATGTACATTATACACATTTAATATAAGTATGTTTGTTCTTGTTGAAATTTCTGATGAAGCAACACATCAAACTGATTTAATATTTTTCTATAATCTTCAGGCAAATTTACACCTTGTGCTGAGCAAGATTAATTTAAGAATAATCTTAGGATCAACATCGAAATTTTTTTAGAATATTGAGGCTCGGAAAGAAATTGGGTGTTCTTTTAAAAAAAGTGTGTATATATAACGGCCGAATTCAATTTATACCTCAGACCAAAACCACGAGCAAAAGAAAGAATAAATGGGGGGAGCCCAACATCGAACGCTGAAAGTTACAAAGCAAAGAACTGAAACAATTTGTAATCAAAAGGGAACGACCCTCCCACAAGCTCGTTGTGGAAAATGTACATTATTTTCATAAGAACCAAATAGTCATTGCCGAGCCTTGATGTTCTTAACCTTTTTTTTATCCTACCGTATACCCTCTGATTAGCGGACACCGTCGGGGCAAGGGCGAGGTGTCCGCCTTTTGGAAAGTTTTGCAATGTTTCAAAGTCTCGAATTTGAAAATAGACCGGAGTTTCTGTATTTAAAAGGTGTAAACGTGTAATCTGGGTAATTATGGCTATCGGGTTGAACCTAGACACTTAAAAAAGAAAAGAAAAAATTCAAATTGAACGTAAGAAAACTTTTTTACAACAAGAATGAATATCAACATCATATATAACATCAACTAACGAGCTGAAAATTTGCAAGCAAATGTTTGTTTACCACACTGTATGTTTACTTATTTAAAGAAGTCCTTAATTGACTGTTGTTTTTGCTGTTGACACGAATATTTTCTAGTCTCTCTTTAAGTGAGGACAAAGAAGCTCTTCCAAGTTTATCTATATAACAATCATTTCCAGTGCTTCGCATGTGGTAATCTTTTCTTCCACGTCAGCATTTTCATCATCTTTGTCACTGTCATCAGATGAAACCTCTTTTACATCTTCTACTCCAGATTCTTTACGGAGATATTCACCAACACATTTTGCTACTGAAGTTCCTCCTTCCTTGGAGTTCATTTCAGAAACCGAAGTGCACGTTTCATGGACACCTCGACATTTACCACTTCCATGGACACGAAAAATGAGTATACTGGGCTGTAAAGAAGCTCAAAGCTATACAAAAATAACTAGATTGGCAAGTGTCTAAGTGTTTGAACTAAATATTCGACTGAATATTCATTCGCCTCAGTTTTTCATTCGCTGGCTCCTAAGTTTTTATACTATCCGCTAATTGGAAAGTAAAATGCCAAATTGATTATTTTGTGCAAAAAGTATTGTCCGTTAATTAGAGTGTTCACTAGTTAAGTCTCCGCATTCTAGAAAGCTTTCTACGAGATTTTGACCAGAAAACGATCGGGGAAAAACTTGGTCGAGTTGCTAAGGCGATTTACTCGGTATAGGTTGAATATAAAACAATTATTATAAAGCAAAGCTATTTTTTATGGAGAAACTCGTTTAATTTTTTTGTCAAGAGAATTTTGGTACAGTAGTTGAGTGCTTGTGAAAATCTCCGTTAAGGAAGTCGCAATATTGTGTAATCACATTGTTAAATTGTTAACAACAGTCTGTTGTTAAAAGCAATTCACTTACATAACTTTGTGCCAATGGCAATGTCGAGTAATGTTTCCTGCCTGACACATCATATGTAAAGAATACTCAAATTCTAATTTCAAAATTTGAATTTTTCTTCAAATTTCTCATCTGAAGCGGAGGATGTTCTAGCTCTTTTTTTATTTTTTGAGCAGTGCTAATGCTGACAAAAATATGGAGTGCTAATGCTGACAAAAATACTTTCAATCAAATTTTTGTACTTCTCAAATTTTCTGCAAACTTGCTTGAAATTTCCAATAGTTATAACTAAATAATTTTCCATATTTTTCTCGTTTTAAAAAACAAGGATAGTACATTGCTACTTTTTTTAAAAGTCTAATCGTTCTTAAGAATTCCATGCTTATTCTAAACTTCTATACGTTAAAAGTTTCCATACTTGTTTGAAATCGCTATACTCTCCTCTTTTTCAAAGTATTCTAAACGAGGATTCAAACTTCTTCTCGTTACCTGTCATGGTCTATTCATGTTTGGAAAATCGTGGCGAACAAACTTTTGACAGAATTCGCTTCGTACATAAATGCGCAGGATTAAAACCTGCAAGATGCGTGAATTCATCTGGAACAAAACCAGAACTGTACAGAGCATATCATTGCGGAAGAGCTGACTAATGAGGCATTCAAGAGAGTGGAAGATGATTAGCAACTGCACTTCGACAGAAAACATTAGGCCAAGTTGAGCAAGGATCATGTCTAAGGCTTTGAAACAAGAGTACAGATGCATAGCGAGCAGATGTTTTTAACTAACTCAAGCTTGTAAGAGTTAACAATCAACTATGAATTAATACACAACAATGAGTCAATTTCAACGCGTGTAAACGCAAAATGCGAAGTGTCAGCAAAATAAATTCCTCAACAAATATTTCTTGAGTTGGGTTTCTTTGAAAAAATGTTCACTCAAGGCACACACAAGAAGAGATGCACTACGTCGTCTTTTTGAGATACCATTGTTTCATTTTCTGAGCTTTTGTCTGTAAATGCCACCATTGACTATCATTCCACGCAACACGAGAATCTAGTGTGTGTCGCCTCTCTTTATTATGCGATGATAGAGCTGCACAAAAACACTTGATAGAACATACACTGCCAAAAACATTGAGACACCTGCTATAACTTGCTCTTTGCACAAGCTGCAATAGCCCTTCACTCTTGATAAGTGTTGTATAGCGCAAGCCTTCATAAATCTATAAGAGAAATTATGCATTTTCATATAGCTATCTGCTTTATCTATCGATTCAAAAATTTGTTGAGGGGGCAAGAGGGCTGCACACTCCAAAGAGACGCGAAAATGGAACAGAGTTGGCTGTATTGAAACCGAGAAGGTAAGTCTGAACGAAGCAGAGAGTTTGGTTCAGTATGAGCAGGGGACATATGCAAAAGAGAAGGGCGGGGACAGTCTTCAGGAGGGTGAACGTTATTACGTCATAAAAATCACGTCAGATTTTACGTCAGATTAATCAAAGATATAAAAGCAAGCATATTCGTTGCAATTTCTGTTGGATTGCCTCAATTCGAAAGCAAGACGTAAGGCTACACCCTGCATTGTTGCGCATTTCCTAAGTTGCGCATGATTACATTGGATTATAGATTGAAACGAATCCTGATCAGTCGAATAATAAAGATTGAAGGTGCATCATCAACGTGGAGCTCCAGAGAGGAAATCATGGTGAGAAATCTCCAAGTTGCTGCTGGAAAATTACAGGAAAAGAGGTTTGGAAAAGTCAATGACCGTCAGTTGAAATGCAGCAGCGCTGTTAATTCACTTCAACTTCAATGAATTTTTCAAAGCCTGGTAGACAGTTTTCTGTCCTGTAAGGGCGATAAGAACTAACGCATATGTAGAATTTAATAGAATCGCACATACCGAAATTGGGCGGCTTGAAGCAAACTGCCGCTGTAATAGTCGGGTTCTCGTCGCCTTCATTTGAACTTGTTCCTCTTTTCCCAAAGACTCTGCCTCTACATACTACAGATGAGCGACCTAGTTTTTGGGCATCCCAGTTGCGGTTTACTTTTTATAAATGCGGCCTAGGCCTAGGCAACTTACTAATGCTGATAAGGCATCCCTTTTGATTGTTACATCGCATCCATCAAAATTATGGCTAGCCTTATGCATAGTTTCCCATTTTGAAGTACGTCTTCTGAGCAAGACCTCCATTTTGATATGAAATCAGTGGTGGTAAGGATCACAACTTCGTAAAATGTCTCCTAATCTGCATGTACCTTTTAACCTGTCGCCTCATCATTTATGTTTCTCAAAGCTTTGTCTCAGTGGCCATGTTTTTGGAAGATGTTACCCATTTCCACTGGCAAGAATACTCTAATTCGGTCTCTTAGCTGTAATGTCACAACTTGGACACCAACTTGTAATGCTTTTTTAAGTGTACCGCCAGGACACCAATTGTGAATCTCTCCAGCCCAAAATATGAGAACCACATCTTTCCTGCCTCTATATTTGCTGTAGTGACGTCTGCATACATACTTTTTTCTCTTGATGCTCTGGATATTAGTAACTTATTCTAACAATTGAATCACCCTTGATCCAAGATTAGATTCTTATTGTACAGCATTTCCTATGTCACTAACAGAGAAGATTCGTTGATTTGTCTCCACAAATTGCGTCTCTTTCTTCGTGTGACTTTTCGTGCTTCATTTTTGAATTTTCATCTTGCATTTGATATGGAGCCGTTTTTAGTCATTGTTCTGACCAGCTTTGCCTGTTGGAGGAGTTTAACATCCAACAGTACACAGGCACTTCCGTCAACAAACGCTTTTATGGGCCTTTGATGGGCGGTTGACGTCTTCAAAAATGCGTAAAGCTATCACGGTGGCAATTTCAGATCCTCTGTTCTGTCTGGGTATCCAATTCTCACATTTAAATTGACTAGCCAGCAGCATTTATCCCATCTGAATAAAGCACTTCTGGCACTTCTTAACAACAAAACGTTCTCAATTCAAAGACGAGGCTCGCGTTGAATGATAACAAACGCAAGGAGACATCTAACTTTGGCTTGCAACTTCTTTGTGCATCTAGCTTTGTCTCTTCATATGCTTTAGAATAATTTAGCATTTGGAAATACTGACAACTTAAAGCTTCCTTTGTAATAAAGGCCCAGTGTAAGCAAACCATTTAGGGCTACAGGCTACCGAGATCAATTTTGTGCATTTTGAAAGATTTCTATAGGATCCTAACTTAGAACATTGAGAGAGTGTACCTGTGAATGTATTGTCGAACGCCACAGCCAGTAACAGAAAGTTATTGAGGCACTAATTGTCTATTGTCAAAGCTTTAATTACTTATACACTGCAGAGACGGGAAGACTTTTAGGTTAACATTCAGTAAGTTTCATTACTTTCTTAAACGTATAGCTTGTACATTGTAAATATTCTAATTACTTTTCATTCAAGCATCTGTAATGTAGTTTTAACGGCCAGTTGAAAAGCCAATCTGTGGAGATACTGGCCTTGATTCGATTATTGTTATTATAATCATTATTATTAATTGCCTTAAATGTTCTAATGATGCATTAATTAACCAAAAAATCTCAAATGTATCTTAGAAAAGCAGTTTTTCTTGTATATGCTAGGCTCAAATTAGGATAATTAAAAAAATTGCGCAAGCCGACATAAACCATCATGAACACAGCATGCACATGTTTTCACTGAAATAATGAAGCAAAAATGGGCCTACATGTGGAGGAAATTATAGACAAACCGAAAGAGTTTTATTGAGGTGTATGTTTCGCTCTTGGATTTCCGTGTTTCGGCATTCATAATGTGATCTTTCTCATGGATGATCTTAGGATTAATGTATCTCGCAGATCGCCAATGGAAATCTCCTATACAGTATCTCTGCGAACATTAAATCGCTCATAGGACATGTAAGATTACGAATACGCTTTCAAAATAGCACGGAATAGTGGGACCATCCTTTGCATACTTACAGAATCTTCTGACACTCCTCCGACAAGTAAAAGACCAGCCGCGGATCAAAAGTGACGTAAGAGATTTGAGGACGGCGCGTGATTGGTTGTCTTTGACAAATCAGCTTCCACATGGAATTGGACTTTGAAATAGAAATATAGCATAGAAATGTAGACAGACTCAAAAACCCTTAGTTGAAGACATAGCTTGCCCAATAACAATTTGCCCAGTAAAAGTACGTTTGGGTCACTTCCTGGGCCTAAAGAAAGCTGGACGAGGGCGAATTCAAACTTGCAGAAGGGATGAATTTGCAAAAGGCTTTGCCTTCATTGCAAATCTCTATGCTGGCAATCTTAAATCCGAAATCTACAAGGCATCCTCTTTTGACTGAGCTCTCTTTGCAGCGATTCCAAGCAACAGTTCTTACAATAGTTTCTTTCGGCCATGGATCAATCAATGACTCGAAAATTCTTCAACACTTAGAAAAATGTTTGGTGGCATGCATCTCACCGTTCTTGAATACCAAAATTGAGGAAGTTCGACGCCTTTTCGAATGTGATTCCACAATAGTTTACAGTAGTAAATCGCTCGTGATGGCCAGCAAAGAACAGGCCGGTGAGTTCATCTGGTGTCAAATGGTCCTAGGATCTTCTGCTACTTCTCTGAGATTTACAGCGTTTAATCTTGAAACTGGAAGGACTATGTGAGCCTTTAGGGAAGCCTCATACCAAGTCGATTAGTTCTTGCACCAGCATCATGATAGTGTCTGTTTATTGCTTAGCATCTTGTACTGCTAGGTTTAATTTGTTTTTGCAAAAGTGCATATATCCAGGTTTTCTTTCTCGCCTCTCTACTTTGGTACGCACATCGATGATACTAACCAACACATTTGCAGCCTATTTCAAGCAACACAACACAGCTGCGCCAAGAGTTCGATTCAGGGCCAAAGTTATGCTGAACTAAGTAGTTGGTATTTTGACCAGGATGGGACATCTTGGGACATATCAAGCCTAGTCTCAAATGATAGCTGCAGCACCCAACTCAGGAGAAAGGTGTGTTAATGATAAACTGCTTAACCAAGACCCAGCCTATCAAAGGAAAGGTCATTTTCCTGTTTGGCGCGGCCTAGTGGCCTTTCTTCCAGCGTTCCTGCTTTTTGATAAGTTGCTCGGCATTCAAGCAAAAAGAAAAGTCGCCTTTCATTATCAGGAGGGAGTGAAATTGCACAAATAACTAGAAAAGGGCAGTGGAAAAGACTCGAGAGCATGTTGTATCTAACCGCACCGAGATACCCACATGAGGCGAAGACGAAGATGCAGCTTGATACATAGAATCAGAATCACAATGCTATGCATGCTTTCAAGCTTGGACGAAGAGCAAATGTCCAACAATTAAAGTTCCAAAAGTTCCTTATTCGTAGACCTCATTCCTTATTCGTAGACCTCATGTCATCAGATTTTAGTACCTTAAAAGTTCCTTAATTTTCACTGCCCATCAATAAGCCTTAACACTTAATAGAGAGAGGGGCAAGATAGACTATGCGGAAACTACTCGATAAAGCACTTGAAACACGAATAGCAAACAATCTATGCGAGAATTGGCTGCAGATGAATAGAACCGGCTTTGTAGCTCTTGCACTTATAAAAAATTTTCAAATCGAAAAGTTCCTTAGGGATTTCGTTTTTAGTAGTATAAGTTCTTTATATATTTCGGCCTTCTACATGTAGGTTCCTTACAAAGTGGTTCCTTATAAAAAAAGCGTGTATCACATTTTTGCTTCCCGTTTTAGTTTGAGTAGGTAAGTTGGAGTTTAGATTGATAACAGGGAGGGTTCGGAAACAAGAATTATCAAACAAGAAAAAGAAAGATCGCAGCAACAATGATAATTTTTTGTTTGGCCAAAAAGAAACCTAAAAAAGGAGAACTTGCTGGGTGAAGCCTTGGCTGCAAGAAATGGTGTCCAGTGAAAAGGGCATCTATGGGGGTTTGGTTAATGAGCTAAGACTGAATGACAGGAAGGACTACATAAGATTTATGCGTATGGACACGGAAACGTCTGAGACTTATCTTATTCCCATCCAGATTTTGGTAGAGTAATTTCGAATCCAATCGAGTTCACTTTGAATTCAGGTTCACTCAGTCTCTAATTTTTGGGGTTTTTTTATCGACCTTCCAATCCAACTCGAAATGATCCGAACCAATGTACAGTGCGCAGTGGCCGGTGGGCCCCCTATAAAATCTGGCGAAAAGGGTCACATCGTTGCAGAAAAAGGGGTAAGGTATTGCCTCGTTTGAACACGAACGGGTAAGGTATGCCTAGTGGAATGTAAAATTGACATAAAAAGATGTCAAGAAAATGACAAGAATTAGCTAAATTGTATATAAATGACCAATAAATATTGAGTCGCAAGTGGTTTTCAGAAAAGAAGTCAAAGTTGTTGCAAAAAGGGGTCAGGACTGATTACTGGTTTCTTGGAATACAAAGAAAAGAAATGCAGCTTCTGGTAGCATTTGATTGAAATGGTTTTCGAAATGATAAACCTAGAAGTTTTGTGAAAAACATCGTATGTAAGCATGAATTGAGTTTGAAATACAAACAGCAAACTATTTGTAGCGGATTATTACCAAAAATTCGAGGGAACCTTCTTGTTATGATTTAGCTACGATTTTCTTAGCATTCGGGCTTACAGCTGTACAGATAATAAATTTGATGAAAACATCTGCAAGCTGGCCCCAACTGTTACCATAGAATATCTGATAGCGATGATAAGAAAGCTAAATCTCCATTTCGAAGCAGTTACCCCGCAATCTGGTTTCAGCAAACCATTATTTTGGGTTCAAGTTTTGTTGGTTTTTCCCGAAATTTGGCTTAATTTGTCGCAATTGCAAGCCTTTTCTCAGGGGCATGTGGAAGTAGTGGGTGTGGGTGTGACACCCCCACTTTTTCTAGAAGCCGTCGGTAAAAGTTGAAACAACTATAACAGCGTGTCGGTATTTCGGGGAAGAATTAGATTTGCACTCTTGTTATATCCAGCTTAGACACAAAGCAACCACTACGGTACTAGATTGTAAAATTTGTGCGCTATGATAAACTATCTTTAATCAAACCTGTCGGTAAAATTTGCATGTTACAACCCCCCTCTCCCCCCCTCCCCACTCAAAAGCCCTCCGGCACGCCACTGCCTTTTCTATCTTGGGTTTTTGATAGAAATTTGGAAAACCCAACAAGCGTTCAATGAATTCCTCATGGAGCCACACCCATATAACCACACCCATGGAATTCCAGCTACATATACTATGCTGCTTGGGAATTGACCGACTTTCATGAAGTGTTCACTTGACCACGCCCCAATTTCAGACCACACCCATCTGGGCCCCTCTCCGTTTTTCATGGCCGGTTAAAAATTCTGAGCCAGTCCGCCAACATGTTCGTCACGTGAGTAACTTTTTTCTAATAGTCGGCTAATGGAAATCTAAACTTCAGGTTGATAGAAATCTTTTTGAACGTCGATCAAGTTTTTTCCTCACGTTGAGTTAAATCCCGTTGAAAAACCCAAATACAAGCCAATTGAAGCGCTTTCAATGTCTTCGTGGGCTTAAGTGTCTCCTCTGGTTTTTATAAGAGTTCCAAATGATAAGCACCTCAGGATTAGGGCGTTTCTTGGCCTGCAACAGTAGGTGTTTCTATGCAGGCCAGTTGGGATGGGCGCCAGGCCCCTCTCGCAAAACAATTGTCAGCAAATCTCGACTATTGTCGGAAAACCCCGTGATGTTTTGGCGAATATTGCCATTTGTGGGCACTGACTTGATTGTCAGCAGATAAGGCTCAACCAGTAACAATTTGAAGAACTGGACACAGATTGCATACTTTGCCCTTATGGCTGGAATTAGTAATTATTTGATTTCTCTTAGCTTACCATGACATGGCTCTCTTCTCACGTTTGGCCCGTTCAAGATCATCGCGACTTTTGTAGTGTCTAGATGCCGATGCCAATAACGATAGAACAAATGATGCCGATTTTTTGAGAATAGCAAAAATATACTAATTTGAATATTGCACAACGCACTCGCAATGTAAGAACTATACAGAATGAGAAATGTTTTATGGATCCAGACGCCATAGAACAGAGACGTCATTTTTTCTTTGAGTTCCTTCCAAATGAAATGTTAACTAGTCAAAGGTCCCCCAACAAAGAACTGAAGCAATGCTCCAAGTACATATTGACAAAATGTTTATTACATTGCTACTTTCATTACTCAAACACCCCACAATTCAATTTTAAAGCAGAGACTGGTCATGATGTAATTGATTTCAGACCATTCTAAAAACTATTCATTCAAGATGCACAAATCAATCTTGCAAGAGAGTTCCTCATACTTTTAAATAGCAAAAATGTTTCATTATCTCAATACTTTTTAGATGCAAACTTTCTGGTTCTATGTTCATGGCCCCTCAAATTCGGAAATTAACAGGAAAGAAGTTTCAACATATTTTTAACGTGGTCCTGGAAATTCACTATCTTCTCAACTGAAAAAGAACTTTAAAGACCTACCATATTCCAAAAATTATCAACAAATCAACAGAAGAAAAATATCCAAAAAGAGAGAATAAACAATTTCTGATGGCTTGGATTTCTGGAAAAAAATCTTTCAATTGACACTAGTTGGCATATTCTTCCATGTTTACAGTTAACCTTTACAGTTATTAAACACAATACTTGAGTTCATTTACTTCTTCTTTGTTGCCTTTTGGGCTGCCTTTGTGACCTTACCACCACCTGGCTCTGACTTTTCAACAGCCTTGATGACACCAACGGCTACAGTCTGTTTCATGTCACGAACAGCAAATCTACCAAGTGGTGGGTATTCGCTGAAGCTCTCAACACACATAGGTTTGCTAGGCACAAGCTTGACAATTGCAGCATCTCCTGTCTTCACTTTACTGGGGTTATCTTCCAGCTTCTTGCCAGATCGCCTGTCAATCTTTTCCTTCAGCTCAGCAAACTTGCATGCAATATGTGCTGTGTGACAGTCAAGGACTGGGGCGTAACCAGCATGGATCTCACCAGGGTGGTTCAAGATGATAACCTGTGCATCGAATGATTTTGCCTCCTTTGGTGGGTCATTTTTGCTGTCACCAGCAACCATACCTCTCTTGATTTCCTTAACGGACACATTCTTCACATTGAATCCAACATTGTCTCCTGGTGATGCTTCTGGCAGAGATTCGTGGTGCATCTCTACAGACTTCACCTCAGTTGTAAGGTTGGCTGGTGAGAAAGTAACAACCATTCCTGGTTTCAGAATTCCAGTTTCAATTCGACCCACTGGAACCGTTCCAATACCACCAATCTTGTAGACATCTTGAAGGGGCAACCTAAGTGGCTTTGAGAATGGGCGTTCAGGAGCAATGATGCTGTCCAAAGCTTGGAAAAGGGTCTTTCCACTAGCTTTCATAGTTGTCTTATCAGCATATTTCTTCTCAACATTCCAGCCCTTGTACCACTTCATTCTTTCTGACTCTTCAAGCATGTTGTCTCCATGGAATCCAGAAATTGGAACGAAAGCAATAGCCTTAGGGTCATAACCAATCTTCTTCAAGTAGCCTGACACTTCCTTGACAATTTCATTGAATCTGGCTTCACTGAATGGTGGCTCAGTGCTGTCCATTTTGTTTGTACACACTATCATCTGTTTGACACCAAGAGTGAATGCAAGCAGTGCATGCTCTCTTGTTTGTCCATTCTTTGAAATACCAGCTTCAAACTCACCTGTACCAGAAGCAACAATGAGAACTGCACAGTCAGCCTGGGATGTGCCAGTAATCATGTTCTTGATGAAATCCCTGTGTCCGGGGGCATCAATGACAGTGACAAAGTACTTTTCAGTTTCGAATTTCCAAAGAGCAATGTCAATGGTGATACCACGTTCACGCTCAGCCTTCAACTTGTCCAACACCCAGGCATATTTGAAGGAGCCTTTTCCCATTTCTTGGGCCTCTTTCTCGAATTTTTCGATGGTCCTCTTGTCAATACCACCACACTTGTAAATCAAGTGACCAGTTGTGGTTGACTTTCCAGAGTCGACATGGCCGATGACAACAATGTTAATATGTATCTTCTCCTTTGGCATTTTTGCTGGTTTGAAGCTCAAGTTGATAGCACAAATGAATCAACTACAAAAGAAGGAATATTTATCTTAGCTAGCAAAACTCACCCAAGCCATTTGGAGAAATATTCAAATTCAGAAAAACAACCGCTAATCTTCAGTTCAAAGGGCACTTGGAACAGACAAAAATCACTCCTGCCAACAAACATTTGTGGTGGCATTGCTTGAGTGTTAGAGCAGAAGAAAATTTTGCAAGAGCTTCTATGGACAATTCATCAAATTGAATACTCATTTTTACAATATTCAAGTTCATTATCTTCAACTTCTACTTATAGATAGCTCAACAACAAAAGTTCAGGAATCAAAATAAAGATCACAAAGACCTTTTCATTGGAACTAGTTCTGATAGAGTCATTGGAAAGTATTTATAAAAGACCACATTCAAAAAAGGCTGACATTGAAGTATTTCACTTCACAAATTATAAGTTCTAGACCCCAAGCTTGCAGTACTAGGCATAAAGAAACAAAACAAAAACAATTCTCACAAAAAACTAAAATCTTAGGGAGACAGTAAAATCAACTAAAAGCTACAGTGACTACCAGTTAGTAGATTAGAAAGCTGTCTTTAACGGGCAAAAACACTTTGGTACAGACTATCATTAATCTGAAAATTACCAAGTTTGAGCTGATGTAGACAGCAGTAGTTTCTAAGGGCAACCAAAGGTCAACGAAATACACTTCTTTGTTAAAAGATGTGGTCTGGCACCAGTGGCACCCCAATAGCTCAAAAGGCATGAGCAACTGCAGCAATCATATTAAAATAGCAAAAACACCCCATTTTTACACACAATTCCTAAGCTTCTGAAAGTCTTTCTTAGGATATGAAATTCATAGTTTTGATCTTATCTCTTGGCACTTTATGATAATTTTCAAGCAAAATAAACATACTTCAAAATTGACAAAACTGAAGCAAAATAAATGTCTTGTGCACTTCTCTCAGAAAGAACAGAACAAAAGCGTTTTCCAGAAAATGTTCAGCATTTTTTGTACCAAGCAAAATGAAAAGTTTGAACTGAAGTATATATATATATATAGAAAGTGAAGTACTTTCTATATATATCTTAGAGAGACACTTAAAACACAAAACAGAGTTAATATTATTTCTGCAGGAAATTATGGCTAAAAATAATCGCTGATTATACTATATTGCTGTAAAATTTACAATCAACTACAAAACTGAAACCAATCAACCACACCATTAACTGAAAACCAAAAAGTAATTTTATTGAGCAAAAGCACATGGGTCTGTATAGACCAGAAACTTCACAAATATTAACCTGAAAATATTCAAGCAGCCTTGATGTACCTTCTTAAAACTTAAACAACGTTTGTCAATTTGGAATAGTTCTGTCCTTACAATTTACTCAATCTTCAAAACTACGGGCTAAGCAATTTACGTGTTGAAACTTCAATTTCAACAAAAAACCTTCAAGTTCCTCAGAGAAACTTTGATGACCGTGTTTTAATTTCGAAAATAAATGTTTAGATATAAATGATTAGATGGATGGAAAATTCTGAGCAATGCATTAGTTGTGCACAAGATGGATCAATTAAAACGTCAAAAAATTTTTACGGACAAGAGTTCAAGCTTTGTCTTCGCACATGGGGCCTATCTTGCTTATAGTGTATCTAGGGAAAGAATACTTCTAGTGACTATCAAATGAGCATTCCCACTTCCACAAGGTCAAAAGCTGGTCGTCTTGCCAACTCGAACACCTCCCCAAATGGAGCACGTGCAGTGGGGCTGGTGGCCGCACGGCGCCACCGTGCGGCAAAAGTACAGCCGGCCTACCGAATAAACTTCCAGGTTAACTTTTTCATGATTTTTGAAAAGTTGAAGCTTCAATTTTAAAAGATGTTGAATTACAATCAAAATACTCTAGAACGCGAAGATGAATATCACGACGGAGGCCCATTGTCCGAAAAGAAACGTGGCAGTAATCACGAGAACCGCAATGCTACTTTGATCGTGGAAGTTTGTCGAGTTTTTGCTTTAGAAGGTGGCTTTTAGTACGAGCTTTATTACTGCCAAAAAAAACTTAACAATGATCAACACCGATTCAAATTTTACTTAACGATCTGACAGGTCTTGTTGGATAAAGGTGGTGAGATGCACTTGTCAAATCCCAAAGGCCCAACGGACACCACGCGGTACGGCGCCCCGCAACCTTAACCATCGTATACTAGAAGCAGACAGTCAAACTCCCAGGCAATAAGCATAACAGAAGAAAAAGAAAATTCTAAATTTACTTCTACTATTAACAAGTCAACATCTTCAGAGCCTTTCAAGATTCACTTGAACGAAGAACTCGAATCAAACATGGCCGTCAAAAGTCGTTTACCACTTTGGCCTTCGAGTAACATTAAAAACGCCTTGAGGCACGAAATTCAAATATCCACCAGTAAACATGATCAAAATCCAAAATACTACTAAGCTTTGTAGTTTTAACTAGTTTTTAACAACATTTCGCAAGGATTTTCAGTTAAAGGAAGATTTAAAAGCAGCACCTACCAGTCACAACTCTATGGCGTCGTGAGAAGTTCGAAAAGGCATGGCCAAAGGTACGTCAGAAATTTGATGAATAGGAAGGGCCTCGTTCTGGTGAACAATGCGACCGGGGAATTCTATTGTCTTATTCTAGTTTCCAGACTTCTGGCTGGAGCTTGGTACCGAGCATGCCCACTGTGTCGTCAGCAACTTGGATTGCATCATTGTTGAGCAACGTCCCGCTGCCAGCCCCTGTTCTGATTCCCAGATTCCAATGCCGCTTCATCGAAAAGGAGCAAAAGAATCGATTGCCAACCCTGAAATACTTCTATTACGTTCACTACTCCCTTTGCCCTGGGCGCCTTGGATAACTTAACTCAAAGTTTTTGTCAGGACAAACCACTTTACGAACACGACTTTATCGACAAAGCTCTTTTCAGGACAAGACACTGTTTGCCCAAAGTTTGCATAAAGTAGGTGGGTAACTTAGTAGATGCGTTATGGAACTATGAATGGGAGATGTGCAGTGGGCTATTCAAAAGAGCATATACGAGTATTGGCGTCGCCAATGCATTTGAATTAGCTAGCCTTTTAAGTGTAAAGTAAAACGCCAAGATCTTGATTCTGTGTTCATCGCCATCGTTTTCAAAGAATTTAAGCACATCCACAATATATTTCCTATTTGACTCGCATAATTGTATCTATAATGTGATTGGAGATTTTGTTAGCAATTGATACGTTGTGGGTGAACAAAAGCCAATATTTCAGTAGGGCAAAGCACCTAGATTTCCGAAAAATTATTGCAACTTTGTCTTGAAGGTTTGCATACGAAAGTTATTGCTGTTACTGTTCTTGTGTGATATGATTACATGTGGGTTTTTAAAAGTGCAGCTGCAATGACCTGTTAATTCAAAATAAGCTGTTTATTCGATGCTCATTTTGATTCCCTTTTTAAGAGATTCTCCTTCTAGAAATACCTAACATCTCCGATTTCCGGTTCATTTGTTCTAGTTAATGGTTTTTGCTACATCAATAAGCTCACATGGCTTGCCAGCCATTCAAGTTTGATTCAAAATACTGAAATTTCATATAACGGGTATCTCTACTTTCAACACTTCGAACATCTTCGAAAACGAGCCACGCCGTCCTCCCTGACAAACGACGCCTGTGGGAAAATGGAAGCAGTTCAAAATGGTGCGAATTTGGCTGCAGAAGGAATGCAAGTTTATTCTTCTCCTGCAGCTAAATGCAATAAGAAAATAAGACCATTTCGGCGAAGTACTGCTTTTAGCAAATTGTTTACAGCTGATGAAAAGCAGTGAAACTAATGACGTTTTTCACACAACAATAGGAAAGGGAAGGATTTTGAATGACATTTCGTCGTAACCGAGCCTCCACTGATTGAATGACTTCCCTTAGGCTGACCCTAGTAATAAATTGGCAAATGTGACACATTTAAGTTAATGAGACATCTATTAATTAAAAAAATTTTAAAAGGGGTCCATCATCTACTGATTTAAGAAGGGGGGCCGCATCTATAAGTTGCCCTGCGACCTAGGCCCCGTTCACACGGGGACGGAACGGGTCCAGAAAACAAAAGAATTTTGCAGGTGTCCACACGAGAACGATTGGAAGCGTTCCGTTCCGTTCCAAAAAGTGGACGGCTCTGAAAAGTGAGCCGTAAAACGGAACGGAGCGGAACAATTTAGACCTCGTGTGAACACTTTTTTTGGCCCGTTCCGTTCCATTTTGTGGATTTATTTCGTGTACTTTTACATGGAGTTGGCTATAAACTAAAATGGTCGCAGTAAACAGGAAGACGCTTGTTGCCAGATTTCAAATCTGGGTGTTGATCGCCCGTTTTGGGGGGCCTTTCCGAGATATCGGGGGTCTAAAGTCCAAACTTTGGGTTAATTTAAATGTCAATAAAATAGACGGATTAGTTTTTTTGTATGGTATTCATGATCATTGACTACCATTTGGAAGTCATTTATATTCTGAAATTAGGGGGCCATAAAAAGCGAAATGAGTACTGTATTATCATTACAAAGAAAGATGGCTCTCAGTCATGTGTAATTATTGGTATGGAGACTTTCATAGAACTATATGTTCGTATCTTGCTCTATTCCTCGTCCAATCCAATTTTTTTGGTTGCCTGCGAATATTTGTAATCTCTTATGGTTTCAAGTAGTAGTTGAATATCATCATCAGACCACTTAAAATTAGCGTCTGGGTTAAAATTTTCTTTTTCTTTTTTCTTTTAGCGCCATTTTGTGTCAACAACTGAAAAGGCGATAATTATTGGTCATGCGCAGTCACACAACGTTCTTCCTGCAAGGCCGGTTTCTGCGAAGGAGCATAGTCCAGCTAAGAACCGTTCCAACGTCGTGTGAACACCTCTGAAAAAGTTCCGTTCAGTCCCCATGTGAACGGGGCCCTAGCCTACATCTCGGCAGCCATGGCCGGGCAGGCGCCCCCAGTCAAAGACATCTCCAACACTGCTGGTCGGCATGCATGTAATGCAAAAGGATTTAGATCCGGAATGCTAGGAGAACTGCAGTTGGGGGTTCAGGTCTGTCCAAGAAATGAGCTCTTGAAATATAATTGGTGGTGGAAACCTTCGTTCTTTAATGCTGTTTGTTCGTTTCTTGTGTAGCAGGACTGGGCGTGATTTGTTTATTTTGAACGAGCTAGCAATCAAACAGGCAGACAACTTTCAATTACGTAGGTGCAAAGAACACTTCCAATCTGATGCTTCTAATCTCAACGTTCATCAATCATCACACTCCAATATTCAGTGCAATTTTGTGTACTAATTTCTTATTTCCCTTATTGAATTAACTGTCTTTATTCAAGATGCAAAAGGAAATAGCAAAAGAAAAAAAATTGCATCTTCTGCAAACAAATGGAAATTAAGTGGCCTCCTTTATTCAGGAAGAATGTCCCTGACAAAGCCCTAGAAAGAGCCTCTTTTGAGTTTTTTAAGACACTTCCCACGGGGTGCACCTAGTTAGTCCAATTGTCATCGAGTTCGTCATCTATTGAGGCATTGCGCATAATTGTCATACCTAAGAAGCATTACCGAAGCAGTAGAAAGACCTTTTCCAAGCCTATAATTGATTTGTTTGTAACGTGGATAGAGACCCTTTTCACACAAAGTGAAGCTTTAGCTCCATCCGAAGATAAATTTTGATTACACCAACGAAAAGTATACAATATCTCCAATTTTCTCTAATATTCAACTGGAACCATGAAGGATGAAGATGGACCAACAACCTTTAATTGGCACTTGCATCCATTGTGGGTTTTATGCGAAAAATAGTGTTATTATCTATGTTGCTGCTATGTTGTTAATAGCAATAATAAATATAAATAATAATAGATATTCGCTTGTGCTATAGATGCAATATCACAGAACGGTTGAGATTCTGGAGACCCAACTGGAGAGGGATTTGCCAGAGTAGTTGTTGATATGGTTGGAGATATGGAGCTACCCCCGGGAGATGTACGCCTCCAGTGCTATTACATCTGTCACGTCAGGGGCATACACTACTTCGCAGGTAAAGGCATAATGGGAAGCACGCCTGGAAAAATGCCGAATAGGAGAACACATCGCTGGCTTTTGCGAAACAGTTTTAAAAATTTGCCGTTACAAATGATAGAAGCTGGAACTATCGCTTACATTTGTCACTCAATTCATTTTTCTGCAGAAAGTAATGATTTTTGCCGGGTGCTATTCGAATAACGATACGAATGTGCAACACAAGGCCTTGGTATTGGCATCTTGCGGCAACAGTAGAGAATGACAATGAACAGTTCAGTTTTACACTTAAATCAGAGTGGCCAGATCCTTGCTCAAAATATCTTGTTTCATAGTATAAATCTAAGCTGGCGTCAATAAACCAAAAACTCCATGAATCACAACAGAATGTTTCGATGAAATAAAGTTATACAATTTGAATTGGGTGATTTGTCATTCATCTGAATAGAAAACAATACTTTACTGATTTATGTAGAAAAACTAAAATTTTCCAGAAACAAAGAATAGTTACCTGCAAAAGAAGGCAAATATTTGTTCGAAATGTTAAGGTTGAACAAGTGTATTATCTTCGTCTAAATTAGGCACTTGAAAGTGTAATCACTGCCCAACAGTCGTGGAAAACCAAGGGTCAGTCTATAAAGGAAGCATAGGAACCTCATCTTCTTGTTGGCATATCTTTGGTCACAAAAGACCAAATTCAATTATCAATAATCTTCCTACGATAAACACAAGCGATTATCAGAAAATAATCTATTGTGTGTGGCACCAGAACCTTTAATATTGGGAGAGAGTTTGGCAGGCGGATAGTTAATGAAGCAAAACTTTTCCGAACAAAAGTGTCGGCGATGAATTCTCAAAATGTAAATGAACTCTCGATTGTTCAAAAGGAGAAAAGCCATGTTGAATATTTCTTCTCACATTAGCGAGCAGAAGAGGGAGTAAAGCGCGGAGTCCTTTGTGAAGCAGGACTGAATGACCCGCTATATTGCACCTTTTCTCACAAAGTAATCATCCTCACTCTCATCACTGTCGTCCTCCCCAATCAATTTATCAAAGCCCCGTTTATGGTCGTAGTAATACTTCTTCGTCTGGCAACAACTGAAACAGCCACCCTTCGACTTGGAAGACAGCGCCTCTTCGCTTCTGCTCCGTAGTGCCTTTTCTCTTTGGTGCTTGAACCTCAAGTGTTGTATGGTTGCCGCAGCACAAATAAGAGCTATGGGTGTGGCCAACACAACAACAACAACAATGGCCGGAACAAGGTTCGATTCATCTTCTGGATACTTAATTTTGTACGGTGATGGGGAAACGCCCGGGGGCTTTTCTTTGGCATCACGTTGCTGAGTAATAGTGGCCTTGAGCGGCAAATCTTCCTTCTCCGATCTACGATCCTCTTTGCTTATTACTGCAAGAAAACGAAATAACACTACTTATATCATTTAGAATCGGGTCACCATCTATCAGGACAAAAAAAGAGTTGTCAATTTATGATTCAAATCGCTTATAAAATTTCAAATCTTATAGGATATGATAACTCTGAGCTGAAGATTTCACTTTCTTTAGTCTTGCTAACCTTTTATATGTGTTTGTGTTGTCTTCCTTGGAATGTTGAATCTCCACACACGATTCGGGCCAATTTCAGCAACAAATACAGCAGAGTTATTCTTGTTTACCTGCACATCGTGAGGTCTTCCGAATCCCTGCGAGCAAACGCAGACAAATCAAGAGTGGGCCTAGCCAGGTCGATCTTGGCAAAACAACGGAGCAGACACTGCCTAACTAACAGGGCGGTATACGAACTTAAAAGGAAGCAAGGTGGAAAACTTCCTGACGAAAAGGTCAAAGCCACTACAAACTTACCTTTCCAAATGGACTCCATTTGGTGAGGATTTTTCCAGACCGAGGGTCGACAGTAAACCCGGTTGGGCGTGGTCCGTTTAAATGGAGAGAGGGTCCATTAACAGCATAGAGAAGTCCTCCTGTGCACAGAAAAAGCTGGGCATTAAATACGGTTGACAGAACATACGGCTACAAAAATACTCGGGCTGGAAGTGTCAGCCAAACATCCAGAGATTCGATCTTACAAAAGAATTGGCCTAGTTGTAAGCAGAAAAAAACGTACCGTTGGATGGGGTAAAGCTGATAGCAAAAAGCCGGCCACCAAAATCTCTTGGATGTATAATTTTGCGGAATTTTCCACTGGTATGGTAGCACTGGATTCGTCCATTTTCCCGGTCCGCTATATACAGCAGTTGCCTTTTGTCGTCAAGAGCCAGGCTATGCGGAGTGTCGAATTCACCAGGTCCAGGCCTGCCTCGACCTTTGAAGTGAAAGCAGAGAAAGGTCAGACACCACGAAATGCCATTATTAGCAGACACCATAAACCATGAGCGCGTCTTCAGGGCGCTCTACCAAAAAAAACTCATTTGGAAAAGCTCATTTTAAAAAGCTCATTTGAAAAAACTCATTTGAAAAAACTCATATGAAAATGCAGGCAGTGAACTTTCCCGCTTAGGTAACCTTATTGATAGAACAACAAAAACACCAACGATATTGATCTAACACGCGGTGGAGAAAAATCTAGAAAAAAGTTGCCTGAAACAAATGATTAAATGGTAAAAATGCAGATATCGTTGATGAACAGACCAACAAGTTTTCTCTCTACACGGGAATGTCCAGATAATGCGGCGATCTTTCATAGAAATATTGCTTCAGCTCTGGGGCAGGAGAAGCTGAACACCAATTTAATCAGATCCCAGTGGTGGCTGACAATACTTCACATTCGACTTACCTGCATCTTAAGGCTAATAACAAAATTTAGAAAAATGAACATAAATTTACAAACCTCTGTTTTTCCTTCCCCACTTTTTTATCAAGTCTCCTTTTGAGGAAAATTTCATAATCCTAGAGTTGCAGTAGCTGAAAACAAAGGATTATTTCAAGGATTTTGCAATTCATTCATCATCTGCTTATAACATATATGAGTAAATGCACATGTCTATGCACATGTATATGCGTAAATGTGTTAGACCATGAAATATATCTCTGGAACACAGCTTTTGGCTCGATAATCCGCACTCTTATTTCTTGTTGCCAGAAAGCAAAGACTCTATGAAACATCCCTGCATATGATTATCAATGGGCATGATTGAAACCCTATGTAATTTGGTGCATGCTCATCCTGATATTCGCAAAAATAAACAGGTAAATGACCAGCATTATACTGTGCAATAATACAACATGAGCCTAGTTACCCGTCAGCAACAAAAAATTCTCCATTCGACGCAACAGCAATGTCGGTTGGCTTGCAAAAATGTTCGTCGTCTTTGCCGGGCTTCAGTGCAACACCCAGCGTCAGGGCAGGCTGGGACAGATCTTTAGGGGAGAACTTGTGAACCTGAATAAGTATCCATAAGCAGAAATTTGATTAGAAATACTAAGACCAGAATCACTTTCAATCTTAAGAAGTTTATAGATGAAACTGAGGGATGAGATCTAATACCACGTCCTTCGTAGTTTCAAAGCTAAATTCTGAAATTACAAAGTCCCCTTGGCAAGATATAAGCCGTCAGGCATTGTGGACAAAACGACAGTTGTATCGTTAATATCATAACATTTATAATTTGCTTACCGTTAAAAAGTCCTTACCTGAAAATACTTTCTCTATAATTTTCCCGCATCAGCTAATCAAACAATGGAAAAGGGGGCATGGCAACCTACCCTCTCATTTCAAGTATACACAGGCACCCCTCTTATAATTAAGACCAGGAAAATAATTTGGAAACCCAAAACGAGGCAATCAGCGCATTTACTTGGCTTCCTAAATGAAGTGCTTCTGATAAATGGTAGCCAACTGCACATTTCATGCAGAAAAACTAAGAAAAAGCCAATTTAAAACTATGATGAAAGCAAGTTTCCAAGAAAAGACGTCCGATCAATTACCTGATGCGAACCAACGTCTGTCACCCAGATGTTTCCATGCTTGTCAACAACGAGTCCATGTGGAAGGTAAAACCTATAATGAAAGCGAGGCAATGCAACGTAACTCGCGGCAAACTGCTACGTGCCTCTTGTTTACTGTCGCAAAAACATGCAGATAGCACACAGATTTCAATAACCGCACTTTGCAATCACCTCGTGCATTTTTCAAATACTTTGCTTCGGATGTCACTTACAAATTTTGGCCCCATTCCTTCACGACGGCACCTGTATTTGGGTCCAAATGAAAAACAGTCGGCGAACCAATCTTTTCTCTTCGATAATTGTAAGTGAGGCGATCATGGCTGTCAAAGGTTCTATGAAAAACCACAAAGTACATAAGTACGGTACATACATGGTTGCATTAAATTAAGATTCATGTTTTCCTAAGGTGAGAAAACAACTTTAGGTGTAATGAACATTGAGGAAGGAGGTGGATACCATATATCACTTAGCAAGGTAAGCCACTAATTTGAAAAACACATTAGAAATCTTATCCTTGCTTTAGAATAAATTTTTCTAACCATGCAAAGTAAGTTGCAGTTGTAATTGTTCATTGTATTCAAAAACATTTGGAAAAACTATGGAGACGAAGAAAAATGTCGAAAGACTTTTTGCGTCAAAAATCAATCTATGGAAGATTCAAAGAAGTTTGTTAAGGGGGGGGACGGGTTGTGTGGTGTTCGCAAAAAAGTTTCGAGCATACCTATCGTCCCATACTCGATCAGCACGATGAAAAATCAACAAATGTTTCGTGCTTAACCCTAAACCCGTGACTTGTCCTATACTCTTGAGCTTGGCTCTTTCGTAGGGCCAATCGCCGTTGGCCTTCGGTGGCTGCTCCTTCAGTTCACCGTCAGCATGCGTCTTCTGCTTCGAGGCGAGAAGACTGTCAAGATCTGACTCCACCGAGTCGTGTCCAGCGGGTGCCTTCTCTTTGCCAGATTCTGCTGGTTTTTTACGCGGCTTTGGCAGCTCGTTTCCGTTGTCGATGTTGTCCCTGTCCGTGCTCGCCCAGTTTTCAGTGTTCTCATCCGGGGTCGCATCCAAGCCAAGTCTTTCATTTAACTCTCTGTCATCTGGGTCAAATCCATCAAACACGTCACCCTCGTCCGCTCTATGAGGCTCCGCAATGGCACTCTCGGCATCACCTTCGGCATCACCTTCGGCATCATTCTCATCGGCATCATTCTCAGTGACACGAGTGTTGTCATCTTCATCAAAATCTTCTGCCCTGTCATCCCCCGCCATTGAATGGTGATGATGGTGTTCCATCGTCCCATTCACCTTCATGCTTTCAGGCAACTTGTCTGAGTTTGCCGGAAACTTCAACTCGCTCTTCGATATCCCTGGCTCCACATCTTCACACTCAGATGGGTACCGATCCACATGTTGGGCAACACTTCCTTTCCCACCCCTGTATACCTTGTAGTACATTATGTAAAAGTTGCACATTTCGTCCTTCGATGTTGCCCTAGCCAAGATACAGACAACATATAAACGTGGTTTTGAACCCCGGAAGGCTTCCACACGTCCACAACAATGAAGAGCTACCAAATTCATGAAAACTTTTTACATAGGCAATGAGTTTAATATAAACTATTAAATTTGCGCAACGCAGAATTGAGAAACAAGCTTTCTAAAAAATGGTAACGTAATTCTTTTAAGGAACCAATATCCCCATCGTGTGTAACTTCATAAAACGAGAGTGAAAAGACGGAAAGAAATAATTGCCCTTGGCATTCTTTTGATGAATTTGCTTCAAATTGACTAACCCCATCTTTGTCCAACGATTTCGGTGAGGTGTGTCGTATGTGCATCTACCAGCCTGTCAAAGAACACAAAGGAAATGAAAGCATTTTGAGGCACATTACTTCGTAGAAAAACATTACCGTGGGACTGAACTTGCATATAAAGTCTGCTCCCAACAAAAATGAATCAACCAGCATTACTCTGTTATATCAGCATTTCTAGATACCTGTATGGAGAAATCCAATAAGTTTGGTACAGATGATTTCTAACACTAGAAACACAAGACATTCCCCGAAGAACGCAGTGATTCCATTAGAAAGGGCCATGGGTGTCAGGGTGATAAAAAGAATGTAGGGTGGCAAGTTACTAGGTTCAGTTCAGCAAGCTCCGTGTACAAACAAGGCGTTGCTAAAAGCGAAAAATTTATGAATGTCACAGATGCACTTACTAGAGTATCTCCACGGTGTATAATGGTCGTCTTTTCAAGGGGGATTGGGTAGAAAACCTAGATGTCAATGAAAAGATGTCGTTTAAATGACAGACGAAAAAGAATGCACCACTTGAATGTCAGCCGGCAAAAGGAGGCTCAAAGCTGTCTACCATTCCAATGGTATGTGGTGTAGGGATAAGTCTGTTCAATTTACACAAATGGGAAGTCAGTTTCACAGTAGTGATGCTCTAGAGTCGCATTTTCGAGACCTCCATCTCAGCATGCCATGTTTCGCAAGCCTCTTTCCAGAAGTAATTCGCTTGATTTGGAAGGTGCTTACTCGGCCCCGCCCAGCAACACAGAAGTAATCTGTTAATATCATAAATAATGACAGGACTTCATTCCACAGGCCATAAAATAAGGAAATAATTTGGCCAGATTTATGGCGGTGAAGGAGATTAATAAGAAAAAAAACAAAAAAGAAGTTGACTCTCAGCCGTGTGGGAACGAAAAAGGCCAATAAGACAGGCACAGCTGTGTTTTTAATCAGATAATTGCGGCTGTACAGAGAAGCTCTACTAGAATTATGGCGAATAATGACGCCATGTTCAATAAGAAATATCCTCCTTCCTATTAGTTCTTGATTTTGCAATAAAGTTTAAGAAAAATTCTGTTACTGCAGCTGGTAAGCAGTGCAGATCTGAGCGCACCGATTCATTACATTTCTGACACTTGCATCTTTTGGTTTTTTGGAGCATGGCTTTATATCAAATGGTCAAGAGGTTTTCAACGTTCTTTCTTAGCTTCGTGCTTAGCAATTGTCAACTGATCTTCTGAAAGCATCAACACTGATCATTATACCGAGTGTAGATTTCTTCAAAAGAAACAAAATGTTAACGAGCCTTAAACACTTATTTGCACGTACTTATACCTAACTATGAAACAACTAAGGAAACTGTTTGGTAAGAAAATCTTACTTGTGGGAGTTGAGGATTTCCAATTCCAATCAACTTCCATTTGCCATTTCGAACTCTATAGCTGGAGATGACTCTCGCTAAAAAGGAATCAGTTTTGAATGGCAACTAAAGGCAAAGCATAGGTTATATGACTGAATGATCATAGTGATACTCTGCAAACTGAATACGTTTCCCCAAACAAACATTAATATACATAGCAATACTTCCAAGAATCTAGGAAGGTGAAGCAAACTGTCTCTTTCCCAGCTCCACATCTTCACTCTATGCCCATGCTACGACTCCCTGTTTTACCACAAGCAACCATTGCAACCAGTCCTTTGAAGACAATGGTTTTGCGTACATAGGATAACTACTTAGCAGGGGCTCCTTGTTTAGGTGTGACATATACTCACCGGTACTGTGAGCGTGTGTTCTGTATGCGAATGGTACCATGTCGTAAGGACGGTTATATCTGCAAGCCATATCTGCATGAAATCCTACACAAAAACAGAGCAACACGGGATAAGCAACATTCTAGGTTATCCAAACCTTATTAGAGAGGCGGACTTAATTGAGAGAGAGGTCAATATATCTTTTAGGTAAATTGCAACTGATCAGTTACTTGGAGTAACATATTTTAAAGATTTGTTTAAACGAAAAATTCAACTAGCAGCAGATATGCCATTAAAATATGCCTTTAACACATATGGATTAAGTAGATGTTGGCAGAATATGTGTGTGATGATGTTTGTGTGTGCAGTAAAGGACCTTTTGAATCATCATAAATAACTGCCAAATTTCATATGAAGCAAAACACATTTTTTTCAAATTCTCACTCAATTGCTTCAAGATTTCAGCTCCAAGCCCTTCTCCCATTCCATACTAACAAAGTTTATGTACTTGACAATAACTACAAAAAACCATTCATATAAATATATCTAAAAGGATGGATTGGAAATATTACCAATGGAATGTGGTGGTATCTGTGTCTCTCCAGCTCCAAGCATAAATATTTCTGCTAGATGTTTCACCCTGGGAGGTTCATTGAAATTTAATGCAACCAGTGGTGAAATAAAATGCATCGAACATCAACCAACAAGCGATGGAAAAACATTTACAACTTACATCAGGTGGAGGAGGAGGAGATTAGGTGGGAGCATGAACAGACGGGTTTCAAATCATTGTTAAGAGATGTGCTACACCAGTAATACAAAATAGCAAATACTTTAAAATAACAAGAAATCATAGAAAAACTTAATTTAGGCAATAATCAATGATAGTGTTGAACCATGATGCTTATCATTGAGAAGATAGATGTTTTCCTGGAATCAATACTCACAAAAAGACTCAAATACAAATAGCTAATCGTATGACATAGATGACTACAAAAATAGGGTAAGGCATGGATTATCTTTGAAGATGGGTTTTGGCTTCTCCTAATAGTGATGGAAAACTGAATCATTTCACTGTACCTTTTATTGGTCATGTGAATCTTAATGCCAGAATAATCCCGCTCCTTCCCTGAAAATGAAGACCTTACGTTAGGCTCTTAGCTTGTTAGAAAGTGGAAAAACTGTCCACGAAAGCTAAGTCACTGGCGCCTTTATTTGCTTGACAAAATAGGCATATGATATATTTAGTTGTCCATCAAAATGAATGAGGAATACTGTAACGAGAAGCAAAGAAACTAAAAAAACATTCTTTCTATTCTTTGAAAACAATACAAATAAAACCCAGTATACAGAAAAACAAAATGATTTTCTAGTCACTACAGTAAGAGTTAATTTCAGTTAATATTAATTAAATCCTGGCGTTCATAGTTAGCACATGCTAAACTCTCTCTATTCACAGAGAGTTAATGCAAACCTAATTTGCTTTGTCTGGGTTGTCTTCTCCAGAAAGAGGTAATTCAAATGCCACATTCCTGCATCATCTTTTTTGAGAAATATGGTCTTTTTATGATAGGCGCAACAAAATACATCAAAGTTTTTATATTCTGAACACCACAGGTAAAATCATATCTTCAATCAGCAAACCTTTTAGAGCCCGTGCATAATGCACTTGCAAGACAATGTAATTTATTCCTGTGTTTTTACCAACAGCAAAACCAACACCTGCAATAAAATATTATTGAAACTTGTCATTCACATTTCATAATATTGGCATAATAATAGATGATCATCCTAAACTCTAATAGTTGTTAATTTAAAATTTCACTTAATGGCAGTTGAGCGTACGTCTTATTCACATGTGTTAAAGCAGCTTCTATGCACAGAAAACATTGTCAAGTAGACATGTCACCATGATGAAAATATAAACTATTAAAAAGGGATTAAAAAAGTTATTCTCTCATACAGTTTTTGTAAAAACCAAAAAAATGAACATCAAAGGTAGATTCCTTTCTTTGAGACCAAAAAATTAAAGATTACTTGCACAACTTGGGAATGAGTAGCAACAATTCCAAAACGCAATCAAACAAAATCTTAAATTAAATGGATTAAGATATTCTTATTCGAACATTAGGTAGATGAATAGTTGGATTCACTTTAAGGAAATTAGAAAAAAAAGCCTCAATAAAGGAATGTCTTCTTTTTTTCCATTAGTAGCAAAGATTTACAGTGGCAATTAATTACCTTTTGGCATCTTTATTGCTTTTGCATTCTTTGCCCAGGCATAAATGACATGTTCCTCTCCATCACATACCATTCCACCACATTTCCTGCAATAAAGACAGTAACTCAAACTACAAGCAACGTTGCCTATTGTGCCAGTGACGTAGGACTACCTTGACGGGACATTAGCAGTTTCCCATTGATTTAGTATCTAGCTTTAAAGCAGTTTGGAAAGGGACATCCTTCCAAAAGTGCAGCAGCCATTATTTGCTAATTCAATATCATTAAAAATTTTAATATTGATTCTATCAAAAAACTCAGCATGTCATATAAATACTCAAAGACAGGTCTCAAATTTACGCTCAAAAGGCTCAGCAATCCTTTTCTATATGAGATATTTGGGATTCAGCATGAAATTCAAAGAATAATTATTACTTAACATAAATTTCCATTTGGCTAACAATTAAACTTTTAGGCATAAATAGAAAACCATCCAATTTAGATGCGTATAGAAATATTTCTAAATTATTTATCATTTGTTTACATTCTGATATCAAAACAAAAGAGAAGGTCCTGTTATGATATGGTAAGGGCTTTCATAATACATTCATAATAAATTCATAAGAAGGACACAAAGAACACTTTTTAAATCATAATCACATACCAAATCCTCGACCTAGATGCAGGGTATTTGCAACCAATTAGAAGAATATGATGTGCGGTTGATGCTTCAGCACGTGGTTCATATTCAACTAAAGGGAAGGAAAACCAAGCAATTCAAAAATTGCAAAAAAACTAAACAAATGAATATATTTGCAAAAATACAACCGTGCACAGAAATATGCTTTTGCATATTCATGGACATGAACATGCAAGAACCTTAATTACCTTAAGGCATAGTAAAATACAACAAAGTTATTTCTGAAATCACAATCATGTGTTTTTAATTGGGCACTCCATGGTCAGAAAGAAAACAGCATATTACACAAATGATAAAATTCAAGATACTCCAATCTGAGTGGTAGATTTAATTTTTATACCAATGTATGACTTGTGTGATGATAGTCTTGGGCTTGATGTACACAGATACTCTTCAGCCTAAAAAGCAAACACTTCCTACAAATTTTGAGTTGTAAGAATTTTACCTTTCAATAGTTTGGGACCATTGCTTTCTACAGCAAAGTAATTTTCAAAAAAAACATTACTAGAGAAAGAAGTTGAAGGAAAGTGTTTGCAAAATAAAGGACTTTTGTTAAGGGGTTTAGCACCAGAATTATCAATACATTTTAGGCCATTGTTTATTTATTCAATAATAAAACATGACAAATACAAATATTTAAAACACAATTAGTGGTCTCAGAACTTTAAGCTCAAAGCCTTCTGAACAAACATAAGATTTTCTATGGAAATAAAAGTTCATTGCTATTAAGAAACACATAATCATTTGAACATCACATGCAAGATTGTTACATTACCATTGTGTCACTGACATATGTGCTTCTAAAAATACTGAATAAATGGAGGGAGGGTAAAATAATATGACTGAGGATTGGAAAAGTTTAAGTGGAACCAGAAATAAGTGGGGATTTAAAATGATAATGAAATTGTGAACTATATCTTTACACACAACATGTTAGAATTTATTGCACAAAGGCATTAAATATTAAGGCTGGGTTTATTATCACTGGCAACTGTGCTTTTTTAGAAAAAAGGCTTTGAATGTGATAAATGATTCAACACTTTTGTATTCTCCTATTAAGATTTAAAATATTATAAAGTAATAGGAAATTAGTAAATTGATGGAAGAATTACTCATCTAAAAAATATTTTTCTTGAGCCTTTGTCACAACCTTGATGCATTTAAATGAGATGTGTCGTACATTTACAACACAGCCGAAATAAACTGTTGGTTTGATAGAAACTATTTTTCTCATCCCATGGGTCCTTTATCAAACTCAAAGTAAAGGGAAACTAAAGTGTCTTTGCAAGAAACGTCTTATCCGACAACCACCCATAAAACGAAAAACAAAAGTAGAGATGGCCTTATATTCAGCGTTAGCGGTTTCGGTAAACAGGAAGTATTTCTTGGAAGATCTACGGCGCTACTTCTTTGCAAAACGTTCGACCTACCTTTCGCGGGTGTGATCCAGGCATTCTCAGATCAAGAACTCTGTTCCTCTTGGCATTGGAATTCACTCGGGAATTTCGGTGCACTGGATGATTGCGAGCAAGACCAAACAAAAGAAGTTCAGGCGATGTCCATAATATCAACATTACTAAAAGCGAAAGTCTCACTGTCCAAACCATGATTTATTGATAAATAAACACAGAAAAAATTCTAAGGCGCTGTTATAAATATCCTTGCTCTTGGATGCAAGCGAGAAAAGCTTTATTCTGGAAACTGTTGTGCTAACTCTGACAGGATCACTAAAAACGAACGACGATGTTCCTTGACGACGAAGTTAAACATCTCATCCCGCGTGAATCGTGCCCCGCAACTTGAAGGTTATTCTAGCTCGAAGTAACTTCAAAACTTCCTCCACCTAAACGACAATCGACTTTGAAATTCCAGCAGAGGACCGGTATATTAGCACTTAGAACCTTCCCAACAACTTTCAAACGGGTTTCATGCCCAATATCACGGTAAAGTGAACAGCTGGTGTGGCCTCGCTTTCGGCATCATTACGAAACAAATCTTCCGCTTGGATTTAAGGAGTTTCGAATTTTTCAAGTTTCAAAATTTCAAATCAAACGACTGACATAGCTCTAACACCTCAAAGAGACCAATTCTTTGCATCTTCAAGATTACGCTCTTCTAGATCTATTAAGTAAAGGCGGCTTTGTCCGATCTGAAGTGATAAAAACGTAAGTTCACCTGCCTCGCAACAAGGATAAATTATATACTCAAGCCTTTCCTGGTTTTATAGTTAGAAATTAAACACGCCTATTACGTGCAATTATGGCTCATGATGCCGCATTTTTCGGAAACATTTCTATTTTAATGATGCACTGCCCTATTTCTGCAAAAAGTAATGAACAGAGGCATTAGCCTTTGAGCACACGGAATGCAAATTGTGGTGATGTTCTAAGAGCAGGGAAAGACGGCATGCCGGTCATGTATTAAGTTTTGAAACTGGACTATGATATTATTCAGCATAAAGAGAAGTCAAAGCAACTTCGAGAAAGTCAACAGCGTGACGGCATCAACAATCTGTGATTTCCAAGAACTGAGTACGCCATATAGGGTTGGACTGGGGACCCCAATGGGTAAGCAAGTGCAAGCGTACTCCTGTGTTTCTCTAGAAAGAAGGAGAGCAAATCTGGCACTATGGTCAATCATAGTTTGAAGATGACTCAGGTTGTCCATTCGAAGCTCGAGCTACAGGTGACGATCTGACTTGACTGATTCTATTTTCCAGTTGGAGGATTTCTTCTTCCAAAGTCTTTGTTCTGGTGTTGCCTTCTTGCAATTGGCGTCTTATGCGCATCAACTGGGCAGCGTTCCTTTTCTGTAAACGGAGGGTGAACTCTGTCAACACAAGCAGTTCTTTCAACTGGCTTTTCGTATTCATTGCTCTCAAAAGAGAAATAAAACAGAACATATTTTTAAAAACTTATTTTGTTTCAAGTAACCAATATTTGAGAAAGCTCCTTCTTGAGTCGATATCGAATAACCTATGATAAAATCCAAATTTTAGGATCTTAATTTTTTAAAGTATAGATGAGTGGGACCGAAAAGGAAGTAAAAGTAGCTGTATTTGCTATACCATAAATTTTGAAGATTTTAGGAGAAAAGCAAAAGAAAAATGCAATGCGTATTACAAGAATGAATCCCCTTGTGATTTCAAAAATTTGTATGCTGTTTTCATTTGATATTGCAATTTGAATAATGGGGGAGAAGTGGTACCGGTTTGGACGCCACTGACTTCAACCATTAAAGGCGTTAGCTGCAAGACCTATTCCACCCCTTTGCTGAATAAACGTGGTCGAAGATACAATGAACAGAAGATCACCAAATAAAAAACTCTTCTATCGACAGGCAGTTAATGACGAAAATTGTTCGCCTATGGACCACTCTTACTGCTAATGCATCAATATCTTCAGCAATTGGTTTTTGAGACAAAGTTTGATAGTTGCGAAAGTTCCATAAGCAGACTAAAAAAAGATTTTCCATTTTCTGCACCATTGGTAAAAACTTCTGCAACAGATGCACTAAAATTTGAGGGACGAAAGTGAGGCTGCTGATTAACAGTAATAGAAGTGCCGCGTGAAATAGAACACCCGGATGAAGAAGATTTACCTAAATTTTATTGCTGTAACTCAAAGAACTGCACTCTCTACTAATTCATAACTTTATTAGACCGTTTCTCTATTACTTTCAAAGCATTTGTAAGGCTTGACACTTCCTTGAAGAAAGTTGATGCAGCTGAGTTGTCAGTCAAAGGTCACTTAAGAATCTATGAAGTAAAGGAGGACTTTGTGTCAAAATCACATCCCTTTTGATTACAAGGTGGATAAGTACAACTGAAAATGTTAGAAGTTCCTGTGAAATGACAACATTTAATCTAATAGAAGTTGAAGTGGAAATCACGACTTCTAATGGCACTACATCAATCGTAGAGAAAGTGGCCACTCAATTAATTAGGGCATTGCTTGGCTGGAATTAAGCTACTTTTTGTATGGGGGATAAAACTCAGTGCCTACATAGTACCAATTGAGATCTAATTGCTAATCAAAGAATGTGACCACAAGAAGCAAAAGCTCAAAAACCATCAGCCAGCTCATTGAAACGATTTTGATCACTAGAATACATTTTTGTGAAAGTCATCACCGAAAAAGAGTAATGAAATTCTGATCAGGGAACAAATGTACACGATTCATCTCCGTGCATACAAAAAGGGAACGTGAACTGGAGTTATGGCCCATGTAGCTGAGCGATCGAATGCACATTACGATTTAAAGGAAGGAGAAGTAAGAATAATACAGTTGAGTTCTTGGATAAAATATTGGTGTTCTCTAGAGAGGGGTTCGCCAGAAACAAAATATTTTGAGGAATTAGTCTATGAAAAAATTGGACTACAATAAACTTACAAAATATTGACAAACCTGTATCAATTCAGTTCCTTGCTTGATTTTTGCTCGTTTTTCATCCTCTTCTAAAATCTGTTAGCGAAGCATAAATGTTTAGTTTTTAATGAAGTTGAAGCCAATAAAAATGTTTAATGGTGTTAAAGACAATAAAAATCGTTTGGAAAAAATCATTTTTTGTAAAGGAAAACAATCAACATTCAAGAATTGGAGAAGATGTTTTATCCAATACAGAAATGTGTATGCGCCCAGTATGTTCAAAGGTACCATTTGGTGCAGAGAAATCAGTTCAGCCTTGATTTCTTGCTCCTGCTCTTCAAGCGATTGCAATATGGTTTCCCTCTCTTGGTAGACCTGGCCATTGAGCAGTCGCTCTCGATGCTCTTTTGTACCAAGTGACTCCACTGAAAAGTTAAACAGGTCATTGGCATTCTGTAGATCAATCAATCCAGCTTTTTTATTTAAAAACCAATTCGTGTTACATAATCATTTGAGCGTACTTAGAAAATAGCTTGTTTCCTAGCAAGACTTCAAAGAGGAGTTTTCATTTATATTTGTTATTAGCTCTAAATAGAGACATAGACTTGGTTGTCCTTACATACACTCTTGATTTAAGCAGCACAGCACTGTGAGCTGCATTGTGAATCAGCTTGTAGCACAGACAAACTGAATTAGAACACAATGTCGGGAATGATACAATACTCGCACTGCATTTACTTTGAAATTGTAATATCGACGGAGTCACAAACACCAATGGCATTTCCCCACCAATCACTTAATCTTAGCTCAAGAACAGGGCATGAATCAGGTATAGACTTACTGGAAGATGGGGACATGGAATATTTTTGGGAGAATTACAGAAAGTGCTCTCCAACCAACGTTACTTGGTCAGCTACCGTCTCTTGCCATGGCCCCGGCAACCCATTCGTTTTCTATCAGCATGAACATATGATGTTGTAGATTATGTGCATAAATAAAGAAAAATTAATTAAGTAAAAAGTAATAATAGTTGTATTTACGTCGACACTGCGTCGCCCGCAGCCTGCCTTCGGAGTCTTTCGATGCCTTGCTCGTCTCGCTGTTTTCATAAAACCCCACAACTGCCGTTTTGAACTTCACCATCTGTGCTCGGTACTTTTCGAACAATCTATGACGTGGTGTCTCTGTTTTAAGGGCTCGAACATGTGAAAGAAGATACTTGCTTGCCACCAAAATAGTAAAGTAGTCTATTTATAAATACACATGTAGGTATAAAATCCTTATTCTTTCCTTTTGATAAGTTAAAGATAGAGCAGGTTCGCCTCAAAACTTTCCAAAAGTATATATCGTAGCGAAGATGTCGATTTATTAACAGTTTTGTCTTTGTAAACGATACGTGGATGAATACTTAAAGGCCTGGAGCCCTACTTGATAGTTGTCTCTTTTATATTTCACAAATACTATTGCCAGCATAATCACCTTCTGTCTGCCTTCAGTTTGCTTTCAAGTTTGATTTTTGTAAGTCTCAACTTTTCACTTGCCTTCAGGTTGGAGCTGAAATCTGAAATTTACTATGCAAATCACTCTAAACATTGTACTATTGTGACAGCGGCGTTGAGATGTTGAAAAAGTTTATCATTGGTGGCCATTGTCCAGAAATCAAACGAAAGCTTTATGAAGAGCATAGAGTATATTAAGGATATAAATAAGTATAAAATGCTTTATGACTGCTATCTATTTATTTGCTGACAGCCACAAAGTCCTTGAAAAAAATGAAACAAAATGAAACTAGATGAAGCCAAATAAAATAGAATTGTTGCAATAAAAGTAACTTTTTGCTTAATAAGACTGAAAAGTGATTTCATTTTACCTTCTAAAACGGTATCTCCTAGAATTTTGTTGAGACTGAATACATCTCGAATTAAAAAAATGGATTTACCGCAATGCATTCTTTGCACTGCTTTCTTCTTTTCGTCAATCTCGTCTTCTGCCATAAATATCTTTCTCTCAACTTTCCGTATATCGCTCTTCATGGACGAAATTCTAGAGTGTGCTGTTAAGAGGATCAGTGTTAAGCCTACCATGAGGTAACATCGAGAAGCATGAATTGTAAAAAGTACGAGACTAGGTGAAGGCATTTTTGCATGCTCGAAGCCTTTACATGAGTACCAATGAGGTATAAATCATATGAATTAATAGACAAATAATGGCTTGTGCGTCTGCAGGTTTTGCATTTAGTCGTAAATCGAGGCTGGCCATTTTTCCTCTCCCACTCTGCTCTGCTTACCTTTAGCATATTCTCCCTGTGAAAAATGTTTCAAATTGTAAAAAAATTTATGTATACAGTCAGAAAATTGAGCCAAAATCAAGAACTATGCTTAGTATTTGACAAGAAGGAACATTGCAACTTTTGAAACAGGCTGGTAGCATTTATAGGCTTTTGGTTATGTTGTTTTATGCATATTATGCTTCCGTTGTCTATTTTTGAAAGCCTTTTTAGAATCTTGGTGTCTTGAATGTCAACTTGCAATTTCTGGTAGCAAATATATGTTTGAAAAAGCATAATACAATTTTCTAAATTGAGGTAGTATGTTTCTGTCTACAGAAGAGGGAAAACACAAAAGATTTTTGTCAAAGAACTGTACAAAGAGAACGGAAAGCTAATTATAAACTATCTTGAAGCCAGGTGTATCTAGAACTGGATTTCCAGATCACAGTAAAAACGAATTCATCTGGAAAAAAGGACATTGCAAGTAAGTAAGACAGACAAACAAGATATTTTCTGTTACATAAATGGAAAAGGCTTGTAGACACTAAACAGCGAGCAATTTTTTTTACTTTTGTCTGAATATCAATGAGCCTCGTAAAATGAGCACCTTCACTATTCTTCGGAACAAATAAATCACCAAGAGTTTGACAGATACTCAAGCCTTTTCCGGGGGACCAATTGTGGACTGTTAAGATAAAGGAGTAATATTTAAGGAAAGAACCCGTTATGGTTAAACCACTTTTTATATTAGTTTTGATGCTTTGAAAATTCTTTACCTTTATCTGCTCTAGGTAACTCAACCGATTTTGTAGCTCAGCGAGTTGGTGTTTTTGACCTTGAGCAACTTCGTCTGCTAAAGCCGGCAAGCTTTCGACATTTGCGTTCTCCAGTCGCTCAGAAAGGTTGACTAAGGAAGGCAAAGCAACCCTGGAAGGTTTGGGCGGTCCAGAGAATTCCATAATTTATTGAGCTCCTTTCTTCAGAGGAAGCAAAATGCTCTTGAAAGAATCAACTGCAGAGGTTTTGTATGTTGGATTGTGTATAAAATCCTGTCACGCGTACATTTTTAAATTCCCGCCAAAACTAGTTCCAGATCCCCTGCTGAATCGCTTCTTTGTTAAAAACCATTTGCTCTTCAGTTTCAATATATGTTTGCCACAATAAGAGAGGGAGGGATTGAGAGTTGAGTGCGATTCTAAACAAGATTCATGGTTGAAGGGAAATACGAAGCATGCAATCAATACCTTCCAATGGTTTAAGAATCCGTGATTTTGGCCAATGAACCAATTGTAATTTTTCAAAAGTGAGACTTCACAGATACCAAGAACAGCCTGTTAATTGAAGTTTGAATATGTTATAAACGCCCATTGATTTGTGTTAATTGCCTTCATTATTGACTCTAATCTTTGTTTAGTACATTATGTTGTACATCCATATAATTCAGACACCTTACACCAACCCGAAGAGACTACAGTACAAGGGAAATATTGACAAAGAAAAAAACCAAGCTAACAGCGGTTTGTTGAAATGAAAAAACAAATGCTTGTAGCATACGATGTTTGCAACTGAACACAAGAGCAGCATATCATATTTACAAAATTATCAATCAAAAGGCAAGAGAGAATAATACCACGAAAAACGTTGGGGTGGACAAGTTTTGATTCCAATATAAAAAGCAACAGCGGGCGACCTAGTGCAGAGTTTCAAAGCTTCTCTGACGCATATTAGAGGCATTTCGCCACGGGTCAAAGGCTGGCTCGAAGTCTCAAATATGGCTTTTTTAACTTCAAAATCACAGGACCAAGTACTTCACCACTATTTTGTGCTTTAGGGTATGACAGAAGCATTCTCGTGATATCTGGGTGACGGAAATCACCCTTGCAATGACTGTCTCCACACAGCGACGTGGCTGGGATGAGATACCATCTGACCCCAATGTCTTTATTCTGTCACAAATTACCCTTGTACAACAAAACCATAGCCTTATAAAACAAAATAGTAGCCTGAGTGTGAAGAGACTTGGACAAGAAAAGACTTACATCAAAGCCTAAAGACTTAATTATGCCTTGAAGCCCAACTATAAAAGTATATACTATTAGTATACACTATTAGTACATACTATAAAACAAATTGTTAAGAAAAATTAAAATAATGCTGGCTTTACATGTCTTCTAACAAAAGGATATATCGTAACATTAAATCTATATTGTAGCATAAAAATATAAAATTTTGTCCTTCTACCTTGATGGCTGTCAAAGAGGATGGCGGTATCAAAACTGTACAAGAGAAGGCGGCCATTAAACTGCCTCTGTCAGAAATTTATTAAAACACGCAAACGAGGCTGAAGACACTGACGATGATTGGCTTCTGAGTCCCTTCGACGTAGATACCAGGAAAAAGAACACCCGCCTGCAGTTGATCCGTTCTCGGAATAACCACGCTGATACGTAGCACATACTACTGAAGAACTGTGTCCGATCCAGAACTTTGACGCTGTTCACATACCATAGCTTAGAAGTTCTCTTTCGAGGCTTTCAACTTCATTTGCAGACTTCAGAAGAACATCTTTGGCCGACATTAATCTGAAAAGGATATTGATGAGCTGTTAAGGATTTGAAAGCATGCAAGCAGCAGCGATTTCCAACAAAGGGCGGACGATTAAGTAATTTTCAGGGGGGGGAAGGGAACAATGTAAGGGGATTCAGTTTGAATATAAAAATCTTTAAGGTCCAACAAGAAAAATAGAAAGAAAAGACGGGAAGAAAATGAAACAGGAAAAGGAAGATGGAAAGGCATTACTATGTTTAGAATACACATACTTATTAATTGAAATAAATGAATGTCTTCAACTCACTGTATGTAGATCTGCATTCGCAATCGTTTAATCCTATTCTTGCAAAGCTCAGCGTTGTCTGGCAGTGAGTGCAAAGTTTCAGTGAGATTATCTACGTATTTTTGGAGGCAAGACTTTTCATACTGCCACCGTTCTACTTCGCGTTCAATTACGTCGCGGTCTAAACTGCCATCGGGCCTAAAACGGACGAAGTCTCTATCACCACATCCTATGGAAAGTGATTTGATGGAAGAAACCAGCTCTTTACACCTAGCAGCAACATCGAGAGACGATTTGGCATCTGGCTTTGATCCAGGTGGAGTATGTGGTCTAAAAGCTGGAACAGGTCTCGCCTTATCCGTACCACTTTTCATTGAAATGACATGGTAGTCTACAGGGTTATAAATCAAAGTACTCCCACTTTCGCCAAACACACTTGAACCTTCAGAGCGGCCATCGCTGCACGGACTATGGTGGCCTACCTCATCAGCCCCGTTATTAGGGGAAAGCGACGAGGAAATATCGCTACTGTACGACGAGTCAGAACTGATGCTTATTCGTTGATGCGAAGGAGACCTTCTGCTGCCATCTTGAGAAGAAGAGTCAGAAAACGGGGATGCACTACGTCTGTTATTCATGTTGAGGATCTTGTTGGCCCCTGGTCGGCTTCCATTGTTGCTACCAGTGTCAGAAATGGTCGCAAATTTACGTGAAATCCTGTCGCTTGCCATTTTATTTTCTATTGGATGACAAAGATAAGGTAAAGTGAAGTTGCCAAGTTGCTTAACAGGATGAAGTAACCTCTTGGAACAAACAATAACAATTTAGGAAATAAGGAAATTATTCTTTAACAAATAGTGAGACTGGCCAACAAAGTGTGGGAACTCTGCCTAATTCAAAGCCACCATTTTTTAGTGCTTCGCCTGCAATTTAACACAGTGATATAATACAGTGATAAACACAGTGATATAATACAGTGATAAAGCGACTCTAAGATCTAGCACGATCAAATTTTGCCAAAGCAAAACCGATAGTTGAAATCAAGAAAAGTGATCCATTTCAGTGAAATTGTTCACCTCGTACAAAGCGATGAAGGGCTTTCACACTCTTTTCAGCAAACAAAGGTAAGCCTAGACGTAAGGTGAGATTGAAATCTTCGCGCAAACCTTTTTTTCTTGCTGCGCCAGAGATGAAGGCTTTCTTGCTATGAACTGCCTTTAGGTTGACGCTCTTCGACTTGTCATCTTCGTAAACCTCAATGCGATGTTTTCCAGATGTATCTTTCCCAACGAAATGTACAAAGCAAATCTGCATGGCAAAAATAAGGAAAACAATTTTAAAAGACTTTTATGCTAGAAATGGCCAATCCAGTTAACCCATACCATGGTCATATCTAGGTCTACTGAGAACTGGGCTCAAGATTATTACGTAACAATGTTCATATCACGTGCATTGTGCTTGACATATTATGTAGCGTAAATACTAGTGGACAAGGCCAAGATAATATAAAGAAAATAGTTCATAGATAAAACGTCGGATAAACAATGACGGTTCAATCCCAACAAAAGCTATCCTTGTCCCATGATTCATTGCGCCAACTTTCTTTCGCCTTGATTTAAATGATGCAAACTTCTGCATGATTCGGTTGGGGTTTAAAACTCTTAGGACATCAAAAGTTGCTGCCATTAGAGACAAGGAAACAACGTGTGACTTGTGTTATGATGAAGAGGTAGAGACCTACTATTCACCATTTTAAGCAGTATGAAAACAAAAAGACTTCACGGATTGTTCAATAATACAGATCTTAAGAGGTTTAGGGTACTCAGTGGGCCAACGGGCAATGCATCACTTATCCATAGCCAGCCACATCGCTGGTCCCGACCTTATGTGCGGACTATATGTATGTGCGAAATTAAATGGCACTATGGGCGAAAAGACTAAATATTTCGTCGAAGTTATGCAGTTATACTGTCAGGAAAATGTTCCTGCCCTGCTACCGCATTTAACAGTTAAAAAGTAGGGAAAAGGCAGTAGGATTACGTTTGGCATTCTTTTGTCCAAAAAATCATACTTTTCCCAGCAATAAGGGTACTACCGCCTATTTGAAGGCCACATGCAGCATTCAATAAATTCAACAACATCACGAGAAATAACATGTCACTGTTGAAGTCGTATCACTAGCAGGAAGGAGCTTGCACTTGCTGCTTGAAGCATTGGGACAATAGCCGCAAATCATGGTGAAATCTCTAAAACCACTAACAACATCAAGGGACGACTGCACCATAAAGTCTCACAAAGGCCAAGTCAAACCAACAAAAAAGTAGGACCAAATCTGGACTTGCGATAGAAGATTGTACTTCATTCAAATGTAATGCATCTCATGCCGCAAGGACGATACTGCAGCCTGCATGGACGAGGCAAAAACCTTACCTCTCTCTGACGAGGGTTTACAACTCTTAACTAGAAAGCACCCAGTTCTTAAGGCATATCTTCTATAGCGGATCAACTTAGCACACCTCACATGTTTTATGTATTTCACAATGTATTTGTGGAAAAGATAAGAAACAATCCATTCAATGGGTAGTTTTCACCTTTTTCTCTAACTTCTGCAAATCCACCGTCAAGCTTGTGACTTGGTTTTCTGTCCGAATTCCAGCCAGCGAGACACACATAGCCATTTCCTCGATTTCCATCAGCTCAGGGCCCAACAAATACAAGTCATCACTTTTGGCCCAGAACTTCCGGCCACTGTCAATGTCTATGAGTAAAACCTATGAGAGAAAATGGCTCAATGAAGGTCAGCTATAAAGTGGTACTTTAAACAATAAAAATGTCATTTCTTCTTTGACTCTTTATACTACGTATCGGCAGCAAAACCTCTTTACAGAAGGCAAAGTGTACACGAAACTTCCTGAACATAGCAACTTTATGCATTGAAAAATAGCCGAAGTCGCGATAAGAAGATGAGGCGGAGTTGCATAGGCAGCCCTCGCACCAAGGTGCTTGCCTTATCTAATCCAAAACATATATACAGTAATGAAAGAGGAAAACTGAAACAAACAACGGTGCTGCCTCAAAGAAAGAAAGAGAGCTACCACAACACCCTCGAGCATCCTACCTTCTTACTGAAGATGAAGTTGCCCGCCAGGTCCAGGACCTTGACGCGTAATTTGCTTTCTCCATCTTTAAAACAAAGTAGTCTGCCATTGGACGGCTCTCCGCGTTCCTAGAATCGAGCATGGTCAATGCGCATCAATCTGGGCAGAGGGATGAATACAAAAAGGAAGCCGTTCCTCACCCCATCTACAATTTTATTGTTCAAAGCGTTATTCGTAATTTTAAGATGACAGCTATGACGAGCCACACGGTAGATAAATTAAGACAGAATAGTCATTTGTTGACATTATTTCATTGAAATATCCATGGATTACCAGGTTAAGACATATACCATTAAGGCGATTATGTAATCGGTTAAGACATTATCAGTACATTTTGGGATGAGCTTGTCCCATCCTCAGCTGTGAGAGTGGAAAACCAAAATTGGATATATAGAAAACCAAAATTGGATATATATTCATAATGTATCTAAGGATAGAAACCCGATATTATTCGCAATATGGCCTTCATTTCCATCAAAATCCATTCGAAACAGAAATATCCTGCGCAGTAGCTCAACATACGTCAACATAAAATGGTATACGATGATATTTCGTACCTTTGGCTGGAAGTTGTCCAGGAGAAGTTTTAATCCGAGCAAAGACCATTCGTGGGTTTTTCAAGGTAAAACAAAGCTGGGGATTCCACCTAAAAAGCGAAAAGCAACTGGAATCATCAGCAGCACTACAAACCTATATTCGATAAAAAGAATTGCAAATTCAGAATTCACCATTGGTAAGATTAAGTATGAAAACTAGCTGCTAAGATTACATCCATGGTATCTAAGATCTACTGAAATCAAGTGTTAAACATTTAAAGCCTATCAAAGATTCTCTTTTATTCACATGAGTCTAGACTCTGGAATTTTATTTAACTATTCTAGACCCTGAGATTAGATTTAATCATTCCAGGATCTGGAATTGGATATGATTATTTCGGGACTAGGAAAATAGATATAATTATGATAGGTCCTGGGACCAGATTAAATTAGTCAAGGACAAGTAATCCATGGTACATTGCTTCAACGATAATGTCACTCTGTGCATGCCTGAAATGCCACTTAGAGAAAAGGGTTTCAGCTTCAAATGAGCTACGAATTTTCACTATAGCTGCTCAGTCCATTGGCTTTCGTTCCGGAGTGCTCAATAAACCGGTTGCAAAATCGAGCCGGCTGTGATGAAACAAATGAATAAGGGAACTGGCGTTTACTGTACCAACTTTTTCAATAAAGAAAATGAAGTAAGAAACATAAATTGCCTCATTAATCAAAACATTGATTAATAAACATTGAATAAAAAATGTCACAGAAAATGTCATAGCAGAGCAATGCTTCCATACGCACATAAAAGGTCATCAGAATGTGAATACGAATGACTTTCAAAAACATTTTGAAAGCTATCCAGTCCTCGATTGAAAACATTAATAAACTGAGCAAGGGACATACCGTTGTAATTTTAGCCTTGGTGGTCTTCTCTGGTTTCAAGGAGAATATACTACAGCACCGTTTGAGGTTTTCCATCTCGGTTTTGGTCACAGCCAGAGCATCAGCGTTCCAACTTTTAACTACGTCGGCATCTTTGACAGCCTCTACTTTCTTGTCAATGTTTAGAGGAGCTGGATTTGGGGGTTGCGCGTAAGGTTGCAGATTGTGTCCATTGACTTCGAAGTGGCTGGCACCATTGCCAATCTTAGGGCAATTTGTCCTTGGCATTCCGTTAACATCAGAAGTTTTCATTCGGCATAGTCCTTCCTCGTGCGCCTCGACAGCATCTTTGACATGGACCTTAGACTTGTCATCTTCTCGCTTATAATCCCGCAAGGGTTCGGACCGAGAAAGGTCCCAGTCTTCCTCCACTTTAGGCCATTCATTTGGCATTCCAGTAGACGCTTTTTCGTTAGTTAAAAAAATCCCCCCCTGTTCACGCACTCCATCCTTTTTGTCGATAAGCACATTGTTGACCAGATGCGAATTCGATTCTTGAGTGGACTTTTCAAGGGTGCATTGTCTCATTTTCAAAGTCAAAGTGCCCCCCAAAGCTGCACTGTGGAAAAGACCCGGCTCCCATTCATTACCATTAACAGTCTTCAAATTAGTGCTGCTGCTACTTAAATCTTCTCTGGGGTTTTTTAACGAAGTTCTTTGCACAGATGTTGTTGTAAGTCTTTTCAGATGTCTTGTTTTGAGCAGGAAGTCTTCCAGAAACATGCCGGCAAGGTCAGGAACAGCAATGTTCATTAACCCTATTACATGTGACTGAAAGACAAGGAGACATTAGCTGTAATAACACAGCTTTAAGCAAGCAAAATGATATGAAGACAAGTATTAAAACTAGCAGTTATTGAAACCGCTTGAGTGACTTGAATGACTCATTGTTCTACAAAAGTAGCAGCATAACCAACATGATGCGCAATAATCGTCCTGAACAACTTTCGTCAATGAATATCATGCCGACAAACGTCACTACATTTCAGAAAATCAATGCGTGTTAAATCTTTTAAATGCAAAGATGGCATTGCCTACCTCTAAAAAACTTGGACTCTTTGCAACACTGGCTGCTAAAAGCTTCCCGTGACAAAGCTCAAAAAACTTTTGACGACCAACTTCTAATCCCAGTTCATTTGGCTCTGCCGTCGGTTCCAACGCTACGGATTTTTATGCACGTTTTAAAACCGATCAATAAAATCTGAATAGTAATGACAGCACAAAACATCATTTAGTAAACGGTTTTCTTGGTCCTAGTGGGAGAAGGCCTGGATAGATGAAGCATTTACAATAATGCGCCCCATCAGCGGACATGGTGAGCCAACTGACATGTAATTGCACTGTCATTCATCCCTGCCTTTGACATTTGATGTGACGTGGGCGTCAGAAGGAGCTTTCAACTAACCTGGCAGTTTTACAGGTAGGGCTTGCGGACGCAAAGACCACAGCGATTTATGTATGTACTGGAAACGATTCCCGCCCACAATCTCATCGTTTCCGTAATCGCAATAAAAGACGTGGATTTCGTCCTTTTCTTTGTTGCAACCGAGGACCCAGCACCTAAAGCAGAGAGACTTCATCAACCAATGAGAAAAATTAAAATTTAATAGCTCAAGGGAAAGCTGCATTTTATCTTATTTTTAGCAACTTTAACAGTTCCGTTAAAACGCATATCATTATCTAGCCTGCGGACTTTATAATGAGAGTAGGAAATCTCGCAGGCGTACAAAGATGTAGCCCGCATTGCGTACATTGGCTCCAGATCAGCACCAAATATCTACTTATATTCAGAACATAATTCAATGCCATGCTTGCATACATACCTATACCAAAAATCATCTGCAGTGTATCTTGCTGCGCCTATATGATGCTGTTGAGGAAAGGCCACGGGCTTTTCTGCATGCCCCAATCGCTGTATCTCTTTCTGAAGCTGATTCATAAGGTCAACAATGCATTGTTCCTAAAAACAGTAAAACGCTACATTATTTCTCTAATGCTTCGTTAACTGAGTTTCCTGAAACTCTGGATATTGTAATTCTCGCACTACAACCATGGAAACTCGATGCAATCAATTGAAATTGCACAATTACTTTTATCTTGAGGTAATTAATATCCTCTTGAAAATTACTAAGTAGAATAATATGATGACTATGGAAATAAATTATACTGTAATCTTGACTGAAAAGGAAGTAGTTAAAGGCAAAAAACAACATTTGATATTCAAAGTAACTAAATGCGACTAATAGGTGTAAGCTACTTATAAACTTTAAAGCTTCGTTCAAGCCATATTCATGGTAATCTGTTTATGTTTATCTCCTTTTTATATCAAGGACCTGGATTTTAACCTTTTCAAACTCATAACTGAATTTCTAAAATCTATTAATAATTCATAGATTTGAAACATTTTAAATTCTATTCTTCCATATTTTAGCTATGCCTTTTCAAACATTTAATTTTAGCTTGACTGGATTTAATAAACCTACCTGTAATAAATGAATAACTAATCCGAATTAATTACTAATCTGAACTATTCTGAATTATGAGCTAGCCCAAAAACTAATCTCTAAGAAAGTTGATAGATTATTCCTATCATCACATTCTTTTACCTATTTTTAGTCAAACTAAAGCACACACAGCTAAACAACAGCCATACTTTCTACTCTCAAGTACCAGCAGTACATTTGCAAAATTTTCAGATTTAACTCTACAAACAGTACAAATAGAAGGTACAAAAAATATTAAAAGATTGCCTGTTGTAGTAATTGGATCCAGAAGCGGCTTGCATCAACCAAATGGGTAACTATGAATTTTACTTCATCTGTGAGATCTCTAGCAACTGTTGGCTTATTCTGGCATGCAGTGTAATACATGGAAGAGAAAACTGAAAAGTCCAGATTGAATCCTTCAACTTGACTTTGGGTGATGCATAAATTCTTCCCCTAAAGATTGAGAAACATGTTACGAGAAACCACTATCAAAATGCTCCTTCTGCACAAATAAGTAAACAATTTTGTAAAAATATGACTCTTTGAAGAAACATTTTTGGCTTATTTAAATATTCCTTCATATAATGGTTTGCCAAAAATCAGAGAAGAGAAACAAAGAAACAAACATGTCTATGAGATGCTAATGTCAACAATGATCCCATTGTCATCTCTCTTACTGCCATCCAGGTTTCTTGATTTTTGAAAACAAAGTAGTTACAAAGCCACTAGCCCATCTCCCCAGTTTTGCTATAGACTTACAGACACCTCCAATGCATTAACACCATTGCTTTGTTTTGATATGCTTTGCTGAAGATTTTCTACTCCAGGTGATGATGATAAATGCCTTGAATTCTCAGGACCTTTCAGTACACTGTTACAAAACTGAAGTCCAATAATTGGTAATGGCAAAAGACCAGTCATCAAAGCCTCCCTTGGGACAGCAGCTATAGGCAGAGGCAACAGCCCTGGTGCTACCGTGTTGAAGTTACTTTGTATGTTTGACTTTCCATTCTTCATCATCTTCTCCTCCTGATTCTTTTTTTCGCCATTCCTTTCTAGTGCAACTGTAACATTGAGGGTAACTGGACCACATTGCAAATTTTGTTTTCTCTCAATAATTGAAATTGCTTCTGCCTTTGTTCTGTATCGAACAAATGCCAGGGTATTTCTAAAAAATCAGGAGATATGCAGTAAAACCTATCTGAAACATGGAATTTATTGTAAAATCAAGAGACAATCTAAAGATTGCCTCTACTAAATCACAACTAACGACTTAATAAGCTTGATCTACTACCTACAGCTTGTGCTATTTGCAGCCATGTATTTGACACAGCTCTACCCAAATGTCATTGTCTTGTAGCAGTCAGTCTAGTGAAACCATTTGCAAGAAAGCAAATGAAACTAAATGCAAAATGCAGACCTATAAAGCTAACCTTCTGCCTATAAGTACAGCTAGGCTGCCACTGGATAAACCAAGAGAAACCTGATGTTTTGATTACATCTCAGAAAATAGCTTAAAAGGATCTGGCATTTTGACATGCATTTCTCTATCAGACTTCAAATGAATTTAGAAAACAAAATGTCTCACCTCATTACATTCAGCTCAGCTGGAATGCAACCTGGCTCTGTGAAGTGACTGCTTAAAAGCAATTCAACCTCTCTCTAAAAGGGATGTTGACAAGCAATGATTAATTACACTTTTTCAAATGTGACTTTTCAAAGCAAAGACAATGTGGGTAAATGCAGACAAAAGTAATGCCTGGTTATCAGCTAACAAACCTTAGCAGTATAAAGCCAGGAAAATCTACTTGTTTACTTCTAAAACAAAATTAAATCCTCCATTAAGTTGACATATTGATAGAGCTAATTTAGAATACATAAGCCTATTGGTGCGAAGGTTCATTATCCCAAAGAAATTGCAAAAGCAGTTACAATAGTTTTGAAAGATTAACCTATGAATTGACATTTTTATTTTATAAGATCTTGTTCTATAAAGTCTTACCACATTTGGATGTTTGAAGCCTTCTGCAAAATCTAACTTGATACAAAGTGAATAGAGACCCTTCTGGTTTGGTTTCATGTCATAATAGTTTTGGTCTTTCATATCCGTTGCTTTAAAATTTGCAAATTCATTATTTTTCATAGTTGCAAATGCTGAGCTGTGGGCACTATCTATGGTGTTAATGCTTGAAGAATAACCAGACAATTTCGTCATGTTCTTCTTATTGCTTTCATTGACTGCTGGAAGTTTATCACAACTTGCACCCTGTTTATTTTTCTTGTGTTTATATTTCTTATAATTTTTCCCGGTAACTACACTTGATTTACTTGAAGCACTTGAATCTGAAAAGGATTTTGCCTGGCTTTTGCTCATTTTCCATTGCTTTATTTCATCTGGGCTTAAGGCCTTAGAACCCTTTCCGAACCCTTTAACAGACATTCTCTTTGCATGGAGTGATGTATAGCTTTCGCCATCCAAAACAGCGAATACACGGTTATCTTCATCATCTTCTCTCCATTCAAGTTTTGCTACATCAGGAACTGAAGTCAGTAGATCAAATAAATTTTTGAATCCCAGCTCCTTCCACGGTAGCCTTTCTCCAACGAGACCTTCATAGTCTTTCTCGATCAACCCCTGTTTTACACCGTGCTGCTTTGAAACTAAAATTGACCTTAAAAATATCTTTACATCCTCCATTATTTGTTGATCCCATTAATGAAAATAGAGTCCTAACTCAAGGAAAGACAAAAATAAAAACACTGTCCCATACAAGGTTTTCTTATCAAATGTATCGCAAAATAGCCATGCTCCCAAATGTCGCATGAGAAGTCTCGTTTGCAAGAAAACATCAACAAGATGTCTCGTTTACGAACTCCACCAGGAATGGTGCAAAAGAATTGAGTGTACAAATTAAAAAACAAGGTCATGCAAAGAAGAAACACTGAAAAGCTTGTTCTATGATGCAAGCAATGAGAAAAATTGATCTCAAGCCATGCATAGGAACATGTCTATACTTAAGTCATCGCTGAGAATGAATGAGATGAGAGTATCTTGTGAAAACACATCAAAGGAACGTTTTGAAAACACGAATTATCAAGTACATGTGCAAAAGAACACAGAAAACTGAGGGAAGCAAGTCGATGGTTGGCGCCCCAATATAGGCCCAAGATGTTTGAGCTGCAATAATTGTCAAACTGCAGTATATTTACCTTATAACGGTGTACTGAATGAAAATAATATAATAGGCACCCCCCCCCCCCCCCTCCAACATGAATTTCGTTCAGACGACACTGCAAGAGCTATTTGAGTATGGATCCCAAATATACGGCGAAATATGAAAAGCTTTGACGCAAAGAGACTTACCTAAAAAAGCATTGTCAAGCAAGCCTTCTTGTAAAAAATTGACCACAGTCAGAGGAATGGTTTGGAGACGAAGAAAAGTCGGAGAAAAACCGGATTAAGAGAGGGACAGGGAAAGAATGACATCCAGCTTTAAGCATGTATTTGGAAAATCTGGCACTGGAGTAGCTTGTTTTGGATATCCCACTGGGAACAAACCCTTTATGGTACAGAACTTCACAACAGCTAGAAATTACGCAACCAGTTTCAAATTTGTTAATTTTGAAGTCAATTAAGTGGTTGCAAATGTAAAGTAAAGAATATCCCTTTTAATTGAAATTTGAATTGATAGATCTGCTAAATAAATGAAATTCGAGTTATAACAAGTACTGTGCTGAACTTTTGCAAAAGAATCAATCTTCAGGAGGGATTCTCTGATTAGCCTCACGACTCTTGAATGGATCACTCCCATTGCTTATATCTCCTTTACTCATATGCTCAACAATAAGTTTTGCACTTTGGGTTAAGATGTTTTGTTACGTTTGGTGGAACTTTTCTTGGCTGTCAACAGTCAATTCTTTGCCTTTTCAAGCAGCGTTTGCTATTCTTATCTGGTGTCATTCATTCAGCACATATGATTACAATCACTGGTTACCATGCGTTTTGTTACAAAACAGAAAGCTCAGTAATCTAAAAGCACTCCTTGCCTCCCCTCAACGACAGTTCCAGAGTTTTATACCTGCCTATATGCAGTATATACTTTTTATGAATGGAAAATTCATTGATAGTTAGATTTTTAAGTATTTTAAGGTTAAAATTGTTCAACCCTTTGCACCTAAAAGTATACTAGTAAATATTTTAAGACCCTTTGATTTACATTGATGGCACAAGGTAACATTTATTCAAAGCAAGAAATACACAGTATACCGTATTTATCTTTGAAAAGGTCCTTCACTCTTTAACACAATGAAAGCGACGGGTAAATACATTGTGCTCACTTAAAGTCTTGTAATTGGCTAATTGGATGCAAAAATCGAGCAGAAATCATTCCCTGATATTTTAAATGCCCACTGCCCCCTGCCCACTGCCCTCTGCCCACTGCCCACTGCCCCCTGCACACTGCCCCCTGCCCTCATGTCCCCTGGCTTAAACGCACATGCATCATTCTCTGCTATTATTGTGACCATTTCCCATTCGTTGTCACGTGAATAGGCTGAAATGAAACGATAACGAATGTCTAGCAATATTTCAAAATAATTGTCGCTCTGAAGATAAGCAACGGATGCCCAGGGGCGTAAATATTGGGGTGTGTGTAGGGTGTGACCCCCCCCCAATAATCGAAAACCCGCATTTTGTCGGGGAAACGCCAGACAGGATGTTCACAAATCCGTAATTGTCGGACAAAATCTTTAAGTCTACCGAAATCTTTCAAAGACTCGCTGGGTATATCGCAAGTCCTTCTTCGTAAATATGTTGAGTAAATCAATATTTGAAGGGACTCCACCAACCTAAATGCCTATTAGCTAATCACTCTTGAAAAATGGCCTCCTTTGCGACCCAGTAATACATTTTTCATCGTGCTCTTGAATAAGTTCAGCACCAGCATCAGTGGCCATAGCCATCCGGGATGCCACAATTTTACCAGTGTCTGGACGACGAAACCCAAAGGCTCATTTTCGAAGGAACTTTGATAAAATCATCTGCTGTTAGTAGTCGCTTATCCTCGTTGCCATTACAATATTTTACTAAAAGAAGATAACACGACTGAACTGCAGCTTTTCTACTCGTGAATTGATATTATAATAAACGATTTTTCTTTTATAAGAAACCTAGCTTGGGTCCTAATACTAAAAGTTTCTTAATTTTTCACTAGTTTCTAGAACTAAAAGTTTCTTATTTTTAGATGAACATCAAATTTTGCGCCTTCCCTTGTATATTAATTGTACTAAAGTTTATAACACAACAGTAAGATTGGATATCGTATCTCTTGTTCTTTATTCTTATGGAAACAGGTGTACTTTTTATCGAGACACAAGGTACAGTGTGCTTAAATTCTTGTATTATTTTCGCATTGTTACCGAGACACTCGGTGCGTATTATTTTCCGGCTCAGAAAGTCAGCCTTATTTTTTTGGAGTTTCTTAAAAATATTGGTTCAGTTCTAAAGTTTCTTAAATTTTTGGGGCTCTGGTACTAGATTTCTTATAAACCAGTTTCTTATTATAGAAGAAACGTGTAAACACGGATTGACATATGAACAGCAAGGCATTGACCTAAAAATACATAAAATTATCAGAAAATTACAATGACAATAAATTTCGTAACGGTTTTAAAATATGGAAGGAACACCGCAAAGGCTTCTCCCAAAACAGATCTCATAACATTTTAGTCGGGCAGTGGCGAAAATATCGGGCAAAATATTAAGTCCCCCTAGCTAGTTACTCCGTTGCGGATGCCAAACAGTGCCACAGAAAAATGAGGGGATTATATTTGGTGAATTAAAAATGAGAAGGAATTAAAAACTTCTATGACACAGTTTTCCAATGACATCTAAGGCTATTACAGGCTTTACGAATAGGCTTGTACTATTTACCAAACTTGGAGAATTCCACCTTCGGGCCCTTTCCATCCCAAGTGGGCCCGAAAGACAATACCCTTTGTAATAGGACCCTAGTGACGATTCCCTTTGTTAACAGCTGTATATCTTCAATAATCTAACGTACAATTTTCTCACAATTGCAACTTAAAAGTACTAGAAAACTTTTCTTCTCTCTAATACAGCATTTCAAAAGGACTGTTTGCATGTTTGAAGTTTTTCTCGGAGGAGCAATATTGAATTTCGTTTGATTCCTTGGCGCTCTTTCTACGACGCATGCGTGAATAGACGGTTACCAACGAAAAGTTTGTTTGACAACTGATCTTTGAAATCTGTATTTTGGCATGTGAGTATTGAATCCAATGCATTCATCATTCATATAAACACGTGGTGGTGTTTATTTTAATTTTGACTAAAGCTCTGAACTAATTTATTAGCATCTGGGTCTTAGGTACAGAAAGACTGCCACGGATGCCCTGGACGAGTACATTGACAAATACGAAGGCAAATCGAGATCAAGGCACTTCACTCGTCGAGTATCCGATCTCTTGTCTCCAAAGCCAAACGCAGACTTGTCTGATTCATCAAAAGACAGCAAAATGAGCAGTAAAGATAGCAAACTATTGTGCTGGATAAACGAGTCGTATAAGAACAGTGTGAGGAGCACATGCATTCCTCTTTATTCGAATGATGGAAAAGGTAAGTTCTTCAAAGAATAGCAGCCCCACTAGCTACCTACTTTTAATTGAAGGAATTAACAGCATTTTACCTATTGATCAAGGTTGGTCTGATCATAGGTTGTCCCACAATCCGCCCGGAGAACATTTTTCTTGTAAACTCTTGTGTTATTAATACAGTAAAAGACTATCACAGTTTTGCTTTGGTAACCCTTTAATGTACAATTATTGTTGTTTCCCTCTAAATGACAACGAATGTCCCAGTCTCTTAGAATGGGTTGAAGTACGAGAGAGGCTCAACACCCTCTACTTTATCTCTGTTGCTAGTCCAATGTAGTGAAAGGTGATTGCCACTTGCTCTAATTTTACAATGGGTATTTTCATTTGTCAGTCATTATTGGTCTCTTCTTTGCATTATTTGCCTTTTCTTTGTCATTAAATGTCAACTTGTCTTTTTTCCTAGGACTTACTTCTTGTATATGAATTCAGTTTAATTTTGTCATGCAGAAGAATGGCCACTCTTGCCAAACATTTAAAATATTAGCTTTAATGATGTTAAGAAAACAATAGTTTTTGATTATCCAGTAATACCCTGAGTTCTAAAAAAATTATCACTATTTGTTAAAAGTATAAAAAATTCCTTTTATTTTGATGCTTCTCAACTCTATCTGTAGTCAGTATTCAATTTTTTTAAAGCAGAATTTAGGTCTTCTTCACCTACTAATGCTGTGGCATCAAAATCAATGAATTATGAAAAAAATAGATATTTACAAAGAATTGGATTTGGTGAATCAGCTAGGCAAATAAGCGATGATCTATCATCCCTCCCATCACCAAGGACGTCAGAGCCTGATGTAGACAGTGATAGGGAAACAATTGAGACAGAAATCCTTCTGAGTAGTTATCACAAAGGAAAACAAGGTATCAATTCTTTTACCACTATGCTTGTTTTTGTGAGATAACTAAGCTTGCAACCTAAAAGCCAATATCTTTATGTAGTTTTTTAAGCAGTAATGGATGATATTTAAAATTCACAGCAGTGTGTAACTTTTCTTTAAATGGAACTCAAATCCTTTTTACTGGTGCATAAATGATTCACAATTGTTCATAAATATGAATTATACGAGAAAGATAGACAGGAATGAATGATATGAATATAATGAATCATAGGAATATAGATAATATAAAAAGTCATCCACCATAAAGTCTAAACAGGCCATGCTTAAGGGCTGTGTTTCGTAGGATTTTTGTAAATGGAGCAATGAATGTCAATATCCAAGTCAAGAAAAAAGCTATAATGGATAATTCCAGTTTTGGATTTATGATGGATTATTTTGCCATTTGCCAATTTGATTTTGTCATTTCATTGTGTACTGCTAATGGAAAATTAAAACTATCATCTATCAAGTTTTAGAATATGATTTTGTAGCTAAGTAATCTATTTAGCTCAAAGCTGCATATTAAATAAATACTAAATGATACTGGACTACCAACCTTCCTGTCTATTAATTTTTGCTTGTAAGGCCTGGTATTACATTCCCAAACTCTCCAATTCTCAAATGATTAGTTTATAAAGGTGCCAGGATGGCTCAGGAGGCACTGACTATGGACCCAAAGGTCCATGGTTTGAGTCCCTGTCATGACCAACCTTTCGTCCAGAGTGAGGAGAGTCCCCAGCTCTCTGTAATTCCAGGCATAAGCAATCATGAGGTGTGGTCACATCAAGAGGAAGGACCAGAGCACTGCTCGATAAGCTTAAGTTCTCGGTTTCTTAAAAACTTCCTTCAGAAGCTAGGTAGAAATTAATACGAAAATACTTAAAACACTAAAGATTACAAGAGTTCTCAAAGCATGTAATGTATCTTTCTTATGAATTACACCTTCCATACCTTAACACATGTTATTCATATCTTGTGTAAATTACATTTTGTGCAATATTATAGGGCAAGATGGTTTATCTCCAGGAAAAGGGAAAAAATCACCCACATCTTCTTACCCAAAGTGGGTGGATGAGGTTAGCCAATCAGAACTGAATGATACCATTCAAAGAAGGTTTGTTTTGATTCTTGGCTATCTGGTAAATCTTCATTGATATGGTCAGCCCTTTTCTAATACTACTTATGCTGATATGACGTTACATGCTGATGGTAATGCGCAGTGCATGTAAGATATAGTTCTACTTCTTTCTTTCTTTTATCATTCAAATAGTTGATTTGATGTCTGTGCTCCTTATGAAATCCCTGTTCTGATTCAAATGCTTTTCATGCCTTGGCTTAATAGATGAACGAGTAGCATTTTTCAAAAGGTGACAAAGTCTGTGCTTGTTAGCAAGCTAGTCCTTTTCACAGTTTTGATTATTTCACTGGAAGCAATTTATTTTAATTTTCTAGCCTGTGCCCCTAATAGGAAGTGTTGTTTATAGCATGAAACGTTTTATTGAATTTCTGCAGATTGTCATCAGTATCGGTTCTACTTAAGTCAACACAGCCAAGCAGATCGTTGTCCAAGTCAAAGAGCATGGACTCCAGTCGACTGACAATGGACGACAACGACAGTATTGTAACCGACGTAATTCTCGATACGTCTATCTATGGAAAGCGTCCTGTTAACATGGGTGGCGATCTACATTCCTCTCTTTTCAAAGATGAGAGAGTGGAGGCTATTTTGAACAATAGTAGAAAAAAGATCAAAAAGCAGAGGGATGGCTACATGGCTCGTTCTCTTCATGGCTCTTCTAGGATTAGTGACGTGGTAATGTCGCCAGAAAGTCGAGATGTTGCTTATGCAAAACATATACTGAATACGAATCGCAATGCTTATGGGAATAACACCGCCACTGCATATTCGCGGAGTGGGCCGAAGCCGGAAGCTTTTGATACTTCTCAAGCGCATCTCTATAAAACCAAAGTGGATTATTTTGTTGGGGAAAAATCCCGCGCCAAATTATTTTCAGAATCTCGCGGACAGATGTCAAACGGCTCTTCAGCAAACCATATTAAGCAATTTGGGAAGAAACCAGTAATGAAAACAAGCTTAGCAATAGAAAGAAGCGGTCTGGATGCAAACGTTTCCACGAACAGGCTGCGAAAGTCCTACGAACCCTACAAAGAAACCTTGGTGCCTGGAACAAGGCTAACAGATAATGACAAGGTTGATGTAAATTCGCAAAGAACGTCTGGGTACCACTCCGACGTTATTAGCCCGTTGAATAGCCACACAACCTATGACTTCTATGCTCCCAGGAAAAATTCGCCTGATCGTACAGTTTCGTCGATAAGAGATGGAACACGATTTGAAGCTTCAAGAAGATATTCGAGGAAAGGCAGCGATTCAACTGACATACTACTACGCGGACCACCCGCCGGAACTAAGGTCCACCAGCGAAGTAAAACATGGAACAGTCATTTAAGCACTAACAAAGTAGTTCCTAACGCTGTATCAACCCCAAAATATCCAGCTTATTATCGGCCGAGTGGCAGATCTGCTTTATATACAGCCGAACGTCAAAGGTCGCCTGAAGCCAAAGGGATTTCAAGTTCTGCCTCGCCCAGGGCTCCTCCACCTGGCAGTCCGCAGTCTACCTTCATGTCCAGATCGTATGGAGAACTGGCTGCACCTTATTCCGCGTCACCAGCGCGGGTAGAGAAGCCGAGGACAAGCCAGCTATCCGGCTCAGAAGTCGCAAGTCAAGCAAGAAAAAGCTTTGAGCAATACACGGACTGGAAGGCCCTAGCCGAAAAGCCTGACCAGTCTCGAAAGTTCGTCTTGAGAGAGGAAACTGGCGAATACGATCGGGAGCCTGACGTCATGCGGACGGGTAACGGCGATGATGCCGACTCTAATGGCTTCAGCGATGGCGATTTGGATGACGAGTATGGAAGCCCGCATAACCGGACATGGCCAAGCCTTGAACGGTTCAAGCAGAGGATCTCGCAGTACCCTAGTCGCAACGTTGAAAGAGACACTTCGCAAGCAAGTTGGACCGCCGCTAAACGCAGCATTCCGCTTCGCGTCAACAAGTCTTTCAGTACTGGTATTGCTCCGCCAGCGGATGTACCGATGAGACGTCAGTTCTCTGCGCTTGCAGTCGGCAACCATCGCTCCAACCCAAATGATGCACGCAACAAATCAGTGGACTATGACAGGTCCTCCGCTGGCGCCCACGCAACCAGTAGAAGCTCGGCAGCCCGCCTCCGCAGTGAAAGTAGTAGAAGCTCAGCAGCCCGCCTCCGCAGCGTAAGCAGCAGAAACAACTCGGCGACTGCTCCTTCAAATTTTGACAGCAGGACCGCCGCAACCAACCTGGAAAACGATTTGAGTTTTCATTCGGATGATGACAATGCAACCATCGACACAGACGTACTGCTTTCGCAACCGCCGATGCCAATCGTTGATGCCAGTCCATCCTTGTCCACCGTTTCGGATGACAATTCAACAATTAAAGGCTCCGAGTCTGGAGATTCTGGTCATAGTTTCGCCGATTTGCCTGTGAGATCATCCAGTCGGGTCAGCTTCGCTCCAGATGTCAGCTTGAATCAAAGTAAGGAAGGATCGCATTACAACAGATTCGAATCTTTCCGGGGCCGGGAAGCTAATGCAGATTTAATCAGAGAACCGGTTCACAAATCTTTCGAATATGAGAACGCAAGAGAAATGTTAAGGTAGGCGAATGTTCAGTTTTAGATCACAAGATTATTAAGTTTTTTAAGAATTGGTTACTCTCTTTTATTCAGTTTTCTCGAACGTTTTGTTTGTAAGCATTTCAGATGAAAGGAAAGGTTTTGAAATGAATATTTACCGAAGCGTCAAATGCATTAGCGAATGTCATTCAAAAAAAGAAAAGGGCCATCTCTAATTTTATACTTCTCCTTTAGTCGAAGTGCAAACACTGATTCGAAAGCCACGCGGTCCGAATTGCTGGACTCCTTCATCGATGACTGCATGCGGACAGCTAACAATGGACCGAGTCAAGTAACTTTCTCTTTTCATTATGTTTCTAAGTATTGCAACTTTCTTGGGCACGATGTTGGCACCTTCGTAAAGTAATCTTTTCGGCTCGAATTTTGGCTACGTTTCCATTACTCCGTTATCATATGAAAACGGAGCAGGTTTGTCGCCGCTTTGGGTTTTTTCGTTTCCATTGAAACGAATCAAAACGGAGACATTCGAAAATGCTGATAAAAACGGGATGCTGGAAACACGGTCCAACAACAGCAACCAAAAACAAAGAATTTAATAGACGTTCATGGACATTTAACCTGCAAAAAGGGTACTTCAGTATTGACTCATCGCTACGAATACTGTTTTGAATTTATTCTATGCTGTTTTGGCAATGCATTAACTACAAGGATATTGGGAAGCACAGTATTTGTAATTGGATTGAACAAAGGGTAGTGAAAGCGGAATAGTGGAAGCGCTTGTGTTATCTTGTTGGGTCATGTTGTGAGACGAGGGCAATGGAGGCAGATGGCGATTGGCCCAAACGGGATGCTGGAAACACGTGACATGTGAGAAAGAAGTAATGGTAGCATAGCCTTTATCACTGTTGCACAATCAATGTTGGAGACAGTGCTTTTGTGCCATGGTTGGGTTGCCAGGTTCTTTGTCCGAGATACCGGTGTTCGCCTAAGGGTGGACCGTCATCTGCTTAGCTGAACAAATCAATGCATTTAATCTTTTTTATAACCACCTTATTTGAACACTCAAAATCCAACATACTTTCGGGTCATGGCAAATTTTTGGTCTTTCCATAGCTAAATCGTAGTGCAATGAAGAAGACAGACTTTCAATCAGCACGTGATGAGCCCAGAACTGTGGAAACATTGAAGAATTTGCTGTTGAATCTTAGTGGGGTGGGCTCGAATGAAGAAGAAGCTGCTACAAGAGAGGTTGGTAGAGAATGTTTATTGAAGGGAAACTATAGGAGCAAAGTGGTCCCGTTGTAGAGCAAAGCTATTCTGTGGATGACACCTATGTTATTTACAGCATAATAGTTTCATCAAAAACAACATACCCCTAATTGGAAGTTTTTCCTTCCAAGAGAATTATTCACATAAACTCTTATACTGTTACTATATATACTGTTTTAGTCAGTTTATTGCGATAGGCGCTTAAACAGGGCGTTAAGAAGCAACCAGGCGTTGAAAACCTGCAGGGCGCTTATTAGATACTGAGTAGCTTAAATAAATTAGATGACTGGAAGATGCTGGGGGTTGAACGGAGCTAGACGCTTAAAAGATACTCAGCAGTTGGTTAGACGCTGGGCGGTAGAAATTTGCTCGACTCTTCTTCTAATCGTTGCAGTGTAGGCTCGCTGCATTTTAATGGACTCCTATTCGCTTGTAGGATGATTCGGATTACGATTGTGCATCGGGGAATACAACGGACGATGCAGCAAGTGTTGTTGGGGAGCAGTCCCTGGCTAGGTATGCCTGATTTGTCTTCTTGCATGGTGATGTGCATCCACACATTACCACTTGTACACGCAAGGGCATCCGCTTGTATCACCACTATGTGGCTAGCTCGTTGTTCGATGACGTAAGGAGAGTTGTGCCACACGAATCAAAAGCCCTTTCCAACAGCTGAATCACGTGTCAATGCTTCACTCGTACACGTTTTTGGTCACGTGCCAAGAACACGTCCGCCCAGATTGATTTCTCTGGGTGTCTGTTTTTGATTTGCATTATGTATCACGGCCTGGGAAATAAACCAGGTAGTTTGCATGCTGTTCGTCCTTTCACAGGCTCCTTTGTTTCCATCATCAAAAATTAACAACTTTGGGTTTTAAAACTACGTTTTTGAGTCTTGAAATTGCTTTTGAGGACTTCACTATGATTAAAATGACGCCAGAGACAGAAGAACAACATGTTGCTTCATAGAAAAACAATACTCCGGTACTTTGTGATCTGCGTCAGTCCTCTGTCTGTGCCAGTTCACAAGACCAAGCCACCGTAGTCAACAGGTCGCTGCCCCTTCAACTAGGTGAATGGGTAGTGATCAGCGGACAAGGACTAAAAGTCGAGTCAGTGAATTGCGACATCTTCCCCCTCACTTTGTGAAACTACTGCTCAAACATTTGGCATTATCCGCCAGCTCCATGCTGCTTTTCAGTCATTCATTTCGCCCAAAAGCAAGGCGTCCTTCCTCTTTTCTTCCTTCCCCCCTTTTGCATCAGCATTCCCCCCATTCCATTGAAATCTTCCATTGGTGGGAGTATACCTAGCTGTCGTTGGTTGTTGAGCATGCTTTGCTGAATTCATTCGCCGAAACTGTTTTCTTTTTAGAGCTTACCACCATCTGGAGAGGCTGAAGAGTTTGATCAACAGTAGGACCGACAACAGAAGTGCTGTTTTCGACTAATTCTAGTGCTCCTATAATATCCATTGCATCAATGGTTTAAAAAACCTTGCACGTGTTTATGGAAAGTTTGGTCTTGAAATTTTTCCAAGTTCGGACTTCGTGAAAGTTTGGCACAATCTAGCCCTGTTTAACGTACTTCGACCAGGTGAAATGCTCAACCTTTTTCACAAAGAAGAGGCCAATTCCTATAAATTTAAGAAGGGTTCCACGTTCTACTGGACTAAGTCACCCCCTCCCTTTCCTGGTAATAACAGTATTAATGAGAGGGGGGTTGGCACAGTGGCTATTAGGCGCAGTGCAAAACAAACAAGCAACATGCGGAGAATATTCTTGAAAAGAAGGTGAAAGCGAAAAGTCGCGATTATTTAACCTCGCTCATCTCTATGAAGAACTTTTGCTTGATGAACAACCTAAATTATAAGTAAAATTCTCGGAAGAAAACACAGAGAATCAATTCAGCTGAGTTAGCTTGAATGAATGGTTTTACCGAAGCAAGATTTTTAGCATTGATTTTCTCACTTGCTTTGAGTTTACACCTCATTCTGTTAGGCCCACTTTCTCTGCCTGAAGTTTTCACTTTGTCTGTTGTCCTTCTTTGTTATCGGCGGTAAACCTGAAGTTATGTGGTTTGGTAAACCGGCTTTAAATCAAATTGTGTACGCATCCTCCTTTGATTAATTTCATGAGTTACAATTTTACAATTAAAAAGTTGATTAGATGTTTTCCGTTTTTTGATGTGATGTGATTCCGTTTTGTATTGGACTTGGTGCTTGGCTTCCCCAACCCTAGCTGTCGGGTCTTCCCAACATTGTCCCCATTACTAGAATCTTCAATTTGTTTGAAATTTTCTTTGAAGTTCCCCTCCTTGAAAACACACGTAAATAAACGACTTGTAAATGCCGACCCAAAACTGACACGAACTATCAGCGAATATGGAACTGACGCCTTGGGGTGATCCTTATGTCGTCCGTACTTCCATATTAAGAAACCAATCATATCAAATCAAAGCTGAAGGCCGCATGTGTATATTAATCATTTTTTATTCCATAATATTTTTGTATTCTATAATGTTCTATAATAAGTTATCGCTTTAATTAATTTGTAATGATTGTACAATTAGAGGTGTTTTGCAAGTGTAATGATCGTACAATAAGAGGTGCTTTGCAATGATTATTTTTGAATGAAACAAGAGGATAAAAGATATTTAGTATTTTCTTCTTCTTTCCTTGTTTTTTCTGAAAGATGAAGAGTTTTTGTGCAGAGGGACATAAGTCACATTTGTTCAATTCATTTACTGTTTGGGGAATGCAGAGGAGCCAAGAGTGATATTGACTTTCTTCAGCTTCTAATATCTTTTAGGTCCCAGATTTCTCTTGGGTTGCTATATTCACTGTTGAAGCCTGTAGTGTTTTGCCATCATTCAGGCAAATATTAATATCTATCAGCGCATTTTCTAGCATTATGTTCAGGTTACAGATAAATATCTAAGACTGGATCCAAGAAAATCCATGAAGTCGGTAAATTATACTACACTCAACACTAGAGCTACGTCTATGTATACACATGCAATTTATCAACAAGCAGTTACAGTCATTCCAAACGTCATGCCCACAAATTTATTTTCAACCAAAAAGGCACGCGAAAAAATGAAAGATTAATATATAGAGGATTTTACTAATCTTCATCAAACCAATAATTTCTCATTTTTACTTGCTCTGTCGATTTAAGCATTGTTTTGTTGTAAAGGGCTTCTTGCAACCGAAGCTTTTACTTTAAGGTTTAAATGTTTTCTACCTGTTTTTCTTGGCAAAATGTATTCTAGTTTAGTAAACTACTTCTACTCTGTATGCAATAATTTGCGAAATATATACTTTGGCACTCATAAATTTGGCATATGAACAAAACAGATTTTCTAAACCGACCAAAGCAAACAAGTCAGCAAGCTTGTTATTTCAGCAAGGACGGTAAATAAAGCATTATTCAGTGATTATCAAAACGTTCGTTGAAGTCCGATTGATTTTTTTACGCGGGGATGATTTCAACATACACTGCAATATCCCCAACGCATCGAACCAATGTCTATATCATTGTTATATCCAACTATAACGCTGGAAACCATCACCTTCAGACAGCAGTTTCCTTGCCAACAAGATTGCTCTTTCTCCCTGTTACTTTGCTTGGTTGCGACTGCTGGATGTAGTCCAACGGGGGAATGTAATTTGTTTCCCAGTTTATTTTTCGTATGGTCCTTTGCTTCTTCCTGTCGAAAACAGACCTTGCGGCCCCTCCGTCCTTGACGTCGAGCAATGCTGCTGCGTTGACTTCAGCCATCTCTGGACTCAGCCTACTTGCTTTCAGTCTGTTAGCGCCGTTGTGCCTTTCGGTGTTCATATGCGGTGAGTCGTCCTGCCCCAATGTCGCGTTGCGCCAAACTGCCGCTTTGTCTTCGGTGCGGAGCTTTACGTCGGGAACCAGCTGCTTTCTAACTAAAGGCACTTTCAGGCCATTTAAACTCAAATTCTGCTGAAACAGGCGCTCGTCGTTTTCCAGGGGGCTTAGTTCACCTTCAGGGTCCCAAGGCAGATTTTCGCTTAGAGCTGTGACGGTCTGTTCTGGCAACAGGCTTGCTTCCGACTCGGCTTCATTTTCCGTACTGGTTATCGCTGCCTGAATCCCAGTCTGGACCGAAGACCAGGAGACGTGTGCAGCTGTGGGAAAGACACTCTGTGCAATAGTGTATTCTCCCGTGTCGGGGGCCTGCTTGTATTCCGGGCCCGTGTTCCTTATCACAGTATTTTCATTGGGTTCATTAGCGTCAAGAACAGTATTTCCCCATGATTCAGAGCCACGCTCCAATTTATTGGTTAGGTCGCCATCTTGTTGGTTCATGTTCTCCTCAGGTGAGAATGGCCTTTCCAAACCAATCAAATCGAATATTTTTGGTGAAGTTGGGCTTGAAACACTCGAACCCTTTAAAAAAATTGCATTACAACATTTCCATAAAAATAATGTTCATGACAAACATCACAAATGGGCACAACTTAAGGAATTTTCGTAAATTTAAACTTTCAAAATAATTTACACTCATCATAAATATCGTTTATTGGAGATTTGGTGAGACAAAACTGCTGCATAACTCCAAAAATTGCTGTTTGAATAAATTTGGCAAAAAAAAACAAAATCCTTACAATCAGAGACCACCTAAAGAAAACCTTTAAAACATGACAGAACATAACAAAAAAACGAATGAAGTATTCTAAACTTCAAAACTGGAGTTAGGGGGCTTTTGAATCCTTTTTGTTAGAAGAGGAGTAGTTTCAGTTGGTTGCTCTAAAATGTATTTTAAAGATCAATGACAACTACAAAAATAAACTAAGAAATAGGAGTTTTTAGCTTTAAAAATCAATGAGACTTAAATTAGGAAGAAAAATCATTGAAGGTGTTTATGCATGTCAAGTTAAACGAAGTCCGAGATTTTGCATTGCCTATTACACAGGATTGTACAAAAATTGCACTAATTTTCACAATAATAAGGAAGTATAAGAACACTTTTACATATCTTGCTGAATAACGTATGGTCAGCTCTAGTAAAAATTGTTTCATGGCTCATGCTTCCAGATTTCCGCCAGTTGAAAACAGTAATCAGAATCCACTTGAAATGGCCTGCAGTATATGATGGCTTCAAGAAGCCAGTTGCTAAATAAGTGGCTATTTATAAGAACGAAGTCATGTGGTAGCCAACTGAGAGAGAAAACATTAAAAATTGTATTTTGTAGTCAGTGTTGACATGATAACCATTTGATGTTGGCTCGTATCGGCCAAAGTCTGGTTTTCATTGAGTGTTTTTCTAGTCTCTTTTTGTTTTTCTGGTCTAAGCACAGAAGACAAAAAAGGCGAAATGGAAACAACCTTCGAACACTAGAAAAGACTGAAGAAGGAAACAAAAAGGCGTGCCTTTCTTCGTCTTTGACATAGATATCGCTCTATCAAGATAGAATAAGGGCCTTTGATTGATTTACTTTCATACTTTCAGGAATCGAAATATCCATATCTGGTGAGATTGCTAGAGGGGAGGCTCATTAGTGAACCAAACAAGGGCACCTCAAACACTGATTTTAATTGGCTACCTTGGCTCTCTTATTTCATCTTGGCTCTCTGATTTCATCTTGGTTCTGTCTCAAAGACAAGAAATGCAACAGGAAAGAGTAGAAAGGACAGACAAAATTGATGGAAACAAAGGACAGAGAAAGACCAGAAGGAAAAGCTCCAAGATCCTCTGCGGGCAAGCTCTTGCCGATATGACCGAAAACGCGTGTTGTGCGTATAAGTCTGATTTAGAAGCGATGAATGTGTCCAAAGTAAAGTCAGAAGTTCAATTACAAAACTTTTTCTTCAGAAAATACAGCTGGGATTTCAAAGAAAAATAGAAGAAAATTAACTGTTAACAAATAGTTGCTGATGCATTTGGTTCACGTCGTGTTTCAAAGGGTGATATGCACGATATTCTAGTCTTTGTTGAAATGTTCTTCTCACCCAAAACTTCTTTCTTCAGCTCTTTGATTTCTTTGGCGCATGATTCCCAAATAAACTTACCTTGAATAACAATATTTTGTTTAAGGCTGCTATTTTTGACACGATTTTAAAAAGTGCTCCAAACGCAAGATATGACCGGGAAAGACAAAAAAAGACTAGGAAGGGCAAAGACTAGAAAAGACTAGAAAAGGCAATATAGAAACAAGGCTTCAAATACGCGTTCAAAGCTCTTTGGAGATTCCAACAGGCCTTTGTGGATTTGGAAAAAATGAAAAAGGCTGCATACTATTTTCAAGTGGAATAAGAAGCTACTTAAGTAAAGAGAGTGTCACAATGGCTAGAAAAAGCGGAATTAGTTTTTGCAAACTTAAAGTTCTTTTTCGTCCGACACTCCTCAGGGTATGCAAACGTCGGAAGATAACCAAAAGCTGACAGAATAAATAACAAGATGCGGATCGAAAACACTAGATAGGCAGATATATCAAGAAGATAAGCAGAACATGTGATTGGTTATAGTTGATATAAAGAGAGTGTACAAATGAAGGTCGCTTCACAAGAAGCGCCACCAACAAAACAGCTTTAAAAATAAAAAATGAGATGATGTTGGAGTTTCTAGATACAAACTATCCGCCACTCACGCTAGTCCACAGAGTGCGGCACAGAAAGAATGAGGCGTTGATGACGTCATACAACTGTAATTTATTGCGGTTGTTGTTTTGGAAACTGTTTACACTAAATACCCATGCGAAAGTGTGACCCGAAGTGTCTTGCATTAGCAAAAACATTTCATGCGTGCAGAAACCAAACTAGTTAAGTAATTTTTGCACTTTAAGTGTCCTTTCATAGACTTGAAGCCCATTGGCGAAGGCTTGCCGATCGTGTCTAGCTTTTTCTTGTGTGCCTTGGTATTGGAGGCCGCTATCATTTCTAACCACGGTTTTAATGCGTAACGCCAAGCTTGCACTTCTCAGAAGATTTATAATTATTACACGAAAAAGGGTTTCGGTGACAAATTCACTTTATTTTTAAAGACAGCGGTTGCACCCGTTCTCGGCCCCAACAAGCGTCAAACTGAGCGCCGAGAAAACTTTCTTTTAAAACATTTTGGCCACTCAAAATGGATTTCTTAGTGAACAAATTTTTACACATAAAGGCTCCAGCAGAAAAACTATCTAAAACAAAGACATCTGCAGAATGTGTTGAAATTCGGAGGAAAGTGTTATTTACAGCAGTAAACTAGCAGCTTGCAAGCTTCGGATACAAAGATAAATTTTCATTAACGCCCATCGCTTGGTGGACCAATGGGTCTTAACACAGCTTAGCTCTTGTGCAAGAGGTGGTTAAGAATGGATTGTCGTGCAATAATGTTTGCATTAGAAAAAGAAATTCTGTCCAAAGTTTCCCTGTATTGCATGTTTTGACGATGGTCAGATTTGAAAGATATCGTTTGTCAAACCATGGTTGGCATCAAGTAAGTGAGGTCCATGCCACTTGTAAATAAAGTTTCTTAAATCACCGATGAATATTTGATCCGCATCAAAAGTGTTGCACGAGTTTGTTTGATGAACTGGGAACGTTTCTCAGCCATTGTTATTATCTGGCTTCGCGAGCTCAATGACAACCAAATCCCCTTCATTGGTTGTTGTGATACCCTTCATTGCGACCCTGCCCCCACTGGAGAGGCCGACTTTCAGCTTCACTGGGTCCATCCGAGTAACGAGTTCGTCCGGTGTTGCTTCACTGTCCCTTTTCAGAGTAAAAGTCAATTCTTCGCCTTTATTGCAAACATCAACTGCATTTGGAATAGTTACAGTAAATTTACTGGCACCCTCATTATCGCAAAGCCTTTCTTCTTCCAACACGACATCATTTTTTGGCCCCTGCAATGACATTGGGAATGAGAGACCCTTCACGCCAGACTGAGGTGGAGGTGCTTGCTCATCAAAACAATCACGGCCCAGATTGATAGTTACGGGAGCTCCAAACGTCATCATGCTTGGATTCTTTGCCTTTCGCCCTGGAGAAGCGTCAGAAGGCAATACCCCCGTACGAGTGGGGCTATTTTCATGCACATTCCCTCTGGTGGCCTCATCTTCCGAACTGCTTAGGCCACCGGGAACGTCTCCTGCTTCTTCGTCGGACCGTGTGTCTTTTAGTTCATCCCCATCTCCAAACGGAATCGAGAAGGTCACAAGCCCTGTACAGCTGGAGGCCGCTGAACCTTCGCCAAAATTGCCCCGAATCGTAACTGCTTCTCCTACATATCTTTTGGCGGTAGAGCTTTCTACCAAAACTGGCGTTATTCCACTTGGTTCACCAAAACTCAATTTTTGGCACCCTTCAGTGGCATCTGTTTTTACTTCATTTATTGACAATCCGTTTATATCCGTGGCAATAAGAGTGCCATCTTGGCCAGGATTGTCACCTTGAAGTTGCGGCTCCTCAGTCATTTCTGAGTCAGCCTTTTCCAGGCCGGCGCTAGTAACACCCTGCTCATCTTGCTGTGACTCTTTCTGCTCTGAAGGCCTAGCAAGGTCTTGCTCGTTTCCATCTAGGTGGTCATCAATAGCATGCTCCTTCGCAACATTCGATACAGCTTCGCTAACAACAGGCGACGCTGTTGAGCTTAAACGATTAGTAAACTCGGGTAGTTTCTCATTAGTTGCTTTGATTAGGTTAAGAAAAGAGGGTTTCACTCCACCATTTTCACTTGATGAATCGCCCTAGAAAGGTAAAGTATCAGAAAGCAATGAACAATGAGGAATTATCCTGTAAATCATAGAAAAATCAAAAAGGATAAAATACGTCATGGTAATCGAACCTTGAATGAGCACTGTAAGGTACTCAAAGACAATAGCCTTACTTGGTCTCATAAGCTAACCATTTGGTTGTTGCTTATCAAAGGGTTATTAATCAAAGAGTTTAAACTGAAAGAAGTCGGAGTCAGTTCATTTAGGGGTTGCCCAGTTAACACAAGTGCTTGGGAAGTGATCACCAAGGTGCCTCTTGGGAATGAAATGTCTCTGAAGCGACGCTGGGGAGCATACGTCGTCTCTCAGACGGCAGATTAAATGACTTGGGAATACTGAATAAAAGCGTCAACCATTTCAACTGCACCCAGAATTAGGAAAATTGGGAAAGGCAGTGAATACTTGGCACTGATTTTTCAAAGGCTAGTATTGAAGGCTGCTGAAGAGGTTTCACCCTAAAGCCAGCCACATGCCACTCGCACACTTGATCAAGTGGTCAGAGCCATTCTTAAATACGGGTGCAACTCAGTTTTGACCAAATAAAGAGAGTTGTGGGACCAAGCTCAATGACGTCAAGCACACTAGTGTAGGCCCTTGTGGCTCTTGACCGAAGGGGTTCAATAAAGAAACATTACTTAAGAAATGAAGGAAAAAAGAACGAAAAATAACCAATAAGACAACAAAGAAGACAAAATAAATTTATTAAAGTGCATTTATTCTCATTTATTTAAAAATATGATTGCCAAAATTCAATAAATCATGAGCTGTCTGGATGCAAATCAAGCCGCTTCTACAGTTAAGGAAAACCTTGTACACTAAGTGAAAGCTTTTAAGGATTTAAAAAAGTTAATGCAGTGCAGTGAATATTACAAGATGTGGTTATGTTGTCAAAGATTATTGCCACGTCAGTGGTTTAGGAAGTGGGATAAAATATTAAACAGGACATTAAGTTTGGTTAATGATTAATATTCATTGTAAACTACGAAATAGTATACAATAATTTATACATTACCGTTTAAATTTGTCATCGACCATTGGTTTAGTTCAGGGCAATATCCAACAAAATCAGTTTATTCCATGTGCTTTTATAGTTGTACTTGAGATTATCACAACCCTCCGCCTCTGTTGCATTCGCGAGGTCATCAAGGGCTTTAGAGAAATTTCTGTCGAATTTCAGAAATTTCAGGCTTCAGAAAGATTTCTGTCAAAATGGAATGGCGATCGCGATAGTTAGCGACTTTTTGCCAGTTGCAGTTTCTTGTTTGGTTTCAGTAGAGCTGTGTTAATACCCTAACAACACTATTACCTTTTCAACTCAGACTGCAGAAAGATTTGCTCTAGAAGATTTGTCCACTTCCAGCGAAACTCTTTAATTGAAAGAACCCAATATTTCACAACAACAACTACTGCCACAACAAAATGACTGCAACTATGACAACATCAACAACACAAACACGCACATTAACATTTTTGGTGGAGAAAAGGAGAGTTACTTTGGAAGTGAAATGGTTTGGAACATGCTAGGAGACTCCAAACGGATAAGGATGTACAAGAAAGTGTTCACTTTGTTTTTTACACTATCAAATGACTCGCGTTTAGGCTACTTAAAGCTAATGTTAAACGGATAATGCTTTTAGAGATAATAATTCATTTATGTTTTAAGTAGGTGCAGAGTTATGTGCAAGGTGCGACACAAAGGCAAGAGACAAAAAGGAACAATTCGCTGTCACTCTAACTAGCATTTCGAAGAAGAAAGAAAACGGGCCTAACCTCATCTCCGCTGGCGTCTGACGTAGGGCTCGGGATGCTGTTACGACAGAGCATTTTCAGCCTGCTGATTGTCGCGACGAGTTTCAGTGATTGCTGTCATGGAAAAAGGTTTGTCTCCTATTTAAATTGTTTACTAGAGTGACTTGCAGCATCATTCTATTCTATTGCAACATTGTTATCTGCAAACGCTGCTTCAGGAAATAATAATAAGAAGAAGAAAGAGAAGGGTCTAAAGACGTTGAGCTTTGTGTGTTGCTTGACCAAATAATAAGGTAATAGAAAATTGTACAATAGCCATGTAAACGCCGAGTGAATAAAGGAGCGAGAGAGAAGAATCTTTTATTCAGCAGACCCATACCGGAACGTATCACAGTTACTGAAACAACAAGGATATCGACAGAAGGTTTGCCATGTGTTATGGTTAGCCACAACGGACTTATAAGACTGCATTGGCCCGAGACAACAGAGGTTGAAATGTTGAGCCATTTTGTGCCATGAAGCAAATTTAATATATCAACGTTCCAGAAAGAGAGGCTGACAAAAGAGTGGTGTACATACCTTCCACCTCCTTCTTGCAACGAAAGCACGCATCTTCTGTGTGTCGATTACTGAATTTTCACTTTCCTAAAACAAATTTATCACGAAGAATATTCTCATGAAAGATTTATTATAAATTCCACACAACGTAACAGCTAAAGACCTCAGTACCACTCAAAGCTCTGCGGAGAAAGCAATGGCCAATGGGGAACGGCGCGATTCTTTTCACCAGGCAATAGTTTGAATAAAAGATACATCCTGATCGAAATAGCAAACGTTATACCGTTTAAGACATGTTTGGGTATGATGGATAACATTGCTTTAGGTGGCTGGCTATCTATAACACGTGGTATAGAAGCAGGCTACGCTTGCTAACTGACCTCAAAGGCTATCCAGGGATGGTTGAGGCAGTCCTGTACTGTGTTCCGATCCCTGCGAATCAATGTCAACACACATCAACAACCGTCAGCTAATTCAACACCAAACGAACTCTTTTGATCGATTAGCACACGAGTGGCTTTTTGGGACAAACGCTAAGAGGGACACACCTAAAAACCCAGCACTCAAAATGATGAAACTCATGGAGATAGGCATAGATTAGAGGACTGTTTCAAAAAGGACATAATTCAACTCAACACACACAAGTCGCTTTATTTCTATTGATCGCGTGTTTGAGAAGAAAGATCTGCTGTAAAACTGATCACGCGATAAGACAATCGAAGAGTAGAGACTTGATTTGATTCGCTGATACTTTAAGGTAGTGCAGACAACTGGTTCCGTGCCACGTTTTTAACGATGCCTATTCCCTTAAAACAAACTAGTACGAAAACATACATGAAACACAAAAAAGAAAAAATTAAACAGAAACATGTTTGTTCACCACTTTAGCACTTACTTTGGGTTTTTGACTAGCAGTTTCTCGATAAAATCTTTTGCATTTTTGGTGATCTTCTCAAAATACTCGTCGTCGAATTGATAATCACACGAAGTTATGTTTTTGTAGGTTTCTGGGTCATCGTCGCCCAGGAAAGGAGACGCTCCACTGAGGCTGCGCATCAAAACAGAAGACATAAGCTCATGCGGGAAAGTTCTTAATCGAAAAAACTCTTCATGTCCAAAACAAGAGTAATTCAAGTCACGCGAAAGTAAATTTCCGATCGATGGAAGAGCTAGCAAATCCGTTGCGATTTCAAAATGCAATATAAAGACGAATTTGTCAAGAGAGCATTACTGTCCATGAAAAAACAAGATTGTTGTGAATAGGTAGATCTGCATTCATAGTTAACTTTAACAATATGCATACAAGACAGTAAAAAATGCTTTCTTTCACATGCAGAAAAAGCTACGAAAATGTTGGCTGATACTCACAGAATATACGTCACAACACCAATAGCCCTACAATTTGAGGAGATATTCATTCAGATCGAGAAAAACTGTTTACTTCACACATCTACCGATCTTTTATCCAAGAGAGAGCCTCAGCAATCTTTTCAGTCATTTCAGTGTCGAAAAAAATCACAATTGATATTTTCAAAAAGAAGCAGCTATGCAGGAAATGACTTCAAAGATTAACAGAACCAGGAGCATCGTGTCTAATAGGTTGACCAACCTATTCATGTGTCCATTGATTTTATCTTGTACTCAACCTATTTGAACCACAGTGTAAAGGCCATAGATTACAGACAAAGAATGACATTATGAGCAATCGAAAAGGCCTAACCCTTATCTTCTGAAGATCATCGGCTCGCTTATCTTAACTCCATAATCAGCATAGCGGTAAAAGAAGGACTGAAAAACTCGAGATGATAAGAAAAGGAAGAAAGAAAGAGATGGGATAACGCTTTGTTATGTTTGATAGTTTTCTCATTTAAAATCTTTGGAATTTCTCTAGGGAGCTGGTCATACTTAATTTTTTAAGTGAGCAAACTTTGACTATGCATAATTTTGTTTGTCAAAACACTCCAAAGCACAAAAAATGATAGTGAAAAATCGAAGGGCTGATTGTAGTCAATTTCTTAAAAAGTAAATCATTTTACTTACCACATGTCAGTGTAGAACCCAACGATGTCGTAATTTATAACTTCAGGTGCTAGCGAAAATTAAAGGAATTTTTGAAAATTGCCACACTAAGCAGGAGCACACTTGTAATGAGATGATCGCATATTATCAAACAGAGCCAAAAATTCGAGCAAAATACTCTTCTATTATATTTTCCACTAAAAAGTAACCATCCCCTTAAAATTAAAATAGGTAATTTCCTCAAATTATTATAAATGCTAGGAAAATGATGAGCTTGAGCCAATTACCAACTGATAGGAAATACTAAATATTGCTTCGAACAATTTGGGTTGTTCACTTTAAAACTTGCCACACTCGCAACTGGAATAAAATTCGATCTAGCATTTCCTGTACGTCTGTCTTCACAATGTTGATTATAGAAGCTAAGAGGTGGTTGGAGCTCATTCACAAAATATCCCCAAACCTGAATAAGTGAGCGTTCGATAAGGGGCTAATGTTGCGCGGAGCCCATTAGATGAACGATTTGAGAACAACTCGCAGCTTGCACCTAAAGCATGTTGCAATGTTCTCGCATAACATTTGGCCCGAAGCGTGTCTTCACATAAAAATAGCGAGGTAGTTGCGTCTGCAGATATTAATGGTCTGAACAATATCGCCATTTCAATAATAGAGCAAGACCATTAATTTTCAACCAGAAATGAAACACTGCTAGTCGCTTATGTTATGAAAGCAACTAAAACGCCGATAACTTCTTTCAAGCCAACGTTTCATTTGATATTTTCCGTTATTTGACATTTCCCATTTTTTATTCAGGGTAAACCTTGATGCACGTGTCCCCGCTCTCTACTTTAGCAATGCCGAAATAAACCACAACCGTCTCGAAGATTACCTGCAAATTCAGGCGTCCCCATCATTTCCCTGATTTCTTTGCCAGGTTGAACAATCTTTGCCAGCCCGAAATCAATTAGTTTAATTGTCTTACTGCCTGGATACTGCAGAACAATGTTTTCGGGCTGCAAATTAAAAAGCATTCCAATTTACAAGGAGGATGTAGCTCATATTGGTTGATGAAGTGAAGACGATTATGATGATTATGATGATTATTGAAGGAGAAGAAATGAACAACAAGAAAATTTCTGCGATGCTGATCGTTGTCTTACTCATGATCGAGACGCTGATTAGAGCTGTACCAACAACAGTTGTGCTAATCATGGGAATATTGATCGAACTGATGCCGATCACATCTTGTTGATCGTGGCAATGTTGATCGTGGCGATGTTGATCGTGGCAATGTTGATCGTGGCGATGTTGATCGTGGCGATGTTGATCGTGGCGATGTTGATCGTGGCGATGTTGATCGTGGCGATGTTGATTATAGCGATGTTGATTATGGCGATGATTGGTAACGATGTAGATGATGAGCAAAGTGAAGGCAACCACCAAGATGAACTGGGCAATTACCTTTAAATCCAAATGGACAATATTACGATCGTGCATGTGCTGAATGGCATTGAGGACTTGCTGGGTGTATCGGCAGGCATCCTTCTCCAGAATGAACTCTTCCTTTGCTATTTCTTCAAATAACTCCCCACCTGTCAACCTGTGAGTGAGCAAGTGGAAACGTCTACATTGTGACACCTGCGAAGGCGCTACAGTCGTTGACAGTACAAAGCATTTTGGCCACTGGAAAGAATGCAACGGTGGCACTTAGCATTTCCGTTTGAAAAGGGCACTTCTTTCCTTTTGCCATTCATGTAGTAGAAGTAGTAACTAATCCTAACATTAATTGGTAATAAGCATTCGAAAGACCTGACCTTGCAAAATTTGTAAAGTGAATTTATGCATCGGTAAATCGAATAATGCTGAATGTGCAGTTACTCACAGCTCCATGATTAGAGTAATGTTTAACTTCGTCTCGAAAACGTCATAAAGCTTGATGATAGCTTCATGATCCAGTGCCAATAATATCCCAGCCTCGATTTCAACCGCCTCTTTACTCATGCCTCGTTTGCTTGCCTTGCTTCTTTTCTTCGTAATGCATTTCGCCGCGTATTCTTCATCACTCTCTTTCTTCCGGCATCTCTTTACAATTGCAAAATTTCCCCTTAAATATAAACATAACATCAAAGATACCAATACAAAATGTCACTATGGGAAATGATGATGTTGGCAATAATTTAATGTCTTTATTCGATAATGCAGTCTTTTGCCTCTGTGTTTCAGAGATACAAAGGTACGATTTACGATAAATGTACAACTTAAATACTGGTCAAGGCAGGTTAGAATTCCTCTAAAACCCGTTAAAAAGCGAACTCGCAAAAGAACACCCTCTTGTGATAAGACAAGGTTGGCCACATGAACAATGCTTGTAGCCTCTTCTTTTCTTGCGCGACAATTGGCTAAATCTCTCGAAAGACGTAAAATTACTCTTAACACAACTCAGATCAAGGGAATAGAGCTAAAATAGAAGAGATTTACCAGGATTCACCCAGCATCATTTCGGTGAAACATTGTGACAATATCACATTTACCAGCTGGATTTAAGACTTTATCACTCATACCATGGGCTTAGCTTATCATTGTGACAAAAGCTTTTTCAAAGTGAGGGTTTCCTTCAAGTACACGAACGTGAAAGGCCAGCAGGGTCTTGGCAAAACTGGACTTTCAATGCATATTTCCTGAAAGCTCGTCTCTCTACTTTAGGAAAGCAGGCCGATTAATAGTAGGCATTCGATCGTTAATAGTTTGCTGACTTGATCTTACAGTTGCAACCACAGCTATAGCTACAGAAGCTTTTATCAGGAGAACAAGTCGAACCATGTTCACATTTCACTTTCTTCATAACAAAAACTTCAACAAGCAAAAATAGTCAAATCTGAAGTAAAAACTTCGGAGTGGAAAAACCAATCTAATTGATCAAAGCAAAACTCTTCAACTTTTTAAATCCACCAAAATCGTTACAACATATTGGTGGGATGCCCTCTATCCTTCCAATTAATAAAGTGCATGTCCAAAAAACCTTGGCAAGATTTTTGGCTGCCCTTGTGCAGATATCCAGTTACGATATGTACTCCGAGAGCCTGCAGTTAAGTCAACAACAATCTCTGGATATTGGAAGCTATTGTATAAGGCTATGCTAAAAATAGCGCAAAAAGCTTAGAAGCATAAATAAATCCTGTTCTGAAGTAAGAGGATGTGCCTTCCCAGTACCCCTCTTTCTTTTCTACTCCCAAATTCTGCGAACTGCTCATGCTTTACTTCTGTTGACGGCTCTGTGTGTCGAAGCAAACGACATACAAAAGCGTTTTCGATCGAGTTAAGCTTTATACCAATCTTGCTGTCCAGTTTACTCAAATCAAAGACGAGCATTGACGTTCTGAAACGATTATTGTTATAGTGCGAATGTCTAGCCCTCTAAAATTGAAAGCAAGAGATCTGTCTTGTTTACTGTCGAAAAAACAAAAGTTTACACTCGAGTTCGTTGCAAACAGCGTCCTTATTTTATCAAGAGCTTTGGTAACAAATTTCTAGATAAAGGCTGCAGGATGTCGAAAAAACCATTTTTGAGTAGTAAGCCCAAAGCAATGATCGAAAAAGCATTTCGTTTACTGAATGATTGTTTATCCGATTGAATATTTGACTAATTGATTGATTGACTGACTGATTGATTGACTGATTGGCTAACTGATTGATTGATTACTTGATTTGCTCATTCGTTCATCACAGGATCCATGTAATGCCAGTTAGCTATCAGAGCTGATTATCAAATGTTTTACGATCCCTTCAAAAAAAGGTTGACCACGTGGTTCATTTCACAGGTCTGCAGCCTGTATGCTTTTTTAATCCAATATCTTGCCACAGTAGGATGGATCAAAATGTCAATAAAAAAGACAAAGTAACAAACTGATTGCTTCAATAAGCCAATCTAAATCTCCATTCATAATGATTAATAAAATAAATTACTTTCAAGATGACCAGAAACTTTCACAATCGAAGTCACTTTTATCAACAGAGGTTTTCAAATCATTTACAGCTATTTTAAGCCCCTTTCCCTCGAAAACAGAAAAGAAGCAAAGTATTACTGTAGTCAAATAAAAGGCACGTCTAAGAGATGCAAAAGATTTCATTCAACTTAAGCTTTCGTTCGCCTTTTGATTGTCATGAATAAACGCTTGTGAACTTGAAATTGGCAGATGAACCTTTGAAACATGCGAAATCGGGCCGGGTACAGAGCTAAAAATGGCAACAAGACAGGCTCGCCAATCCAACGACCATTTAACCTTCAAAGCCGAGTTGCGATATTCACTGTGAAACAAATGGGTACTAGGCAGATACTTGTTTTGAGAAGCATTTGACATTATCGCAAATAAAAATAAATTAAGAAGTCTGCCGTTATCATTTCAGTTAAGAACAGATTCACCATACCTTCCGAGTTCTTCTTGCAGTTCGTAAAAGTCCTCCAGTGGCTCAGATTGGAAAACGAGAGTGTCCATACCGACTGAGCCAGTAATTATCTGATCTTCCTTTCCGTTTCGTATTAAAAACAGACGTGAATCGCTTTGTCCAAGACTAGATATTCGACGCAGCTGAAATCATTGACTAGAACAAGTTGGTATAATTCCAGTGACGACTGAGAAAATTAAACATTGATGAATGATGCATGGCAAATCTGGGATCCACCCAATCGAAGTCAGCTCTGGTGCTTTGTCCCTTGTCGTCATGAAGACCTGTTATCATAAAAAGGTCAGTTAAACTATGCAAACATTGAAAGCTACAGAACGCTGTCTAATGCAACTGTATATAAGCTGCTAGTTTCTATCAACATGCCTACAAGTATTTAAGGGGATTGGCTTCGTTCTTTGCATTGGCAGATCGCTATTACGTCATATTCTGCATCCAATGCGAACGAGCCCCAGCCTTGCGTGTCGGCTTTTGCCGCCCATGCAGATTGCCTGAAACTGGAGTGGGCAAAAAGCCAGTTCTATTTGGATGGAGAAGAGTCGAATATCACTGATCGTGGCAGAGGCCTGTTTGCCCATCTAAAGATGACTGGAGCTCTTCAGCGTCGGCAGATATGCAGTCATGATTCCAGTTGCGAATGACAATACTCCTATGTCTTGACAATGCGCACCAAGTTCATCCATGGTCCATCATGCTATTGTCTGTCCGGTTCTAACAACGCGACGCCCTGATCTGAAAGTCGATTTCCAACAGCTTAGTCTTCATAGACAAATAGCTCAGGTAATTAATATGGCTTGACTGATCAGGGGTTAGGGTCGAGAAAAGCTGGAACTGCGCCTAAGCCCTTGTGTGGGGGAGCCAGCTTGCGAGGCTCATCGACTCTATATATTTTATACTTAATACTGGTTATTGAACCATAACAAAACGCTGCACCACAACATTCTTGTCTCTGACATGACCATGTCCTTTGTTTACTGTGTGCAAACTGTTAGATCCGTCTTTGATCTTGTGACAAAACAGGCCCTGCGATTGGTAAGGTTGCCGATACAGCCAAGCTGGCACATCAATGCGGCGCTCAGCCCTTCATCTCCAAGTCAAACAAAAATTTAAGCAAATCCGCCAACAAGGATCGGATGCCTATGAAAAACATTAAACAGCTAAACTTAGATAAACGTGACCAATGCTCGCCTTTCTAAACTTTCTCCCACCTCTGGTGCACTTTTGAAAATGGATCCTTCCTTGATGAATTTTGAGTTTCGCTAATAACGCGTCACAAGTGTTTGTAGAAGAAGAATTCGAATGTGATCGTTTCTTCCTCTTTTGACTAATAGGTGGGCAGAAATGGCTGAAATATTCCTTGGAAATGTGGATCAAGAATAGTTTCCAGTACCAAGGTATTTAATAATCCACGTTTGGTGAGCATTTCATCCCTGAGGATGTCGCATCGTGCACTAGCAATTGCTTTTCGCGTCGACAGGGCAGGCTCTCAGGTGCTAAAGCGAGGCAGAATGTGGCCAATACGAGGCAGCCGTTTAACATATCGCAGAAAACCTCCTTGTGTTTCAGAATAAAGCAATACATTTCCACAAGCACCAAGAAAAGGACTCTCGCAGAAAGAGAACAACTACCTAAAAAACTGAAGATCCTTCGTTCTTCGATCCAACTTCTTTCGCTTTAGAAAAACCTTCTTTTTCTATGCCACTTAACGTCATCCCGTTCTTTGCTCAAATTCGTGATACGCAACACTTATTCGCTTCTAATATGATCGTTCGACATGTACTTTTACTGAAATATATACTACTAAATATATACATATATATACTCTCCCATTATTATCGGTCAGAAATAAATAACAAGAAAAGAACTGTTAACCTATTATCCTTTTTTCTTTGTCTGTAAATAAAGGACCACAAATCGAAAACTAAGTTACCAGAATAAAGAAATTAATAAAAAAGGAATCCGCTTACGCTACACTGAAAACTTTTCCATGGGAGCAGTCCAAAATAAAATTCGACTCCTTTCTATCACCCATAAATTGGCTGGCCAGAATGCCAATTTCGATCAAACAGTCGAAAACATTGGCGTTGTCATGCTATCATCTAACAAACGAAAAGCTGTACATCTCATATCGGAGGTCGACTATACGGCCACCTAAACAGTGATAAATCGTATCGAAATTTCTGAAAAGAGCGCTTTGCAAGCTCTTCTAATCTTGCTTTCTAATTAAAACGGTCACTTGGCAAGTCCTTCTGAATGTGGTTTGCAGCTGAACAGTCGTGTGGCCGAGTTGCTTGAGATCAGGCAGTTTTAAGGAAATAGGGGGGCTGCAAATTTCATCTGGGGGCTGGTGTTAGGTTGAATTAGCCATTCTGCACTGAATTGACTTGTTTTACAAAACTTGGGTCACACGAAAAATATTTTCACTACAGTGCCTTAAACTAAAAATATTATTTAGATTTGTTGAAAAAGCTTTGTGCTGATTAAATTACTTGCTTGTCTCTTCAGCACTGCATACGCTCGATATCAATCACAAACTTTGAAAAAACTACACACGAAATCGGTTCGGCCCAGTTTAATGAGCATTAGCCGCTCAAAGCACAGACCAAGCGTCCAGGAAGGTTCTGCCCGAGGCATCGTAGCCCTAAGCTGGTCTGAGTCCCTTGCTAGTTCCTTGCAGTGCGTTGTAGCAGGTGAACTTCAGAACTGCACAATGTCGCTCACAATTAGACAAGAACACGCTGATGGCCATAAAATCAATCTGCATTTCACAGACGTATATTGTTGGCAAAATGTAGCAATGGAGCAAGACGACTTTTGCTCAGAAGCACATAAACCTCTACTTACCAGCAGTGTCTACCGGGCATTTGGTCTCTCGCATGCAGGCTCTGGTCGACGGAGAATGGCAGAATTGTTGGCTACACAAGTTTTGTTTACATAATTAATTATGCAAACAGCAGAAACAATGATCAGTTATCAGGAAGCACGTTCAGTTATTCAAACAGCAAATTCAGTTTGAACATGTCAATAAACAAGTAGGAGAATGAGGGTCGTTTGCCTGTCACGTGCACCGAACCCCGCCGGCACATCACAACGAGGCTAACAGGATTCGTCCCGGCCAGGACGTTCTTGACTGGATTTCCTAACGCAAACGTATTGCGCAATGACTACGCAGACGTATTGCGTAATGACTACGTAATCGTATCAACGTAATGACTACGTAATGACTACAGCTCCATCAATTTCCTTCAAAGTTACGCCATTTACCAAGTTCTAGGTAGTTTTAAAACTCCAGCAATCGAAAAGACTTCAAGCAAGTAGAATAAGTTTCATTTTATGCCCTATCCACTCGTGCAAAAGTAAAATCAGTGCTTTGCCAACAAACATGTATATGACAGTGTCCGAGAGGAGCTGGGAACACTTTCCTGAAAAAACTCCAAAACCCTTTCCGGAAACCCAAAAACTCCCAGTTTATAGGATGACCTAACTTGCATTCATTCTGTACTTAAGCCGAATTTCCACTGACGCTTATTCTGAAGCGTTCGCACAAAATTCCGCTCATTCCAATCTTCACTGATTTACATCAATTTTGGCGCACGCGATATTTTATTAACAAAGATGGTGTCTCGGCCTGATCTATTACAGTTTTTGGGAAGAAGGAAAATTCAGTTTCATTTTCATTGGAGGACGAACCAAGCTTTAAAAAGAGGACACGTAACTCTTGTGTCACTTGTGTCCCACAGAGAATGGCAATGCCGTAATGCCTCACTAAAAGCTTCCTTATCGAATGCAATGCACCCCTCTGCATCATTGCTCTGGCATTGTGCATCATCGATAAAGGTTTCCAGCTCTTGGCTGTCACCAACCGAGCATGATATCGGCATTTGAAAAGCTCTGTTTCCTTGTGAAAAGTATTGTTGCCTAATCTACCAAGTAAAGTACGTAGCTGCAGTTCAGTTTCACTTCTACTAAATCCCGGTCGCTGTGAGAACGCCATATTGCATAGGCCTGTTATCGCAGTTCTATGCTCACCTCAAATAGTAACGCTTGACGAAAAGTAGAAACCTCTGCAGCTATTCGTCATGCGAAATTTTCGATGCGCGAACGCTTTCCTCGTGACATTTTTCTTTCTGCGCATGTGTCGAATTTTTCAAATGAACGCTGCAAAAAAGCGTCAGTGGAGATTGGCCTGTAGGAGGTGTATCAGGGCCGGCGAAACGAAATTTAAAGTGGGGAGGGGGGGGGGGCATGGAAAGTTATAAGAAACATATAAAGAACATGTTTTGCGGAATCAATCATGAAATGTGATAAAATGTATAATATTTTCGAAAGTACAACAGCTGATACCAATTTGCGGAGGAACCTAATATGCCAAGTCAGCTGGGCGCACCAAGTCAGAGGAGTCAAACTGTCCAAAATTGAGCTTCCTCTGATCATTAACTCCAATGAATTCATCAGCAACTGCGACCAGATCAAAAGCATCTGTGAACTCCTTATGAACGTTGAGCAGGGCCAAGGCATTGAATCCTTTACTAGACATGATTGATCTTAGCCACGTCTTCAAACGTCATGCTGTTGAAAAGTAGCGCTCTGGAGTGCATGATGTAGCTGGATTGGTCACGAGCAACCACAACAAGGTACAAATATTAGGCAGCAGTTCCCTCTGAAAGTCCTTGAGTGCGTGTAAACTTTCGTGGAAGTCTCTGAAACAATGTAATCTTCTCGCATTTAGCAGTGTCTTCAGAGTCGCTTCTTTGACTTCCAGTGCATTAAAGTCGATCTCGCTCCCGTACAAGGACAGGACGTCCTTGGATTCAGAATTGCCATTACAGCTACTGCCTACTCGACTATGAATCGATATATGGACGCAGACTTCGACATACTCAAGTTTGAAATATTTCTGGCATCTCGTAAACGCCTTAACTTATGAAACCTAATTAAGTGATTTCAGATTTGTTGTACGGATGTGGCAAATGCAAGCAGTGGATATTACAACAATAGCAATTATGATGCAATTATGATGCACGCTGCGTCCCTTATATGAAACCATGTAGGAATATGTGTAATGATTTGAAGAATAAATATCGTATGCTTTAGCTAGTCAAAACGTGGGGGGGGGGGCATATTGTTTGCTTATGACTTGTGAAGGTTTGTCCCAAAAAGCAAAGGGCCAACTATCCTTAGCTAGGAAGATACAAGAAGGCGAAGGCCATGTGCTTAGAACAGGGTGGCCAGAAGAGCTTTGGTACAACCACGGACTTGGTAGCAGTGGTGCTGGCTAGTTGGTGGCTACCTTCGCGGCACTCTCGAGCTAGCACGAGCTAACTTTGGTATCAACTTCAGCTCTACTAATCCCTGTTCATGTCAATTAGCTTAGCAGTTCTAACAGAGATCTGCAACCTTTGCCCACCTACACATGAAGGATAAGCGGGACGGTTTCTGAAGTTACCAGCTTATATGAGCGGAACGTCAAATGCAAAGAGAATAATGCGGCTCGGAATATTTCGAAGTTGAGCATTTGCCGAGGGGCGAGTAAAAAGTCGAAGAAAATTTGCTCCACTAGAGAAAAGTTTACAATTCATATTTCTCAACGAAAAATATAACACATCCTAAAAGCTGCGAGACCTGAGTCGGACAGTGAAGCCAATCTCCACTGACGCTTTTTTGCAGCGTTCGTCTGAAAAATTCGCGTATCGAATATTCGCTGGGCGAATAGTCGAAGAGTTTCTACTTTTTGCCAGGTAAACATGTCACAGTAGAACTGTATCATTTTCATAACAGGCCTATGCAACAAAGCTTGAATCCTTCTGATGTAAATGCAATTGAATTTCTCTTTATCACAAGCATAGACATCGTTAAAGTTCAGGCCGAGATCAACTTATTCTAAAACTCTCTCGCGCGCTGAAAGTTGACGAAAACTAGTGAGGATTAAAATGAGACGAACTTTGTACGGTCGCCTGTCACGGCCCATGGCAAAAGGCCCTAGCAATTTCGCTCATCACATGATTCGCCTTATTTTAGAGACAGAGCAAAGGAACTACCAGAAGGCAAGGTGTTTAAATTGCAGGGAGGCTATGGGGGCCTTGGCCTCAACAGAAGTGTTTCTGCCCATATCTTGAATTCCGAAATGAATTAATTATTCACTTCCAATATTTTGAAGCAGGAAAATTGAAATCACCTTATGAAAGGGCCTGTTTAGAGATGAGCGTGGGACGTCGTTTCCCTTGTGAACCCTTGAGATTTACCAATGACCAGTGTGTTTCGTTACCTGACGATAGAACTTTAAATGAACGGCAAATATTTTGATTTCGTGTTGACCAATGAAATGCGCATCGATGGCGAGCGAGGAGCGGCGCGAATTCTCGACTGGCGGCCTAGATTTCGACGTCAACACTCGAGCAAGGCGTGAGAAAATGAGGTCAGCTGGCTGCGGGGGAAATGCTGGTCTTCTGTTTTATGTAAACTAGATACTAGGGCACAACAATTAGCTTCACGGCTTCATAATTATACTCGAAAAACCTTTTAATAGCCAGGAGTATATCGCAGGTAGAGGTCAAGTAATAAAAAATCTGGCCCTAGAAATGAGAAAAGCTCTTGAGGTTACACATTCGAAAAAGTGATTTGTAGATCATATCGCTTTTTACGCCAATTTTGAATTGCCCCTCAAAATGGGCCGTAATAGAATCCACGGGGAGCCCGCTAGCTGCACTTGGGAAAATCCGGGCGATTACATAAATTGATAAATAATTTTTCTACGTGGTTGGGTGCTTCTGTAATTACAACAGTGGTGATTGAGTACTGATCCTGCTAGTCATTTCAGCCGATGATTAAAATCGAAATACTTTCATGTGTTGCCAATTTCTCAAAACCCAACAAATAATGCTTACCGTCTCGTTGGATGGCTTGCTTTCTTGTCAGTTCGTGCCACTAGTAAACGGATATTTTGGCAATGTCAGATATGCGAGCCGCGGAACGTAGAACTTGAATCGGGACCAGCAGAAAGAGGGCCGAAACTTTTACAAACAGCAAAACCACAACGTCATGCTGTGTAGGCCTAAACAAACAACAGTATAAAAACAAATTTACCTCAAATACTGTAACTGCTGAATTCCAACCAGATTCAGGGCTCGTGTGGGCGAAACTGGGAATCGTTTACGTTTCGAGATTAGCACTGAAGTTGTTTTCTGGCTGCCTAACCGGTGCAAGTTTCCTATGATATTTGCTCGCCTCTTTAATGTGAATGGTTTTTCACGACAAGAGGCATTGTCATCACCCCTGGATGCTTTTGTCATAGGTTCAATGCGTCACTGTTTGAGGACCAAACGGACCAAAGCAGATTTCGTGGGCATTTTCGAGCAGGTATCCAAAGCAGGCAGCGAGAAACAAAGCCGATTGTCGCAAATCTCAATTATGCCCTAGCCAAACTGCGCTATATTGGTGTATTAAACCTATGAATAAAGGGAATTTTGTTGCTAAATGGATATTCAAGAATTCTGGGCTGGCCGTCTTTTTTATCTTGTTAACAATTAACAATCCCTCGATTAGATTTTCGTGTTTTTGTAGATTGTTCTGGAGATAATCAGCGTAGTTGCTGAACTGTAAACAGAACATGCCGGAAGAGGAGTTAGAGCGAATTCAGGGAAAGGTGACCCATTGGCATAGAAGCTAGAGGGCAAATGTTTTAGCCAGAACTAAGGTTCTAGCCAGAAACTAATATTTTAGCCAGAAACTAATATTATAGGCAGAAACTAATATTTTAGCCAGAAACTGATATTTTAGCCAGAAACTGATATTTTAGCCAGAAACTAATATTTTAGTCTTGTTGCTCATTCGGTCAGAAAATTTACACCTGAATATTTATCGAAAAGTATTTATAGAAAGAAGTGTTCATGATTTTCGCAAAATTCTGGCCTTGGCCTGCTCTTAATTTTTCCTTGGCTTCTGTTTAATTTTTCTTGTGAAGCTTTGATAATAGCTTTATCAAATGAAGAATAGCTTTGAGTGCAAAAGAGTAGGGCTAACCACTCTTCAAAGTGCATCGTATAGTTCTGCCTTCTGCACCATTTGCCCTTCCTAAAAAATTGAAGGAGCTGCTCATTTGAAATTTTCATTGTTATCTACATCTTTCATTTGATCCTCCCTCTGACTGCAAAGTGCAAGTCTGAATATATCTTGTGAAATGTAAACTCTGGAGATCCATGTACCTTCCACGCTTCAGCGATTCAGCGCAGGCCAATTCATTTTGATAAATTGATTAACCAAGCCGTGCTTTCTAACACCATATGCTACCTTTGAAATGGAATCATAAATAACCAGTTTTATTGAACAGATGCTAATTCAAGTGAAACTTTCTTCAAATTTGCAGGTTTGTTTGGTGTTTAGAACTGTAAATACGAACGCTGCAAATTTGACACTAGCATTGAAATTGAGCTAGTAGCGGTGCTTGTGTCTCAAGCACAAAAATTAAAAACAGACGTTCAGCAGAAAAATTGGAAAAACTCATAGTAGAAAGTCACATCCATTGTGAAACGTGAAGACAATTTACCTATGATTCTGTAATGAGGAACTTATTCCAGAGTACGCATTGCATATTTAAAAACCCTTATTTCACAGCGATTGCAATAAACGATGTTCTAAGCTCTGATTCCAAAGAGAAAGAGCACAACTTAAGAACTTGGAACACCACTGCGGGCTGCATTCTCTTTTCAACTTTATCTCATACAAACAGCACCATTTACAAAGTCACTAGAATTGCATATAAAAATCAGCCTACTACTTACTGTAAACGTTAGTTAATTAATTTCAGGGAATTACTGAATATTTTTAAATATCAGCGAACGTCTTCAATTTCCCTTTTTTACTTCTAAAATTGAATGATACTTTTGAAGTTAGAAAAATTCCATTGAACTCACAAATGCTGCTCTGCTGTGGTTTCTGTTAGGCTTCAATATTTCCTCCAAATCATGTTCGTACCGTTGCATGACCTAAAATCTCTCTTTGATGGTTCTGCATTCACGCTTACCTAAACTGTTCTTTGTTCTAAATGGCTCTCTGTGGTACCATATCTATCAAAGTTGTCATTATGTGCTGGCGTCCTCGACTTCAAACTTCATTCAACGTGACCAAGCAGTTAGCACTCGCCTTGTTTGACGTGTGACATTTAGTTGTCCGCTTACTATTTAGAGCTTAATGAGGCTGCGCTGAACAACAGAACGCTATATTTTTCTACAAAGAAAAGCCAAAGCAGAAGGCCTAAACAAAATCAAGCTTCTTCATTTCTTGGGGGTCTCATACTTGACGATCCTTGATGTAGTCTTAAAAGAGCAGCATTTGCTCTAAAAAAAATGAGTGGACCTTTACCCATATTGTAACAGCATCACAACTTTAATCAAAGACACTTCCATTGGGGGAACTCAGTATAATCTTGGAATGGAGTGGGGGTACGGAGACCTTTTTGTTGAACTCAGAATGTACACGGGTTGTCATGCAGTTTTGACAGTAATGTGGCGAGTTGGCTTACAGGATACTTTCTGGTCATGCAAAATTGCTAGTGTTCTTGTCTTTTGCGTCTTTCTTTTAGGAAGTCTTCGCTGGTGTTGCCAAAATTGCGCCAGGTGTGATATTCTCGGATTCGAGCAATTTTTTATCTTCATATATGGCAACAATGAATCATAGAAATGGAATCTCTATGTTGTAATTAGTCCGTACCGAAAATTTCTGAGTGTTTGGATCGTCAGGCTGCGAATTAACCCATTCTATAAATTTAGCTTTTCCTATACACTCCAATGGAATTTGCTGGTGTAGTGAAAAAATTTGCGGTCAAATCGCATGAAATATCTTAATATTCAAAACAAAGTAACCCGCGACCGGAGGATCCAAACAACATGAAATTTTCAGTGTAAACTAAGTTAAAGATCAGGATCTCAATTCTGATGTTAATTTTTGAGAAAGAGCCGTGGATGCCAAGATACAAAATCGATAACGCCAACCCGAATCGGAGAATAGTTACTACTTTCAATCGCGTGCTGTTGAAACCAAATGTTTCAATTTGTGTAAATGATTGTTCAGATAGATCACAAGTTTACTTAGGCCGTAGAATTAAAGAATGTGGTTACAGAATACAGTTAAAGCTTAGAATATAGTTACTTTTTGGATAGAAGGGTCTATGTACCAGGTCAGTAAAGTATTCATTTTTCACAAATATGCCTCGACTATAAATTGACTGCTCCGTAGTTTATATTTCCTTCAGTCACATGAATTTTTGTAAAGTCTGTTAAGTTTATTTCTTTGTTAAGAACTTTTTAAAAGTTTGTTAAGAACTTTTTAAGAAAGCAATCTTACGGACGAAGGATACGCAGCATTTCTTACGTACGCTTTGCTGTAAAAGAAGTGCGTGCAAACACAAGACTCAAATTGAAATTAAGTAACCCGTCAAAAAATCGTTGAATGCAGCACCAGCTCCTTTTCAACGCTCTAAAAACTGCTTTGATAAGACTCTAGACTTTGCATACCAAACAGACTGTCGCTTGTATTTAAAGCTGTGAATCGGGGCCTGACTTAGCAGGACTTTCATTTTAGAAAATTCGTTTGATAGGATCAGTGACCGTGTGGTCAACCATTTTGAAACAGAAAAATGGCTGATTACTTTTTGATGACTCTTTTATGCGAATAAACGGAAGACAGTTAATCATTACAGTTGGCTTCAAAACATGTAGGTTAACTTCAAAGAAGCCTTTGCGTGTGTCAGCAAATTAAGGAATCGGTCTCACTACTTTAATAACTTGAAAAACTTCCACGTGACAAACTTGGCAAGGGATGGACGTACAGTGGAACACAAAGAATTTTAATCATTTTATGTGAAATGAATTTTCTCCCACAGGAACGCAAAATAGACTACGACTTCTGCAAACAATTTGACGTTCTGTAAAATAAGATAGATAAAATCAGTATATATGTAAGCTTGTTTGTGTTTGTGTTTTCCCAGGACCCTTTATTCAAGGGGTGAATGCAAGAAAATCATTGACGTCATCTCGAGATCCAATGTAGATGGGTGCTCTTTCGTGGATGGAAGTTGGTACCACGTCAAGCAAACGCATGCTGCCATTGGACGCTAGCCCACCAGCTTGCTCAATTATCATGGCCATCGGGTTGCATTCGTAAAGAAGACGAAGCTAAACGGAAGAATAACAAATACTACAATCTGATGGGTCTGATTACATCTCTACAGCTGCTACGAAGATAACACGAAACTCCTTTAGTAACAAGTTGGCAATAAAATTGACTCAGTCCTTAGCAGACAAGGTCGTTTACAAAAATCAATGTCCGTTTTACGTGGCCTTGCGATGCACCAAAATGTTCAAGGATAAGAAAAAACTCCAGTTACCAAAATCATGTCATGTTGCTAATATTAATTTCATCAATATTTGAAGTAGCAAATGCCTTATAGATACCTTTCCCTTTGGTGATGACTTATTAGCAGGGTACATAAATATTCCACCATACTTTAATGTTCTGTGCATGTCAGCAACCATAGAACCAATGTATCTTGAGCCATATGCCTTTTTCCCAGACTGCAAGAAAGTTGATTCAAAAATAAAATGCTAGAGATAAAGTCCTTTGAGTGGAATAGGCAAAAATAAAAGAGGCCTTCTCTTTAAATTGTCTCTTCTTGTGATCTGTTTCATAGCAGCAATCTTGTCAAAGTCTGCCAACCTAGGTAATGACGCAATGCCTTCTTCTCAAAACATGTGGTCAGTAAGATTTTAATGACAATACACTTGTGCATGTTCACTTGAATTGCTTTTTTTTGAACAGTTGCATAATCTTTATGCCTATTACCTTTAAAATTCCCAACAAAGATAAAAGTTAACAGATGAAAAGGATAGAATACCTCAGGATGTTTAAGAGAGTTGAGATACTTCTTTAGTTTCTCATCAAACAATGCTTCATAGCCCTCATTGAGACTGTAAATTGATCCTCTTGGCTTACACTTCATATCAGGGTCAGTCAGCACAAATTCACCAATTGACTGAAAAAAATGACAAAGATCTCCAAAAATAACCTAAATCTTCTAAAAAATTTTCTCAAAACAATACATAAGGTGTTGGAAAAGTTCAAAGGGTAGAGATTTGCCAGAAGTGTAAATCACATATGTAGGTATAAATCAAAACTTTTCACAGACGAAAGTTGCACACAGGGCCTGTCATAACTTTTTCTTCTCTAATGAAAAATTTATAATCCCAGCTTTTGAAAAATAAATCTGCTGAAAAGTACTAAGAAAGGCCAAGGAAAACAATTTGCCATATGTCTATCTACTGAAAATGTTTGCATGTGTATTGGATCATTTTAATAATGCATCCTTTCAGTTGGGATGTAATATCAAAATCATATATATAATAAACAAAATAAAGCCTGATTTCATGATTCAACAGAGGTTTGCCCCAACACAAGAAATATGAAGCCTTCCTTTTGCATAGTTAGAAAACCTAGCTTTTCATTTATAAATGCTCCTGGCTTTTAGTTCATTCTACTATTTTACTTATGATTTTTCAAGAAGTGGATTTTGTTATAAACATATTGCAATTTATTCAAGTTTTATCTAATAGCATTTATTTGTAAACTTTCTAACTTTCCAAATGATCTCTGTATAGATATCTATTTAAATGGTTTTAATTCCCTTCCAATCAAATGATATAAACACTTTACACTTTGTAGCAACAAGAACTTATCATGCAACAATCTGCGTAATCAGAGTAATCAGAATTTATCGCCCAGGACTTTTAATGTTGTACATGATTAAAGAAATCAAAAGGCTTATCAAATATTCAAATTTTCTAGCTTCACTTGCTTTATCCCAACAAAGAACATGCTTTATCCCAATTTTTACATGGCTGGCAGAATTAAATTCAAGATAGTGGGCCCAGATCTTTGCCTTGAAAGAATGGATAATTTAAGCTTCCAAACTGCAAGAAAGGAAGCATCATCTGGGCACCTTGTGTGCAATGAGATAACTTTAAGCAACAAATTCTGCTTTTGAAAAAATAGAGAATAAAGAGGACTTCTACCAAAATGGAGAGTTCAAAGAAAATAGCAGGATACTAAGACTAAGTGTCATTCTGATGATCACTGGAGATAGCACTCTATCATTCTGCCCTCAACACACTAATTGTGATACTGGATTACTGGTGACTATAGTGGCATATACAGGCAATGCTGGGAATAAAATGGTAGGGGTGCGATGAAATGCACTCCTCGGGAATGGAAGGCGTGTGCCAAGGCGTGGGTGTGCGATCGCACGCCATTTCCAGCATTGACTGCATATATATATTTCTCTATTTTCAACCTTTGTTCATTCTATTTTGCATAGACTAATTTAAGAGCACAAGATTTTGAAAATTTCTTCCTCAACAGGTGTCAGATCAGATCAAACTGTTGACTGAAAACGTCTTGAGTGATTGAAAAGAATTTAAAATATAAAATGATTTTTGCTTGCAAAATAAACACTTACAGGATCCAAAGTAAAGCCATTAACACCATCCCCAGTTGTTAGCACTAGCATGCAGGCACTTCCATAAAGGGCATATCCAGCAGCAATTAGCTGATTTCCTGGCTGAAGGGCATCTTGAAGAGTTGGAGGGCCAGGTGTCTTCTAAATTGTTTGAAAATGGTATTCGATAGATGACATTTTGAAAAAATATATTATACTTTAATAATGGAAGGTATATAAATATTGGCAACATAGATACTAATAGAGTTGTAAACAAAGTTGCATGTGGAGACATGTATATTGACATTTATTTCTGAACAAATGATAGTTTGTAGTGGTAGTAATATAGCTTATAAAAATGGATTAAACATTAACAAGAATCCTTTGCTATTACTATATACCAGTCAAACAGTAAACTCTGTAAGTCATGTATGCATAAAACAGTAACAAAGGCCTGAGTCCATTTTAAAATTCATAAACAGCTGCTTTCCATAAGGCAGAATGATTACTTCTTTCCCTTTGTGATAATGAAGAAAATACATGACATGTTCCATTTTGAGAGGTTTTCAATTAATTGGAGAATATACTAACCTTTTTAGCAATTGCAAAGATAGAGCCAATTGAAACCAAGCAGTCAATATTTGATGAGCCATCAAGTGGATCAAAATAGATGATGTACTTCCCTTGTTTGTCAGCATCTACTTCAATTATTTTTTCATCTTCTTCCGAGACCATCAGAGATACAGTGTATGAAGAGCTCAACATGTTAATAAACAGTTCATTAGCCAGTACATCTAGCTTTTGCACTGTATCTCCTGTGGTATTAGCATGGCCTGCAATTCCGTACAGCCTTGCAACCCCAGCTTTTCTTACTGCTGATGAGACTGCCTTTACAGCGGTCAAGATTGAATTTAAAAGCTGTGTTAATTCACCAGTTGCATTTTTAGCTTTCTTTTGCTCTTGAAGCATAAAGCGAGTCAACGTCATACAATTGGTGTCTATGCCAGCTTGGTTCCCAGCCATGGTGACAAATTCTAACAGAAAAATAAATAATAATAGATTCATCAAAATAATGAGAAGCAATCATCAAAAATAAAAATAATTTCTTCCTTTGACAAAATCTTAAAAAAGTATACAGAGGCTCTTCTGTAGAGAGATCCCAACAACTCTAAGAATAACTCTACTGAGCAACGGTACACATTGACAAAAGGGTTCACATTCATATTTGCCTAATGCAGCATTTCTACTATAAATTCTAGTGCATTGGAGAAACCCATTAATTAGGACACATCCATGTCACACGAAAGTGCTGGGAAGTATACATAATAGGGGTATACATAATACATTAAAGTTTACTTCTTTCTCTGCAAAAGATTTCCAACCAACGAAACTATTTGAGGTGCCACGCAGAGTGTATAAGGATATTCGAAAGTGTCCAGTAACTGTTGTTGTGTCCAAAGAACCGTGATCTAATTGTTGCTTTGTCATCACCATTTCACGCGATATCAAGTTTCAACATACTTATGAAATTTTAACAAACAAATAAGTCTAAAAGTTAGCAAATGAAAAGAGACAATGTCCCGTTCTAGCGCTACATATAACCGCCAAGCTTTGAGGGCTGTGGACCGCGCCATTTAGGCCTACCCTAGGCCCTTTTCGGAGTTGCGTGTAGGAATTGCCATGTGTAATAATCTCTATGAATAACTCTTGAGTAAATACTCAGCGCCTAATAAGTATGTCACTAGTATGAAGTTTAGCAGAAATGGTACTCTAACTAAAAAGAATATTGTAGAAGAGGGCAACCGAAAGAACTCTATGAGCATTTAGGTAGTGACACCAACCTTGTGAAAATGGACGCAGATATGATGACAAAATGGCAAACGACATGACAAAATCAATGTAGCCATACGTGAGATGAATGAACAGTAAAAAAGATAGAGTAAAACATCAGGTGTTGCTTTTCAGATTACAATCAAAATAACAACGGACTATAATTCATGATGACGAGGCATCGTGGGTCCACTCGGTGTAGCATATGCAATAATCCACAACAAAATACAGCTATAAACTCAAGAATTTTATTCAAAGCTATTGCAAATTTGTATATTAACTCGTCTGCAATATTACCAGGGCCTAATGCTAAATAAACACATACATGTTGGCTCCCTCCTTTCCACTTGCTGGACCCTCCTACTTCCTACGCCTGACCCGTGGCACGTTCGAAAGGTGTTTTGTTTCTGCCTCGCTGGGTCCTTGCTGAAGATGCGCAGCCACGTACACACCTTCTCAGCCAACCAATCAACAGCTTGCAAATAGTGTCTTCATAATCAGCAAAACCAAAGACAAAAGTATTCCAAGTATCAAGCGACCTATTTAATTTTCATTATAATACCATAACGGTGCCTGGAGATGTGTCCTCCAATTTACCATGATTTGATTACATCATCCACCACATCTACCTTCCTTCCAGTCTTCAAATCCTATTGCCCCTATATTCAAATTCTCCAGAACTTGGAAAGCATTTCCCATACTAAAAGCATTATAAAAAAAATAATGACTCTATACACGTAGGATCAAGTAAAAATTGTGATATTTGAAACTTTTGTTATTTAGAGGAAGGCTACCACTTTTAAGGGAATTCCCAAGATAAGATATATCTACGCGGAAATAAGATTTCTATAAGAAAAACATTTTTAAGAAAAGCGTTTGTCAAGCAGCCGAAACGCCTCACAAAATATATCAATTTTATGGAATAAATACCAAAAGCGAATAAATGGCAATGTACATATGCAGTTGAACATAGCTCTAGGGTGCATATGTCACCATGCATATTTGTCCTGAAATGACTGCTGATCATGATGGCTCCACTTCAGGGACGGATCAGGAGGACATTTGAAGAGGGTGGCAGTTGATAACAGGGGCGCGAAAAAGTTTACAGAAATTTGTTATGAGTGTACGCTTTAAATAACAATTTCCGGCTTTAACTTCTGATAAAAAAGTCCTCTATTCACATTCTATGAAGACTATTTCAAATCAATTGCAAAATCAGTACTATATAGTTTGAACATAACTAAAGGTACGAACGCCACGAATTTCCAGAGACGGCGTCACAAAATTTAACCTTGGAGGGCTAATAATCAAGTTTAAAGCCATGGTTGGGTCCTACGGAAGAGAAAATTTTGAAATTGAGCCTTGTAGAGTGGCTAAAAAGTATTGAAAGATTTTTGTATATAAAAGCTGACACCGTTAGATTCTGGCTTTGCCCGAATAAATTGTGGATTTTGTTGTCTGTCATTAGAGAGGCATTCTTCTGACAACATTAACATCAAGATTTGGTTGTACGAGGTCGTTTCTTTAGTAGTTCAAAAGTAGAAAAGCTTCTTTCACCCTCCATCTCTGTCACAGCCAAAGTTACCAGGTATCTTAAAACTAAACAGAACTTTACAGAACTTTGCAGAAAATGCTGAGAATTGCAGGTTACAAAATCTTGTATACATATGAAAAGCAGCAAATGAATTTTTTTTCTAATGAATTTCGGCAACCCAAAAATATCAATATGTCAAATTCTGACCCAAAAAGGAACGAAGTTTGTGTTTCAGATTTATTTACCGTGACTTGTGACTTGCATAAGTTTTTTTTAAAAGAGCAAGATGCTGCTGTTTGTTGTGACGTTTGTAGCCTGTGCTCCAGACTCTTCCTTCAGGTTAAGGGTCTGGAGCACAGGCTATGACGTTTGTTGCTTTTGTTTTGTAAAGAAATTTTTGAGCTCTCTTTCTACCCTGGGTACCAGACTCGCGATGTTTCAAAAAATTGGGGGTCTGGTACCCAGGACACTTTTTTCACGAAGTTTTTGTTCATCAGCTTTGGTCGGAGTCTTCTTGCTCTTCCCTTGTTCTACGTGCGTCTTCTTCATTTTATTACATCATTTTTTCAATTTTACTCTCTTAGCAATAGCTCAGGCAAAAACATGACCAGCTTCAAGGAAAAGCTGATCCGGCAGGTTAAAATCTTATGTATCGCATTCAAACTGACTGTTAAAGCTGAACATCTCTCCTATTCTCTTTGGAGGATTGGGTCTGCGGCGCAGGCTAGAGAAAATTTAACAAGTTGTGAATAAGATGTTTCTTGTAGGAGTGTGTTTAGGCGGCGGTGGCAAAAGTGAATTCAAAACTTTGATGGGTTTGAATTACTCGTGTGCTCACAAAGTCTCAGGAAAATTCAAGGCAAACAGATAAATGATTGGGTATTTTTTCGCCTCTCATTCACTTTCAAGCAAATCTATTCTTTTCCATTTTTATCAACCGGCCCATAAATCAGCCGGTCGTTTGATCGCCCAAATAGCCCGGCCAGTCAGTCAGCCCCTACCCTGGGTACCAGACCCACTATGTATCTGGTGATGAGTCAAGACATTTTGATTTGCAAATTGTTCAAATGCTCGTCTAGAAGTACCCTTGGTATCAGAGCCTCAGTCATCTCCTCCGCAGTATCCCTTATCGAGCTTGCTCTCCTTTCGAGCTTGCTCTGTGGCTCTGGTACCGAGGGTAATCTAGAAACGTCGTGGAACATCACAAAATAGTTGGAGCGAAGTTGATGCACCAATGACCGGTCTCCAATTTTCTCAGGCTTTTTCTTTTGATTGGAAAGGCAGATGTTATGGATGCGGAGTGAGGGAACTGAGGGAACTGAGGGAAGTAAGCGTGCGATGAAAACATGTGATGGCGACGCCAACAAGAAAATAACTTGATTGCGGCACATGCTAGAGGCCAGGAAGCCTATTTTGTTGTGTAGAAACCTTTCACGAAAGAAGCTCATCGAAAGATGAATTAACTCACATTAAGAAAAGCGATGACAGTGAAGCAGAAATATTTCTAAATCCGTCTTGTGCAGTCTCTGCTCTACAAGTTTGCTGCTTTAATTATTTTCATGCTAGTATTTATTATTTTAATTTAGGCAGATTTGCTGATAAGAAGCATTTCGACCTAGACCAGATATTCTAAATGTTCCTTTTTTCGTTTTAGTCCTCCAAAACATCACTACTGTATTTGCTAAGAATATGCATTATTCGACCAAAAGGCGTTGCAATTCGTATGCCCACTTGCAATGTAATGGAATTTCCGGATACAAGCAATTTAGAAAGGGGCTGTATGGTGTTACTTGATTTTGTCGAAATGTACAACTCATATACTCCCTTTTGGCATATCAATATCATATTAACTCATATCAATGAATCATTTGGACCGCGTACAAATCACAGCGATCAAAAGTCATTGAAGAATTTATCAATGCATTGAGAGAACAAAAATGTTTGTTATCAACGCCAAATTCGTTCCTACGGCTTAACCATGGCTTAACCCACATCGATCGACGCCTTTTCTTGCGCATTCTTTTTCGTTTCTTAATAATTGCATAAGCGATTAATGCTGCTGCAGTGCACTTGAACTTCTACTTTGTGAAAGCGTTTGAAAATGTTTTAAAAAAATCGGGCTGATAAGGTGTAACGTTTAATGTTTGGTCGGTTCGGGTTCTTCTTAGGATGGTGAAGATACGATGGGGCTAGGCCAATGGGCTTGAGCCTCGAATAGTAGAACATGAGACAGACTCCAACAGCAAGACTAACGCTAAAGTGAACAACGCACACACATAACATGAACGGAAGGTAATTAAGAGAACAATACGAACGTCACAATACATGTTGACAGACAAACACATTACCATTAGAAAGGCGTTAACTGACACAACAGGACTCAACAGCACATGTGACTATAACACGCAACTGGGATATTACGAAACATATAAACAACTCAAGCCCTATGAAAAAGAGGCAATGACGGAAGTGAATTACCCACTTGATCATCGATAAAAGGCATTTAGAAATGATTAACAAACAGGCATTCATTTGACTGGCAATAAAATGCCTGGTGTATTCCAGCCTTATTCAACTAAATAAAAGGCTTGACAAAGAGAGCCCAGTTCTTAATACGTGTTTGTGTCATTACGATAAATTGAATATTTATGCATAAAAACCACGGCGAAACGCTCAAAGCTGCATCAACCAGCAAATGGTCGAGGCAGAAGGTAGCCATGTTCACGGTAAGAGAAGCAAACCTCTTAGATCAAAATGCTGTCAATGCACTTTCGAAGGGCATCTACCAGGGTATGGATTACACTCCGAAGATCTTTCCAGAATGGGTCGGAGATGACTTATGGCTACCGTACGTTGCCGAAAGCAATTTGGGTCAATTGGTTGGCTTTCTGGCACTGAACATAACAGATGGAGGCAGGAGTGTTGTCGTTAGAAGTTCGAGAGTAGCAGAGGAGCACCGTGGCAATGGAATATACAAGACTTTGGTGGACTCTGCTCTGAAACTGGCGAGCAAAAAGCTTCCCAATCAAGACTGCATAATCAGGGCTAGGCCTGCTAATATTCGTATACCTTGTGGATACACTGCTGTTATGACGTGCTCGAGAATCTTCTTATCATGCACACTTCAGTCAATTGAGGCAATACCACTCCCTGAGATAGCAATTCCTACCAACCGGTCTCTTCAGGAGCGCTGCTTGACGGTACCCGAGTTTTCTCAGCTTTAGGCCAAGATGAAGCACTCAGAAGTCTCTTCGTCAGCGATTTATTGATGATCGAAGCAGAGACCTTCCACCTGAACGTTCCTGAAAACTGGCGCTTTCTTGCCAAAAGAAATGACATCTTCTTTACGTACACGCAATACGGTGCTGACTCCGCGTTTTTCGGCACCGTTTTTTCCGTGCTGGATGTCTCGTACAAGGAGACAAATGATGGAAAACCGCTGACTACTTTGAACATATACGGAACAGACGCACCTATGGCAGGCTACCATATCCTTAAAGCCATGCGAAAGTCGACGATTCTGGCTGGCTGCGAGTTCAATATATGTTTAAACGTGCACTGTGACATCAAAGATGCTATATTGCAATTTGCAAAGGAAGAGCTGGATTTTTGCAAGGTAGTGTTCGAAAGAAAGCTGCAAGTGCAAAAAGCGACATTGACATCGCACTTTCGAAGTCCCGTGGAATAGACTTGAAAAAGCTGTTGTTCGTGAGTTGATTTTCATGTGGATTTTCCCGGCCCTCTCGTCCGCTTACTAACATTTTGCTTGCAGCATGGTTTCTTATTAGACATGCTTACGCAGATTCCACAGTACGAATAGCTTAAATAGAAATTAATCATTGTCTTTTTTACGCAGTATGTATTGTTGTACGAACGCTTGCTATTGGCTGGTATCTCAGTAATTCCTTGTTGTAACAAATAAAAAACTCGGAATTATCAGTAGGATTTATAGTTAAGCTGAGAGAAATGAGCATTATGGGATGAAAGAAATTGCCGAACGCTAAAAAGATTCATTTTCTTGGCTTTTCTCTTGGATACATCGACAACTATCCGTAGAACTAGCGAAAGATAGACGAAAGTCTTAACATTTCATTAACTAGCGTTTATTTTATTAGATTCAATAATTTATGATCTGCCTTGAAAGCCAGTGTAACGTGTTAGGGTTTTGTGAATTAGTTGTGGTTGATCTGTGTCTGTGATTGATCTTAATCTTGTTAACAAGTATGTATTGTCTTATGTCAATGTGTCGTTTCCGTTATTGTGATCACGTTCATTGTTGTAGAGTGACGTATTACTGTTGATTGTCATCTTCAATTAGGTCAGTCTTGTTTGAAATTGATTGAAGATACATTGTTCTGTTACTACGACGTTGTGTTACCTGGCTTCGGGCCTAAGCATACCATCTTCTTCCACGCTATGAGGACTGAGCATACGTTTAACTTTGAAGCTAAAATACGGACCGAATGACGTAGCGTGTCTCCGCGGTAGTGAAAATTCTTTATCAAAACTGCCTCGTTTGAAAACCAATGATAGCAAAACAATAGCCGGAAAAGGCTGGTCTTAAACGTATTTGGCTTCAAACCAGAGTGAAAATTCGATTGTGACGAGTTAATTACGCTTGTATTTCTTATCACCACCTTTGCAAAGTAAACTGCAAAGGACTCCAATCCCAACCCTCTAATAATAGCAACCCCCTTGAGTATTGAAATTGGCGAATATTCCATAAGCCCTGTCTGCTTGTACACAATTCCTTTGTTTACATTTTTGTATATATTTAGATAAGTAATATATTTAGATAAGTAAATGTTGTTAGAAAGGCCGTGATTAAACGTTCACGTAAATCATCTTGTAATATCGAGGCTCTTGAAGTCAACACTCCAGAGCACATTCTCATACTGGTAAAATACTGGACATGAGAGACATTTGTCATTGAAAATAAATCCTGACTTAATATTTAGTTTACATGAATACATTGCTTCATCCAGATAATGAATACATTGCTTCACCCAGATATCATGCAAGATTACTTTGAAGTAACTTTTAAACGAATTCTTCAAGGTCAAACCAAACCAGGGCGGATCCAGACGTTCTCAACATTCTCAATCGAGAATGTCAGATTTTCCCAGTTTCATCATTCTAATGCTACAAATAATGAATGAACCGCGGTGAGATTTTTATTTTTACACTACAATCGTATTGGATATATTTTACTCCCTTCTACCTTTGCGAAATATTTTTGGACCTTCTGCGATGAAAAACCAAATTCTCCTTCATCGAGCCTAGTACCCAGGAGAGTAGTAAGAGGCCTCGCCGCGTCCCGTATCTTGGCATGCTATTCAGACACAGAATGAGAATGAGATTCAGAATGAGATTCGACTTTTAGAGTTTTGAGAATGTTTACCGACTGCTGCCGTGCATTTTGAGAAATTCCTTCGCATTTTGAGAAAGTTGCGCGCAGTTTCTGCATGCGCACGCATAGAATTTCAATTCATTTTTGTCCCTGAGAAGAAGTCGACCTGAGCGATTTAAACGAAAGGAAAATTTGCCAGAATGACGTATTAAATCCACTAAATCCACCCAATTTTAATAGGGTATATCTGGCATATGTTTAATATACATTTTATGAGGTCTTGCCTACGTCACAGTTTGAGAATCTTGAGGAGCTAGTGGGCTGGTCCACAAGTAGAAAAATTTGGCAGGGAACACCGACCCCACGTGACTAGGATTCACTGTTCCCATATGCATGGTCTCCATCAGTATCAGAAAACTATTCTTGTCGAAAAGTTCAAGCAAGTTATCGAAAGCATGGATATTTTGAAGAAATTAAAAAGATTACTGATCGCTGGAAATTTACAGCCAGTCGATCAGTTTTTTGATTCAACAAGGGAACGGGTAGCCCATCTTCTACGCGAGGGCCTAACCGCAAGACCCGGCCGCAGTTTAAGCTTGAATGTTGATGAGGAAGCTAAAAGCATCATCCCACTAAAGCGTCTGAAACTCGGTTGAGGAGACAATGCTATGCCATTAAGGTTCTCTTTAAATGTTTAGGTATTCGAAAGAGGGCCCTACTTAGTCCCTTCCTCTAGCTGTTTCTTGCTGGGGCCAGAACTGGGCCAGGAGAAATTTTCTTACGATTTCTGCAAATTTGCAAACTTTTGGATCTATCTACAAATTCGAATCGCTGAGAAGAGCTTGGGGTGGTGTAAAATGCCACCTTCAATAACCCCGGTAATCTAGGAATATAAAACTTCTTGATCTCTTACTTCAAATTATCCTTGGAAGAAATGTTACAGCATTTTTATGTTAAGTGTTGTTTATTTCAATGCATGTACAGCACTTTCTGGTGCCTCAATTGTAATGCAGACCTTTGTGTGATGACATCAAATTTAGATATGTATCTTTAAATGTATTTTCTCCATTAAATTGTAACAACACCAGAAATAAAGTTATAAAAATAGGAGAAACTAGGATTTGAAGAGATTACTGGGTAGAATAAATATTCAGTTTTTTACATTGCACATGATGATAGCAGATTAAAACTGCCTTTTCAATGCATGCTCATATGCCATTATTGGTAGAAGAGTATGAATGTGAGTCAAGTTTTAAGAGCTTGTAGTGACCCTGCCTAGGCCTATTTTCTATCTTACGTCACACACTCATTTCTGCCTATTCATCACATTCCACTTCCACTAAACACGCAAGACATTTCCCAACAAGCAATTACGACATCATCATTATTAATCACAATGGAGATCATCAACATCAGAACACTGTTCTGCTCACATAGCATTTCATCTCCATTGATTATCTGTCGTCACCTTGCCTCTCCCAACCTATGCTTTGTTTTCCTGGCGTAATTCGATTATATTTAGAACAACCAGTTTAGTATATATATATATGTGTGTGTGTAAATAGTTGATTTAGTTGAAATAGTTGAATTGTAAATAGTACGATAACCCCAGTTCAAGTCAACATGCGTCTTACTGAAGTTTCTTTGACTCCGTGTTCTCTGCACGTTAAATAAAACAATACCGAGGTTTCACTCGTCAACGGAGGGTCTTCACAGAAACACAACTATGACAGGTAACGCCGCACAACAGAAACTCGCGTTCCTATAATGGTGACCACGACGTGACCCGAAAGATCCTTCGTTGATTCAACTTCACTGCAACCGAGCTCTACAAGGCAACACAACACTCGGACACAAGTGTCTCCATTCACCCGCACAACGCAACCTCGGCAGCATCACGGCACTCTCCGGTGTTCAGCAGCGTCTTCGGCTCTTCACAGGTTCTTGGTTACCCTACTCACAAAACCATGGCACATTACATCGCTGGTTCCTGGTTGCCCAACACAACGAAACCTTGGCAAAACAGCTCTACCGGTTCTTGGTCATCAGCACATCAAAAACTCGGGTTCCTATAAGCTCTTAGCTCAGTTGAGATATACCTTCATCCAGATTTCAATGAAAATTTTCAAATGAAAAGAATTCTGCCAACGTCTTGCTTTAATATTTGTTCTTTGATGGAAGTGATCTTTTGGATTACAACCTTGATCATTATCAGCAGTGCATTTAAGGAGAAGCTAAAAACAATCATGTAATTATATGATGGTGACTTTTCATATACACTACCGTTCGAAAAGTCTTGGGACGATTCGAAGTTTCGAAAGACGCTCACTATAAAAGATTTAAAAAACATGCATTTGATCCTCTCTTATTAAGTACGACAACCGGCTATTTCCATGAAACTTTCATAAGACATTGTTCATGCTTCGAAGTATTTCAATTTCGCCACATTATTCGAAAAAGATTAACTGTAAAATATTTATAGGCCAGAAACATGAACATGGAGGTTATCAAACGTCGTGAAATACCATACGAGAAGCGTCTGGAAATTATCTTTTATAAAAATAATCGTAAAAGCTACCCAGAAATTGCATAAATTGTGGGCTGCTCAAAGAATGCAGCTTTCGCTGTATGCAAAAAGTTCTTTAAATTTAGTATCCTTGTATATTATGGCATTAACAAGTGTAATCCTGGTTTCAATTATGTCATCACCAAAGATAAATCAGCTGTAATGTTAGGTTATGCATAATTCCTCCGAAAACAGAAAATTACTTTGGTCAGTTAGCTGCATTTTTCCTGGAGGTAAAATAACCATTAAACCAAGTCATGTTGTCCCCATTTCTGCTATTAACGATGCTTCTCAAGACTTCAAAGTGCCTCTTAAATCTAAGCAAACAAAAGTTTCTTTCTAAAGTCCCAGACCAAATAAAGACTTGGAATATAACAGAGAGAATAATTTGGATGAATTAGAAACAACAATTTAAGCACTTCCATGAATTTCCAAATGGAAAATTGGAATTGTTGAAACAGCATACACTATAGGTTTTGACCATATTCTACCACTAGATTACTTACTATATTATTCAGAGATGAAACTGTTCAACCAGACACATTTGTTGATATTTACTTGATTAAGAACATTCTACAACTGGAGGCACTTGATTTCTTATTCTATAATTCATAGAAGACACTAGCTGTTCCACACGTAGCATGTGTTGATCCAGTTCTTTTACAGCATCATCAGTACTGTTGCTATACTGATGCAATTACTTTCTTTAGAATTGGAAGGCATCAGGGGGTTTTCTCTCTGGACTACTGAAATTATAAACCTTGAACATGAGTAATTCCTTGACACGGGGTTCACGCTTATTTGATTTGACAAGAGTTATTACGGTTACGGTAAACGTTTCTGGTCGAAAACATCCATTTTTCGATTACTTCACATTCTCATAGCCGAATTAATAAGGTACATAATTATACAATGTTTGAAGCTAGAAGAAGTTTTGAAAATGGAGAAATCCCGTATAAACGAAGGTTTCCATAATTTTCTTATCAAAGCTTCTAGCAGCGGTTTTCAAATCCCTTTGTAAAATGTTGCTTAAAAATGATTGATTTCAGGACATTTCAAAAGTCAGAGGATAGCCAATAAATGGTACGACGTAAATCGGTTTAATCTTTCCTTCTTTTCTTCCGATGAAATCGTTCCTGCAGCTACATAACTTGCATGCTAACAACGGCATAATAATCAACATGTGACATGGGCATAATCTTACTCAAGAACTATCCCAGAGGTCTTTCAAAACTTATATATCTCCTATGAATGTCTCAACACGACTAAGAGCAAAATCTTTCACAAGCATCTTGCCCCCAAAACGGTGCATGCCTAAACTCCTTTCGCTTGCTGCTACTTTTCCATAATTCTTACCCTCCTGGATGAGGTACGGGGCTCGAATATATACTGAACTAAAAACAATAGACATACGTAAATGAAACGGTAAAAGGAAGTAACCTAGTACGAGCGGGTGGGGTAGCGTAATACCTTAAATACTTAACATGCTGATAATCGACGTAGGTATGAAGTTACTCACAATAATACAAAGATGATCCTAATACACGTGGTACAAAAATGCGGAACGAGCAAGGAAGATTACCGAGAGTGATTGGGTAAGGAAAATAAAACGAATGGACTAGAGAGAAAGGCCTAAAATTAGCAGTATTACACCTTGACCTGTTAAGCCGATTATCCTTCCTGTGATTTCTATAAGAGTATGGCACATCCATGGGTTGTTGTGCCTATTTCAAGACGCTAATTGATCTTAAAGCCTTGACCCAGATTACATTGTTGGTAATATGATCCCGATGTGTATCATCGCAAGTGCGATCAGTAAAATCCCGTTTTCTCCGGACTCGAAATTCCTCTACATACAGGTACGAAAAAGCTATTTTGTACCCAAAGAACCATTCGAATGGCTCGAAAATTTGCACACGGCCAGGGCAGATGTTGGGCAACCAAAGAGTGTCTCAAAATTTTTTTATTTGCTCTGGTCCGTCTTTTATACCCAAAAACAGCTGCGGGAGGGTGGACAAATTGTTTGCCAATTTTTGACAGGGTATAGTTTCAAGAAGAGGAGGAATTTAAAAAATCTGAGATATACTTTGGTAGCTTAGGATCTGCACTTCCTGCTGGTACAAGTCAGATGTACGCAAGGGTACAAAATATCTTTTAAAGGTGGTACACTTTTTGAGCAATAAATTCGCATGAAAAATAACATTTAACATTATTTGCCAATAATTTTGATCTGGCTAGATATGCCATAATCTTGTATATCGAATGATATATATTTTACCAAGATTCCTTGAACAGTTTGGCCTTTAGGAAAGAAAAACCAATTTTCGTGTTCAAAACGTTTACCGTAACCTTAAACTGGTTTTTTTATTGCTTTTCTTCTCTTTTCATTTTTTATATCGAGAACTTGCTTTTTGCTAGTTTTACTCCATTTAAGCGTTGGTGTGTTTTATGGGCGTTCCAAAAAGTGGGCGTGGCCCTCGCACTTTTTTGTAAAACAATAGAGCTTTTATAAGTATCTTTTGTTATAAATGTTAAAATCTTCCTTGGCCCCTCCAACCTGCGTCAGTGCCCTTGCTGGAGCAGCTGCTCCGTTTGCTTCGTAATTCGTATCAGACATTTTAAATGGAAGTGTGAGATTTCTACCAGCGGATTTCTACTTTCTTCCGCGCTGCGGTGGAGCGTCCTGGACTGCGCTGCAAATCAGGCCCTTGAGGCATATGACATCGGCCCTTTGATCACTTGAGGCGAAGCGTGACTTCCCACGAAGGGTAAACAGTGCGAGTTACTCATCGGCAAGGGAGGAAGTAATATGACAAGGCAAGGTGCAATCTAGAACGAAATCTTGGCAAGCAAAATGTTCCAGTTTGTGGGTGGAGTTATTTCTTGGGTTTGGAGCTTAATTTTTGGAAGTCAGCATGATGGTGAGTTATTTATACCAGCAGTTGAGAATGCTTTGCCTTCACTACTTGAGTGCTATTCATTCAAGCTGAATTCGATTAGGAAGTGTTGCGTCAAGTTTTGTTAAGCAAAATCACCTTGTTGGAAACGTACTGTGTAGAAATGCTCCAGCTATTCAACGGTGAATCTGTGAAACTTTCATACTGGTTCTATTCCAATCTGCTTGCCTTTCACAAACTTCTTTGCAAATTAGTTTTGCGAAGCAGCCCCCTTTGTGCTCTACCTGGAATTGAATTTGACTACCATTTTCAAGAGAATCACTAGCAACATTATTACCGCTCTAACCGGCAACAACATCGGGTATATTTGTTGGTTGCGTCTTCAAGCACTTACTGTTGGCACCTAGCAACACAAAACTCACTCCTTCAAGTAGTCTTGTCAACCCGTTCGAGTGCGGTTAATGACGAGATGAGCTTAAGTTCCCTACTAATGCTTCTACTTATTCAATTTTCAACCTCTATAAAAAATTCATCTTTGTTTTATTTTTCTGATATCGAAGTTAGTGAGTGAATTCTTTGAAGTGATATTCGATTAAATTCCTGTAAATAGTATTGAGATAAGAAGTATTGTTGTTATTAGAAGAACGGCTTGCTTTTCCGTTTGATTTAGACAGAGGTTAAAAAAACTTCATTTCTAACTTAAGCATCAAGCCTAAAGGCATTGACAATACTTTGGTGGACCTATGTCTTTCTGGAACACTATCATTAAGCATCCAACCAAATTTGGTAGAATTAAACTTTGGTATTACCTTAATTTATGTTTGAGAATACAACCGCCCTGCGGACGATTAATTTTCAGTGACTGTGCAATTAAGAAAGATTGATTATTAAAAATATGATTAGTTTTGGTCATAGCCAGCTATTTTCATCAATTCATTTGGTTGTATTTATTTTCATTTGTTTAAATCAAGCAGCATTCAAGCATACAATTTGCACAAGGAACTTTTACATAACGAGATTATTACTCATGGACCAAAGACAGATAATTTCTTTGCATGGTGCATATATGCTAAGGGTAGGCCCTCTAATTGGGGGGAAGGAGAAGTAACAGACAATATTGTCTCTTCAAATTACAAACTATCAAGAGATTAGAAGTTTGAAGAGCATTGTATAAGATCAAGTATAAGAATAAAGATGATATGGCCTATATTCAAAACCTAAACAATGTTTGCAATACAGTACCTGCACAATACAGTTTTTTCCAAGCTGTTTCTTTTAAATTTCTGTCCAAATTCTTACCTTTAAATTACATTTTGCCCATGTTTTCTGCCCAAAATTCTCATATTTAGGTTTTATCTTTTTATTTTTGTCAATCAAAAACATGAAGTTATCACCACAGCAGTGTCAGCACTAGCCACGGCCAAGGCCTTGTGTTTTAGAAAGTTCTTGGTACTCTCAAATTGGCCCAAGAAGGCTTTTTACATTTTGTTTCAAAGAGGGTCTTCATAACAAATGGAATTTCTTGCTTGTATATAGTACCATCCCAAGGCCTAAAAAGGCTCAAGTACTGATCCAAAGTTGTAAGTGACAGCTTTGAGTACATTTTAAGAAATGTGGACACCACAAGCTTCTAATTACACCATGATTATGCAACATCCTGCAGCTTCTGTTGTGAAATCACTGAAAATATATTGTCATTTTCCTACTCTGACTTGCCATAATTTGTCCCTCTTTTGCATTTGTGGATCAATACACACCACTCTCCTACTTGGCAACTATTGTGATCAAAAGTTCAATCCATTCCACTAACTGTGCAGCTATACTTTCCCTGAACTATTGGTTTGTGGCTCCCAATTCAAGTGTACATATATTCTCATTTACTTTTATGTCTTTATCATAGATGTTACAGTGAAGATAATTTATGTCTCATTGTTTTTCAATACCACCCTTCAGTTATCATGTTTAAATCTTTGAACATATGGAACCTTGCTGCCTATGTTATTGTTAAGTTGAAACAATCATGATTTGCATAACATTGTTGGTTAAAGACTTGCCAGCACATATTGTTACTTTCTTTTGCTAACTAGGACTTGAATTGGATTTGATAGAACAAAAATTGCATTGCTTTTAAGGTCAGTTTGACCCAATGTTATAAAAAGGCTAGTAAAAAAGGCTTTAAATCCTCATATCTGTGACCACTTTAGTGTTGTTTTTCCTGCTTTTGATCACTTTTTGTTCATTTTGATCAAAAGGGATCATTTTTGCTTACAGCCTTTCAGTTTGCATACCAGTCAGATATAACACCCTATTTCAATCACTGGGTCATGACAAGTAAGCAGAATGTTAAAGATTCATAACTGCTATGTTATCAATGTCTTACCAACCCTTTTAATGATTTGCAGCAAGCTATCAAGCATGCTACCTTTCAGCATATTTTTTTACAAAGTACTGCCACAGCTGCTACAGTATTTTTTGTATCTCCAGTAGCCTGATTTTGGAAGCATCTTGTACAATGCACCAGGAAAGGCTGTTATTATTTAATTGTGTTTCATTAATAGCTGTAATTCAAACTAAACTGGTAATGAGCTGTCTTGCTAGTTCGCAAAGCAGCTTTCTAAGCTTACTGATTTTGCCAAAGTGGGTAGAATGAAGCACTGCAAAGGTAGTTATGATTTGGTAAGAAGTTGCAAAGAGCACTGATGTACCTTAGTGGTGTTGTTGCAGTACTGCAAATTTTGGAAGGCTGCTCAAGTGTAAAGAGAAATGGATAGTATAGCAGAAGTGGACCCGAAGAAGTGCCAGAAATAGACCCTGTGTCCAAACTTAATTTAACAACATTTCTAGTGATTAAAATGAAGGGTTCTGTATTTCAACTTCTATTTTTCTGTCAAGAGAAAGAATAAAATTTTATTGTTTTCTAGTAAAGAAACAAGCTAATTACAAATAATAGATTCTTTTCTTTTGTACTTGGGTTAACAAGTATGAGAGAATAATTTGCAGGCACCTTGGTACCTGCCAATATACTAAAGATAGCTGAGTTATCCCCTTAATCTTTTGTCTGGGGCCGTAAGAAGAAATTTTGAAGAGAATATCCGAAAATGCTTAGATTACAGAGAATATCTTGTTAGTTACTAGCAAATTACATACCTTTTCTTCAGCTGCCTTGGTCAATGCTTTTCCTGTTTTTGAGCACATGAAAGCTGATTTGTGTGTTACTCTTTCTTTTTTCAACTTACTCTTTTCCTTTGCCAGTTGGACTGTGTTTATGAAATGTTTGCTGATGTCTGACCAAGTGTATTCCCTTCTTTGCTATCTTTCTTTCACGAAGCGTCTTCACGCTTGAGTTGGTTTCGTCAGTTATAATAAATCCCTCAAAGTCTATCAATACGAATTTGTCGATCTCCAGCTTAGATTCCCATATATTGGTGATAGAATTCTCAGTCCATCAGATTTAAGGTTCTATTGTTTGTATAAAAGCTTCCTTCGGCTATATTCATTTTGTTTTTTCTTCTGTTTCTTTGTTCCGTCTGTTCATGATGAATAATGAATGCTGATAAAAGCCAACAGAAAGTCTACATATGTTGTGTGGCGACTCTTTCTTCTATAATACTTTCCACGAACCAGCACGTATTTATGACGTGTTGCTGAGACCGTTTAAAAGTTACCATTGCTTCGACAGAATGAACAAACGCCGTAAGCTCTTCGAGCTTATCTCAAAATGTGAGTATTTTCATTTTCTAACGATGTTTGTTTACACTAGTCTCTGACTGGCGTACCGATAAACCTGCAAGGGTGTGGCAACCTTTTTCTCATTTTGGAGTCAAAGTATCTTCTCTTACGAAATATCACATTGATTCTAGGGCATATTCTAAATGGTGGTAAGACTAGCGCTTGTTGCAATTTGATGTTTCTGCTCTCTGCTTGTACAACGAGGGCTGCACCCGTTTGATATTGTTTTACGGCGTGGAAAGAAATGTCCCAAACTCTGTATGAGTAAGGGCGAGTCCTTTTCAAAGGGCGGGTCCTTTTCATGCAGATCAACTTCGTTTTAATTGTGTCTCGTTTTCGTGAAAGTAACTGTTACTTCTAATTCTGATGGAGGCTTCAAAACCTGATTCTTGGTCGTTCTTGCCCCCCTCCTTTGATCTTTGTGTTATTACCGTTTGTTAAAAAAATGATAGTTACCAACATTAAGAGGTACTTGATGTAGACCACGTAAATTTACACACATATGCGACAAATCAATGATGTGCTCGCAGAAAAGGATTTTGTAAATGTGTAAACTGGATATTGCTGTTGCGAAATCATGCTGTATGTTCTGAAGTTGAACAAGAGCCATGAAACATTGATGAGCATATTTAATGCTTCTGTTGTGGCAGCTTGTTTCTTGTGTAAGAGAAAGCTAAATGCCAAGGCGTGCATTGTTGCTTATAGGCAGTGTTCCTTGTTCGTGCAGGTGTAGCGATTTGGTCACGCACTTTCGCAAAATATTCAGAACTTCGAGTTTTGCCTGACTGACTGGTTGGGGGAAGATTCTTCTTGAAACGTGAAAGATTTCTTTGTCAAAGTTTTATCTGGCTAAGATCTTCCCTCGTGTATGATTTTCACAGATGCTGTCTTTACATTGCAGTCATTTTTTTTAGAGAACTTTGTTTCTAACATCTGCCTTGCAAATATTCCTTCCTGCAAATATTCTTTTTCAATGCTTTTATGTACAGGAAGCCAGTTTGGATCAACTTCCTTTCCAATTTATTGTTCAAAAATATGTAGAAGTCTATCATCAAACATCACCTTCAGACGTATAGCTGAACCTCCCTGTTTGATCCTTAGTAATGGAGTTAAATTTGCTATGAGATACATTTGGTCGGGCTTATATCAAAAATTTATATCAAAAAGGAATCTCAGTCATGGAAGAATCTAGCTTCTTTGTAATAATCAATGGACATGAATGGCCATGTAGCAGCTGATTTCGGAAGCGAATCAGAGCAAGCGGTTTTGGCTAAATATCGACAAGGCTGCTTTAAGAAGGCAAAATGTAAAGTGCATTAGGTATTGACGACTTATCTTTGAATATGAATATGCTTAGTCCTGCTCTTACAGCCTCGTTTCACTAAAATGTCATTGTGCTTAGCAAGCGATAATTAACCGCCTCATCTTCTCCTTGTTATTGCCATTAGTTTTTTATTGCTGCTTCGTTGTCGGTAAAATACATAAAATCTTGTAGACTTATTTAGGCTAGCGTTGAGTGAGCTACATTTGATATGGTTGAGGAATTTGAAGAGTTTTATCATCTCCGTTAATGCTACAAAATAAAAGTAGAAGAAATGAACTTTCTAGAGATACGTGATTGCCACCCTATGCCTCATTAAAGATTAAACAGCTGGAGGGGTGGCGAATCCTAATTAATTTACCACCAAGAAATCTCAGCCTTTTTGCAAGCAGCATGTGGGCTAGCAGCATGTGGGCTAGCAGCATGTGGGCTATCGGAAGGTCTAGTGATGATAAGGTTCGATTAAAAAAATCATTGATACATATTACAAATAAAATTGGCAGTCATGGAAGCTTCTTTGTCACTTTATTATATCATTTCTGAGACAATATTTTCCCATCGTTTGTAGCCCGTTGAACAGCACTGCATGGCTGGAGAGACTGGTCCTTTATGCATGACCACTGCCGATCAAATTTTGCCAAGCATTAGTTCTTATGCGTCCTACGTTAATCCAAGCCACAAAAGTTTGTTTTTTCCAGGGCTCAGAGATTTTTTTCTCAAATTTGGTGGCTAGCGATGTTTGGTACTGAAGATGACTCTTCTAGACTTTTGGTATTTTGATGGCTGTGAGTGGGATTACAGAAACGCTCATATAGAAACGCTTGAACGAGGCATTTGCATTTTTTTCAAAAGTTCTGTGCATTTGCCTCGTGTATCCTTCGTCAAATTTTGAGTTGATCAAATTTTAAATTTATCATCTCGATGAACTGTTTTCCTTCATCCAGGTTTGCTTTGTTCCCTCTTTTCTCCAGTCAGTCATTTTGTGGATGCAATGTTTTGTAGACTCTGATTAGAAAACTAAAGCAACAACACCCCAAAAGCATGCACATTGCGACGCTGCGAATCAGGCACTCAGTGAGTGATCAATGAGAGCTTTACCTTAATACGGTTTCTATTTCCAACAAGCTATCATGTGTACTTTCTTTGAACAGGTGAATCAGAACGAGTATTGCGTGCAAATGACAGAGAATTCAACAGCCAGTTTCAATATGCGGTAAGTCAACACTCACATCGTTAGTCACGTGCCTCTTCAATTATCCAATCAATACTGTGCAATGTTCTCGGCTTTAATGTCTCGTTTTGGGTACCAGCTATTCTGTTTAATTCAGTTGAAATTCCATTTGTCTTACTTTTGGTGTCTACATTTGGTTGCAAATGTGCAGTTGTAAAGAGATAAGTACAGTTGTAAAGAAAGAGCTCTGAAGTGCCAGAACTCACAGAAGGGCGATGAAGGTCAAGAATGTTTTTGAGGCCCGCAAAGGGCACGTAAGAACTCACAGAAGGGCGATGAAGGTCAAGAATGTTTTTGAGGCCCGCAAAGGGCACGTAAGAACTCACAGAAGGGCGATGAAGGTCAAGAATGTTTTTGAGGCCCGCAAAGGGCACGTAAGAACTCACAGAAGGGCGATGAAGGTCAAGAATGTTTTTGAGGCCCGCAAAGGGCACGTAAGAACTCTGGAAATCAGCTAACTGGCCTCGGAAATTTTCTTCAAATTTCATACGCAGCTTCTTGGAATTTTATCCAAAAATGTTTTGACAGAAAATCTTGGAAAAGCAATTGTATTAGGTTTTTAGGCTAATGTGTTTTTGTATTCACAATTGACCTATTTGACATGGGGAGATCCCCCTTCGTGAGAAATCTCGATGATTAATAGGTATTGAATAGGATACTCATTTGCAATTTGATATCCTTGTTTTGCCATGGTTTTTGTGCTTTGTTTTCACGGAGGCCAAACAGCTTTTTGCTGGCTGTTGGCAAATACCTCCTTTTTCTTGCCATTATGCTGCTGAAGTTCTTGGTCGTCTTTATCTACGTTCGATGGTGCTTGGCGCGTATTGCGAGGAAGGTACTGACGTTAGGTTTTTGACAGCAATACGCAAAGGTGCAATAGTTGAAGCATATCGTTTTCACTTACAAAATTTGTTGATCCGTATTCTACTTTATCCACCCGTTGATTTGTCAAAGTAAAGATTGGCAGGCACACTATTGTTCTATAAAAAATAAGCAGTTTCCTCTCGATTAGGTTGTTTGGTTGCTACGTACAGTCTTGCGCTTGAAATTAACTGAGCGCTTACAATATTATAAACCTAAACGCACACAAAGGATTATGACCAGAACTATACAGCACCATACGCCTTTATTCCTTTGTTTAATTTACCACATCGTGTTTGGGCTAAAACTGGTGTATGAATTTTGATCATATGTCATACGCCTCTTGGTGTTCAAATCTGGATGTGAAAGCGGCGATAAGAACGACATGCGATTGTTTCGACGCTGACTTTCGAAACCCCATTGAGATGACCGTGCTACGAAGCGGTTATAAATTGGGTTTCTCGAAGAGCGAGGTGCCCGCCATGTTCATGAAACTCCTTGTTCACCCATCAGTCAATGATAACCTCAGTAGCCGGGGAAAGGCTGAGCTAAGAACAGGCCAACGCAGTTAACCCAGGGTGATCGTATTCGTAGGTATAAGGCACTAGATACCAGTCTCCTTCCAGAAGTCTCAGGGGGGCTTTTCTTTCGTTCAACTCAGGCGGGGCTCACAGAGCAGATACTTGTGGCAATGGAACTCGAAGAAGCTTGTTGTCTAGATTAAAGCAAAGTTCATCATGAAGATAGCCTAAAATGTGTAAAAATTTGGAATTAGGTATCCAGGTATGCCCGCTTGTGCCGGAATGTAAGAATTGGGGGTTCACGTGGGTTTTTATCACAGGTCTGGGGCCTTAGTGTTTTGGACATGCACGTTATTCTTCTGTTATGATTTTTTGACTTTTTATCATGCTGACGTTTTCTGTGATCTCTTGGCAGGGTAATAGCATTCGGACATATAGATACAACTTGATCACCTTCATTCCGCTGAATTTGTTCGAACAGTTCCAAAGAATAGCAAATATCTATTTTCTTATTCAAATCATCATAATGGTGAGTTTATCCTGTGTTCGGCGTCTCACGTATTTACTAAAATCCGTACTTCAAGTATTGTTATTGATTTTACCAAGGCCAAATAAATTTTGCCGAGAATCTAGATTAGGCCCTTTGCTTGTTAATACATGTTTAGCCCCTTTAACATCTTTTTCGCAAGTCCTAGCATCGTATTTATAATGCTCCACTTATTTCCATGCTCCACTTATTTCCATTTTGAGAAAGGCTAATGACCTGATTTCAAAATTGTTCTATGTTTGTTACCAAGAGGCTCATCTAGCAATCATTTCCACCCCTTTGGATTCGGACAATCATCCAATCTATCTGTTTAGATGCCGAAGAAGGTGTGCAAACTCGTGGAGCCTTTTTGCAATCATCTTCTGTTCGCTTCGTTAGCCATGTTATTTGCTATCAATGCGCAAGTGTTTAGTTAACAGCCTGACTCACGTGGTCATTGATTAACCAATGCTGTCAGGAAAATTGTGAAGGTGCTTTCTAATGTTGATGCTGTCTTCTTTGCAGTCAATACCACAAATCACTGCATTGAATCCACTTGCCACTGCAATTCCGCTCCTTTTTGTGTTGTCTGCCAGTGCTGTAAAGGATCTGTATGATGACGTGGTAAGCAAGGATACTCCTTCCTTCCATTCTCACCTCCAAGTATCATTCTGTAAAGTGTACCACGTGACGTTCTCCGTGCGCCACATGCATCAATTCTATTGGCAGACTACAGATTGGCTCTTCCCGTGTTGAGTCTGTGTTGAAGTCTTGAATTCACATGTGTTGACTCTAGATTTGTCCGTTTACTGATAATAATGATATCTTTGTTTATTTGAACGATCGTTTAGGGAAGGCATAAAAGTGACAAGCGAGTAAACAACAGGGAGACCCACTTGCTGAGAGATGGCGTGTACGTACCAATTGTAGCCATAATTCCATGTTAGAACTTGCAAATCGGACAAACTCATTGTTAACAAACATGTGTTGAAAGTAACTCAGGTACAGAGCTTAAAGTGGGAATCCTTTCGTATGTATTGAATTGTGTAATATTATATTAATTCATGTTTTTGATAATTAACTTCATACTAACTTTTACAAAAGTTATCGAAGATTAAAATTTTCGTTTGTAAGTGTGAAGGCATTTATTCCCATGTTTTAGAATCGTGAACGAAGCTTGGCAGAACGTCCAAGTTGGTGACATTATAAAGCTGGAAAGCAATCATCACGTTACGGTATTCTTGTACTTTTGGTTGCTTTCCTGATTAACTGTCTTGTGGCAGTAACTGAAGCATCGACCCATCATTTTAGCCAACGTGCTTATTCGAACAATCAATATAGTGAAAGAGTTGACTTTTTATCTTGATATTTTGATGTAAAATGATTAAATAATTGAATAACTATGGAAGTTGAGTGCAGTTTCTAAACATCAGGAAATACTTCTATACCAAGCACAGTGAAATAAAGGCAACATGACAAGACTAAGCCGCCACCAAACAATGCAGCACTGGGCAATAATTGATTACCAGAAAATGCAGTAAAATGATCGAAAGCATTACAACGCTGCTCTCGTCTGCTGTCTATGTGTTTTGATGTGTAGCCGTCTTTCTTTATTGGCATTCGCTATTTCATGGTTGTAGTATTAATCCAACATCAATGTTCTGTAGGCGGATCTGCTCCTGTTGTCCACCAGTGAGCCAAGCGGTCTGTGCTATATCGAGACTGCTGAACTTGATGGGTAATTATTTCTTTGACAATTATTTCTTTACAGCAACAGTCAAGCAGCCCTTCCGAAAAGTTCATTGTCGCCATTTCTTAGTTTGTGTTGTAAAGATGTCTGTCTATCAAGACGCTATAATACGAAGTATTTAAGTATGGTATCTTACTTGCATACTTTCTCTAGGCAGTTAATCTTTTCCACGATACAAAGATCATTGTCCTGGATGTACAGTCCCGGATGCTTGTAAGGATACAAAAAGATCCAATGTGATTTGGTTCCTGCTATCGATACTGGAAGTGCTTTTCAAGCGAACATTTTGCGCGAAAACATCGAGAAGAAGGCTAATTGTTTGAAGCTTATACTAGTACATTGCAGTGAAGTTCTTTTCCTCCTTGCAGTGAAACGAATCTGAAAGTGCGACAGCCACTCATGGAGACTGCTCCTTTGGCAAATGACTTGATTGCACTTAGTAATTTTAGAGGTACGTGGTCAGTTTTCCAGAAGAGATTGATTGATTTATTCAGCATTTTTTTAAGCCTCATTAAAGATATATTTAAAAGGGCCTACTTTGCTTATTGATTTTAAATGTTTCATATTGTTTTAATGTTATAGGTTAATGTTCCAATCATAATTGTAATTTCTGTCACTTTTGCCCCTTTAGGAGACGTGACTTGTGAGCCACCGAACAACCGACTAGATAAGTTTCAAGGAAAGCTAGAAATCAAGGACGAAAAGTGCTCACTAGACAATTCTAACATCGTTCTTCGGGTAAAAAATTATTCTTCAAATCTTTTGCTTTAAGTTGCATTTATGTTGCTGTTCACAAGTTGTTGTTGCTGTCCTTGAGGTACATCAGACGGACATTTGAATTCCCTAATGGTGTTTCAATAGCACACTAAATAGATTTGTTGAATAGTTCTTGTTTCTCTGTATCTCTGCTATTTAAAAGACGGTATGAACTATGTAGGGATTATGTTAAAAACCCACGCGATTGCTTGAAAGCAGTTATAATGGTAGGCAATGAATGTGCTTGGTATCAAAGTAAGAGATTGGCGGGTTTCCTGTCATTTCTCCGTCCGGTGAGCAGTATTGTGATTTGTTTTCTCTTTGCCATTGAAGCAGTAGTGAACTCACTTTATTCGCACTGTCTAAGTCGGCGGTTTTTTTTCGAAGGGCTGCGTCTTGAGGAACACTGAGTGGGTTTTTGGCTTGGTCGTTTTTGCTGGTCATGACACGAAGCTAATGATGAACAGCGGTATGATATTGAACATCAAAGGGCTATCTCCACATTTGTCAGCATTTCACAGGGAGATTCAGGCATTTTTATTATCTTATCAGAATTTTTTTCGGCGGATATTTTTAGCATCGAAATTATTATATTATCTCTTTTTTTTTGAAAGTACCGCGAATGACTCCGAAGAAATCAAACCGCCTTTCAATTTGAAGTTCATCTTTAAGTTTTTACTTCAGCTGTTTCTTGGCAATTGTCATCTCTTTAAGTTACTTCAATGTTTTTCAATCATATGGTATTACAGTGGGTGTTGATTTAACACAGTGGAATCAAATGAAATTCATTTGCTTAGTCTCCTAGCAAAAGCTTCTCCGTGATAGGTTCGGTTTTGTCTCCGCAGGTAAAGCAGCATTCAAGCGAACGAAACTTGACAAACTCGCCAATGACCTTGTTCTATATGTACGTAGGTTTAGAAGTTTCAGGTGCCAAAAGTTTCTAATATATGCAGGCTCGTGTCATGATATATTCTGTTAGTGAGCATCCTTCTTTTACCAAGAAACGTCCTTCCTTTATCCAGGAGATTCCTATTTCGTTCCCAATTGCGGGATATTATCAAATCCCACCACAACAGCTTATCGATATGACAGTGGTTCTCAAATTTTCAATTGTCAAAGTTGACATAAACCCTTCATCCAAATAATGCAATTAACTCGTAATTCAACCAATTTGGCTAAGTTATTATTCGCGGGAGCAGTTTCTCGCTCAATGCACATCTCTCTTCGACTTTCAGATCGCATTGGCTCTTGTTTTGCTCTGTACCTTCTGTTCGTTTATGTCATATTTCTGGGAGAACAGCACTGGCAAGGTTTGTGTCTATTTTCTTTCGTGTCTCCGTCGCAAAATAAACCACGCGCCCTAAATAATTGACTTTGGCAACACACGTGAATGTGGGGGCGGGGGCTGAACATTTTTTGTTGTTATAATATCTGTGAATACACTTGCAATCGTGGTAGTCATAGCTTTATACCCCAACAAAGTCGCCGCTTTAAAGTCATTATTTCTTACGTTGTGTTGTCGATGACATAATGCGGAAACAGTATGACAAGGCGACAAGGTTATAAAGTTGCACTACTTCAACGGCTCGGCCTGGGTAATATGACCATCACTGCGAGAATGCCTGCAAAATCACCACTAACCAATCGGTGCTGTTTTCCTTAGGGCTTCACGTCGTATCTCCCTTGGGACTCCTACTACAAAAACAACGCGGCGTTGATTGGCCTTTTCCATTGGCCGGCTTTCATCATGGTTCTTAATACACTCATTCCAATTAGTCTTTATATAAGGTAAGCGAACTCTTTTAAACTGCAGTCATCCACCGATCTCCATCTCCATTCTGATATCTTGTTCTAAATATTGTAACGTAACAAGATATTTCAATGATTCCTTTTAGTGTCGAGATTATACGCTTCGGCCAAAGCTTGTTGATAAACTGGGATTTGAAAATGTACCACGAACAAACGGACACGCCCGCGAAAGCCAGGTAACTCATGTCTAGGCTGCAAGTCCTTATTTAGATGTTTTGTGATTCTATTTATCTTTCGTTGTACCAAATCTTTCAATTGAAATGAATTTCTGTTATTTTGTTTAGAGAATTTGCCCGATACTGCAATAAGAATTTGAAGAAAATATCCCAATCTTTTTTAGGAATACGACATTAAGTGAAGAGTTAGGTCAGATACAATATATATTTTCAGACAAGGTACAGCTTTTTAGTTTGAAATTTTACATTTATTACTCTACCGGAAATCATCTGGACATTTCTACCATGAGTTTTCTTCTAAATTGTTTGCATTGAATGTTTCAAGGAATTGACCATCACCATGTCTCTATTATTGCCTCTGAATAATGACGTCATTGTCCCTGCCTCTCAAGACCCTTGTTTTTACTTTATTTTGCTGCAACTTAATGTCTCTTTTAAAGAAGCGAGTTTTTTGCAAAAGGTTTATACCAGATTGATACCAGATTTTCTCGGCATTGCATTTTAATTTGATGCGTAGTCTCAGAAGTCGTTATTGCTTTTATTCTATTTGGAATGTCATGCATCTTCGACATTAACTTTTGACTGAGCATGTCTACCAAATAACTGTCCAAAATATAGTTGACTTATTAATTTTCCAGACTGGTACCCTTACGCAGAATGTCATGACCTTCAAGGAATGCTCAATTAACGGAAAACTATACGGTAAAACCTCATTTTCTTTTTCCTATTTTGAGCCTGCAGCGAATCAATCGAAGCAATATTCTGTCAATATAGTTAAGCAGGTCCCCCACCTGAATGACTCGAGTGTTAACATTTAATGTTGCTTTTTACAGGGCACGAAGAGGAAGATCCCGACCCAGACATTGACAACATGAAGATAGAGTCTGTCTCATCAGAGAACATGTTCTCAAACACGGTAATGTGACTACTTAAAGTGTGCAATTTTTTTATTTGAAAACAAGCAGAATTGAACACACGCATAATTGAACACACACAGATTTCAACACACGCAGAATGTGTACACGCGCAGAAGTGTACATGCTGTTATTTATACTTGCGTATGCTGAAATTAACGGACACACATGGTTAGCTGTCATCCCTTTCCTTAATGGATAGTCAAGGACTATGCCTCGTTCCAATGATGACTTGCGCCTCAACTTGATATACAATGCGGTATGCTCTTTCCGAGCCTTGTTAAGCTAGCAGAGCCATGCCAAAACAAAACCCTTTGGTGTTAATTTGCGTCCCTGTTTTTCTCTTGCAGAAGCAGCCTATTGACCTGTCAAGCAATCCGTATGCGGATCCTGTGTTCAAATTCTACGATCGTACTTTGATTTCTGAATTAGAGAAGAACGAGGTTTGGTGATTTGTAGCATCCCTTGCAGAGTTTCTGCCACTAGAGCCCTGGCAATACTTTGAACAATACAATTTTCTAATATTTTTGTTAGTACTTTTCTACTTTTTCCTGGCTGTTTTCTCAAAGGAATGCTTTCTTTTTCAGAATTATTGTCTATTTTTGTTGGTAGCAATTCTGGGATTGGTCATTACATTTTATCGCTATCCGTCAATGGCTTTAGAACTTTTTTTCAATCCGCCTTGCACGTTCTCATTCCACTTATTGCCTGATACTTTCTTATATTCACCCGAATACGTCGTTCCATTAGTTTGATTTATTTTCTTTCAGATTGCGATTGAGTTTTTTCGCCTTCTTGCCTTGTGTCATACTGTCATGGTTGAAGAAAGAGATGAAGTTGGTATGCTAGTCGTGTCTTATCGCACTCGATCGTATCAAGCCATATTTCAGCAGGCATGGCTGCTATTTCAAGCCACATCATGCCACTTTAAAGGATATACCAAAGCAACTAATGTAGTAAACTAGAATTATTTTCACTGGCAAAGATTTCAGTGTGTGATTTCAGTTAATGTATTCCATCCAAAACTTCAATCATATTTAGCTTTAGTCATTTAAACAGAGATTAGAGGTCGAATGGGTTTTGTGGCGAATCATATAAATAAAAAAATTAAGTGATTAATGTTATTCTTTCTTGTGTAACTGTCTTATGGAAACAATTAATACTCATGTCGTGTTCATGAATTCAAATGTAAAACTCTTGTGATCTCCTTGTTGAGTTTAGAATTGTTTTGTTATTCGCTTATCACCAACAGTGTTACTGATTTTCTGCTAAAATAAACTTATAAATCTTCTTATTATTCCAATTATTAATTAATTATTAAACTCATTATTCTTCTTAACCGTCCATCTTCCTACAGATTTCGTCCCAGCAGCAGAGACTCAAGACACTCGTAAGCTACTCTCGTTTTTCCACTGTCAAATTTGTCCCGCTCGTTGTTAGATGTTTTTATGTTTTTTTCTTCAAACCTTTGTGGACCTTTTTTTTGGGAAACAGGTCCTTTAATTGGAAACGGAAACTTTATCCAGTTTTCGTCAGATGTACGTATGGATTTCAGGCCTGTCTTATTAAACCATAGAACGCCAGATATCGTTTCTCGCAATAAGATTTAGAAGCAGTCTGCGCTCCCCAGCTCATTACCTTGTAGTCCGTAATTGGTAATAGGAGTATTGTTGCAGGGAAAGCCGCCTTATACCTAGAAATCATTTTTCTCCAGATAAAGAGCTCTAGGATATTGAGTGGTGCTTTGTTTTCTTGCTTGATAGCTTTACTGGAGTACCAAGCCCAGTCCCCAGACGAAGGAGCTCTTGTTAGTGCAGCCAGAAACTTTGGATTCGTCTTCTTGGTTAGTTAACCTGCTGTTTACCATTTTTACTTTTTATTTTGATCCCTTGTTGTTTGTTTGTTTGATATTTCATGATATTTCATTGAGTTTTTAATATTTCATATCAAACCACACATTGTACCGATTTGCCTGTAAAAAGTAGGCTACTTCTGTTTCCGTGGAACAAATCTATGATGTTCCCTTTGTTGATCAGCAAAGTTAGGGAAAGATTCCAGCATGCAGTATGGATTTATGAGCCTGCGGACATTATAATTGTAGTAAGGTTAACAACTCCTCGTTGCCTTTATGGTACTTGTGTGCTAATGACACACGTCCCGTATGTATAGAAACATTTTCATTTTAATCTCAAGCAATCTATTTTATGTACTGTCATGTAGAATATATTTTGAATGATTCTTTTGATTTCGTGGTTATTTTTCTTCATTTTCATTTTAGCGCCGGACGCCAAATACCATAACAATCAAAGTTAACGGCAACGAGGTGATTTATTGTTGGGTTTCAAGTTGTTGTGCCTGTCTTTAATCGGGGCTCCATTGATGTGATGCTGCGAAGAGGTCCAGCTGGATTGCGTGGTATTTGGGGGATGTGAAGTTGCGCAAGAAGTGCCAGAAGAATAGCACAAAACCAACCTAATCAAAACTTTCACTTTCCCATCCGTTTCTTTTCATTATCTTTTGGTTTTTTTCGTATACTTGTCATGAGCATATGTTCATAATGGTAAATTTGCTAGCAAAGTAGTTCACACCTTCTTATTAATTTTCCTTCTGCAGGAGAATTACGAGCTTCTATGCATTTTGGATTTCGATAATGTTCGAAAGCGCATGTCGGTAAGTTTGCCGCGATAAAATTTTTTTGTGTATTGAAGATGGGATGTCGTCCTCAAAGGTCGAATTGGGTTTTGACTTGATTTACTCCACTTCGTTTAGTGTTGAATATGCGGGCTTTACTGCCTTGGATGAGTTTTTTTGCTTTTATGCAATGCATTATTACAGACCAAGTGCTTTGTGGCAACAGTATCGTCAATTCTCGAATGTACTCATTAATGTTGCGTGCAATTGTCCTCCTCTTCAGGTTATCGTAAAAGATTCAGATGGCAGAATCAAGTTATACTGCAAAGGCGCTGGTGAGATTAGTTGCTTGTCACGCAGGCCCATCCCCAAGCCCTAGACCTCTCCCTAGACCCCTCCCCCATCTGTCCTGAATGCCCTTCCTCCATACCATACACAAAGGCAGTCCCTACTGATCGAATGTTAATATTCACTTTAGAGAAATGTTGAACTGCCTGCCCTCAATCACAGCAGAGGATTCCTATGCTTCAGGACGGGGGTTATCAATGCTTCCCACAGACTCCGGGTACTTGGTTCAAGATTCCCTGCATAGTGTTCCCTCGTTCTTTCAACTTCTTGCTTTAACAGCCACAACTAGTCAAAGTCTTTTTTGCTTTCGGTCTCACAATTCTTATTTTGCTAAATAGGTTTCATTTCTTGTGCTTCAAATTTAGCCCCCCCCCTCAACGTTTTCATAGTTTTTAACCAGCGCTCTCTTCTGGAAATATTGACGGAAAGGCCATCACCTCAGTTCTCATGGATGTGTAGATTTCTTGCAGTTGGAGAATTTATCAAAACAAAGAGAACATTGTGAAATTCCTCTCCAAAATGTAAACTTTATATTTATATTAAAGCAATGTATCAATTTGTCAACTTTCTCACGAACTTCGTGAAGTCTTGGGTCATACCTTACCGTGATGATGCCAATTTCCTTTTCAGACACAGTCATATACGAGAGGCTCGCTAACGACAATGTCCGCTTAAAGGAGGACACTCAAATGCATCTCGATGTAACTTTTCTTACTCACACTTTGTTTGTTCTTTTCCTTGTGCTTAGGCCACTGTGCTCACTTAAAAAACTGTTTGAAATGGGTTTACTGCCAGTACAGCTTCCTTCCCTTTAATCTTGGTTGTTGTCATCTTATATGGCCTGCAAAATTTCGGATAGGGATACAAGGCTACGAATTTCGAAATAAACCCTTTGATTTAAATTTTATATAGTCCCTCGCTACTCTATAACGTTGCAAAAAACTTGACCAAAATCTTGCCTGGCTTTTCGATTAAATCTCGTGAAAGCTGACGGGGCTCGCTTTCCTGCTGCATTTAAAACTGCGAATTCAATCAGGGATCCTTCATAGTTGGACGTGCGATGGATCAAAACTGAAATAATGTCAGCATGAAAAGTAGACTTGCAAAGCATTTGAATCTTAGGTGTTTGTAAGCTCTGAACTGGGGAGGGGTGTTCAAGAATTCGCAACTCCATTTCATAAGAACTGTCCAAGGAGATCAAGAAATACGGTAGAAGTAGATGCCACAGAAATTATTAGCAAGTGATGTTAGTCCTTAGAAGCAAAACCTGGAAACATGTTTAAATGTCTTAATGATGATTACAACAACACTTCCGTCGACCACTGCTAAATTTTGTTGTTTTTTCAGTTGTTTGCCTGCAACGGACTGCGTACTCTTTGCCTGGCTTACAAGGAAATCCCCGAAGACATGTTCAGCGAATGGTCAAAAGCTTACAAAGACGCAAGGTGATTCACCTGTCCACTCCATCAGCTCTCCTCTGCTACTGTTTCTATGGTATTGTTTGAATTTATAATTATCCTGCTGGCAGCGACGTATTTTGCGGCTTTCTAACTTGGCATTCCAATCCAAATCAGGTCGATTCGCTAATTTGATTGTACCATTGTCCGTGCTAAAAACATTGGTTAGAAGCAATAGGATTTGTCTGCCATCCTCATTTCGTATTGTCCTCAACAGACAATTGAAGTTAAAAGAAGCGCTTTATGGTTTTGCAATCTGTCTATGGGTATTTTTCCTGCCCTTATGGCATGTGGAATTTTGAGATGGAGTGTTTTCTTTAAACGTCTATGCTTTGGATTTTGCTGTTCCACACGTGTTTGTGTAGCCTGGTTATAGTACATAAAGCTTTCCTTTTATTTCATTTGTGGAAACATTTTTCTATGTTTAGCTTTGTTGAAGCTAATGTTTAATGAAAATTTATTGTTTTTGAGATGACATTGGTATTCCCAACATAATTTAGTAGTCGGATGGCGGAGTTCTGAAGAAAATCTCCATTCGAAATCTTGAAATAGAATGCTGCTTTAACTATTGTTCTCGATTAAAGTTTTAACCAACTTATGAACAATATGTTATCAAGAATCATTGTGGGTCAGAATGTCAGCTACGCCATTTCTTTTTAGCTGTGCTTTAGATAACAGAGATGAAATGGTTGCCAAGGTAAGGATTAATCGTTCTGTCTGTTTTCATTGAGTATAAACACGTTTCACTGCAATCTATCTTACATGGACGTATGCGACTTGTGTTCTGTTGACTAGAATAACTGAACTCATTTGAAATTCGACAAACATGCCAATGCATTTGCCAGTCTACATGGGTACGGTATACATGCACCTTACTAGACTATCCAGGAACACAGGGATCATCTGCACTAGACTATCCAGGAACACAGGGATCATCCACACTAGACTATGCTTTCACGAATTCCTGAGTCATGCTTGCATCAGGCATAGTAAAGATTCAATAACAAGTGCAGTGACAATCAGACAATGTTAAAAGTGAAATCGTCAATCCAGCAATTCTGTTTCAGAGGAAGACTGTACTTGCGGGGTGGAAATAAACGTAGCTGAATTTTTGCAAACAATGGCAAAGTTTCCATGAGCAGCCCCACTTGTTAAAGTGCACATGATATCTATTGTTTTAAGTTAGCGGCAAGTTTTCAAGTGGTCTCCAAACAATTCTCTCAACAGTTTCTATCCATTTTTAATGTTCAAAACTGAGTGAGTTTTACAGTTCGAGGTGATCTTCTAAGCACGTTCTTCTACCCTATCTGACGAATTTTGTTCTTTACAATTCTTGCAGCTCTTCGAAGAAATCGAACAGGACATGGTGCTGATCGGTGCCACGGCCATTGAGGACAAGCTGCAGGACGGAGTGCCGGAAACGATCGCAAACCTCGCAGAGGTATGGAATTGGTTGACAAACATTAGACCGAATTGTTATTTTCTTGAAGTCTCTTACGTTGTGGTGTTCCGACACCCATAAATGCAAACGAGAGAGCTTTATGAAGACAAAAGCATTAATGTCTAACGAAAATGGCTGAATGCTGGATTATGTCTTTCTTTTTATATATGCTTATCATAGTTGAGCCTTGCTTTGTAAGTGACATTTTAAGTTTTTAAGAATGAATGTTATATTGTTAATTCATCAGCCAGTGATTTTAAGATTGAATAGGACTGTTGCAATACGAATTTTTGTTGCAATAGTGATTGGTTCCTTGTGCCACAATCGTTTCCACACGGCGACTAACCCAGCTTAGGTCTATTTCGTTTACTTCCAGCAGCTGCTTGATATTAAGCCAAAAATTGGAGAATTAGCATCAAACATTGATGTGGCTCCATTGTTTCTCTAATTTTAGGCTAACATCAACCTTTGGGTGTTGACAGGAGATAAGCAAGGTAAGTCGGTTTATTTCGATTTCCTTATTATCAATTTATGTAAGTTTTTTTCAAAAAGAGTTCAGCAAATGACACAACTGAATGCCTGACAGCCTAAAAGAGTTCAGCAAATAACACAACTGAATGCCTGACAGCCTAAAAGAGTTCAGCAAATAACACAACTGAATGCCTGACAGCCTAAAAGAGTTCAGCAAATAACACAACTGAATGCCTGACAGCCTAAACCGTATCAGTACATTACAATACCACACGGCATAAAAAGTATACTACAACATGCAACTTCCAAAATGCCACATGAAACACGTAACATCAAGCACAACATGATGCAAAAAGCCCAACATATAACCATACAATATAACCAAACATAATGCAGAAATGATCAGAAGAACCATTTGTACTCAACTTCTCATAGACAACTACTACATTTGACATTTTCTCGTGGTCTTCTAGTGTGTGTTGTAAATCTTGTGCATTCGACTTCTAGAAACAGCCATCAACATCGGCTATTCGTGCATGCTTCTGACCGAGAATATGTTTGATGTTTTTATCATAAATGGTAAAGACAAGCAAAGCGTTGTAAGTCAGATGGATTCGTTCAAATCGAAGATTGACACCTCGTCTCCGCCCTTTGCGAACAAGGAACACAATGTTGAATTGAAAGGGATCACGCCGCGACGAGGAAGCCACGTGACATTCTCTGATAACCAGGTAGGCGCATTACACAATCTCGTGTAAGTATTTAATGCTTTTCGATGTATGGCCGAATGTCGTTCGCCTCTCAAAGTGTTTTTTGAGTTAGATGCATTTACTTGCCCTGTTTCTCCATTCATAGGTTGAAGAAGTGTCCGAGCTGGAACCAAAGTCTGGCTACGGCCTCGTTATCAACGGAAACAGCCTGGTAAGTGGCATCTGTCGCATCGAATGAGTTTGCAACATTCCATTGTTAGCGCTAGACTTTGGTTAGTTTGGAGTAGTATCTAATTGTACGGCTGAAAGTAATTTTGAAAACCCTCCTTAGGTGTATGCTCTGGATAAGAGTTTGGAGCTGCAGTTTCTTGAACTGGCAAAGTGCTGTAAGGCAGTGATTTGCTGCCGCGTGACTCCACTCCAGAAGGTAGGCCATCGACGCCGAGTTATTTCGACTTTTCCCATGCAATCTAATATAAGCCGAGTGTCACGTGCACCAAACTTGTTTCCTTAAGTTTTCACCTTGAGTTATATAGTATATTTAGTTGATAGACTCTAAAATGTACGTGTTCCTGTTGCACCAAACAGTTAAAATTCAAATGTTAACAACTTCTCTTGGTTTCGTAGGCAATGGTAGTCGAACTTATCAAGAAACACGTCAAGGCAACTACTCTGGCGATTGGTGACGGTGCAAATGACGTCAGCATGATTCAAGGTAAGCGCTTCTTACCTGCGCTAACGAGCCAATGGAACGAGAGACCCACGTTGAACCTCTCCGCACGCTTCTACGCAAGTTTAACAGTGACCCGCTACTCAACACTCTAAAGTTAAAGAAGGGAAAATGTTTTATATCGTTTATCGGAAGGATTTATGTATATTTCTTAATTTGAGTTCCGACTCTTGAAACTGAATGACGTCATTTTTGTCGCCTGGCATGCTGGCTAAAAGGATCTACCTAAAGATGTTTGTTTGTTTCAGCCGCACATATTGGAGTAGGCATCAGCGGGCAAGAGGGTATGCAGGCAGTGCTTGCATCTGACTTCTCCATTGCTCAGTTTAGGTAACAAATGATTTCCGAATTTCGTTTGACAAAGAGTGTTTCGTTTTTGTACGAATTTCGTTACAGCCGAGTTTGACAAAATTGTACAGTTGTGTATGTAGAATATATAAGGAGAGTTAAGGAAGTTAATTTGATTTGTGGTTGGCGATCTTCAAGGGGATATGATATTTTGCACGTAGTCCTAAATGCTGAGCGTTCAAACTGTTGTTAGAGGATACTTGCATGTGTATAGAAACGAAGCAGCTTTCAGTGTCCATTAAGGTTAACAGTACTCGTTATTGTGGATTTATGCACTCGCACACTCTAGGGTGAGTTTCCGAGTGTGTAGCAAATTCAATGTAAATTTTTGCCATTCTTTGCAGGTTTTTGGAAAAGCTGCTTCTGGTTCATGGTAGATGGTCATATTTAAGAATGAGCAAATTTCTAAATTATTTCTTCTACAAAAATTTCGCATTCACACTATGTCAGTTCTGGTTCAACATATTCGTTGGCTTTTCAGCTCAGGTATGTGAAACACAAAGATGCTTGTTTATGAAAATAAATTGTTTCTTTTACACGTAGTGACACAAACTGGCTAATGATACGACAATTTTCAGACTCTTTCGGAGCCCTACCTGTGCCATAGTTTTGTGTCTATATCCCGTCATTTGACTATATGCTCTGTTGACTCGTGCACTCGATGCATTTCTATTTAGCAGCATGTTGTTCTTGTTTGGTACATCTGTTTCATTTTTGACGTTATTATTTGAATTGGTATAAGATTAGCGACAAATTTTCTATAATTGTCTTTGAGTATCAACTGGAAATGCTTAAGGGGTGTAAGATATGCTGGGGAGGCTGAACTAGCTGTGGGCTGCTTGCATGAACTTGGTTTCCATTCAGTTGAGACTTGTCTGACCCTGGAGATTTGAAAGCAGCTATCACATCTCATGGCGCAATTTATGACTCTGCCTGGTGTCTTGTTGTGAATATGGATATTTCATGTACAAGCGGGTGAAATGAACTATGCCCATGCCACATTTACGTTCGATTTCTGGGTAGCTAGGACCAATATGAATTGGAGTCCGTTTCCATAACCACATATAAGGAGGCGCTGCCCGTGCCCATCGCTCGTTGTTTTTGAAAAGCCATTTTCATTGGCTTTCTGCCATTTCTATCTTCCGGTATCAAAGCTGTTCTACTGGTTTTGTGGGCAACGCTAAGTCATAGAATACATTGTCGCTTTTTACTTTGCCCAAGTTATGGCGTCATAAGCAAAAATATCATGCTGCACAGTTTGAAGCGCTCGATGCTTTAATTTAATAGGGAATAATTTAAAGAAAAGAGGTATAAAAACGAATCAATACGGTGTTGGTGGCAGTGTATGCCTGTTAAGCAACAGCTTCAAAATAGCGCGGATGCTGAAGGCAGTCTAGAACGAAAGGTCGGATCACATGCTTTAAAATAGCGAGGATCCCGGCCAGTAACTGCCGAGTTTTTGACCTAGTAGGGTCGTATCATGTCGCAAAAGGTAAAATGTACGGTCTGGCATATGGGAAACCGCTGTCATAAATTCTTCTTCTAAGGAGCAAAGGGCCATTTGATTCAAAGGCCAGTTTCTTGGCTATAAAATAGTATCAGACGGCTTTGGCCCCGCTGGAGATCTAAAAAAAGTTTGCGTTTTGATTTCTCTGCGTTTTGCGTTCATAAAATTTCGAATGAAAAAGTCAATGGAAGCTATTGGGTGCAGCTTGCGTTCCATTAACGTTCTTTAAAGCACTTTATTTTCCATCCACGGGCTTCCTTTTTTCGGCGGACCTTTGCTTCCACAATCATGTATCAAGTTTCAGATGTCTGCTTTTCTTGGAAGATTGAATGTTTTGTTAAGACGAGCCGATTTCTATTGGCAAATCAGACTTTGCGTAAGACTCCAGCAGATCCAGCCAAATCAGGCAGATGAAATTTCATCCCTTGAATGTCCTCATTCTGTTCTCATGCTTGCGCGCAGATTTCTTGGTGTTTGCTGTGCTTTCAGTCGCAGAATACACGCAAGTCTGTCTAAACACGCGCAGCTGTAGGTGCTATTCGATACACATGCATGTTTTTATCCTATTTGTTGCGCTGCAAATATGGAGAATGGAGCTATCTAGAAATCGCAAACCCCTCATCCTTTCAGGATGAAAGAGTGATTTCTCTTTCTTAAATTTACTAGCTGCGAACACAGTTTGTTTAATTCTTTTGCTGTGTAATTTTTATCGTGTGACTAGATTTGGTTTTAAGTGTCCGTGTTTCCTTCCCAGCTTAATAAGGCAAATAATTTAACTAGTTTGGTCGGATAAATGAGACGCCGAAAATAAAAAACTTGGAATTTTGAAAAAGAAAATACTAGCGGGATTCGAAGCCTTTTTAAATAAGTATGTTCAGCGATTTCTTCTGTTCCCTGCAAGTCAAGATGTGATTTGTTATTGGGTCTCTGCCATCTTTTTTTAGACTCTCTACGACGCTTGGTTCATTTCATTTTACAACGTTTGTTTCACGTCATGTCCGGTACTGGCCCTCGGACTTTTTGACAAGGTGATCTATTCATTTCAAATAATATTATGCATCTTATTGTTGACAAGTGGCTGAACCTTTGAACCGTCAAGTTTGGAGAGAGGCTATTTTGCAAGCTGTTACTTTTGGCCTGGTTTAGCTTTAGGCGTGCTGCCGACACTCAGATTTGATTGGCAGTCGCCGGTACTCATACCACCCTGCTACTTTGTGATATTTTTATGTACAGGATATGATTATTTCGTTTAAATTGATCTTCATTTATTCCGGCTAGGGCGTGTTGGTTAATTCTTCAAATAATATGTGATCTTCAAATCAAGTATTGTCACTTTAAGTATGCAAATTAGTCTAATGCTGCCGTTCTTGCGACGTTACGGTCCAGCATGAAACCATCAACTCAGTCGAGCAATTGTCATTTTCCAGGATGTCGATGAAAAGCTCTGCCTTGACAACCCAAAGTTGTATGTTCCTGGTCAAAAGAACATTCTTTTCAACAAGAAGTCTTTTACAATGAAACTGCTGCACGGAATAGTGACGTCGGCTTTGCTCTATTTCATCCCGTATGGCGTATTTCACAGAGCGACGTCTCCAGATGGCATCGACATGGGTGACACAGAATTCTTTTCGACGACTGTCGCTTGCTGTCTAGTTGTCATCGTTAACCTGCAGGTAAAGCAATGTAGTACTCGATCAGTTGGCACCTTTACACTTCTCACCAAAGGAGTGCTACCAAAATTCGCAATCGCCCATTTTCTATTTTCTATCCAGTTCCCGCCTTTTGTACTTTGTTTCTCTGTGGTACTTTGGCAAATTTTTTGTGGACCTGGATCCCAAAGCGTCAAGTTTCACTTCAATTGTTCCGGCTGTTGGTTTTGAATTGGAAGCTTTTGTGGCTTGGTCTTGTGCCAGACGTAAAAAGGGGAGTTGTCTAGAAGCTTTGTGCTGGCTTGTACATAGAAGAATGTAAACCCACCCTTGTCTTTTGCATTCCTCGATCATTACCACGAGTAACAAATTTTGAATGACTAGTTGTGTAAATTTGTAATCAATAAAGGGACAATGACAGTAGCACTTTCTAACGCTATTTATCTTTGCACCTTAAATTTAATTGGTTGTAACTGTGACAAACTAGTTGGAGTCTGTTGCTTTTGAAGGGACTATTTCTTGTTGTATCACCCACAGATTAGTTTGGACACCCAGTACTGGACGTGGATGAATCATTTCGTGATCTGGGGCAGCATCATCTTCTACTTCATGTTCAGCTTCACGCTGTATTCTTCTGCCTTCTACTCGCTAGCCGTCGGCGGCGTTGGCTATGTCGGCATGGCGGTCAACGTGTTTGGCTCGGGAATGTTCTGGCTGACGCTTTTATTGACGGCTGTCGTCTGCATTCTGCCCGTCATCGGATACCGGTGGTTGAGGATGAAGATGAGACCCACGCTAGCAGAGCTCATTCGAAAGGGAGAGTGGAAGCAACGAAGGACTCCTGGAGAATCTCTGGTAATCATTTTTCAGACATCTTGCTTACTTGATTTATTGTTTTTAGGCCTTCCGAGTCAAAAACGCCTTCATTATTGGAATAGTGATGATGGCTAAGCACCTCACTTTACAATCAACGCCCTAAACCTTTGTGTAAGTTGAGCTCTACTATGAGACCACTGCTCATCCTAGTAGACCGATTTGCCACAGCAATCAGTTTTATACAGCAACCACTTTGCCATGGCAACCACTTAGAGCTAAGCGAGAAAACGAAAAAGGTGCTCCATTTCCCTCTTGGGTATGTTTGTGAAGCTGTAAGTTTCCGTATATACACCTTGTGATCATAGCTTAGCGACTGCAGCTTCAACAACTCTTGATGTGTCTGTGTCACAGGTCTCGCTTCGCCGGAGCAGAGCCAGCTTGCGATCGAGGCGCAGCTCGAAGAGGTCTGGTTACGCATTCTCGCACCAGAGTGGCTTCGGTGACTTGATCATGTCTGGCAAATGGCTGCCGTCATTCAAGTTTCGACTCGCCAGGTCGTACGATGCAGCGAGCGCTGCCACTCGGACATCAGTTGCATGAGCACGATTGAATCGCCGATTCCGACACCTCGGCAGCGATGATCCCCATCAATGAGCCCCATTTGCACCAACAGAGCACGGCACATACACACACATTTCACTTCAAAGTAAATTCTACACCAATGTCGCAGCAGTAGTGACACACCACTATCCGCCGGATCATTCACAAGAATCCTGGGGTTGTTCAGCTTCGTAGTTTTAATTCATGCACATGACCTTTTGACGGAATATATCTATATCTGATTAAGTATCTAGTTACTGCTGTCCTGTGATTTCTTTGTTCTACATATGACTATTCCGCCCATGATTTTCAAGGGGACAAAGGAACTTATGATGTGAAGACCTCTTAAGACAACGATGCCAAACTAGTCGCCAGTTCGTTGCTTTCAAAGCTAAGTTCAAGCACGACCTTGTTTGAGTGACGTAAGATTTCTTTTATTTGCGGGACAATCGGAAATTCTCACGTACTGCACAGTTTTCCAATTCGTCAATTTGGAAAAATTTTTATTTGTGATAAAATCGGAAAGACGTGCTTTGAATTTGAGCATTAATGTTAAGCTCGTTTTCTCAACCGAAAAATGTGGATATTAAGGCCTGCATTGTCAACAACAATCTTCTGTCGTCTATTGTAGCATAATGTCGCATCATAATCCTTTTTTAAGTATTTGATCATTACAGGCTTTGGGGTGTACAAGTATTTTGGAATTCAGAGTTTTGGAATTTGAGTTTTTGCCTTGCTTTAGTGTTGTATGAATCTCATTGATTAATTAAATAGCAAGTAAAATGTTTCGTGACAAATGATCGATTGCTGTTTTGACTTCTTGCGATGTCCCGGAAAGTGTTTCCCCGGGCGGTGTTTCTAACAACTACTCGCTGGATGCTGTCTTCCTCGCGGATATCAAACAAAAGTGTCTGGTAAAATAACTGATTCATAATCACCATGACAGCAGCCGAGATACGGAGGTTTCAAAACACAGAGATTGGACCTCGTTTTGGTGGCAAAGTATTTGAAGCCCGGTCAGGGTTCTTGCTGCACAAACCTTCATTGTACCTGCAGTTGTGGCCTAAGCTAGCTCAAGGCGAACTTTAATTATTTTGTTATCACAGAATTGTATCCCTTGTTCCTCCAACAAGACTTGTTTTTTGCATTGTTGTCCGTAGCACAATGTAATTTTTGTTTGTTGACTTGTTGTCCGTAGCACAATGTAATAAGGGGTGTGGTGTTTGGACACATTGTCAATCAAGTGTTTGTTTGAACGAATGAAAGTACATTGCTTGTGTGCTCGAAAATGGTAAACTGAAGAAACGTAAGAGGGGAATTTACAACAGAGAGCATTCGTTTTTCTGCCACTCTTGCATAACAATACCACTCTCTTCCCCTTGGTTGTAAAGTACTGTGGCGCTGGAAATCACTAAACTATTTTTCTGAGCGGAGCTGACTGAAGGCCAGCCAGCCAGCCAGCCAGGTGATTGCCACGGCGGCGTTACATTTGATTGATGGGGCATGCGCGTTGACCTGTACGGGCGGGAAGGGGCGTAGAGAGCATTGACCAATCAGAAGTGGTTGCTCGCGTGTTAACAATGCAGGGCGTGAAACGACCTGATCAATCACGCAATGAATGCAGCTGATGTAAAAACAATGAGTCAGTTGTTACCTGTGACTAGTGTGCACTGGGCAATTTCTACAACTATGAAGTAAAGACGTCATTCGTGAGCATAGGCATATATATATGCCATTGTCGCATTATAAATTGAGAAGTTCTGAAAATAAGAATTTACTCAGAAACTCACAACTGATTTCTCAATTTTTGCCATCGGATCTATGTTATGGGATAAAACTTTATCATTAAATAATTTCGTTTTGTCCCCTCAAAATTCGAAACTGTCAAATCTATTTTGATTATGGTTTTCGGGATAGCGCGAACAGGCAAAATTGCCCCAATAGAGCGCACTTGTTTATTTATGTAAGAAATTTTCGTCGAAAGTGGAGAGCTATCAAAGTGAACGTCCCCCCTGTTTTAACGCCCTCGCTTGTAGAATGAATTCTTCATTTAAATTCTCTTGACGTTTTGGCACTCACTTTCGATAAATGAGTCATTTAGACATTCTTTAAAAGGAGAGAACAATGCACAAATACCGATATTCCCATTGAAATGTAATCAGCCATCTCTTGTAGTCCTGTTTAAGGTTAAATTCACTTGGAAGCACCATCATTTCCTTTCCCCCGTTCAAGATAACAAAAACATTTCGCTCAGTATTGTCTGCCATGTTTGTTCAACGAAATGCTGAGTTTGTTCTGTTCAAATAGTTTTGAGACAAATTCCATGCCTCTCTCTCCTTGCGAAGCAGACATTCGCTCTCGCTTTCCGGAAGAACGTCTCCACTTCTCAAAAAATAATAACAATTTATCGGGGGAACTAAATTAGATGAAGTCATGTTGCTAGAGTAGTCATTGAAAGTACAAAGTGAACGAGTGAGCCTGGCAGCGGCCAACACCTACACACTTCAAAATGGCGGAAAACAAGAACAAAGTAGCTGGTGAGTTTTTGGCCGCTGCAAGAGAAGTACTGTTTTGTTTATTTCAAATTTGTCTAAGGTTCAGCATCCACTGAAAACGTTCGAGCTCACTGTCAGCGTTGGGACATGAAATAGGAATCATTAGGATAATCGAAAATGACAGTAGATAACTTGACAGATGATACCAATGGTGGCCTTTTTGCCAAGTAGGTTATATCCCATGCCAGCGCGCGAGCTGTGTATAAAGGTGTAGCTTGAAGCTCAAATTTGGTTTTCTTTTGCTGGTATAAAGCTCGACTGAATTTACTTGAGAGTTCCCACAGCCTTTCCAGACTTTTAGCTGAAACACGTTTTGTTCCTGGTATCTAGCAAAGCAAGTGACGTGTTTTTTTTAGTTTTATGCCTTTGGGATTCCGCGCTATTAGGACTTTGTTCAGTTGCAAACAAAGAAGCTTTCCCGACTGGCTGCTACAGGCTGCCGTTAGGTCCCGAAGGAGAATCCCAGCCCTTCAGAGAGATTATGTTAAGCTAAAAACAAATAATTCACCGGTTGCTTTTATCACTCGACAAAAACGTGCATGTCGTAACACAAAGTGATGGAATTATCAATTTTTTTCGCACAATTTAGAACTTTTGATCGAGATGTGCACTTACAAATGTTTTGGTGCATGCTACTTGGTTTGCCTCAAAGATACTTTGTTGAAAAAAGCATTTTAAGTTGATGCTTTTTCTCTTACTATTGAGGTACCTATTCCTAGCAAGAGTTTTCAAAACGCTAAAGAAGATTTGTATCATTTGAATGCGCGTTGACGACCAGTATTATCATAATAAAGTCGACTCGCCAGTTGAGATGTTTTGGCCTTGAGTAAAAGGAATATTTGCTTATCGACCTGCCATGACAGCTTCTTCATTTGTCGACACGTCAGTCCAAAATGACAATAGGCGCTCGATCCCTTGTACATTGTGTTTACAACTTAATGAGCAAAAACAAACATGCAAATGCAAACGAAGGCTTTGCGGATTAACCATTATCCATTCTTTAACCTATCAATTTTTTTTGAAAATTCCTGAAGGATACCGACCCGGTATACCTTTTTGAAAAATAGGATTTAATGAAATAATGCATTGGAAGAAAGAGCCCTACCTACTATTGCAGCCTAGAATTGCATTCAAAACACATGGCCCAAGAGCTTTTACATATAATTAAGCGACATTAATTGCGAAATATTATGGAAATTAGAACCACTGTGCTTCTGATCATTCGTTTTTCATTGAAAGCAATTTCTCAAAGTATAACGATCAATAAAAATTGCTAGGAAATGTTAATGGTTGTCTCTGGAAAGAGATACGAATTACGTCATCGCAGGCGTGTACCAAACCTAAGGTTGTTGCTCGGGCGCCATTTACGGGTCGACAAGTTGCAGTGAAAGAGGTTGGGCGATTGTCCGGCGAATATGATCGCATAAGGACCGGGATTTCGATAAACTGTTACTTTGCGATATCAGAATTGTTCAGTCCTATTGTAATTTGGGATTGTATCACTACCGAATGAATGATGAGTTCAAGCCAGGCTCATCCGAAACATAATGTTGGAGGTGAGTGTAGCCCATAGGCCCATTCCTGTTGTATATCCAGACATTGAATGAATCAGTGATTTATATTCCCTCTGGTGTTGTTCATCTCTCATGTTTGAATGCACAGCAATCACTGATCTTTCTTTCAGAAACTGAAACATGGGAGCGACTTTCAGGGGAGGAGATGGACGAGAGAAGGAAGGAGCAAGTTGCATACGAGTACCTTTGCCATTTAGAGGAAGCAAAACTGTGAGTCAAAATACTCACTATCTCTTCGATTTATTCTCGCTAGGGACAACTCGTTTTATTTAACAATGCTTCAAATGTGGTGTAAGTTAATTTGATGTTGCACTTAAACTGCAAAATCATTGGGTTTGGAGGTGTTCTATCCATTCATTTTAACTAGACAGAAAACATGATAACTCTGCAAGACTTTTTCTAATCCGCTGCTATCTTTCCCATATAGTAACCGTTAAGAAAACTCTCAAAGTCTGGCACAGCATTTATTTATCTGACTTCTTTTGTCTTGGCTAGCTAATCCCTCAAATGAATAATTAGAGTCTTTCAAATTCCCACAAACACCCATCCATGTTTATTGATTTCCCACGTTATGCCCAGTGACCTTAGACTTACGTTACCTTTACCTCCTTGCCTTGCACCCATATTGCGATCAAACTTGGTATGAACTATTTGGGCCCTAATTATTATCCCTCACGAACTTGCTGAAGTTAAAGTTTTGCATTTCAACATAAATAATAGGTTGGCCTTTATTGAGAATTTTAATTACAGATGGTTGGAGGCCTGTTTGAAAGAAGAATTGCCCACGACAACTGAGCTCGAAGAAAGTTTCACAAATGGCGTCACACTTGCAAAGCTTGCACATTTCTTTGCCCCAAAAGTTGTACCAATAAGAAAAATTTACGACAAAGATTTGAAGCGGTTTGAGGTTAGCCATTTTGAATAACTGCTTTCAAAACTTGGGAAATTTTTGGCCATTGTGGTTTGTTGCTATTTGGCCAGCGCGTTAGTTTAGGCGGGGTCGAATAGAAAGGTGCGAACAGTTGAAGGGTACCAAATTTGTCTGGAATGGACATTAAACATCATTATCTTTTGTTTATGCACTAGAGTGACATTTGTATTGATAATGATCTTTGATAAATGACATGCCAGATTTTTTGCAATCAGCTGGGCTAGTTAATTCATTGTAGGTTCCAAGGAAGCTTAAATGTTGTTATCAAAACATTGTCAGTGAAAATCATGTTACATTTACACTTGAGTAAAATGATTTGATCACCAGATCTATGAAGATTGCATTGAGTCACAATTTGCTGTTAACATGTGATACTATGAAATTCAATGCAGGATAGATTTTATTTCAATCTGTAAATTCCTTTAACAGTTGTGTGTTATGCCCAAAATTCATAATTTAACCTGCAGCATAGTCTTTGAGGGTGCTGCAAACAATCATACACTGATCCTTGCATAATGCATTTTGAGGCTTTCAAAAATAATTCACTTGTAGGAGAAAGGGCTGCATTTCAAACATACTGACAATATCAACTATCTTCTAAGGGCAATGGAAAAAATTGGATTACCAAAGGTATGTCCTTCTCAGTCAACAAAATGTTTGTTTGACTGATATTGTTTGTTTCATTCCTACCATTCTCATTGTCTTTGTGGAAGATAAGAGGTTCTACTTAGTGATTTATGGTATGATGTTTAGTCTTATCCATTTATTCTGGTAAGATTATGACTTAAAGTTGATAACCTTAGCATTATCAACCAATGCAAGAGCCATGTCTGCATATCCTAAATTTGCAAGGGGTTTCTAGCTGACCAAGCTTCACACTACACTAACTGCTGCAGTAGGGCTGACTATTTGGGGAGTAACATGCATTGTCAGTGGGATCTGCACTTTCAGCTTGGGCTCATTTGCTGTTTCTAACAGTTTGTGAAGGAAAACATGCACATCCTCTCAGCTTGATGCCTAAGTGCTTAGAGGATAAAGAGTCAGTGAAACTCTTGATTTTGACATGGATCCAGCTGAGATCAGACAGGTCTTGGTCACCATGCTGTTTGATCTCTTACTGTGTGATCAAAACCTGTTTATTGATTTGGTAAATGACCAAATATGGATCAGCCTATCCCACTGTACCATCCCATGTTGGTACAACATCATACAATTGGCAACTTTCAGTTATAAATTGTAGTGAAAGAATTGTAGTGTTTTCAGATATAAAAAATCAATGTCTACAGTAGCAGCATTTGTTTTTTTATTAAGGCAAAGTGGAAGAATATTAGTCCCAAAGCTTGTTAAGAGTACTGTTGTATATCCACAACTTGATATCCACAAAGTGCTTATTGATTATTGAAATATTAATTAGTCTATATCCAATGCTGTCTACAATATATTGATTACATAGAGGCCTATTTATCCTGACCACAAAATGTCTAGTTTTTGAGGTTGAATGTTCAATGTATTGGTTGGGTCATCCATCTTTTATGCAATTTTCTTTTCATAAGTTTTATTGCTAAGTTGATAGTAGATATGACTGTTTTGATTAAGACTAGGATACTAGCAACAGTTCTTTCTGAAGCTAAACAGATCTTACACAACTTACTTAAACATTATTTTTATTTCCACTTTGTGCATCTCATGCTACTTGTCACTTTTTCCCATAACAATGGTATTTTATCTTCAATTTGCTAAATTTTCATACCCATTTTTTGTCGATCTCCTCATAGTATTTAGAAACCGCTCTTTTAATAAGAAAGCTACTGAAAAGAAAAATAAATAAAATCATGCAGTTCTATTATTTGTGCCAGTGTGCAACAAATTTTTGTGTTAAAGAAAACTAATGCTTTGAAGAAGAAACCTTCCACTTTTACTTAGACTGGCATTATGCAGTGATTAGGGCTAGCTTTATCATATAAAAAGCTTGAAGGTTCATTCATCCCAAAATTATCCAGTCTCAATGTGTTGCATTGTATAAAAAGTGTTGCAAAGTATAGAATCTCAAGGATATTAGCATTAACATTTAAAGCATGGAAAAATAATGCATAACTAATGTATGCATTGGTCACAGGCATGTCAATGTAGACCTGAGTGGCTTCTGTTTTCTATAACACAAATTACCCCTTCTCACACATGCTTGAGCTGATACCCAATTAGATGCAGACCATAAAGCATATTTTGCATTGGAAAACCATAAAGCATATTTTGCATGTTTTTAACATTCCAATGTCAAGATTAAGACCATGACCATTGTTTTTTTATCAATCTATAAACACTGTGTAGCCTAAAGCTTTGTTATGACACAGTGAAATGGCTCTGAAAAGAAACAGTTCAATGATTTTTTTCAAGACATGCAATTTTTCTTTACTTGCCCCCCCCCCCCCCTAGAAAGAACAGCTTACTCAGAATAGAAAGCAAAAAACAGTCAAATGCAAAAAGTATAGCAAATAGGGAGGTGAAATTTAAAAATGCAATCAAATTTTGTGAGTTATTGGTCCTAGTGTTTTTGCTTTCTTTCTTGTGTTTTAAGTTCAACATCAGTCATATTTTATTCATAATCCAACAGACTTTGCTTGCATTTTAAAAGTATTTATATTTTCAAACATTTGTAGTAACTTTGTTTTCTTTATATAATTGGTTAATTTCTAATAAAGACTTTTCAAAATAAATCAACCTGATCTTCGTATAACCAATAAAAGTCAAAGGAGACTGTTGCAAAATAGGTATTAGGTTGACAGTCGCATAGCATTTTTCTGTTTTGTCTTAACACCCTCAGCATGCTTGATTTAGAGCAAAGAAAAGTCAGATGGGAGGGGAGTTCAGGATTTGGCATTGCTTCATCTTAACCAGCTAGTTTTGTTTCCAGTACTGACTAAATGCTAAGAGGATCATAGCATTCCATTATTTTATTGATGGAAGCGATAAAAAATCACATGACCCATATTTGCAAGAAATGAGACTTTGGAATTCGCTGGACATTTCAAATTTTGAGGATCCTTAATTCATGTTTGAAGAAAGGACCAGTCGGTCCCGAAAAGGGAGCCTTCCATCGAACCATGGGTGTCTGTTCTAGGTGTTTTGTCATTGCCTAGTCGTATGTGTTATAATAAGCCCGCGTAATTTGTTGTTGTTTTTCGTAGGTTTTCTACCCAGAGACCACGGATATCTACGATATGAAGAACATGCCTAGAGCCATTTATTGCATTCATGCCCTCAGGTATTCCAACCCCTTGAACTCTGCAGGTTTTCCTCCTAACGTCTGCCGCAAATACCATCAGCGTGTTACGAAAAAAGATGCTTAGCAGTTGCTTTTGATTAATCTCCCCTTTATATGCATCTTAATTTGCCCCTGGCCGGCATTTTTTTGTAATAACCAATGTTGAATTAACAACTCTTATTGTGTTAATCTGGTTCTTGTACATAGTAGTGCTAGTTGAAGTCTATTACAAGAAACGTGCATTGGACTTTTTATCCTTAGGGAAATACTCCCAATTATTCTGATTAACTGAAACTCTTTTCTAGCCTGTACTTGTACAAATTGGGGCTTGCCCCCCAAATTCAGGATCTTTATGGAAAGGCAACATTCACACGTAAGCAGATTTGTCTTTGTGTCAATTTGATCTTTAAGCAAAGGTCTCTTTTAATATTTATAAGATGATCGAGATTGGGATTATTTAGATTGTCTTTTTATTTTCAGAGGAAGAAATAAATGCAATGAAACAAGCTTTGGACAAGTATGGTATTGCCATGCCCGCCTTTGGAAAAATTGGAGGCCTGCTTGCTGGAGAGGTAAGCTTGAAAGAACCATTGTTGAGCTGAAGGGTTTTTTGTAAGGCCAGTCCAGTGTATATTATGAGCGAGATGTATATCAGGGAAGCATAAATCATGGTCTAGTTTTGTTGTCACATGGTCCTTAGCTTTGGAGCTTAATGTTTTCAGTTGGACATGCGATAATCGAACAAGTAGGCAGGCAAAGTTTCTGGAGAATGGTCTCAGTTGCACTAATCGCTCGTGCATTTTGCAGACACCACAGTGAAGTCCTCATGACATCTCCCTAATTTGGTCTCCTTCTTTTTCAGCTGTCAGAAAACGATGCTGCAAGTAAGTGTTGCTCCTCGATTACTATGTTTTGTAGTGCTGTCAAATGTCTATTTGGAACTTGGCACTCATGGCAAAAAACTTTGCATTTGTTCATTTCTCCGGCGGCCCTTCTGACTAGAAATTTGGTATTTGAATTTCAATAATCGTTATCACTGCACTTTGTTATGTATATATTTTTAAATTCTTGAACGTGAGCTTAGGTAGTCGCTATTTTCAGTGCAACCCTTTCAGTAGCATTTCAAGACCTTCCTTTCTGCGTCCTAATGTCTTTTATTCGATTTTTAGCCCACGCTGCCATCGTCGCCATAAACGAAACAATCGACAAGAATGACCCAGAGGAGCTCTTCAAAGTTCTGAGCAATCCCGCTGCGAGGTTGTTAAACTTATACGAGTCGAATAAGGTCGGATATAATAATAAACTGGCGGAGGAGAAGCACCGAAAGACCGCCGCTGCGGAGGCTAAGGCAAGTCATGTCAATAGGTTCAATTTCTTGTAGAAAAATCTTCTTGATCTTCTTTAACTTACGAGTATGTGCCAATCTTGCCATTATACTCTTCATACCATTGCCTCGTTCTATTCAATTATCATTTCACTGCAAATCATCGTTGTCCAAATCGAAATTCAGTTTTAGCGACCAGTCGTTTTTGAGTATTTTGAGAAATTTCGTCACAAAAAGACACTCAGACGAAAGCCTTTCTGATTAGTTTTTGAACATTGCCAATAATAGGACGTCTCTTCACAGAATCGTCCTGAGGAAGAACTTGATTTGTACGACAAGTTATTGACTCAAGCTGAAATCCAAGGCCATGTCAACACCGTAAACAGTATGTTTCTGCCTCATGCTAGTTTTAGCTAGTGTAAAAATTACTGTGAAATTTGCCATACTGGGACCAGCCAATTTCGTATTTTTCTACTTCCAGATTGCAAAATTATTGCATATATATTTCTTCATGATTTGTTCATTTGTTAAGAGGTTTTAATCTTTTTACCAACATGCAGGCAGGTGTTGCTAGGAAATAAGCCACTTTTTCTTTCCCTGGCGAATTGCACGACCTTAATTTTGTGTAAGATTTGCTATATTGAAAAAAATATAGGGATAGTCATTGCAACCTCTATGTTACACAAATGTTATTCTCTGTTGGCAAGACAGAGTAAATTAAGGTCAAATGACCTTGAATTTTGTAGCGTGATTCTCAGTAAACCTTTAAACGCAGTAGATGATTGCAGAGTCGAACAAAAGCATGGATGTGAAAGGTGCTCCTGTGATTTTTACCAACATGTGTTCACTCGAAGTGGCTTCACGTTGATTTGAGATTTCTCTCTGCTTTTTGCAGATGATGTTGCAGTGTATGCCATTAATGCTGCTGTCGATGCTGGAGATGAACAACTGTTGTTGAGTGCACTGCAAGACACACCTGCTGGTCTCCGTGACGTCATTGGAGCAAATGTCAGTTGGTACATGCAGCGGCTGAAGGACGAAAAGGCTGCGAAGGCACAGGTAACACGGTGCTCAGAAGACTGAATATATTCAGTCAATAACATGATAGTCAGTAACACAACACAGCGTCGGTTCGAAGTTGTTCTTTTGCGTTTCTGAGCAAAGCTCTAGTTTATTTCCTGGATTTTCAGAAACTTTATTATAGCGCATCGCTAAAATTTTGATGTAATGATGATTTCGTTTGGATAGAACGTATTTTTACGATGGATTGTTTTATCGGTATTAGTCTGTTTATCTCCCCTGGAAATATTATCAAACCACTTGTTTCTTTAATGCTGGTCTATAGGTTTTTTACATTGAAATTGCAGGGCTGAGTCTATTTCTGCTTTTTAGAAAGAGGACAATCCAAACGCCCTGCTACAACTGCGTGAAATCCAAAGCGTAATTACCAACTGCAATTCGCTCGCCAATCGAGCCCACTTAAGTGAGTTTTGTTTGAGGTCCTTCAGCAGCTTTTTTGTTTGTCTTTTTCGTTCAGTTACGCTGTCAACTGTGCCCTATTTTGTTGCCTTAAGACAAATGTAAATGCATCTTTTATATATACACCATCTTTCTTGTAAAGGCTGCGATGTATTCTATTTGTCTATTTGTTGTCAAATTAGGAATGATGTTGGAAAGTTTTTTATCTAAGATTGTTAAAGGAAATTTCGTCCCTTTTTGTGTGTGGATATTTAACGTTTAATTACTTCTCTGAATTGATATAATGTGGTATAAAAGAGGTTATGAAAGTTTTTTTCGGCTTTGATTGTAACATTTAAATAGGCCTCTTTCAAGATTTCATAGGGCACCTACTGTTTTTATGTGGCTAAACTATTTGGAGCTTGATTTTTTAGTGGAGACTTGCGTAGGAGGTATCAACAAGATGCTAGATGAAGGAACTGCAGAAGAGGTCATGGCTTGGTTGGTGAAGCCAGAGTCGATGCTGCCCGTGGTTGACCCGAGAAGGCCATATTTGTATTTTGACAACCTGAAGCGTGCGCGGTTGGATAAAGGACAGGTTTGCAGCCTTAATAGTTTTTGCAAAAGAATGCTTTTATTACTTTGGACATTGCTGTCACGTTATAGTACATGTAGAAAATTTGCATTAGTTTCGAACTATAAAGTCTTAGCAATCGCGGACGAATCAATTGACATTATCATATGAATTCCATGATGCTTCGCGAATGCCGTATTAAGGTGCTTACTTCGAAATTTCACGGGCTGATTTTGCGTATTTTGTTTGCAGGATCTCACTCATGATGATCTAACGCTTCTGTTGAAAGGTCAGTGGAGCAGCTTTCCAATAAGCCTTGCGTCTCCTAAATTTGTTTTGGCTCATTCCTTAAGGTGGTTTTGTAGAGGTCAAAACCCCAATCTCGCTAATAATTATCTGAGTAATGCTTCACATTCATATTCGAATGTCTGATTCAGTGTCAAATCTAACTTGATATCTAGACAAGCCAATCTTAAGAGATATTGCGACCTTTCAGAGACTTTTCGAAAGATTAGATAAGAAATGTATGCTCAAATTCGATTCTTTGCTCTGGAAAATTTACAGCGGAGCTTAATTTGGAGCCGTTTTGCAAAGTTGATAATGAGATCTGAACTTTCAATTGTGTTCATAGTTTGGTTGCCAAGTGAATTGTTAAATAAGTAAAGTTCAAATTTGTCCCTGATACGGTTTCACCGAAGGAGCCACCATGTTGGCGGGTGATTTGCGGTCATTCATGGGCGCTTTTCTTGTTTTCAGTGCTCACAGCTGTAGCCTCAATCAACAATGCAGTTGATGTTGCTGACTCTGTCTTGCTGACAGATGCGCTTAAAGATCCAGAGGCCGCGTTGGACGGTGTCGACGAAGCATTAGGGTCGAGATACTTGTCGCACTTCATTGCTGTGAAGAACGAGAAGAGAGAGGTTTGTCCCTTGTTCTCTTTAGATTTTGAGGATAATTGGTCGAAGTGGCGATTGATCAGGGAGACCATTGGGGTTTTTGACGCTGTTGCGACGATTTTCTTTCGGCACCAGCAGTGAACAGACAATGATGCACTCTTTTGGTTTCCATGCCATGTTCCGTGGTAAGAAACTCCTTCTCCAGACCCCATTTGCAGTGCGCCACTGGTTATTCGTCCCTTTGAATCTCTTCTATCCCTTTGAATCTCTTCTGTCCCTTTGAATCTCTTCTGTCCCTTTGAATCTCTTCTGTCCCTTTGAATCTCTTCTGTCCCCTTGAATCTCTTCTGTCCCCTTGAATCTCTTCTGTCCCCTTGAATCTCTTCTGTCCCCTTGAATCTCTTCTGTCCTTCCAACAGGAACTCGGTGTACAGCACGAGGACCTCAACCAAATTGAAGTCCAAGCTCTCGTCGAGTATGTGAATACAGAGGTGCAGGAAGAAAATGATCGTGAGTGCCAATCGACAGTTTTTTTTGTGGTTGTCAGCATGGTCTGTTTATGAATTTGCGGCTTTTCTAGTAACGAAGACTATGATCAAAATCACTGATCAAAATTCAAGATAATTCCTTTATTAGGAAATGATGTCATTTTTTCGGCTGATTACCAAATTATATGCAAAGATTTGCAAAGTAGGGGAAGGCTATGGATCATTAATGCATCTGCGGGAAGTGGCACGCGCAAGTTCTAATGAATTTCTCCAAGGTTGTGTTTTCGCAAAATGGTACTACTATCTGATAGTCAGAGGGCGCATCCTTAAGGTGAACCTTCGCATCAGCCCGCGCATCAGCCCGCGCATCAGCCCGCGCTCTACTCGTTTTTTCGAGGCACCTGTTTGATTACTGACGAAGTGCAGTAATTCTGTTCGGCGAATAGGAATAAAGGATTTTCGGAGGTTTTATCAAGAGAAACGCTTGCTTTGCTTTTCAGTTTAGTTTGCTTCGAATGCTGTCCTCATCATCAAGAAATAAAAGATTGTGTGAATGATTGTTGGTTGACAAAAGCCCAACCAGGCTGCCTTTCTAATTTCTCCTCGATGCTCCGGCTTGTTGCTTTGCAATGCTGCTTTATATCGCATCTTCTTCAGTGTCAGTTTTCTCCTTTTGCTGTTGTTGTTGTTATGGTATTTATTAATTGTAGCTCGTGGGTTGTTTCTCTGGGCCTACGCTAAGAGATATCCTTCCGGTCGGTTCTGTGCCACGTTTCAGCCGATGCACAATGCTTGCTCGGCAAGGCAATCGACATTCTTCCTATGCACTCCTGGGATTGTAAAGATTTAAAGTGGAGAATTTTATTTTTTGCATTTGTTAAGGTTGGTGGTAGTGTTTAGTATTTGAAGCCAATGATTGCTTGTAGAACTGTACAACCCGATACTTCGGCAAATGGGTTGTAAATCAGTTTAATCTAAAGTCTTACAGATATCATTTTTTGAATACGCGTGCCATATATTCTTTATTTTTCTCGTCCGCATCAATAATTAATACCTATTCAGCATGCGCATCTATTTGCGTTTTTGCAGACTATCGGAATTTTGCATTTGAAGCGACTTGCCCCTTCCATATTAAACAAATTACTTATCGGCGCCTTTGCTTGCCGACCAAACCAAGGTTCAAACGGTATTTTTCGTCGGGCGATTGTGTGTGTTGGTTTCCAGTGAATAGGCGTAAAAGCTCAGGCGTGTGACCGTATTGACCACTTTTTATGTCTGAAGTTCTGCCGTATCTACCTATGTCAACCTTCGGGTAGTGCGAGCTCAGTTTGCCATCAGACCATTTGACAACCGTCATGATTTCTACGATCGATAAGGAGAAACAGAAACTTTTTAGAAGTCTGATAAGTGGCAATGAAGGATACATGGTGGTGAGTTTTCTCGCGCGTCACCGGAGATGCCATGAAGGGTTAAAGAAAGCATTTAAAACCTCTCATGGTTGGTACTATATTTTTCTTCTCATGTTTTCTGTACGAGTGTCAGTAACTAGGATTTTAATTCAAGTTAAAGCTCACTCGAGCCGCACATGCGATGGCATTTCTCGAGTGCAGGCCAATTTGACTTATAAGCTCACCTTTTTATTTTAGTATTAGTTTGCTGTGTGATTCCCCGAGAATCTTTTTCCCCTTCTACTGCCCCCCAAGTCTGAGACGTAAATTTTATCGCTGTATGATTGTTCAGATGTCGCTATTGGTTTGCCAAGCTGTTTACAGGATGAATATGCCAATTTGTGTCTCAACTGGGCCTTGGCTCCCTTTTTAGGGACCGTTATAATGTCTAGTATATGTGGTACAAATGCTTGTTTCCTTGCACTGTGCCAACACCCTTTCTAATTGCCTTACTCAGTGGCCGTCATTGACTCGCTCGCCTGTCATTGACAATGGCAACTCTTTTTAGTCCCGACTGCTTGCTCACAAATGCCTTACTTCTGTGGCTTTGGGGTAAACGTCTTCTGTAGAAATCACTCAATCTTCTATATTTCTTGTTTTACTGTATGGTGTTCATGAAGGAGCATAAATGGCCTTTTTAAGCTATTGAATTTCCATCTTGTGACGTGAAATCCCTTTTAGTGATCTCCAGTAAGAGGTTTTTGCCACTATGTGGCCCTTCTTCTGGAATCTCACCTTTCTTTATCCAAAGTTCCATCGTTTTGGCATTTAAGGGTGCGATGACTAACAATCATTGAAGAATCAAGAGGTCAAGAATGGAATTGTATTCTATTAGCTTTGATTTTACTCTCATCTCCAGACGGACGAAGCTCCCTGTACGTTTCCCATTAAATCTTTTCACGCCATTTAAGCGAATCCTGCAAAATTTGAAATGAATTTGAGCAACGAGTGAATAAGTGAAATTTTATTTCATGTTATTGCAATCTACAGCAACTACATTAATTCACTGTTTAATTTTGGTGTCCGACAGACGGACTATATTTGTACAAACTGCAAAGATTGTCGAATTATTTGAAGTTGTAACAGGTGCTTGAATTGATTAATTATGTAGTTTATGATGGCGATGCTTGAGACATCGCTGCATCGCGACCGAGGTGCCGTTCTTTCTGGAAGTGAATCCAGTTTTGGGACTTCACTTTCCAGTCACCCCTGACGAACAACCCCGCCTATGCCTCCTCCTGGCTTTATTCAAGGGAAACTTTTTGCCAATTCTTTGCAGCCTCGCTTCGGGTTTTAATCTTCCGATCGTTAATATTTTAAATCATGAATGCGAAATTTTAATCCATTGCTGGTTGTTTGCTTAGTGCTATAGAAGAAAATCAAACCGTTCCTCTTTTCCACCGAATTATTTTCCCATTGAATACATGTAGACATGTTTTGAAGCACTGATCAACTATAATCATTGATAAGGCCCTATTCAATAGCAGAGCACGTTACACTGAATACTGCTTTAAGAAGGCTTTGAAAAGGCGTTTTCCAGTTGGCTCTTCGGGTTTTTATAAAGGCAACCACAGAAAGTTTCAAATTTTCAGGAGATTGCGTCAGTTTGTATATTCAGTGAAGAATTGCACATAGCCGCTGCTTGCTTCAATCTTTCTCAAGTTGTTAGTTTTAATGAATGTAGATTGTAAATGGAATGATACTTGACCAAGCAGTTACACCTGTGTTGGCAGCAGATTCGCCGTAATAACTCGATGCCAGGTGAATGCGATTTTGTAATCAAGGTTTGCACGCCACGTTTATAGTGATCATTGAAGGAGTTGAGTGGGAGACCTAAGAGGCAGACCTAAGGGGCAGTTACCAGGTTGGGTCGAAAGCTACATGCTGTAGTACTCGTTCGGTTACCGTGCACGGTGCCTCTTGCCTCGGGTGGACTATTGCTACTGCTTTGAAATGGTTGCTTTTGACGCATGCTTGCATCCACGTACTGCTGAACACCGTTGCCTGAAGCCAATCTCGAAAACAAGGGCAAACAGCTCAATATACAGTTTAGTGCTCTTGGAAGGAGCCCCGCGACAGTCGAGTCGATGCAATTTCTGTCTGAGTGGAAGGTCAGCGTCGCCTTGTTTGCCGCGCTTTTAGATTCCTGTTGGCACGCCTTTATCAGAAGAGCCTTCCTGGAATACAGCTTAAGTCGTCCGAGAATGCCTTTTTGGGGTTTGGTGAAAATTGCGTATGGCGTCACGTCAACTTCGTTCGATCGATTAGTGCACAACATCAGAAAACTGGATGACAGCCCAGTCCTGGACAGAAAATTCGGCACCTGTACTCAAGATGGTAAGCCCTTACCTTGATGCTCCCCCTGATGCCTGCTCCTTGGCAGTCACTGTTTCTTCTCGCTTTGGTCTTATGCTAAATATTGACGGGGGTCGTTATTTCAATTTTTTGCCTTCGACTCTATTGCTCGCCATTTAGAGGCGCTCCTCGAGATTTCGTTTTTAGGGTTCTCTGTACGAGAAAAGAGAAAGCAATACTGAGTACAATTGGTATCTGTTATTTAATTAATTTGGCCCTCGTTCGATCTAACCTTCTGACAATGTCTTGTTTTGCTCACAGTAACTCGCGTCCCTGCCTTTTTAAGTAATCAAAATTGCAATTAATTCTAAATGTATCTATTTTCTCAAAATTGGTTGAGCCCTTCGAATGCTGAATAAGGTCACGAATGTGTCTTACGCACTACTTCATGCTACTTGCAAATTAGGGACGAACGAAAGCGGAGGAGCGGGAAGGCGGGAGAATGGGGTGCGGAGAAGCGGCGCGGTGAAGGAGCGAACGATGATAACGCGAATTCTGTTCTCCGCTTTTTTTCGGTGTGGCCAAAGTTTAGTGTTGCAGCTGTGAAATAACTGTCTTTTTTCGTAAATTCCTACATTCAAGGGCATCAACAAAGCCCGGTCGCTGAATGATTTTAAAGGTGTACTATTTGTAGAGTCGGCAATCTAAAACATGAGAGCAAAATGGTGATATGGCAGCAATATAAAGCAAAGGAAAACGTTTTGGAGAGGTTGCTTGGGCTGCTTCGAATAGCATTGGATAGTTCCAAAAATTGAAACCACTGCTTTTCAATGCGATGAAAACAAAGCAACACCAATGGCTGAATTCATTGGCACTTCCTTCAACTATTATTCGAACATCTGCCTTAGCCGACTGCCACATTTTCAAGATATGCACAAACACTGTTCCTTTCTATGCCTAAATCTATCTGCCATTATTTCTTGTTCTTATTTTCAAGCTCGTGACGTTGCACCCTCTCCCCCCATTTCCTCCCCCCCCCCATTCCCGCTGGGCGCTTGAATCCGGACCTGCCAATGCATTTGAGCTTCGTTTTTCTCATCATTTGCATACAGGTGTCGAAAACGTAATAATTTATTAATGACCGTCCGTGTTTTGACAGGATGTCCTTTCTTCCATTTTATTGCATTTAAATAATGTAATCGCAGTCTAGCTCTGTTCACTTATCAATTGCCTGAATAATTCATCGGGTCTGAATGAGTAACATGAAGTTGCCCATCTATCAGACCACCTTGTTTGTGCTCAAGTACGTAGTCTTGGAGAGCGTTGTGTACTCAGAGATCCGTTGCGGTGTCGTTACTTTTGAATTGATCAACAAAAGTGTGCATTTTTGTACTTAAGCTGCTCGCACTGCCTCGAATTCAGTGTTTTTGCCTTCAGTGACACACCTGGTGTTCCAACTTGCTCGAAAGTCTTTACACTAAAGAAGATTATTTAGTGGTTGGAATGCTTCTTTCGGTGGCATGTCCCTGGTGCTGTTCGCTTTTGCATGCATTGAACTAGCTCAAGTCGCTCTAAAGCTCGAAGAATCCTCTCGCGATTGGTCTTCCATGATTTAGTTACATTGCGGAGCAGCGTGCTGTTTCTCAAGCAAACGAATCTGGTTAATTCGAAGAATTGACTGCTGAGACCTTTGTTTATTATATGTACAGATTTTCGTTTTTTGAAGAGTTTTTTGTGTGAGCTAACACGACCAGATTTTCGATGGGGAGCAGGGGCAAAGAGGAAGATTGGAATGGTAGAGTTGGGTTCATTCGGCACATTTCGCTGGAAGCTGAACAAGTTGACTGCACTCTCAGCGAAAAGGGGGAGACCTTCCATTGCCAAGCCGATTCAACGAAGATAGTGAGTAGAGATAACTTGGACGATTCCGATCCAGAGACCGATCTAGAAGATGAAATTTCGACCGAGAGTTCCAGTCACCGGCCCCAGAGCCACCAGTTGGAAGGGGTCTACAGAAAGGCTTGCAGAAAGCTGAAGATCATTCCCTGCAGCCCCTTCCTACGTCACATTTGCGACGAAGAAATTGACCTCAGTCATTACAACATCGGTCCCCTCGGGGCCAAGGCGGTTGCGAGGACGTTGAAGGAGAATACAACTACGACCATGCTTAGTATCCATGACAACGGCATTGGCATGGAGGGCGCGAAGGCATTCGCCGAGATGCTGGCTGACAATTGCTTCATCACGGTGCTTGATCTCTCCATGAACTTCATCAAAGGAGATGGCATCGCTGCAGTATCGAACGTGCTCGTTGGCAATAACTACATTCTGGAGCTCAACTTGGCGTCTACGCGGATGAACGATGCCGATTCATTGTCGTTGAGTCGGGTTTTGAAGGAAAACTCCATTCTGCGCACGCTCGACCTGAGCTCCAATGAAATTGGAGATGATGGGGGCATTAGTTTAGCAGATGGTATCAAGATTAACAAGGGAGTGATGTCCCTCAACCTCAGCTGCAACCATATTCGAAGTAAAGGGGCAGCTGCGATTGCGGGCGCCTTGGTCTCCAACTGCACCTTGAAGACTCTTGACCTGAGCGGCAATGGCTTCGCAGACTTCGGTTCCCACGCAATCGGCAATGCGCTCATGCTCAACTGCACTTTGAGGGATTTGGACGTATCTCAGAATCGCATAACCGCCGAGGGGGCATTCAAGCTCAGTATTGGACTGGAGGCAAACGTTGGTCTGAAGGCCCTCAAAATCGGTGCAAATCCACTCCAGTCACGTGGTGCATCCATGATTATCGACTCCCTAATTATCAATAAAGAGACTGCTATCGAGGAGCTTTATTTCGATGATGTCATCGTTTCAGCTGATTTTGAGAAGCAACTGTCGCAACTTTTTGAAGAGAGGCAAGGTATTTATGTCCAGTTTGGTGCCGTTGTTAAAGGCAAAGATCACAGGAGAAGAGGCAAGGAGCAGAAGGTGGGTCTTGTTTTGACTCCTTGCTAGAGCTACGTCAACTCTTTACATTAGGAAAGCTGTGAGTGTGTATAATTGTGTGTTGTGCTCTGTTATCATTCAATCACGAGTTTTGTCGCAATCATCTCTTCTCCGTACCCCTTTCCGTTCGCCAGCACTTGGCAATCGACCTTCATGATCTTTGCTAAATAGTCGAATTCGATGAAAATTACCAAGTTGGCCATCTCTGGTTATCAGTCGATCAAGTTGACTGCTTTATGCAGATCGTTATCAAATAGTTATCCACAGTAGAAATTAGGTGCATGTTTTTTGGAAAGGAAAAGATTAGACCCAATAAATAATTCAATGAATGTAGATGATTCTGCTTTGGTGATAGATGGTGAAATCATCTCATAATGAATTCGCATTTCCCACCAAATGACTTCCCATTTTGCCATACTTGGAAAGTTTGTGAGCAATTTTTATGATTAATGTGAAGATCTCGATTTCTTCTTTTGCATCTTGGAGAAACCATGTTCAAACTGATTCAGTTATTTTCCAAATTGAGCTTTTCATAAGCTATTAACAGGTAGTTGTCCGTTTTTGCAGGATTTGATCTCCAGAATTCTCGACCATATCGAGCTACGCGGTATTCGCGTCGTCGATTTTTTCCGCGCGATGGACAAAACAAGCCGCTTGATGATTACGAAGGCGGAGCTGATCAAGGGACTCCAAACAGCAGGAATACCCATGAGACGGTCCCAGGTGGACCATCTGTTCGAACTTTTCGACGTCGATGGCGATGGATTCGCTCAGTACAAAGAGTTCGTGGAAATTATCAAGAAACGCACGCACGAAGAGTTTGCAGTGACACGAAGCAATTATCAATGGAACCATTGAAGAATTAGCCGCAATAAATTACCTCGGCACTATACACTTGTTCCAAGTTCAGTTTCTATGCGTTGATCTCCTAGAAGGCATAAGTGTTTTTTGTGCTTTTTGCGCGCTATTGAGCATGCCCGGGTTCCCTTTTCTCCCTGTTTCTGGCGCAGTGCAATTGCTTGCTCTCTGCATGTTGCTCTTGTTCAAAATAGATGTTAGAAAATGTTCACTAAAGCTTCAAATGTTCAATAATATTGTGAGGATATGCAACTTGGCGTTAAAGCTTTTTCTCATCTCGACTCGATGTGTTTCATTTTTGTTTTTTCTTGGTGTAAATTTATGGCCGCTTCATGTGAAAATGAAGTCTTTTGAAATGTAAAGCATTGAAATGTCGATTGGCGATGAAGTTCGTTTGCAGCCTGCATTCAAGCTATTGTTCGGATGTTTACTTAATTGTCCATAGCTGAAGGGCTCGGTAGTCCAGTCCAATGGCCTATTTCAAATTCTTTGGGGGTTGTTTCAACTCGTTATGGTTATCCGCACATCATATATTCATTCACATCCAATCAGTTCTAACTGCCAACATTCGTCATAGGAGATATGTGTGCAAATTGAAACTATGCACAGACAAAGATTGAGACAATATTTTCGTACGTTTTATGATAACATCTGCTGCTATTGAAGTATAAAATAAATTTTAGGAGACAGTGCAAAGAGTTTTCTTGTACATGGTTGCAAGAGTTTTGTCTGCATTCTTCCGATTCTTCTTTTCCCTTGTGAATGCCTACTGCTTGTTGTAATGTTGGTGGTTACTGCGAGTTTAGCGTGCAAAAATCAAATGGCCTATTTTTCAAATGATCCATATTCCAAGCAGTACATCCCATCATTTAGGTTGTACCCTAGGTTGTACCATCATTTAGGTAGTTTTGCAGTTTGAGAAAAAGTTACTGTTCTCCCCTGCATTTCACATTCTTTTTACTTGTTTTTATTTCTCGAATCCAGCACCAATAAGGGGGTGATCAAGAATTACGTCACGCCTTGGGGGGTAGGAAGCTCTACAGGTTATTTCTGACTCCCTGTGGCGGCGATCAACGGAGTGAATGGTACTTGATTCAAGTCTGTGGCGTCACTTTAGCAAATTTTAATGGGAAGTTTTGTGTAATCAAGGAGATCAAACGGCAGTACACAGCCTAAATTAATCAGGTTGTCGACCGAAAATTTGTTTTACAGCCTCTACTTGTTTCTTTACTTTCTTACTTTGTAGTATTGATGGTGATTTTAAGTAAAAAAATTGTTGAATTCTCTCTGATTCATTATCACGAAATCCAGTTAAATTTGAAAGGCTTAAAAGTCACTTGAGTTGCTTATAATTATATGGTTCTAAAATGAAGACAAATTTAATTACCAACCCATGTTATAGAATGCGACAACGAATCTGTTTTGTTACTATTTTAAGATTGTTTTCTGAATTGTTAGGGGGTTGCTTGTGACGGTCCGTGATGGTGGGAGGTGGGTGGTTCAAAAGAGAAAGTTCTAGCGTGACATGAGTATTGAACGGTCCCTTAACAGTCGATGTCACCAAACCAAGTAAATTAGTTAGTTAGGTTAGTTATTGTCAATTATTAAAGATTCATTCCATACTTATTTGATGCTTGCGTAACGCCAATAAGTTATTCCGTCGGTATGTCTTTTATTCTAGCTTAATAATACCCAGCAATGATTGACCGCCCATTATACGTTCATAGCGCGGCTCTTTTGTTTTCGTATTCTCATTGTTCACCACGCCTTCTTCAGGCTGGTAGAATTCCCCTTTATGTATACTTGTTTGAAATACATTTTGCTTGCAATTTCAATTTGCTGTGAATGAAAATGGGCTTTTAATGCAGGTCATATTGACGTTTTAGGCTTTCAAAGGTTTTATAGGTTGGAACGAGGGAAGTAGAGCGGTGGTTTTGTTGATCGTCAGACTAGTTTGTGCGCCACTCGAATGCGCCTTGTGTTTGTCGAATTGGGATTTTGCTGGACTTGGATGGAAATCCTGTGCACCATTGCTCTCAGCTTTCGCCATTGATTTAGAAGTCCAGTATGCGGTTGTTTGCCGGACTTTTATAACACGCTTTGTGGGGCGTATGGCATCATTTCTGCTTATTCGGTTGCAAGCACTTTGGTTTCCGTTGTGATCAACATTGTTGCAGAGTATTTTTCGAAAAGCTGGCCTTTCTGAATTAATTTAAGAGGAGTTTGGCGTCGCAGCGAAGGCTTTGCAAGCTAAGTGAGGTGGTATGCAGCTGAACATAATGGCCTGCTAGAACTGTTTCTACTGAAGACCTCGTTTCACATTGAAGAGAAACGTGGTCTCCTTCGCATCCACGCCGCAGTTCAGTGCACTTAGAAGTAGAGGCTTTGACAGTGTCGCGAATTGCGATGCACTTCAAGTTTACCTGCTGCTAGGCTACCGTGATTTAAGGCAATTTACTGTATTCACAGTTTGGATACGAGCACCCGCAAAAGAATCGTTAAATTGACACTACTACTGGCTTCCTTGCTATTGTGTGTAGATTTTTTGAAAAAACATCAAGACATATGAAAAAAACCCAGTTGCGAATCAATGTTAATAGGCAAGATTTTCTCATCTTTGACTGGTATTGAGAAGAGTGTCCTGCCTAGCAATGGACTACGACTCTGGGAGCAATGATACAGAAGTCGTGAGATACATCGTCGCATCTAGGGCGTCATATCGGGGAGAGAGCATCGAGTTGGACGATAGTTCGTCGAGCAACCACGGCTATTGCTCCGATGTTTTCGATACCGACCTAGAAGATTGCTCGCAAACAACTGAACGCTCGCTAAACTTGCAGCAACTTTACGCCATCAATTGCCGAGAGTTTTGCGCCGTTCCCTGCAGTTCCTTTGCACGTGATATTTTCAACGACGAAATTGATATCTCCCATTATAATGTGGGGCCTAAAGGCTGCTTGGCAATCGCCAAAACCATGAGACAGAACACGACGACCACGCTGCTTAACATTAGTGACAACGGAATTGGCACAGAAGGGACAGTGGCCATTGCACAACTCCTGCAAGAGAATTTCTTTTTGACCGTCATAGATTTATCCATGAATTCAATTGGTAAAAAAGGAATCGAGGCACTATGTTTAATGTTAAAAGATAACAAATACTTGCAAGAGTTGAGTATAGCCTCGACCAAAGTAAGAGACGGGTCTGTGAAACTCATTTCAAACGCACTGAAGGAAAATTCGACACTACGGGTACTGGACTTGAGCACAAACGACATCAGTAGCGAGGGTGGTGCAATTCTGGCGTCTGCACTGAAGTCAAATCAAGGCCTGCTCTATTTGAATCTCAGCAGCAATTTTATTCGCAGAACGGGTGCGGTTCAACTGCTGGAGGCAATCGAGGCCAACTCTACTCTGCGATCTGTGAATCTTAGCTTTAACGGGCTTGATGTGTTCGCTGCCAGTGCCATTGAGAGCATGCTGAAGGGGAACAGGACCCTGAGAGAATTTGACATTTCACACAATAGACTGACCAGTGAGGCAGCCCAGAACATTGCCGTTGGTTTGGAGAAAAATGCCGCATTGAGAGTTTTGGGTGTAGGGTGGAATCCCCTTCAGAGTGCCGGCGCAAAAGTAATCGTCGATGGAATCGCCAGCAGTGACGTATCTGTGCTGGAGGAACTGTATATGGATGACATCCCCGTCACTGGGGAGTTTGAAGATTCCCTGGAGCACCTTTTTGACACCATGCCCGGTGTCTATGTCCAGTTCGGAACAAGGCTAAGAGGGAAAGGTCATCGTAAAAGGAAGAAGGAACAGAAGGTATGTCATTAACGCATTTCAAAGTGTACATTCCCTTTGATCATTAATAGTTTTGTGAAGGAAGAGTATGATAAGAGTTGGCGATATTATGATGAACACAAAGTTTGCTTAGGTCTAGATTTCATCGGAATACAAATTAAGGCATAACACGTCGATTGAGACTTTAATGTTCAAAACTGACGAGTTGAGTTGAGTAATAATTTAAGAAATTGTTTTGCCCTTTCACTTTAGGACTTGGTATCAAGAATTTTGGATTACATCGAATTCCGCGGCATCCGCATGATGGACTTCTTTCGACGCATGGACAAAAGTGGGAAGATGATGATCACGAAGGAAGAGTTTCGCAAAGGCCTGCAGACGGCCGAAATACCCATGTCCGGCAGTCAGCTCAACAGGCTGTTCAGCTTGCTGGACGTGAACGCGTCTGGGTTCGCGAGGTACCGCGACTTCGCCAAGGTCCTCCGGCCGGACTTTCACGGCCAGTTTGCCAAGCAACGGAGCAACTTCAAATGGGATCATTAGGCCGCTTGCTCGCGCATTCTCCGCTCCGCTTTGGATAAAGTCGCCATTGCGTCGCCAAGTCTCTGACGCTCTTTGTTTTTGGCAATTAGAATCAAGTTGATCATTTTGTTCATCAAAGCAAGATGTTTTGTTTTTCTTTGTTCCCACTGTAATGATGCTGCTCCCTCGCTGAATGCAGCGGGGGCGCAAGCACAAGTCTAGTCTGTTATTCCCAGTCCAGCCCCAGGGCTCAAAGGAGCCTCAGGTCTCTTTGAAAATTAAGACTCTAGTCTGTTTGCCGCATGCGCTCGTGAAGTTGAGTAGAATTTTGTATCTCTGCTAGGCCACTGACTAACAATTCAAATCAACCAACTAACGATGAGTAGCATGGTCACGGCAGTGAGAGGCTGGCACTAATGCCATCACTTGGTGGCATTTTGCGGTTCCCAGTTTTGTTTACAATTGTAATGTTCAAGATATCAAGTCTCTCATAACATTATAGCATAAGGTGCCATCATTGCCGCATTTGCGAAATTTGTGAAAAATTGAAAATCTTCGTAAGTGAAATTTTGAAAAAAGCCTTAGAGCAGGAATACCACCAACGGTTAAGGAAATGTCTTAATCTATTGGAAAATTCCTTGTCTTTTCTTTGCTGTTAGTTTTTAGTTTTTTTAAGTGCTTTAAGCATTTCCATCGCAGCTCGACATCCGTTGCTGCTGTTGTTGTTGTTTACATCGGTGCAAAGGGTGCTATTGCTACCAACATTTTATCTCTGTATTTTGACTGCCTACTTAATGAACTTCGTTTGTTACTTTCTTATCTCGCTATGTGTCTCCATTAAACTTCACTGCATGCTATGAGTAATGGATTTGTAACCCTTTACCTAGTACCTGCCGTCTGAAAGTAGTGTGTTGTCGCCATACTGTGAATGGTTTTGCTGTTTGAAATGGTTGCCTGCTACTTTTCTCGGCATAGCAACCCATTTTTGCACCGCACTTTACTAACTGCATTGCCAAGCGCCCAGTCACTGCTGTATTGCTGCCTTCACTGCTGTATTGCTGCCTTGATTGGCGCTCTTCATTGGCACCCTTCATTTGCAATCTCACGCTTCTGCCAAAGTCCACTGTCGTCTCCACTCGACCACCTCCAAGTTCATTAGAAGATCTCCATCGCTGGTCGTGCTCTCATCAACTGGGTCGAGCCACTCGTTCGTTGTCTGATTCTAGTGAAAACAGCCCGTCGCCATACTGATTTCGCCAGTCTTCTTCAAATGCGAAGGACCTTTGCTAATGGACTTCAAACGCAACCACTGCGTCTGTGGATAGTCGCTGCCTTGCTAGAGCCTCTTGTCACAACTCGCAAGTCTGCGCAGGCCAGTTTTTGAAGAACCTTGCACGGTTGGATGTATGGCAGTTGTTCTTATGCCAGTTGTTCTTCTGCCAGTTGTTCATCTGCCAGTTGTTCTTCTGCCAATTCGGTGAATCGAGAGACGCCTGTTTGTCAGTTTGGATTGCGAAGAGAGTGTTTGACTGTGCTAATCCCTGTGTTTTTGCAACGGAACATATTAATATGATATCGTTTGTCCAGAAGATATTGAACAGAGCAGGTGATATATCTAATATGGTCTCGTGCAATTTGAAAACAGATTTTGTGTTTTTCTGCTAAGATCTACAAAGTATCTAAACAAGGACAGCGACGTTATTCTGATTTCTAAGTTGTCTTGTCTTGTCGTCTATAAAACCTGGTATTTGATCATTGCAGAAACCATCCCTCTAGTTAACCAGCAATAAATCGTTCGATTGTTGCCCAGTTGCCATGCTCGGCGGTTTCGCGAGACCTAGCGTGTAGCCATCGCACACGGCTGAAAGATTTACAAGAAACCTGTGAGTTGCGGTGACAGGAACACGTGACTATGCACGGTTCTACCTGGCCCAGGAACATGGCGGACCAAACTTACGAAACTGATTTACAAATCGGTTATTGTTTACCCCCTCTAACCGACTCTTTTCCGACTTCCCTCTACCGTTTCTGCGAAAGGGATTTATCTTAAGTCATCTAAGGAAGTTTCCTAAAGAAGGGATACCTAAGATTGGATATGATGGTGCATTTTCTGTTTACTCTGAGAAACCTGTGTTTGTACCCGCAATTTGCGGCGTGGACGGTTGCCTGATGCCCTTCTTTTAGCGTCATAGCTGTATGCCTGGTTTTGATTATGTCTATGTCCTAGGCCTCTTTGGCTGTTAATGCATTTCTTATGATGTCCTTAAATAAAGAGCTTGATACTTGATTAGAAGTAACAAGAGAAAGCTTTGGTTTGAAAAAGGCTTGATCTTGCGAAAACCGATTTTGACCGATTTCCCCAATTGTTTTGGATCTGAAAGTAAAGCATTAACATCCTTCATTAATTTGGATTATTGTCCGTTGATTTGGATGTTTCATGACAGAGCCACAAATAGTCGAATTAATCAAATTCATGAAAGGGCTTTGCGAATTGTATACAGAGACATCGAATCCTTCTTTGATGAACTTCTTACAAAAGACAACTCAGTATCAGTTCGCCACAAAAGCTTGCAGTTGCTTATGATAGAGATATATGAAACCAAAAACAGTTTAAATTCATCGTTCATGGAAGATATCTTTGTCGAAAAACCTAACATAACATACGACCATAGAAATAATGATGGTCTTCTGGTACCAAGGCCAAACACAACTGCTCATGGTATAGAAACCATAAGATATGTTGAAAGGAGACTCAAGAGATTACCAAGTGAAACCAGAGAGTCTCACACCTTAGAAATCGCATCAAAAACAGATAAATGCAGCCGCAAGTTTTGCAAAACGTTTATTGCAAACCTTGAATATATCTAGCTTGCACTTGTAAATATGACTTTAGATTTTAGAAATTCATATAAATAGGCTGTTATTTCTTTATATAGTTGGTTTTAATTGGCGTTACTGCTATTATATAGTCGCCAACTTAAAATAAATTGTATTATTGTTATTATTTTTATTTGTTATAGTATTGGCATCTCTCTCGAAAATCAACGAAGCTGTCGAAAATGGGGACCCGGCCGTGATTCTTGCTTGCTTGCTGTTGGCCACTGCCAAGCTTAGCAATGTCCGGCAGAGGAATGCAGAGTTGTACGCCATTGTGCTCCGGCAAGCCAAGATGGAGAAAGCTGCGGTGAGCACCCTTTTTGGGCATGCGTCGTCCCGTTTGCCACACTTGGTCTATCTCAATGCCAAGGCCTTCTTTTCTTTCAAAGGATTGATGTGCTGATAAGTGAAGATAAAATGCTGATGACAATATTTCGCTGTTTTGAACGTAGATAACAGTACTTTAGTAGAAGAGAGATAAATGGCCTTCTCATCTTCATAAGCAACTTTCTTTTACATTTTAGGTAGCAACATTTTAGATAGCTGATTGCGTGTTATACATTATCCCTGTTTTTAAGTATCTGCTCTTTCTTAAATTTATTGCAAGTATGAAATTTGAAATCGTAATTAGACATCAGACTCCTGGACCACTCTTTGTCCTCGTTGTGAAATAGATGTCATTTTTGCATGCTCGTTTTCGCTTCTATCTGCAGAGACTCAACGAAGCCGGGGTGGAGCTTTGGCACGAGGAGATCCAACAGTGCATAGACAAGGCTAACATCATTGCAGAAGATGGAGAGCGATGTGAGTTGATTTGGCTTTGGCGACGCAACATTTTATACTGAATTGGCAAACGTCAACACTAGAAAGGCCGTAAATAAAAAGCAAACGGGAAACAGAATTTTGTTTCCGTGGCCTTCAGTAGAGGGCACTTAAAAAGTAATGCGACAACGTTGATACTGAGCGCAATGATTTCAATGAAAAAATTACAATGAATTGTGCCAGTTTCTTAGAAGTTGCAGAAGTTTGGCGGCTTTATCCAGTTTCGATATGAGTTTCAATTATCAATGAAAATATCAATTTTGCAATATGAATTATCTAGGAAGTGAATGTAACAGAAGAAGTATTTTGAGCGAGTTGGTGGGTCAAGAAACGCGAGAAGATGATACTGCTAAAATGCAACCGCTAATCTTACTTGTATCTATTTAGACGTTGTTGCTTTCATTCAGAAGTCTTGATATTTAAATAGGTGCTCTATTGCCCATGTTTATGCATATTATGGCCTCACTCGATGCTTTAATAAGGCCTCTCTGTGAGTGCAGAGTCTATATTTTTTGTGTATGCGTTGGTATATGTTTGGTATCTCGTTTTCCAGTGGCCCTCGGCGTTGTCACAATTAACGAAACAATAGACAAAGGCGACAGTGCTGATTTGCTGCTCGCGTTGAAGCACAAAAACGTGGCATTGCGAAGCGTCACGCCTGAGTGTGCCCAACAGTACAGAGATGGGCTGAAGAAGGCAAAGGACAACAAGGACGACCCTGGTAAGTGCTATGCACGTCGCATCCATAACTTACGTGAGATGGTGGCCTGGTTTAATCGCCTGCTGCTTAGGAGAAGGCAATTTGGTCCCATAGCTCTACTGAACGCTCTCATTAAAATGCTTGTGGAGAATGTTTAACAAATTGTAGTTCAATCTAATGGAAAGTCGCCAAATGTCACCAAAGTGCAAGTTGGAAGAAAAGGGTACCTTCCTTAGAATTGCGGACGAAGCAAGATCAAAAATACAAGAAGTGGCATTGTCATTGAACCCTGTTGTTGTTGTCCCCTTTCAGTGAAAGGATCATCGACATTTCGATGTGGGTTATTTCAATAGGTAGTAAGACGTTTAACAATTTCAATAAGTCTCGAGTTAGTGAATGTCCCATTTTAGGCTGGAATGGTTGGACAGAACACAAACTACCTCAAATGTACACATATTACCACAACTTTCTGACGAAAGACTCTTGCTGGACAACCCCAGCGGATTATAATTCTGAGATAGGCCATCTTAATCGAGAGGAAATCCAGGTATGAAGTTTTCCGTCGAAATTGCAGCCATACCCGTTTCGTGAACCATCATGCAAAAGAAAACGAATCACGAGTAAATTGCCCGTCCGCAAATGGACATGAAGTCTGTAAAGCTACTTTTAATTTCGCTACAAGTTGACGTAAATACTTCAGTTTCGTGTTCTCTAAATATATGAATATTTACCTGATTGCAAGATTCAGTTACTGTATTTTTTCGCAATGGTCACAGTATTTTAACAAGAGCCAAACGAACAATGACACAATGTGTCCAACAAGTTTCCCTTGAATTGAGAAACATCTAATGATTTATTGATGGTTTTTTTTGTCCCATGTGGATTCAGCAACACCTCTTTGATTTTCGCTCGACGTCTACGTTGATTTGGGCTAGGATATTTGCTAAAGTGCTTAAAGTTCCATTCTCCAGCTTTCTGAAAACGAAGCGAACGAAACACCCAATGGACTTCGAGACTTCAGTTGTCATTTAAAGCGATGCACCAATGATTGTTATATCGATTAGTGTCACGTATTTGATATATGTCTTATGTATTATATACAGTATTACGTGGTTGATATTTGCATATAACTGCTCTGTAAGAAACTGCTCTCATCTATTTACGATACTTGACATTGCTGAATTTCCATTCAGGCCATTGTCAGCCAATTGACAACGGATCACGATAGAGACGTCTACTTGCGGCGAACGAGCCGTCGGTTGTCAAGATTCAAGCCCATTGGAAGGGACACCAGGCCCGAAAGGCGTTCGAGGAAAGACGGCATTTCCTCAACGAACAGCAACCGGCTGCTGTCAAAATTCAAGTAAGATAAACATATATTGGCATTAAACGTACTCGAATTAAGCTATACGATTTGGAATCTAGACATGGTTGGGGAGCATTCGTAGATAAATCGGCCGTGTTGTAAATATTCTGACTATTATTATCGTTATGTTAAGATTTATGTTGTTGTTGCTATTGGAAACGACCACAACCGCACGATGGACAGGTAGGATTGAGAAGTATCGGATTACGGATTGAAGATTGTGGATTGTGGATCGTATTTCGTTGATATATCGTATAAAAAGAACACTAAAGAACAGATTAAGACTACAGGGACGTAAAGTACCGTTGTTTACGTATTATTCGTTACATTTTTTCGCATTTAACCAATTTTTAGCAGCATTTATTACCAAAGAAGCTTCGTTCCTTTGTTAAGAGAAATGATAGGAAAGCGCCCAGTGCCAAGATAACATTGATTTCCCCTATAAGGATCGGTGGACTTTTGACAGTTTGGGGTAAAATTAATGACAGGCCGGATTGGATTGTTTTACTTTATTTTTATATTACGATATTTACTTTTTTTGGAAATGTGTCAAATACTTACTTATGTCAAAATATACATGTAGAGATTAAGGTTGCTTTTATCCCATTGAGGGCTAAAATTGTTTTTTACATTGATCCTTGGAAATTCCCCTGTCTTGTTTCTATCCTATCACCAAAGCTCCAGTTTATTCTAACTCTTTTTACTATTTTATTCAGATAACCATGCATAAATTCCATGACACTGAAGCCTTTAGACTTCGGTTTGGCTTGTAGAAATATATTTGGCAGACAATCAAATGCTCTTGATTTATGCATAAGCATCGCGCTCGCCACATTTTTTATCCAGGCACCTTTCAGGCCTTTAGTAATCCTTAATCAAGTAGCATATTTTGATATATTTTTTTTTCAAAATTATAGGCTGCCTGGAAAGGACATAATCAACGAAAGAAGTACATTCAGCGACGTGGTGAGCTGGAGGGTGACATGAACGCCATCTTGAAGGTGGGTTTGGAATGCTTCGGACAGTTGTTGTCACTTTTATGTAGGTTTGCAATTAGAACAAGGAAGTCTTTTTTCGGAAGACTTGTCCAATTTTGTTAACCGAATGTCGGTGTGGACCCCTCACAATGACCAGCAATATTGCCTCCTGCCGAGAAGCCGTTCACGCACAAGTAGCTGCCTCTACCTTCTCTAGTTTGGTAAACTTTAGAGTTTCCTAAAGTAGATAGACTTCCTCCTGATCCATATAAATGAAAATAGGAAGGATAATGGAAAAGCTACCAGCTCATTAGATTTGGGAAATGAAGAAACAGTAACTTCGAAATTGTCAAATTTAAGCACGTGATACTAAGAGATACAGAGTAAGGTATTTGCTTATTGGGTGATCGTGCCTTGAATATTCTTGAATGATGTTTTATTTCAGATCCAGAGTGTCGCCAGGATGTACCTTGCACGTAGAAAGTACCTATCTCGCCTACAATTCTTCAAGGATCATGTGAGTGTAGTTGCTACCTATGTATTCGACGACCCAATTAGTTTTCGCCAGGCAGCTGCATCATCTTTTTCCAAACATCTAACCTTTTTTGTTGCTGAAATGCGTTTCTGTTTGTTAAGCTTATGCAAAGTCATTACCATCACAAACCTTTTTTGTTTCTCGACTTCTTGTTTTGGAATGGGGAAAATTTTCTGATTTCTGCAAAGCTTCTATGAAGAATTCTGTCTCAACAAACCAGTTTTCTGAAATTGTTATAAAATGCAATACTCTGCTTTTCACTATTAATGTATGTTTTAACTCCACACTGAGATTTTGCCAAAAATAATGAGTGTATGAATGTTTTCTTATAGTTTCTTCAATGCTGCTAGCTTATAATGTCTCATATCTCGCCACAGATCAAAGAAATAGTGAGAATCCAAGCCTTCCTCCGGGCCAACATGGCGCATCATGATTATAAGCAACTGGGTAAGGGTTCGCATTGTTTGTTTACCTGTGGCTTTCCAGTTTATGTTGAATGGTTGTGGAGTACAAGCGGTCGTGTTCTCCTCCAGAATGGATGAATCGTAAGAAGGATGTTTAAGTCTTAAGAGAAACCTTAAACAAAGCGTATCTAGCACTCAAACTTGTACTAACACTTAAATCTGGACACATATTCTTTATGATGTTGAGGTTCTCACTATGTCGAGGCCATAAAGTTGTACTTGCTCTCCTTTCCTTTGAACAGTTGCGCTGAAAGACCCCCCAGCCAGAACTGTTAGGAAGTTCCTCCACCTACTGGAAAATGATCACATCGATTTCTCTGAGGAGCTCGGTAATCTTTTAAATTTCCTACTTCCGTTGATGTTCAGGCTTGTTAAACAACGTTAAAACTATGAGATACCCAAAATTTGTGTTTCTACGCTAGCAAGTCGTGGTAAAGCTGTAATCAAAAGCATTTCATCGTAACCATTTTTGTCAATGAATCGAATAATCTATTATTATCACTAGCACAGGAAAGTATTTCACTACAAAGTATGAAAAATGTATCCATATTTTTTGCTCAAAAAGGTATATTCCTCGTTGTTTCAATTTGATAATTATAAATGACTTATCTCTTTTGTCGCCTCACCTGTTTGCTACTTAGTCAACACGCATGTGATGGTTTTCGTCCAGCACTTCTGATGCCTTTGAAGCTTCATGTTTAGATCTTCATGCCGTTAAGTGCCTTCTTCACTGATTGCTTTGTCCCTTTCAGAATTGCAAAACCTGAAGGCACAGGTTGTCACTGACATCAGATCGCTGGCAAAAATCGAAAACGACTTGAATACAATGGACATCAAGATTGGCTTGCTCGTCAAAAATAGAATTACATTGCAGGTCTGTTGTCTTGAGGATACTTGTAGCTGTGTTAAAAGGATAGCTTGTTGGTGTGCTGCTTATTTCTTCTACGTTTTCAAGTGGTGTAGCTGGATGTCAATTGCCCTCTCATTTTTTCTTATTCATATTCACGAGGTTAACTATTCACTCTCCTAAATGTCGAAAAATATTTCACTTGCCTTTCCCTAATGAGGTTTTGCAAACGTAGAGTTTTTAGAGAACAACAGACTCACGCTGTTTATGAAATTTTATGTTAATGTTTGGCCTTTGAATCCGTTTTCCCTTTCAAAAGGATGTTGTTATGCACGGGAAGAAATTAAAGAGGGAGAAGGGTGACATAGCCAAGGCAACACAAACCACGTCTGGTATAAAGTCGCTGAGTAAAGAGAAGCGAGAAATGTTGGAGGTATGTTGGTTTTTCAACCGTAAATAGAAGCAAACCGAATTAAAAAATTGTTGCTGATTCTCTTTGCCTTCAGCTAGTCTTAGAAGGTCTTAGAGAGTCCGTGTTCAAGATGTATTCTTCAATCTTTAACCATCCAAAAACAAGCGATAAAGTCCACTTTGACTTGACTGGCCCTTTAATTGAATATATTGCTGTGCATTAATTGCGATCGTCTTTTGCTCCACAGAACCCGCTCTTTTGCCTTTCTCATTTATTCTTATTAGAAATCTATTAAATGATTTGGCAAGACTGGTAATTTCCTTACGAGCTAACTACAGCCACAATTTATTATTTCATTTTGCAGGGATATCAGCATTTGTTTTATTTACTCCAAACCAACCCTTCATACCTGGCCAAACTTATATTTAAAATGCCTCAAAGCAAGACAACAAAATTTATGGAATCAGTCATCCTCACGCTGTACAATTATGCGTCTAACTCACGCGAGGACTATTTGCTGCTGAAGCTGTTTGAGACGGCACTGAGAGAAGAAATCGCGTACGTATTTCCATTTTCATAGTGAGTTCCCTGTTTGTTTAAGTAAGAGTAGCCAATGGTGGAGTTTTCGAGATGAGCCCATGCTAGATAGATTAAACTTTTTATGTTGATTATTTCTCGCAGACTTCCTTACACGTTAAAAACATATTTTCACTGATGCCGAAAAGCTCAATTCTTTGCCCGCTTAGAGGTCAACGCTGGTCCTCTTCTCTCGCTTCTAGGTCAAAGGTCGATCAAATCGTAGAAATCATCACTGGAAATCCGACAGTCATCAAGATGGTTGTCCACTTCAACAGGTTTGCGGTCTTCTTGTGTTTTGTAGGCCGTCTTCATATAATTTTGTAGGCCGTCTTCATATAATTTTGTAGGCCGTCTTCATATAATTTTGTAGGCCGTCTTCATATAATTTTGTAGGCCATCTTCGTATGTGTTGAGGCCATCTTCGTGTGTTTTGTAGGCCTCTCTTTTTGCGCAGCTGTATTAAGAAATGTAGCTGAGAAAGAAGGCATATGATTTGTTTTTTACTCGTAATCAAATTTTTGCTCTTAAATCTACGTAAAATAACAAACACTCAGGTACTATTAAGAAGCAGCCATTTCATTTGAGAGGGAATTTTCAAGGACCTTGTAGATGGATTGCTTTTCCCCTTGATTATATAATTATTAAGACACAGAAAAATTTTATCATTTCATTTGTGAACCAATCTTTGGTAGTACAAATTGATGCTATAATCGCATTTTCGTTGTTTTGTTGCACTCATTATATTTCATTTGCATTTGAGCATATAGTGTTTTGAGATTCATGTGTTACTATCATGGTCCCTGTTAGTTGTTTGGTGTTTTGTGGTCAAAGAACAATTTTGTCGCCTTTTTGCAGGGGTCAAAAGGGTCAGAGCTCGCTAAGGGACATTCTCCAGCCGCTAGTCAAGGAAATCATAGACGACAAAAGCTTGAGTATTCACACGAGCCCAGTTGATGTTTACAAGCAGTGGGTTAACCAGATGGAAACCGAGACAGGCAAGCCGAGTGAGCTCCCGTATGACGTCGACAATGAAACTGCAATGAAGCACCCGGAAGTGGTTGCCAAGGTGGAGGCATCAATCAAGAGCTTGCAAGTGGCTGCTGATAAGTTTTTGAACTCGATCATTAAGAGCACAGATTTGATACCCTACGGCATGAAGTACGTGGCAATGACGCTGAGGGAGGCCTTAACAGAGAAGTTTCCACAGGCAGGAGAAGATGATATTCTCAAGGTGAAGGATTCAGTTCTAGTCACAGCCGAGGAATGCAGTTGAATTTTGTGGCGTTGATGCTGTTCCTTGTTGCCAACGAATGCCTGCTTTGCATTGACATGTGTGTTTCAATCGTTCCAAGTGTGTTTCAATCGTTCCAATGTGGACAGTGCTTCGATCCGTTTTCATTGAGTAACGCTGTTCATCCTGTTGTAGGTTGTTGGCAACTTGATTTACTACCGCTACATGAATCCTGCCATTGTTGCTCCAGATGCTTTCGATATTGTTGACCTCAGTGTAGATCGTGGGCTGACATCAGACCAGCGAAGGAACCTTGGATCCATCGCAAAGGTCCTGCAATATGCTGCCTCCAACAAGATGTTTGGTGGCGAAAACGCTCATCTTAGCTCCTTGAACCCATACATTGCACAGGCTTTCAAGAAGTTCAGGTGAGCTCAGAGTCAGCATATTCAGCCTCCTATCGAATGTATATGCTTTATAACATTGTTGAGAGGCTATTCTGCAAACGTTTGTTCCGGTTTTTTCCAAAGGAATTTCTTTCGAGCCACGTCCCAAGTCGAAGATGCTGAAGCCCACTTTGGCATTGATCAGTACAGTGACATTACAATGTTGGCCAAGCCGGTTGTTTACATAACAGTGCAGGAAATCATCGATACCCATCAGGTTTGTCTCTTAAAATTCTTGTCTGACGAACTCTTTTCTGGGAGAATGAAAGGCACCATTTTGCCTCGCAAAATCCCGTCAATTTTTAGTATCATTTTGTTTCAGGAAACATGGTACATGCTATTTTGAATAGTAGTTGTTACCAAAAGCCATGTAATTTCATCGTTTGATCCCCTGTTGTACCTTTCACGAACAGCTGCTGCAAGAACATATGGACAACCTTGCGCCTGAAGAGGACGACCCTCTCAGGGATATCCTCGCCGACATCGGTGAAGTGCCAACAGTGGAAGATATGATTGGTAATACTATTTCGCGTTTTGCACCATATTTGTAGCCAGACAAGGAAAATGAAGATATTTGCAATTTACACCGTGAAGACAAAAAGGAGACTCAGCCTTGTGACGTCATGAAGCCTCTCTCTCGGCCTTTTTCAACGGAAAATTTATGAAAGAGAACTTTTCTAGTCTTTTAATGCCATGGATATTTTGAGAATGTTTGCAAATGTACTCCTTGTTTAAAAAAAATTAGCTATATTTTTGTTGCGCTCTGTATTTTTAATTGGCCTGTATTGTAGTCAAGAATCTACTGAAAGCCTTATCTTGGTGATTGAGCGTTGTTTTTGCAGGCGGCGTGAAGCCAGTTGACGGAGAAGACAACGAGCAGCAATTGGCAAGAATGTCTAAGACTGAAATCTCATTGACACTAACAAACAAATTCGAAGTTCCTGATGATGATGACTCCGATATCAAAGCACTGTTTGTTAGGTATTATTTTTTGGGTTTCCATCAACTGCGGTATTTGTTGTTGTTATTCGCTCTGTTGAGTGTGGCATTTATCACCTTGATGCCTACTCAAGGGCCATGACATTTGGAGGCGTAGAGACTGTTGGCTTTGTACCTCTCTTTGGCTGGTGAAACTGAGAGTAGTGTGCTAAAACGCATCCATTCTCTACCTAAAAGGCAGTTTCATTATACTGAAGTAGCATCCAGTGGCGAAGCTAAAGGTCCTGCCGGCTGACCAAAAATTTTCAAAAATAAGTTTTTTTTCACTCAAAATATTTTTTCCTCATAGTCAATCAAGCCCCGAATGCCCCATATTTCATACAGGTGTACCATACTTACATAGATGGTCCTGCTCTATACTATGACAGCCCTGTATTTTGGTCCTGCTCATAAGTATGATGCCCTATGTTTGGTCCTGCTTCACAATAGTCTAGAGCAAAGAGCAGTCCTGCTCAATCTGGAGAGCAGGACCTCGCCAGAATAATAATCATAACATGGAGCAAGCTGTAGTGATTTGATTGGTTAAGGGCTTGCCGACGTAGACCTTACAGCATTGTTTTAAAAACCTTTGGTCCTGCTATTTCTGAGAGCAGGACCTGCATTTGCTGAAGATCCCTGTAGCGTATCGTGAAATCTCACTTTGAATTCGAGTCATACTAGACTGCCATTTTGTAAGAATGTCGAGTGAATAATCATGGATCAAGTTCGTGCAAAAGAATATCTTGGCGATAGAGATCTTGTTTCTCAGTTACTCAAGAAGCCGTTTGCTGCAAGGAACGTGGCTGAGCAAGAACTCATCGTGCAGCAACCACGTCCAGTTCCGTCCGTTATTTAGCGAGCGACATTCGATTAGACATTCGTGTTTACATTCGGACTTTTATTGCTTCTTATAGAAAAACTATAGAAGATGATAAAAAGATATTTCATGGTGGGAAATCTGGCTGGATTATCTGTTGATTGGTGTATTTTGTTTATAATAACACGCGCTTCACTTTCGAAGATGAGCAAAAAGGTTGAAAAATTGTTGACGGCCTAGAAATTAGACATTTGAGGTGAAACGGCATATCCCGATTTGGACAAATATACGACTTAAGGGCAGAAACAAAAATGGGAAATCGACACAAAACAACAGAGAACCTACCTTTTCTTCGATTGCTTACCAATTGAAAGCGTAAAACTACAAAACTTTAACTTCAGAGGATTCTTGAAAACAGCTCCGAGGAAACCCCCAAACGAAAACATCACCAAAAAGTGTCCCTAAATAACGCTTGCAAAACCGTTCAGATTTTTATGAAACTTGATATACATCCTTAAATCGATGTACCTGACATGTATTAGGGGGTCTTGTTTAGTTATTTTAGGTTTTGGCGAAATTGACGACGCCCCTTCGACGCAGCTCCATACTGAAGCCTTATAGAAAATTTCTCGAATGTCGATGTCCCTAAATAAAATTTGCCAGGCTGATCGGATTTTGAGCAGGACCATCAGATCTAGGCTTAGCTTCGCCACTGGTAGCATCTAGTCGCCAGGTTTTAACAGTGAACAAAAACTCATTTAGAGATTTTATTTTCGAAGATTGGAAAGCATTCTTTTAATTGTCACTCTTCATCTTTATTTAGAACCAAGAAGCTGATTGTAGAGGTGATGCGAGTGCAACACGCGGAAACATTGGTGCAAATCCTTGAAATCTCTTCAAATACAGAGCAGGTAGCATAGAAAGCCTTAAAATTGTTTTGATAGATTCACGTTCAGTGTTTATCGCACCGTATAAAGCAATGAAGGCCCTTAATAAGTTGGCTTTCTCAATACAGGAAGCTGAACACCAGCGCATTATAAGGCAAAGGGAAGACATCGACAAGACTAAACAGGCATCAATTCGGAGATCTGCGTCGGTTCACGGAGAAAGCAGGTTGGTTCAGTTCATTCCATTTTGCTTGGGCGAGATAGTTCTGTACGTTATGTTATGTAACGTTCTGTTATCTCATTTTATTTAATGTTATACTTTAATGCCGCGTTGTGTTTGCCATGTTATGTCATGTCATGTCATGTCATGTCATGTTATGTTATGTTATGTTATGTTACGTTATGTTATGTTACGTTATGTTATGTTATGTTACGTTATGTTATGTTATGTTATAATGTGTTGTGCAGTCCACTTAAAATGCTTGCTTTTGCAGGCTTCCACTTGAGGACATCAAGAAGAAGATTTGGAGAAATTTGAAGCTCCTAGAAGCTCAAGGACTGGTTACGGCGAAGAACGACTATCAAGATATCATCAATGCCATTGCAAAAGTAAGAACAAATTGAAGCTCTTTTGTTTAATCAGTTAATTCGCACCTAATGTCATTCGAATTCTGATATTCTATCTAGTGATCACATCCGTTACACAGACCTCGATCACCAGTGCATAAAATTTTTAATCAAAACACGGGTAGACATGGTTTTTCTCCCTTTGACAACTTTCTTTCAATGCTAGTTGCATTACTGGAGGGAGCGTCTCTTGAAAGAAAAAAGTAACGGGCTAATATTCGCGTAATGTTTTGCTGAGGTACCCATTCTGAGTTGTAATGAATGGCTGCGACTGTCTTTTATTCCCTAAAAGAATGGCTGTTTCAATTAGGGCGTTGCTACGTAGTTTTATTTCGCCAGCTGGCGTTTCACTTACACACCAGAACATGTGGTTTGGCAATTCGCAAACCTCGTCTGTCACAGAATTGTCTATCTGCAGCAAAAGGGAAAGCGCAGAGCTTTGAAGCCCTTCCAACGAAAATATGACTAGCTCCTCAAAAATTCCACTCCAAGTACACGATTCAATACTTCATGAAAGCATCTTTTATCTAATCCTTTTTTTTTTGAAAATAAATCCATGACGACCATTGGATTAAATTTCTGAGCGAAATATGTTGATAAACTGATATCCAAGAGTTAATGGCTATTTTATTATAAGCTGACTGTCGGTAGAAGTTATATCCTTATTATTTTAAGGAAAAACAATCTTAAGAAACCAGTGGTTACCTCTTCTTGGCTATTTGCTCACTAACTACTCATAATTTATCAAGTTTATCGCGATTAGCTAATTACGATGTGTTTTCATATTACTTTGGTCGAAGCGGCAATCATTGCAATGAAGGTTCATAATAAATTCCTTTTGTCAATTGAAGTTATGTTTATTGGTTTTATTTGCCGCAGACATAAGTCAACTTGGTCTAAAATCAAACTAAATTTAAAAAAGTCTGTTTATTATTATGAAGAGACTTTTATTGCTTTAATAGCCTACTCGTCACACAAGTTGCTCTCTGAGTCACGTGAATCAATCCCCGCGCTTTCGAAATTTAGGATAATGATTTGACTATACAGTTAACATTTTGTGACGGTTGAAATGCGCCTCGTTTTTAATTGTGCCAGGAACTCACATGTCATGTCCAACGAGCCACTTTTGTCTCTTTTGTATTCTTTATCTCATTACTCAGAAATAGACAGATGTGTGAGGCTGGAAGTAGCCGCTTCGTCTATGACCTTTCTTTTAAGATTCTTATTTCATCATTTGTTTCTGGCATTTTTATAAAACTTTTGGCAAATTGTCGTTTCAGGCGTTAAAAAGCCATTTATCACCCCTTAACCTCGTCGATCTCGAAATAAGAAACCATCGAGAAATTCAATTAAAATTCTGAAAATTGTCTATCGGTTGTCAGAAATGATAATGGTGAATGCCAAAGAGCTCCATAAGCGGTAGGTGTTTCTGTCGTGCCCAACGTCAGTGTGCGAATGCTGACTACAAGGTTGGTGTATTTGGTACTGGTTTGAACGCTGTACTCTCTTCTGCTAGGATATCAGAAATCAACGTCGATACAGACAGAGAAGGAAGCAAGAGCTGAAAAAGTTGAAGGAAACTGTCGATAATTTAAACCGCAAGGAAAAGTTCTACGAAGAACAGATCGATTATTACAACCAGTACATCAAGGTTTGCCTTGACAACCTAGCCAAAAAGTGAGTGTTGATCTGTCTTGCTTATCATATATTCGTAAATAAAACTTGGCTCACGATTTGTCTTTACCATGCACGACTAAATGTAATCACTAAATTTAATCAGTAAATTTAATCAGTAAATTTAATCAGTAAATTTAATCAGTAAATTTCAAGAATGGAGACTTTTTCAGGAACCTGTCTGGCTCTTATCATCATTTGTTCGCTTTCTGTTAGCCAATATGATATAACTTTACTTTATGGTTGGTTCTAGTCGATGCCTTCCCTCTATTACTTTTGCTTGAATTCCAAATTGGCCTTTGTTTGACATTTTGCCACCCTTTTTACAGAAAGAATACGAAAGCCAAAGCCAAGAAGGGCAAGAAGGAAGAGAGGATCATGAAAGGTTCTATCAAGTACAGCGGCCAGAAGTTGTACGAGAAGGGTGTCATTTTGGAAATAGAAGGACTCCCACAGTCTCAGTAAGTCTTGCTTTTGAACTCTATTCACACCATCTTTGATCTTCGAGTGAACTTCCCGTACTGAGATCAGCCGTTGATCCATGACATTCGTCGTTTTGAAACTGAGCACTTTGCTTATATTGAATTTCTGCTAATCATCACTGGATAAGCTTTTAGTTTTGTGCCAAATGCATTGAGTGTGAAACAGTGTTTGCTGTTTTCTCGCGCTGGATGTAACTGATGCTCGTAACAGGTACTACAATCACTTTAATTATGTTATCCAGAGGCTCTTTGCATCAGTGATTTCAAATTCCGCTCCACTTGAAACAACATTGATTACCGGCCACTTCTTAATGTTGCATTTTCGAGCCATAGAAAGCTTGAAACGTTGTCAATGAAAACAAACAACTCTTTCGCACAATGGTCATTTATCTGATAGTTTTTTGTGAGCTCTCTTGTCACTGGTTCTTTATTTTCTGTTGTTGTGGCATATAATAGTTCTGAGTATCTCTAAAAAATAACACCAAAACAGTGCCATTATAATCAATAAGAATTAGCCCAGTGACTCAACCATTATTGTGCGTTATTTTAATCTTGTATCACCACTGTCGTGTTCTTGGTTAGAGTGACGTTCTTGGATAAAGGTTGAAATTAAAAGTCTACCACAGCAACGAGATGTTCATTATCTTGATGAACTTAATCCCATCAAACTCTGCTCGCGACAGTTTTTATCCAATGAATCTTCAATCCTTAAAAGGTTCCGCTAGACGATAAGATTTGTCACTCCGCAACAAACACCTCGGCATCTCGCTCTGCTGTCCTTTCTGTACGTGAAGAATCCGCCTACAGGCCGCTCGTGTCGTCGAATGGTGCCCAGACCACCTGCGTGCCGCCAGGGAGGTACTCATTCCGCTTGGCACCCTCTTACACTGATGGTATTATGGCGTTTGACCCTAATCTAATTTAGTCCTTATGTCGACAAATAACAGACTCATTTTCCATCACATTTCGCGCGTACAAATCAGGAATGGTTGTTGACTGGATATTAGTTTATGTGGATGCTTTGGATTCTTGGCCTCTGATTTCAAGCTTTTGAAAAAGAGATTGACTGTTTTGGTACATTCTAACTCTTTGAAAATCCTGTTGCCAGGCTTCCCCCCTGTTAGTGTAGGATCTTTTTACATCCCCAAATAAGTCATTTCCACGCCACTTTTTATAAGCAGTTAAAAAAACTGCCAAGGCTTAAAAGTAAGCATAAACATTGGTATGAAGTTCTTTAGCAATTAAGTCATTCTCTGATACGCTAAGAATCTGTTAGATGAAACTTAATTCAATCGGCTTAATTAATCCTTGTAACACAAAGGGAGATATTTAGGACAAGATGAATTCATTCGTTCATGAATGCAGTTGAACATCGTCCATCGGTTGGAAGGCAACTGCTTCCCGACCTCTGCACTGCCTTCTGGGATGGGTTTCCCCGCTGTCTGATCCTCCACTGAGCCTGCTGGCGTAAAAAGGCGACGCAGGCTGAGGAATGTCCATGGGACCAAACCCAGCTCCCTTTGCTCTCGTGTTTTGAAGCCAATCACATGCGAGTGATGTGGCGCCTGATTCGTAGCCGCAAACAGTTGCTGCCGCGAGGACCTCCAACAGTCGCTTCATATTTTATGGTTTCAGCGTTGCCTTTCTTTCTCCTAATTGCTTAGGCCATGGCCATCAGTTCGTGAATAAGTAAGATTGCTATCTGCAAACCAGTCACTTGCTAGACACAAATGTGACCTTTTCATTCGAAAACCTAAGCTCTTTTCATACAATAATGTATCGCATTATTTTACAAATTGATTTTGACGTAGAAGGTCTGCCTGTCGTCGCTGCGCCTGGGATTTAGGCCGGGGATTTTTTAATCCTTTCCTTTTAATACAAAAAAGCTTTAACCCCTTTACTTTGATGCGATCTAGTTATCTATAGAGCTTTCAATAAAGTTGCAATTTAGAAATGTCAACTTTCTATCTTTGCTCAATGGATCTGTTCAGCCATATGCCATTGAGTTTAACGGCAGCAATTTTGTGATGTTTAGAATGCTTTATGCATAGTTAGTGTGGAGTCTGGATGTGATAGCTAATTGCTCAATGTTTGTTCGCCTTGGCGGAAGATCAGCCTGGAAATATGATATCAATTGAAAGCCCACTTTGTGTAATGCACGAAGTGCTGCAAATGCATGTCATCTTTAGCGAGGCTGATTTTGTATAAATGTGATGAAATAAGAGCAAATTAAGCTGCTTAAATGTGGTATGTGCAGAAAGTGTTACCTGCTGCTTTTCAACTCTCTAACTGGATAGCTGAAGATTTCGCTCAGCATGAAGAGTGCGAGGCCAACCTCGATGCGAATTAATAACTGCGCAGCGAATTCGTTAAACACAACCGTAAATGGAGAGGCGCTTTGTTTCCAGGCTGACTGGTCTTCGAGAAATAGCTCGAATCATGGCCTTTGCCTTGTTTGAGTTGAGGATCATAACCGTTTTATTCGTAAACAAGCTGAAAGGCACAAAGGATTGATCAGGGTTATTAATTTTTCGAATGCTGGTTTAATAAAGTTAATTCGGCGTGCAGAACTGCGTCTCAGCATGAGCAAGAATGGAAGATGTCCTGATGAAATTACCGTTGGCATGCCCAGGTGGTCTTGGCTCCTTGAAGCCGCTTTGTTCTGACATTCAAACAGTTCTTTGCACGAAGTAATAGGGATCTTCCATAGGCCTTCTTGTCCGTCTTAATCTCTATGCAATTTGGTATTCCTGGGTAGTTGTGAAAGCAATGATTAGAAAGTTTTCCAAAAAACGCTTACGATTGTGAAGTCATGTTGTCAGAGACCATCTTTATACCACATTTCAAGGGGCCCCATGGAGAATGGGTGTCTGCAGCAACGTCCGTTAATTTGCGGCTCCTTTGCAGATGAAAGAAGTATAATGTTAGTTGTGCTTATCTTAAACTGGCCCAGCCTCTTTGGTTAGGAGTTGCGTTGGCGAGCCTGGCAATATGCTTGTTCTTCAATGCTATGCACTATTCATGTTCTTTATCGTATTGATCAATCTTACATCGAGAAATTGTTTATTTTGGTCCATTGTAGCCTGATGATAATCTAATTAGAGAGTGCTGGCAGTACTCTTGGTTCCTTAGCCATTCTAGTATTGTCTTTTGGGTATTTCATGTAGAATGATTTTTATTCCACACGCTATGTATTATTTTCATTTCAGATTCAAAAATGTTCTCTTCGAAATAACTGCTGGCGAAGAGATCGGTCTATTCGAGGTTTCTGCAAAATTCATGGGCGTTTCCATGGAGAAAGTGGAGCTTGTCTTCCAGGTAATGCCTGTTTTGATAACCTTTTATCGCTTTGATGGCGCACTCTTTGATTATGTTTTCATTTGAATAGCTGCGTGAATTTCTATTGCGCATCGCTGTTTTTCAACTCAATGATCGCAATAAGCGCTAAATGACAGGCTGGTGATTTCGCCGACGTCAAGGTCTCCATATCAACTCTTCATTAATTTAAGAGGGCATCACTGTAATTTCTTCAGTATTATTCCATATCAAGTTAAACCACAATTTTCACCAAAAACAGGATCAGACAGTCCTCGATGAAGATCCGTTTCTTAGAAAGATAACCAACTTGGCCTTTGGGCCTAGCTTTGTCAGTTGGCAATATCATTTTCTTTACACCCAATAAGACAGCGTGTTGGTCGTTTGAACGTCTATGAAAGTTTCCTACTTTAAACGTATTGGTCTTTGGAGTATAAAGTGGTTGATTGAGACACACTCTTATCTACGTACTCCTTAGACACCCTTTGTTCGATTAGGAAAGGGAATTGAAGCCTCCAGTGCCCCATCTAAGCCCATTAAGTAGGCGAGCTTATGTGATTGACCCTCTTAAGGGCAGGGTATTTGCAGCCTTTCCATTGATCTCCTAATGCCCAGTGCTCGTAATTATTCACAGCCGCTTGCTGTTGACATTCTCATGAGGCCTTCTTGCATTCGCACCAAGGCGCTGCTTCCAATTGAACAACGTGCTTTGTTTTGTTTCAAATTAATCCAGAGCCTGTGGTGGTTTATTGCGTCTTCCCCATGGGATCCAGATCTTCCACCAAAGCCCCGTCTTGAGGTTTTATGCTATAAAACAACACCACAGCTCAATTGCGTAATTGTTTAGCAGACAAGAATTCCCATATTGATTTGTCAAGATTAGGATTTATGTTCAAAAACCAGTCGTCTTTTGGGATTGGATTAACAGGCATAAGTAGTTTTCCTATTGTGCCAGTGATTTTTGCAACACCAGTCTTGTTAATAAAGAGACTTTTCTAAATTGCAACTATATATTACTTTTAATTTGATTACAAAATGCAGTTTAACATGGTGAAGAATCTTGTGATTAAACAAGAACTTCTGATAACCGTAGACCAATTGACTGTCAACTCCAGTATTAGTATGTTGTCTATTCAGAGTCCAATTTTGTATTCTGTTCCATTTCTCGATTTGAATCAGTCGTAAGAATTTCTGCTAATTCACCTGAAACTTCACCTTCGGGCTGGTAATTGGACAACTCTGGTGACGTATGCCCAGTATACCGAATCGGTTTGTTGTATTGGATCATACCGGATTGAGTCAAAGCTGAAACTCTGCCGGACAGTCTCTGGAACACGCCACATTTGCTGCAAGAATTCACATTGAATCGACTATAGCGCTACGCGTGCTTGGTCGTGACGCTTTCGGGACGTGACGCTTTCGGGACGTGACGCTTTCGGGACGTGACGCTTTCGGGACGTGACGCTTTCGGGACGTGACGCTTTCGGGACGTGACGCTTTCGGGACGTGACGCTTTCGGGACGTGACGCTTTCGGGACGTGACGCTTTCGGGACGTGACGCTTTCTATGTGAGATTCGGGACGCCACAGGGCCAGTAAAGCGTGAGCCAGGGTTCATTCCCAGCGATGAGGCATTGGCCTTTCTTGTAGACGACGTGCTCATGGCATGAACGTCTTCTTGTATCGATAACTGTCGCGAATAAGTCTGGCCTAATCTGTTCGTCAGTAGTGTAGGTTTTTCTATCATTGATAGGGACAGCACAGCCATTCACGGCAGTTTTTCGCTGCTTCCACTTGATACCCATGTTAATGGCCATTTTTCTACACAGGATTTGCTGCAATTGGCAGTACGAGGGCATAGCTGTCATGAAGATGTTCGGGAAGGCGAAAATTAATGTGAATCTGCTCATATTTTTGGTGAACAAGAAGTTCTACGGCAAATAATTTGGGTAACGAAAAAGAGACCTGTGGCTCTCTTGCCAATCATTCAAATGGGGAATTATCTAGACTAACCAACCTTACTGAACAATTTTTGTACCACCAGTCAGCAAATGAATAATTTTGTAAATTGATGACCATATCACCTGATTTATGATTAACATTAATCGTACATCAAATCTGAGGCTATAATGATTTAAGCAAATCGACCGTTTTGTATCACTTACAGAAGCATTGAGAAATGAATTCATAGCTTTGGTTCTCAAATTCTTCATTTCAGTGAAACCTTCTTCTTTGTGTTTCTGTTTTTCCTCCTTGATGGCATACTACGGGGAAGAAATTGTAATTGCACTTATGCGAGACGTGGGATTGAATGTCATATCGTACGTAGAACATAGAAGGAAACATACATACTTGCATGAAGCAAACAGGACTCACATGGATTTAGCTTGCAACAAACAAGGACGTTTTGCAGCAAACATGAAAAAGAGGACACCAAAGTATTAGCCATTATTAATCAAGTTTTAGTTTGTTACATTGTCTAGATCATGCGGAAAGGGCTTGAGTAAGACCATAGTTGCTCGTGAATCCATACATTACAATGTCACGGAATTTGAAGCAAAAGGAGGGTTGTTCTTTAGTCACGAATTCTAGTGAACAGGTGTTGTCTGTCTCGATCTCTCGTAATCCTAGTCCTACCTTTAAGGCCAGTCAGGTTCCCAGTCTGGCCAGTCAGGTGCTTATGTTGCTGGTTCAGGCGCTATTGACGTGTTGTCCTTTTTGGCATGAGACCTTCATTGAGATTTATGCAATTCAGTTCCCAAAAACTGAGTTTGCTCTACGTTATGAAAATCCAATGATCTCACTTTGAGGTTCTTTTGTCAAATTCGGCCTAATAATCGACCATTTGGTGTTTGTTGATTCATTGATCTTTAACGGTATCAAATCAAAGATACCGCACTCAATCTCAATTGTTTCTTGTTCTCCTGTGAATCGAAACCCGTCTCAAAATGCAAATTCTTTTTTAATTATATGATTAAGTACAGGATCAAATCTCATAAAGAAATAGAACTTTATAAACAACTCAGATTTATTTCAAATCTCTTTGATGTTTTTGATATCTCTGCCGGTCTGAATGCCGCTAGCATTTCTAAGCTCGTCAGTTTTTCAAGGAATATCAAACTCTTACGGAAAATTAAAATTTTAAATCAGTTAATTTTTAAGGAGATAAAAGATGCAAAAATCGATTAAATGCTTAGTTTTGTCTAAGTTCAATTGACGTGTTTTAACGAGGATACAAAGTTAGATCAAAATGGCAGCACACATTGGCTAAAGGCGGTGTGATGTTTTGGCAGCTTCTTAGAGGTAGCACCAAGGGAAAAGGGAGAAGCCTGCTTAGGGAAGCATCTCAGGAGTATTGCGTTAAGGAGGCGCTGTTAAGGAGGCGCTGCTACGGAGGCGCTGCTACGGAGTGCGGCCCAAGTGCCACGGCCCTGAGCTCTCTTCCGGACGTCTAGGACTTGTTAGAAATGGTCTTTGAGCTGTTATTCCTAAAAAGTGAGGGTGAGGCAGAAACTTAAGATTTGAGAAGAACTCATTAAGATCTGAGAAAGAATGCTAGAACTACACTGTGCTCTAGAGTGGCATTGACTTTCTAACGAAGAAACCTCACAGCTGTTTATTTATAAACAAATTTTAGAAAGGCCTAACAATGTTAGAAAGCTTTGCACACCAAATTGCTATTTCAATACTCTTCTGGCCTTTTCTGTCTGTCGATTTGTTACTTGATAGTGTCCAAGGTAACTAAGAGTTTCAATCTCTAGATCAGCTTCTCTTACTCTTTCAGCTTACATATTTTCACTTGTACCTCTCCTGCTTAAAAACAGTATACCGAATCACTTGTACACTTTTTCAGATTTGCACGACAAATGTCATCACTTTCTTATCTCTCCTACCATCTGGCCTCCTATTAAAGAGGTGCTAAATAGCTTGCATGAAAGCTCTGTAGATACTAAATTCAACTAGAATTTTGTAAAACATTTCCCTCTACTGCAGTAACCGTTTTTAACTCGAAAATTTGTGTACACTGAAATGTAATCTCGACTTTTGCACAGATGAGTGGGAGCTGGACCACCCAAGTTTAGCCAAACCATTTTCATACCTGCAAAAATGGCTGGATCTTTTTCTTCGGCATTGCATGGTCAAGATTGCATTGACCTTCGGAATGAATTGCGGTTTGGTCAACAACGCGTAAGTCGACTTTGGAGGCATACAGCAACAACCGTGCTTTAAATGACTTAGCGTTGTTTATTCCAAATCCGAAATTCACTGACCGAAGTTTAAGTTGATCTGAGGTACTTTTAATAGGACTCTTGGAAAAAGCAATCAATTATCTTGATTAACACAAAGATATCCTTAATTTATATAGCAGCCAAATGTTGTTTACAACATCATGCAGAACCCACCGTGTGCTCTTTATTTCCAGCGCCTTCATCCAATTAGTCCAAAACTAATTACTTTAAAATGAATATCCTCTTTCAAATATCAGGGTTCATCAAAAATGACGACTAGTTCATAACTCATCATCTCTTCCTTATTACAACTAATTTTTTCATTAGATTACTTCATTCGCTACGCTGATTTTTAATAGAAGATCTTCTTACAAGCTTGACATGAGTCGTTCTTTTTTTTCAACATCCCCTTTGTTCTCGTCTTCCCGTAGAAAGCTAAAAAATAGAACCTGATCTTTTGGCTAATCAGCAAATAAAGATTCTGCCCTGGGTGTAGATTATCTTAATGAAGATTCCCAGATTTCATGGGATTTACGAGCCAGGTGTTCGGATTAATTTCAATGATACATTCAAAGTCCCATATTAGATTTCAAATTAGATAGTATAATGCGCCAGTGTTTTGGCTTCGCATAAATGTATAGCATCATCTTTTACAGACAAAGCCGCACAGTAAGTTCCTATCGAAGGATCGTAAACAAGATTGACCAGATTGCTTCGAGTTCCCTGCCCCTTGATGTGCCTAACCCCAAGGCATCTTGGGGTGGACAAAACCCGTTCACTTCCAATGCTGGTTTTGCATTGCTGCCACATTTCCCTGTGATATTTTGCAATAATACTTTCAGACTCCAAGTGTTGAAGTACATTGAAGGCAGTATCTCTATCTTACTGTTTTTCATTAAATTCAACGTATTTCATTTCACCTAAAACTGTCTTTTAATTGTTCACGTTCACTCTCTTTGAATCGTCGTAAGAAATCCTGCTGCCTATGACACTTTGTCTTTTAATTTGGCTTTCATCGTATAATCCAATTTCATCATAGAAAAATTTTCAGTTGTTACCTTAACGTGGCATAAAGTCTCCCAATTCCTTTCATTTCAGAAAAAAGAGGAAACGTGAAAAGAAACAGATACTACTTATAGAAAATAACATTCTTCACCTAATCTACTATATAAAATATGCTCGTAACATTAAGCTATGTGATATATTTTTGTATCTAAATTGCGTTGCTACCAATCAGCATTTAAACACAGAAACAACTCGTTAGGGTCAGCAATGTTGTACGTGGTCAAATGTGGTGTTTGAAATAACAGTAGTCATCTCAACAGTCAAACTCAGAATGCTGATATCCAACCTAGAGCGCCCCATAAAGAGCGCCCCATAAAGAGCGCCCCATAAAGAGCGCCCCACAAAGAGCGCCCCACAAAGAGCGTTCGTTGTCTCTTCTGTAGTCTGAGAAGCGTGTAAGAATCACATATAAAAGAATGCTTAATGTTAACAAAGAGTTCCAGATCAAAGCAAGCAACTTGTTGAGAAATTGATCAAGATCTTTGAAACAGGAAAAATTGGCATAACTTCTTTTACTAGAAATATAATTTGAGAGCCAAAGCAAGTCTTTCTAGAGAACCTATGTTTGGTTTTTCTAAAAAGATGACAACTGAAACTGCTATAACTCGGAACAAAAATAACTTGCAGATACCATGCATGTGTAAAAATTAGGAACAAGTTGCATCTAAATTTTGAAAGTTTGCAGAGTTGTAAGAAAGGTGTCAACGAATTTCAATAGTTTTTGCCATATCCGTTAATGACAAGAGAGTCTGAATGATAAGTTGGGCGCGAGTGGAGATCTCCATAGCTATGACGCCTGCTAATGTATTGAAGGTCGGTGGAAGCTCGAATCATAGACGGTGGTGATATAGTCCTCTTTGCTCCTCGCTCGTGAACAACGTTGGCTTTTAAGTAAAATGGGTCGTCGCAAGAAACAATTCCATGGGCGTGTTCTTGGCGCCAACGCATGTCGCTATGGTGACAACAAGTGCACGTGGCAACCTGGCAAGGACTGGTGGAGATCTGCGAATAAGGGGCCTGGAACGGCCTACTTGGAGCATCGTTTGAGTGACTGTATGCTCCTCGAATTTCTGCAATTGCATCATTAATTGAATATGAAGCGCGTGGGCGTGGATTTCCGTATAGTCTCTCTTCATTTTCTGGTATGCGCTCCTTCTTCCTCCATTTTGCACGCCTGTTTTGGAACCACACCTTAAAAAAAGTTATTTTCTGTTGCTAGTGTTATTTATTAAATGACAATAGTCGCAGAAGATGTCACCAAAACACACAAATACCCAAACGCTATTGCTATTGAATGCGCTTTTGAAGATTGATATCAGCAATAAAATTTTTAGAATTAGTCTTTTTTAGAGTTAACACTTTTTTGTCAGGAACATGCCATGAAGTTTTGCCTCTTCATGAACAGAAAACCATTAATGAAAGCATGAGTCATTCACTGTATTATACCTGCACTCTTGCCTCGCTCAGGTCTAGCCTCATTGCCAACTCTTCTCTCATGAATACATCCGGGTATTGTGTCTTCTCGAATGCTCTTTCCAGTTGGTGTAGTTGATATGTGGTGAAAGTAGTTCTGCTTCTCCGAATCTTCCGAGGCTTCTCCTCGCTCTCAGTGCTGTTCACAGTGGAGTCTTCTTCGCTGCACGAGTTGCTTGCTTCGTCGATGTTCTTCATTGCCATTGGCTGCTCGGTTTCTGTGCAGGCATCGTTGCAGTCGGCTACAAGAAGACACTTCCATTGAAAATTCGCACTTACACCAATAAAGCATTGTCACATCAATTTTATGCTCTCAGTTTTACCTGGGTATAATATCTCGAGGAAATTCTTTCCTAGGGAGAGACCTTGTACGCAATTTCAAATGTTGATGTCAATTGCAGGAAAGATAGTTCTTTTAACAAAATTGTGTCTATTTGAAAATCTATGAAATATAGTAAACAACATTCTACACCACATTATTGCAACAATTTGAACGGTTTGGTACGTTTGCAAAACAATATTTTTTACATAAATTTTAATCCTTTATAAGGTTATGATTTCCTGAGAGAAAACCGGTTTATTAATCTTTGTAAACTAAATAATGGTAGTCTAAAAAGCAAATTAAGGTAATTGTATAGGAATCAAGAAAGAGAATGAAATACATCTATCTGCTTTTGCTAAAGTGAAATACAAGGGTATTTCAATATGCATTGGGAAATCCTTGTTACTCCGGTTAAGCCTTTCGAATGATGTATTTGATTTAACGCATTTTTGATGATGATTTGCTTTAAAGTGGCTCCATGTTAAAGGCAAGGACCTTTCCTGCTTGTCAAAACATGCGAAAGGCTACAGATCTGTTGAGTCTTGTTTTTCTGAGGAAATTCAATGGAAGGCGATATGATCTATGAACCCTATTAGCCTCAACATGTGCCATAAACACGTTCCACATTTCATAATTTAGTATGATATTTGCCCTTCTTAGACATATTTATCACCTTTTCAAAAGACAACATGAATGTTAGCAATAGAGACTGGGAGTAAAGTGGCAAATTGCTTTCAGATTTTACGTAGACACTCGGTTTTTACGCCACAGCGATTTCTTAAAAGGTGGGAGAATGCCTATACGAGGTGAGCGTCGGTCGCAAAAATGGACATTCTTTACGGTTGGCTTGCTTCTCAAATAGTTTATAACAAGAAAGTCGCACATGCAACTGGATGTATCCCAATGGGTTAGCCCTAGGCATTTTCTTCTCCCTTTTACACAGTTAAAGTTGTTATGGATCACACATTCTTGTTCTACTGAAAGTGCACTTTTGGTTGCTAATGCTTTTATATTTGTGTAACACTTAAGTCCATATTATCTTTATCTGGCACCAGTTCACTTTTCCTTTCGGCCTCATCGGAAATTTTTAACTGTGCGGATTCTACTTAATAGTGTAGCACATCCCTGTAAGCAAAGCATTCTATTTTACCTAATATCAGCTTTGCTATTTAAGTTCTGATGATTGCATTGGACATTGGAATAACTTCAGATGGAAATAAGAAGCGTTCTTGTGCACTCCTAAATATTTAAAAGATGTGACGACACATCTAAGTGAACTTTTCAGGTTTTAGTCAATGTCTAAAGCTTAAAACTGACACGGGCTGTTTTCATTGCCTTCTTCGATGATGACTTGTAAAAGCAAGATGCGGAACACGGAGAAGACACATGCACAAACACATACGCAGTGAGCTTCGTCTTCACAAGTAGTATTCAGAAAGTCTTGGTGAATGAAAAGAAGATTAAGTATAAAATGTGAGTAGGTCAAGCTATGCAATTAAAATCCTGTTCTTAGCGAGAAGGATAAAATAACAGCGTTCAAATAACGCACAATAAACCAATAAAAGTAAGCTCTATAGCATGCAAATTAGTCGATTATAAATTATAACTGCTAGGATATAGCTGATCCCTTCACACAATTGCGATTTGCATTATATTGTGGCATCACAGTGCGAATTCAAATGAACAATTGAATCAAATGCAGGATTTGTAGTTAGGTAGTCGCTGCTAGTGTCTTTTGTAAATCGAAGTCAAATTTTAATCCAATATCAAGGTTGTATCCTACTGCCCGTGGAATCGCGGATTTGTGTTGAATTTACTTGAGCCTCCGTTGCATTGGTCGCGCATAAAATGTTATGGGTGATGTATGAAGCACTTTGCGCGCAACATGTTAGGCCGGAAGCCTATTGTCTTTCCTAGGTATGCGATTTGAGGAGACATTGTCATTCAATTACTTAAGTCTCTGCTCGTTGAATGCAGATGATTTTTAATGAGCACAAAATACTGTCGTCCAAATTAGCAAAAAACCTTAATTTGAGGCTCTGTGGGAATTGTCAGTGACGGCAGAATTTCTTCATAAATAGAGCTTCTGAGGTGATTTGGCTCCAGCATTCGGCGCGACAACGCTCAGATCACGTGTCTTTCTTAAGTGCGGCTTGCTAGCAAATGCTCGTAGCCATAAACCTCTCTGGACATTACACATTCTTAAGGATATTATCCACCGTGTATCGAAATAAAGCTTTAATGAAAAATTTTTATCAATATGATTCATAAGGATTATCTGGATGAAGATAAATCTTGACATTTAGAACATACATTTTGATATCAATCGAATATAGTGCAGTAGCTAAATTAATGTAACAGTTTCTATGGCGCATTTCTTGAAATATTTTTGCTAATTAAGAGTAGAATCTGCTGTTGCCTTCATGCTATTCTCGCGTAAGAATAAAGCATAATTAGTTTATAGTGCAAACATAACCTCAGTTTTGATAGGACTCCATTTGTGACCTGCAAAAGGCAATCGCATGCAATGCACCAGAAGCAAAAGATGGCCTGATAAATAAGGTCGTGCATTTAAAGTGCGTCTACCTAAACGGAACATATTCACTTCCCTACTTTTCAAAATTGCACTACAAATCAATTCTGGTTAATGTTTATATGCAATTTGCATGCCAGGTTACGCAAGCAGACATTTTGTAGCAAATCGTCGCCTCCACTCCATTAAATTTGATCGAGATTAGCAGATATTGATATTGTCTGTGATTGAGATCTGTGTTTTTGTCTTTGCGAATTCAATCATCAGTCTTTTCTGACAAAAGTTTGCTTTCTATAAGAAGAAATACGCACTTGAAAGTGCAGTTAAAAAGAAATTTTTAGATTTGAAAATTATTCTTTTCGCATTTTCTCTACCTACACGTCCAAAGCAATATGCTCTAAAACATACCAATTACAGCATCGTGGAAAAGAGGCATAATACAGATTGATTTCTTTGCATGGTGTCAAGTTAGCGTGCTTAAACAAACCTATCTAGTAATGGAGATGCAGAGATCTCGATAATGCATCGATTTCTTTGAAAAGCATTAATGACCTGGAAGGTGAACGCTGCTAAGCCATTATCAAGTGGTCTCCAATGACGTCAATGCCCATACAAATAAGGAATTCTTTCAATGACTAGCTCGTTCTGCAAATCAAGATTGTAGGTGTCTGATGATCGCAATAATCCAACCTCTTAATCGAATAAAAAGGAGAGACGTTGCTTATTTGCTTTCAATGTCATAAAAGGGAAAATAAATTGATCTATTGCATTCGCCATTGTTACTCAGCCTAATCAAATAACAACAGACCCATATACATCGAGACACTACCATACAACCAGAGTAGTTCCATTCTTATCAACCATTAAACATATCCCTATCTTTCATATCGTGATTTGCATTGCCGGGACAATTGACCTGCTTCGAAACAAAGGGGTCACCTGACTGGATTGTATGCGGATGGCGTCTCCAGTTTACACCTTGGATGAAGATAGTGCTCCATGGTGTATTTCTTAGTTCGGGCTTGACTTTGAAGAGTACTTAAAGGTTTAGAACACAATTGGAAATAAAGAGATAGCTCCATGCCACCAGCTACAATGAACCATAAAACCATTTATTGCAGTCTGCTAAAGAGCCTGAGGATTCACCTTCTAATACAATATGAAAGACCAGAGGCAATTATCTGCTAGTTGAACAAATATTTTCCCAAAAGATGATTATGATTGGGAACTATTTATTTGCCAATCTAGGGTGAATGAACGTAAACATGTATTTAAGAACAAATTTAGATGCATGCTAACGTGGAAGACGAGCAACATGTTCTGTAAGACTTTTACTGAAAGCTTGCAAAGGATAGTAGAGGAAAAATTCCTTTGACAAAAAAGGCTCAGATATGAAGGAAAAGAAGTCCTGAAATAAAATGTATTCACAACCGATCTGACCCTTGCGCAGCATATTACTTCAGCATATTGGTTTTCACATAAAAAATAAGTGATTGCAATACTTGCTATTTTTTCAAAACTTTTTTAGACGCTGATAGCACGAGAATTTTGATAACTTTGCGTCAGTTTTGCCCCATTAGCGATCGTGTAGTTGCGATTACATTACCCAGTAAAAGGTGTCATTTCATCAATATCCTAATTGAAAATCATTCTTAAAGTATTGAACACTTTTCGTGGTCTTGAATATCTTATAAGATGAAAACAGCAAAAAGCAAAATGTTTTACATCATTTACATTCACCATCCAGCTTCAAATATGGGTGGAAATATCAAAACGTTTCTCTCTTGCACAAATGTGAATTTGAAAGAAAAGGGGATTTTGCAATTAAATCAGTTTGTATTTATCCTGCGCAGGCAATAGGTTGGTGACAACACAGGAAGGAAAAAGCAATAAAAATGGTCATGATGAAAATGCGCTCTCACAGGGTTTTGTTTTGAGTTTCGTTCGAAAATCTTCCATGATTGCTCGAAACAGAATACGTTTTGGAATATTCTACACGAACATAAAGAACACATGAACAATGAAGTTTGGTGCATTGGCAAACATTGATACTGGATATTCCTGCATTCGCATCAAAAGCGAGAAATTCAGTGAGTAATTGGTGATCATTGCGGATATCTTTTCCATAAACTGGTGAATAAAAAGCAAGACGATTATAACAAACAATTCAGTTTTCTACGGACGATAACTTCAATATGAAATGAGGAATTCTTCTCATTTTAGGAACTCTGATTTGCTGTTTAGACTGCATTTCAATTTTTTCTAAAAAGCACTTATTTGACAATTACGAATGTGGGATGATGCTGCTATACAATATTGAGAATTAAACGTACGACTACATCGTCTCGCATTCTGAAGTAACCAAGATATAAATAATAACAGATGAATCGTGTTGTGTATCATAACCATGTATAAGGAAAGGAAGGTTAATTCACTACCAAGTTATAGAAACGTGAGAGCGGATATAGAGTAAGTTGCATTGGGTATTGAAAACCAGCGCCTATCTTAGAGAGGTTTGAAATGCGAGCGAGCGTATTGCAGACAAGCATGAAGACTTTGTGTATGTCAACAGGAGATGGGTCTTTAAAGGTCGCCTTGAATTCTGGTGACTCTTGCTACTCAGTGCTTGCTTTCATTTAGTATCTTCACTTGTTGCATTTGATGATTGCAGCATGAAGCTTGCCGGCGTAGAAGATGCTGAGTTGGCAAGAAAAGCCATGCCGCGAATAAGGAAATGCTTAAAAGTGTAAACAAGAAAAGGCGAGGGCAAGATACCTTCTTCATGAGTTCGTCGCACGATCATGTGCTGCACAGCTAAACCATCTTCTACAGCCCTTAGACTTAAAAGAAACAACTCTCTCCTGCATGCCACTCTATTAGAGCGTTCATCCTCTATATCTAATCTGTTCAAAGCTTAGTCTCTTAATCAATAACTTATACCCGGAGCTGAATTTTTCATGATTGAATTTGAGAAAGCCTGGATGTTTGACCATATCAGTCTTCTCTCTTCTGTAGTTATACGCTGCAGAGTCCTTTCAAGAAGCAGAAGCAGCTATATAATGGACGAATGGGTCAATTGAGAACTTGCTTTAAACATGTAGCCCAGTAAAACTTAAGAAAAATTGGTGGTGATGACGCATTTCTTTATCAAATGAAGTTTTCAGGTGCACAAATTATAGTAGCCACTTACTACACAGCGTTAGCTTCCAATAAACAAACATTTTACCAACTTCGAATGTTTCGATTTAAAGTTACTGTGGAATTAGGACGTAGCAACTGAAATACATGCCTTCTTTTTTAGGTATTTCATGTCAAATTTGCAAAAAACATTAAACAACCTTAGACGTTTGGGAATAGCTAATTACTATGGCATGATGCGAGTTTTTGCAACGAATGTGCTGAAATGATTTGAAATGATTTATCCGTCTTTATTTATTATAAATCATTTAGTTTTAATCTGGTTTTTTAAAGAAAAAGCAAATTTCCTAAACTTTCATTCAAACCGAGTCTTAATACATCACTTAAACTATTATCAAAAATTGTTTATTCTTTATTTCCAAAGGGAAGTCGTGTGATAATTTCAAGAAAAAAAACAAACGACGAAAATAAGACCTGGCAACTAAACGGAAAAAGGATAACAGGTCATAAAAAAGATCAGAAACAGAAATATGCTGAAAATTATCTACAACCAAATACCTGTTATAGAAAGTAAAAAGCAAATCAAGACATTTCTTGCAAGGTCTTTATCTTCAAGCTGAATTAGCGCTGATGTCGATTTTCCGTCCCTTTTCATCAGTGAGTGAAGGCACCAGTAAAGGGGTTGGTGATTTTTAGGGGGACCTGATTTGTACAACGAGTGCTGCTGAAGACAAATGTAAGGCCCTACGATCGTGAGTTTTGAAGTGAAGCATCCCAGAGACAATTCATTGCAGTTCTGATGAAAATTTCTGCAAAGACGTAACAACAGGTGAACTCAAATTTCAGTCAACTCCTCGGCATTTCCGACGCTTTGCAGATTGCTGTAGAAACACCCTGCGTTTAGGACTTCCCGTAGACAATGCTTTCATTTAAAAGCAGAGAAAGCTGGTTGGGAATTTTAGTTGAATAACATTGGAAATTTTTATCACTTCTTAAATCATCTACCGTCTACGCGGATAAAAAGCATTTACGAGGGAGAATTGGCGGCTGAGACATATCAATTAACTTAGATAACAGTATTGAACTACGCTGGGAAAGCTACATTGGCAGAGCGAACAATTTTCCAAAAACAGGCAAATATGTTCAACGCTAATTGAAAGCGATAAGGTGAAACAACATCTTTCTTGAAAGCACCAGGGGGAGGCAGTGCATTCTTCCAAAAATGCTTGAACTATTTATACCTTCTTCCCATGAATTCATTTGCCTCCGGGAAGTATCTTTGGGAATTATTGGCTCCGCTTTCTTTAGACGAAATCTTATGTTTGTTCAACGTCCAATGAGAGCTAGAATTGTCTTCTAAATTAAATATAGCTTAGAAGGTGCTTTGTTGAATTAAAGTTTCGTCCCTTTTGAAAGCATTTTACTTCATAACGTAGGGTTGTTAGACTGTTTAATTTACTTAATATCTACATTGAAGACGGTAAAACAATGTTAAAATGAGTCAGCTAGAAAGACTTTAACCAAAGACATTGTCAATCGGTCATGGACACAAATAATACGAGTTTCTCTTTATAAATGGTCGAAACTGTTATGTTGCAATTGAGTTCATGGCTAACAATAAAGGTTGATGGCTCGTCTCTTACCTCAGTTTAGACATGCTTCTCTGACTAAATCAATGCCAATATGCTTGGATTCAGTGATAGAGAATTTTCAGAGACAGGAGGATAGTTATAGGTTGAATGAAGAGATGAAGTGCCAAGTGTTACTCGAAATGTCGATTTTCTCCGCAACTGTTTTGAAATTACTTAAGACAGAAATTACTTAGAGGGTTTCGGTAATAAGACAGAGTGCAGGCGAATGCTCCACTGAGTGCTGCAGCCAACCTTCATGTACCCCGATTGCTAGCCAGTTTCAAGCAAGGCATTGCAATGATTTTGCAGCATGCAGTATTAAGAAGCAAACTTACTCGCGAGGTGACTCTTGGAAGGCTTAACAATGTGTATTATCAAATTTTTTTTTAGATTCAAGCTTAACAAGTGTCAACTGTCTTTTACGACCAAGCTCTAAAGCCATTTTATGTTCCCCTTAGCCTACCAGCCTTTCTCAGTTTTGCTTTCTCGGTTGTGCCTTACTAAATTGTGAAAAGATTGATTATTTACTTAATAATAAATGAACTCTTGGCTCTGGCCTATTTTTCTAATGAAGGTCACGTGTTCATCAAATGTCGTCTTTGAGTAAAAGCTACCCTGCAGCGCTTATTCTTCTAGAAAGGAAGAAGAAACTCTCGGGATAATTGCTATGTTCTTATCAAATCTAAGGAACACTTAAAAAGCGAGAGTTGGCTGATCAATACGAAGCCTGAAGCTATAGGCTTCGATCATTCAAACAGTTTGCATTTAAACTGAAGGTGTGCCAATGCAGTTGGAAGTGTATTCAAAATTATTGAAGGCACCACCTAGTTTAAGAAAGAAACCTGTTTGATTTGTTACAACCCTTTCGGCTATTTAATTTATCACGTCTCCATTGCAGTTTTATTTGTCTACAGCTGGAAACAACCACAGCGTACAAGCCTCTGTTGCTTTCGTTGAAAGCATATCGTGCCGGGCTCTTGGGTAATGTAGATGCGCTTCTTTCTCCCATTCGGGAATCCATGTTCTACCGAGAACATGGACTTTCCTGACTACGCATTTGCTGTGAAAGACCTGGGGAATATGTTCAAAAGATTTTTTAACAACCTGGTCACCTTTAAGAGAGAAGAAGCTGGATACCCTTAAGAAGAAGTGGGTGGTTCATAGATCGTGCGCTTGGAACACTGTTAATCACTTTGCACAGGTGACAATTAAGAGCGAAAAGTTTACAACTACAGTTGATTGTGAGTGCTCACCCGTCACTGGCGATCGGCGCTCCAGTTTGTCTCTTCTCTCTTGTGGTGACAGTTCTCTTGGCTCCGAAACTCCACTGTCCCTTTGTTTCATCCCCAATATCTCATCAATTGAGTATTTGAGTCTTTTGCTACTGCTGGTTCCATCAACTGCCAATGGCCTGCAGCTCTGGGTGGCTCTCTTGTCCATGCTTGTTACCACTCGCGCCTGCAGTATGCTATTCGCTTCTAAGATGGCCGCTTGGCCTGTCCTCCGCATCGGGCTGAACTGAGATTTGCACTGGCCAACTAATCTGCTTTGAGAAGTATTTAATGAATGAATCAGTGAAGCAGGCATATTTATTTGTTGGTAGATTTCGAGTGTATTGTTGACTGATTAACTCAACAAGATCTCCAACGTTTATTTTTCAATAAGCAAAACAATGGTTAAGTGGGGGATAATCTGCTAACTAATATTCATTTGATTGAGATCGTGTACTTCCATCCGTCTGATTGGGTTTCATTTTCGATTAGAGATTATGCAGACGACATGTTTGTCGGATAAGGAGTAGCTTGTTACCAGGATCCTTTGCGCGTTAGCTTCGCCAAGGCTGCACTGCTTTTCTTGGCAAGGGTCTGCCTACGACGGCCTGCTTCGGTACCAACGGTTTGCGTGCTTGTCTCTCTTTGCAGTTCATGAAAAGTTCTAATGGCTAAAATAGCTTTGGAAATGTCTAGAACAGGCCTTGTTTTATGCGGCAATATTCAGCGGCGATTTTATTGCTTAAGGTTGCATACTGCTAAGAATTTAGGCAGAATGAATCCCATCGGAGAATAATTATGAAAGACTTGGACACACCATTCAACATCTGCAATACAAGTTGTCATTTCCAACTTTTTGCATTAAGTATTAAGGTTCTCCTTGCTTTATTCAAGCATCTCTGCTGCACTCGATTCAGCCTGACATTATGGAAAAGAATGTGCTACAAGCGTTCTGGGTGTGGAGAGTTCTCAGTTATTATTTGAAAAACACAAGAATGCTTGACAAAAATTTATTCCTATTTATGAAGAATATAACAACAAGAGAAGCGAAGAATTGCTCCTAAAGGCAGCTGTCGGTCATTTTGTGATCACGAGGCGAGATTTCGAGCTGGAAACTGCCACTTCACATTTAAAACTTGCAGTCCAAGAATTATTGTTTGTTGATTCAAGTGTGCATGTAGGAGCGATGCAGACAGTGGAATTGCAGTTACAATTCGCGTGCACCAAAATCTTGTTAAATGCCGAATTGCCATTGTGCTACTGATGTCCTTGTATCTTATTTAAAGTCTGCATTGTCGGCAAGTTGTTTGATGGTCAGTGCCATGAAAAGGAGCAGGCTTTCCAATGACGACACCACCAGGCCAATTAACGGGACAGACAAAGGCTTGCTATGCCGAGTGGCCTCCTTCAGATCAGATTCATCAACGAAATGCTTGTATGCCTTTCTAATTCGCTGCTTTGAGATGCAGGGCTGGCATTGTCAAATGACCAATATGAATGTATTGCAAATTAGAAGAGTCAAATATGTTCATGGGGCATTCAAAGTAGAAACAAAAGCAGCAATCCGCCCGAAGGATCGAATCTATCGACAAGCATGCTTCATTTTTCTGTTTCTGTAAAATATCATATTTCTTTGTTTGCATATAATAGTTTGATTACATTCCTTTTTTGCTCTGCACATTCGTGGAATTGCAATTTTCTATTAAGAAAAGAGCATATAATGCACTTCAGCTTGGGCAACTTTATCATTAGATGGCTTGCCTTCTCGTTCATTGCTACCGGCCGCCGAAACATTTTCTCTGTTTCCTTCACGATAAAAGGCAGTATCAACTTTACATTACAAGTATTTGAATGCAATATGCTTTTAAATCTAATTTTTCTTAGACAAAGACAAATGTTTTAGGCATATAAATTTCAATAGGTTTATTTGATAATTTGATACTTTTAAGTCAAATGAATACCAAGCTCACTTTTTGTGCCACTCCTAGGTCATCTGATTTCATCGTGAATTAATGAATGACTGAAATGCTTTCAAACAGGATTTTCAATACAAAGACCCTTTCTTAAGGATCTGTACAAATGCACTTTTTAATTGGTAAAAGTTTTTCCTATCAAATCTGACTGTAAATCCAATCTTCTACATTGGATTTGCAAAATGATTATGTAGGCAGCTTACGAAATAATTAGCTTTTCTTTCCTTTGGCTAATTATTTGATAAAAATGTTCTTGCTGTTGTTGCTGTGCTTTTAGATAGACACAGTTTTTGAAGTGAGCCACGTAAATCTTGTGGGGATAATCAATGTATAACGCAGAAGTGCAGGCTTCAGTGGCCCCGTTGAACAAGAAACATTAAGACATTGTTCGTTGTTTTATATGAAATCGTGACTAGGTCATTTTTGAAAGTTAGGATGAGAGTGTGACAAGAAACAAATAGCTATCATTAAAAAAGGGATAGTACTATTTGCTCAAAGAAACAACGTGGATATCTGGACACCCAATTGTGGGGTAGAGGAATGGCTCCTATTTTCTATTGGTGAATCACATGGAACCAGGATGAAGTTTATTTGAACTTTAGAGCTTCTTCATAGTTTTCAAATTAGTTATTCTACATATGGGTCTCTGAATAAGCCCATTTTGTCATTTATCCTCTTTCGCATATTTTTGAAAGTTCGTATCTTAAAACGAGCAACCGGTGTGGCAGCCTTTTGCAAAGCAAAAGATGGCGATAGAACAAATCAAGGGTATAAAGCTAGTGAGTTATTCCGAATTATGTGACTGTATTACGAGATGTTTTAAAAGTCAATCTTAAGAAAAATATGCGTGTAAAGGTCATAGGCAACAGGATTTCTTACGAAGGATGATAGAGAGTGCGGAGAAATAACCGACCCGAGTGGGACTCGAACTCACGACCCCTGACTTTGTATGCCAAGTGCTGTACCGCTGAGCTATCGGGTCATGCTTTCAAGCCAGCACTCGAGGCCAAGCCATTTATCCGTAAATAATATATGAGTAAATACTTTGGAATGATTATGTATCATTTTTTCGGCTCTCACAGAGGAGGGCGCAATTCAGATAAACACGTCGGTTTTCAAACTATTTCTCAGACCTTAACAGTTTAGGTTAATGTTTTTTCTGCTCTTTTTGTGCTTGAGGATGTTTATTATTTCCAGTAAGTAGGATCTGTACACCCTCGGGTCACCTTGTTTGCATTACTAGTCAAAGCGGGCACAAGAGGTGTCTATCTGTAGCCTAGCAGAAATGATCGTTGAAGATTATTGATTCATTGTGGTAGGGCCTTGATTTACATTGATTCATTGTGGTAGGGCCTTGATTTACATTGATTCATTTGGTAGGGCCTTGATTTACATTGATTCATTGTGGTAGGGCCTTGATTTACATTGATTCATTGTGGTAGGGCCTTGATTTACATTGATTCATTGTGGTAGGGCCTTGATTTACATTGATTCATTGTGGTAGGGCCTTGATTTACATTGATTCATTGTGGTAGGGCCTTGATTTACATTGCTCTGACAGTATAGTGGTGATTTTTATGCCTTATTCTGGATTCTTTAAATTCATTGTCAAGAAATATTCAACTTCTGTTAGACCTACCACGGATCCAGTTATGTCTTTTCCTTACTGTCATTTTCTCATAAATGTTTACCCAATTATGGGCTTCATCTACTTCATCTACAAAAATAGCTACATGATCAGTTTTTCCTTCTTCATTTGATATCATACTTCATGAAGCCACCCAGAAGCCAGTAGAATACTGTCGGTAAATTCCCTAAATCAAGCAAATTAGTTTGGTGTTGGCAATTACCAGTAAACATCTCATCAAGTCACTTTAAGAGTTATGACGCGTTAACTGGTTGCCTACCGATGCCCCAAACAGTGTCAAATCGAAACGTATTTATTTAGAAAAACCAGTTTGAGAATTATTGAGGCTCTTTGTCACAGTCTAACCAAAAACAAGGTGAAGGTCATTGTTTAGAAATTGAGCATTTTCTTCCAACGGACCACCAGCTTGTTATAATGAATTCATTTTAACTCACTCTTTGAAACACAAAGCGGCACTTTCATAGGTGAAAGGAGGGCTAATTTGACTCAATTCGAATAAATGAACGAAGTCTAAACATCTGTCTATTTGAGACTGTCTTGGAAGTCATATGATCAATAGAGATCACCAGGAAGTGACAAGGGCCAAAGAAGGTAGTACTGCTATCTTACAAAATTGCGGTGATCTATATGCTTTAGAAAGGAGCTACGTCCTTACCAAAAGGTAGCAAAGCTAAAAGGCCTATGTCCAAAGAAAGGCCTATATTCTAAAAGGCAGCGAAACATGTTTATAGAGCAAGGTTGGATTTGCACCAACAAACAATCTATGTCAGAAATTTTGATAAGCGTTTGGAACAAGTAAAAAAAATGGCACGGCGAAGCTTTAATATAGAGCAACAGCTTCTGTTATTGGCCTAAAAGGTCAAACATTTGATACACTTTTCTTTCTTGGTTTGTGACATTTTTGTATTATCGCTTGCCTGTATGTCTTGATGCACAGGCTCTTTCATCTGAACTCCAGCTTTATTGATCTAAAGGTAGATTGAACACAATCAAGCTTTTTGAAAATAACAAATCTCAGATTTCTTAAACTTTAAGTTTTTGGTGTAACTATTCAATGTTATAATCTTTCTGTCATTCTTGAAAGAATTTAAAGTTTTCCATATGTTTTTACTTGTCAAAGAAATCTTGGGCTCTTTAGAAAATATGTGCGTTCAGTAGTCAGTAGTCAATGAATTTATATCGGCCTCTAATACACTCATTTTATCAATCAGTTTACAATGGTCGGGTCGATAACTGGCTTTAATGCAAAAATAAAGAGCTGACAATCTTGAGAGCGGGTTAGTTTAGTTTAGGCAAAAGAGAAAGCCCTAAGTCTAGTGATGCAGTTGGCTTTAACGCAAGACTTAATTAATGAGAATCTATTGTCCAACTGATGTAGGCTCATGGCAAAACAAATGAATAGTTCTCACTTGATTATGGAGCTTGACTTGTTTAACAGTAGATCCCTTCAAACCTCTGCTTTTATTAGGCCCTGAGGATGTACTAAAACAACTTAAATGCCTACTCATCCTGCATCCAAGGGAGCTGGCTAGCCGGTGACTCAAATGACTGCGCGATGAATGTGGTTTTCACTCTGAATTCCTTAGGTTAAAAAGAGCAAAGCAACTTTTCCATAACAAAAATTAGTAGGTGAGTCAATTAAAGATATTTTTGCGGGCTACTTAAAAATACTTATGCAGCTCATATTCTCTGGTTTATATAATAAACCTTCTTTGAATGGCCTTGGAAAAAATGATAATTTTTTGAGATTTGTACCACAGCACATTGGATATTTGATTAACCTCAAATGGCATTAATAAAGGATTTGTTATCTCCTAACGTCAACTCTCCTAGTTGCGACTTTTTAATGACAACGTCGAGCTTTATCGTACAAGACCAATTATGAATTACCAGTCAGACTGTTTTCAGAGAAATGGCCGTTAACTGCAAAAGAAAGGCTGAAGAATGTCGTTTTTTCGGATGTTTCATTTTATTCGCAGACTGGGTCACGTAAGTAGAGAACTTTAGAGCCGAAAAAGGCCAAAGAATTTCCACTATTTCAAGCTGCAGTTTCATGGCCTGGAGGTCATTACGACGGCCATGAAATTAGAGTCCTTGCTGTGAAACACAGCCGAAAATGAAGTCTGCCGACTTCAGGCATCCTTTAGCAGCACTACTAGAACTGCCATCTCACCCAATAGACTGTGTTGCCTTTGGGTTATTGAATTTAACCCAAAAAGCTTCAAATGCCCAACTTCAAAGGGTTGTTCTTGCCTGGTTTGCACCAATGCCCGACGCAGAAGTCCACTTGGCTCTGATATGCCAAACATGACGACTTCATTGAGCAGCAGAGCCACTTGGAGTATGCATCCTTGACATCGACTAAAATTGCACGATTGAAATATGTTTATAAGCATCTTAGCACCGAAAATAACAAAGATAAAAGCCATACAGAACAAAATTACAGAAATAATGAGTTACCAAGAAGTCACCGAGTTACGAAAATCTACATTAGAACGAATTTGTTGGGTTAATCTTTACGATATCAAAGTAAACTTTATAATTGTTAATTGCCATCATCGAAAGTTAAAGTGTTGGCAGGAAGAGAAGGCAATGGGTGCAGACTAACGGGCCTAAATTTGCTTTTAAAAAGAAGGGCTCTTTGAATTATGAAGCGAACCAAACCTGAATTAAAATGGAATAGTGAGAAAAGCAAAAGTGGTCATGAAAAACATCAAAAAACGGAAAAAATTCTCAAAAGTGGAATGAAGCAGTTTGAATATAGAAATTGTCGTAATGCACGCTCATAGGGTCGAGTTTTAGCTTAGACGCCCTTTGAAAACTGACAAGTGCTCATTTGATATTCAGTGCAATTAATGATATTCAGCACCTGAACCAGCTTTCCTTTTCAAGAGTTGAAATTTCATCATTAAGAATGTTATGTACGCATCAACAGACATTGCTGCAAAATCCGTTTTTATGACTACTTCCTTGGCACTTTCTTATGACTATGCATCAATAGCGTACATTCATATGTATGAGCATGTGTAACGTGTTAGGGTTTTGTTAATTAGTCGTGTTGCGTGCAGTGTCTGTGATTGATCTTATCCTTGTTAACAAGTATGTATTGTCTTATGTCAATGTGTCGTTTCCGTTATTGTGATCACGTTCATTGTTATAGAGTGACGTATTACTGTTGACTGTCATCTCCAATTATATTTAGTGTTATATTCAGTGTGTTTCGTGACCATTAAGTCATTCTTGGTTTGAATTTGATTGAGATACGTTGTTCTATAACTTCGCTGTTGTTTTACTTGGCTTAGGCCTTCGGGCCTAAGCACGCCATCTTCCTCCACGCTACCAAAGAACCACAGAATCGTTACACATGCTACAGAGAGCAAAAAAGCAGACTTCATTATCAATATCAAGACTCAATATCAACTTAAAATTTCTCACACAATCAAATTCAGTTCAAGCAGAGAAATAGTAATCCTGCATCAAACAACTTTTGACTGAAATATCTCCTCTGCTCTCTTTTTTCTCTGCCTCCTTGCGTGGGCGTGGTGATAAGCATTTTTGAAATGCTATTTTCAAAAATGAAAAATTTTGTGGAGACAATAGTAAACAGACTACTAATTCATGGAAATCCTGACAGAACATGTTGCCAATACATCAGAGTTACGATGTTGCCTATACATCCTTGTTAGTATGGATTTAACTTCGCGAAAGTTTTCTCAATGTTTTCAAAAGGAAAACATGCAGGCACGTGTCTATGGCTAAGTGGACCCAAGATTCGCCGAGCCACAAGAAGTGCACCAGATCATATGTGTTCGCTGTTAGCGTTGACCATTGCTGCTATACTTTGGCACCTTTTCTTGGCCTCCCCCCCCCCCCCCCGTAAATTTTGATGCTGACTGCAAAATTGAAGAACCTCATCTGGACAGTTAACACACATTTGCGACAAGGAATTCGGCAGCTTCTACTGTTCTAATTTCACTTGAAATATGCACTTGATTAATGAACTTCCTTTTTGATAGCTTTCGATTTGAACCAATCTTCTTTTTTATGATTACCGATGATTTGACGGAAAGAGTTATAAAGTCATACCCCCAAATGTCTTGGAATGAATGCAACAGAGTTACGAATAAGTGTTACGAAAGATTGAATTTCGCTTCCCTTGATCTTTTAGAACATCCTACAGGACCAATACCGATGACTAAGACACCTTCTAACAGACTCATATTTCACAAGCTACCTTGCTTCTAATAATTGCACGTGTAGAGAAACAGAGGAAGCGTTTAAGGAAGAAGCAATGCTCGTAAATGACTTTCTCAAGCAAAAGCATTGAAGAACCAGGGCCACACAGTCTTGCGAAGACTTTGGTTGAGTCGTGTCTTGATACTGTGATCGAATGACCGACGTTTGGTATTCCATGCTCATGAAGATGACATCACAACTTGCGTTCTGTCTGATTCTTGAGTCACTTCCTCCTGGTAATGGCTGTTGAAAGAGCTTAGATCAAACTAAAGATTTACGTGTAATCGCAGGAATCTCAATAATTTCCAGAAACACCGGTGACAATTGCCAGCCAGCAATGTTTATAAAAATTGTCGTCTTCAGACATCGGCGATCATCTCTGCTGAGCTCCAAGTTCAAAACATTTGAAGTAAGTGATTAGCGATGTATGGAAAGTCCGGTTTATTCTCAGAGGTGATTCCCTGTACATATCTTCCGGTGAATCTTGTTCGACCTCACCGGCTCACAAAGAAAGGCACCGTACTGGTATCCCCTCCTGCCCCTTTAAGGCGCCATCAAGACCCGAGGCTTGAGACCTTGACATCGCTAGCACTATGTCTACTTTCGAATAGCGGTGACAGAGTAATAACTCTGTCACCGCCACCTTCCACATCCCTATTCCGCTCGTTATTTATGGTTTGACTTTCACAACACTATTCAAGTTCTTATGATCGTACTCCCTACTTCGAACAAAGTTCTATTTTTCCTTTTAAAAGGTCATTGTACATGACATATTATATTTTTCACAAACTGACGAGAAGAAGTATTTGGAAGGGACATCACTCGTATCTTCTCATAACTCGTATCTTCTCAAAGCTCGTATCTTCTCATAACTTGTATCTTCTCATAACTCGTATCTTCTCATAACTCGTATCTTCTCATAACTCGTATCTTCTCATAACTCGTATCTTCTCATAACTGAAAATCTTCTTATAAACTCATAATATTTTCATGTCTTCTGTTGAAAATTTCATGAAGACCAGGCAAAGCCATGTCATGATTCAACAGTTGTTTGCCCCACTACTGATAAACCCTCGCGCCCAGAAACCACAGAAATGTCTGTGCTCTTTTCTATGTTTAAAAACTTTCAAAAACCGTTCGGGCAATGAAGAACTTTTCCGTCCTCTTACAGCCTTTTAGATGTTTGGAGTTTTTTAAGCATCAGACACAAAAGTATCAACTTAGTGCAGGTCGAGTGCCGGCGAGCGCAAGATCCACTAACCGGATTTTTTGTGTGTTGCTTAATTTTAAACTGTTAATATTTAGCATTCTGTCATCATTTGAACTAAGTACTATTTGAACTTGGTTTGGAATCGCCATGACGTAAGGTGTGAGCTTCATCTCCAGTTTTGGTGAACTTTCGTAAAAAATATATGGGCTGAATAACCAATTACGAATAGCCAAATAATGACTTATAGCAAACAGCAGTGCAACTTCTATTCTTATGCTTTAAATATCAAGAAAACCTGTTGCCATTTTTTAAAATCAAACGAGGACTAATGTCATAGCATCTTTGAGCTGGCTTTTCGCCATAATCCACATCTTACGAAATGAAGTGTGATTTTTTCGCATCTCGTCGTTATCAACCTTTCGAAAGCCGACATATGGAGTGTCACAGCTTGGATAGAATGATAATGGCTGTCTTTGTCGGTGTCCTTGGCCAGCACCCACTCAATTGGCACAAACAGCTTTTTATCCATTGCACTATTCTCCACATAAAACCAATGCTATCCATGTTTGAAGTTTTACCAATTGAAAATATTGGTCAGAGTATTGCAAAATGAAACGTAAATTATTTTGGTTTCAATAATTTTGCATAGTTCGAGAGATATTCACTTTTTCATTGAAAGAATTCACAAAGCCAAAGTGAGCTTTTCACTTTCTGTTTGTAGCAAGGATTTCAACATTTTTGCTCTATAAGTTGACTAAATTCTTTTAGAGGTATGAGAAAAATTAACAGCAGATCTGCTTCTGAAAAGTCAATTAAACTCTAATATAATCTAAATTATATCGGTCTCCAATTGAAAATGTGGAGCAGTCATTTACAATCTTTTCTAAATTTGAGAAAAAGTAGACACAGAAAGACTTTTATAGGAAACACTATGAAAAACCAAATGAATCATTTGAAACTTCTATGACTTTTCATCTCTACACAACAAAGCTTTGTTGATCGACTGATGTGCATTTGGCATAGATCTAGGTAAGGAAGTCTTAATCAATTTCAAAAAACCAATTGATACAACTTATAACACACGCGTTTGTTGGCATTCAAGCTAGAGAGTGTAGTCAGATTTTTGGAGTTCGATTGAGTTGGGTTTTCCATGAATCGTTGATTCGTCGCTTGATTGATCAACTTCACATAATATCAGTTTCACACCTTTCAAAAATGAAAAAGAAGATGCATTCTGGCCTCAAGAAGTAAAGAGAGTCACCAATTGGATAACTAATTGTGCTAAAGGCGATTCTCTTGATTTATCGTAGACCTCCCAATAGCAATGAGATCGTACAGTCTAGATCTTAAGTAAGCCTTACCCGTGTGACATCGTTTGCCTGTGTCGTTGATAAACACGGCTCGATACACATGTTGAGCTTCACACGTTCATTACAGATCATATTTTGTAACGTCAATACATAATCAGGTGAGTTACATAGACAAATTGATAGACACAACAGATTGATAAAGGAAATCTGTGGATAATTACAACGGGCTGAAAGTATTGATATGCAAAGAAATACCGTGAATTGATTGATAATTCTAATCAATGGCTAGTCACTGTGGAGTGATAACATAGTTCTATGGAGGGAAAAGTGAGTATGATATTGCAAATATGTTAATCAAGTTCGTGAATAGGATATTTTAGTGAATGATGCATACTATGTATTACGGTGTAGACTTTTTGGTGCATCCTGATATAAAATATTTGTAATAACAATGTATACAACACTAAACTATGATAATACAAATGTTAAGATAGACACTTCGAATTGATTATATAAAATAAATATGTAGGAACATATTTTGGCTGATACCAATAAATTTCTAAAATGTGTTGTGATATGCTTTTTGCCTGAAGAAGGACAATATGTTTAGGTGTCACAACCACGAGACTTAATTAACCGATTTAATGAAGCACGTCATTTTACAATACTTGGTAATAATATTCCATAGCTCAAGGTTTCATTCATTGCGCTGCAAGTTCAAAAAATTTGAATAAAAATTTATCATCAATGAATATAACTTTATAATTTTATCATACGACAAGCTGGTTGGAAAAATCGATAAAGCATGCTAGGCTCTTTAATCTTCGTAATTATTATTTATTATTCTTTAATTCTTTATTCTGATGATCTCTCGCATTACAGAACACATAGTACCAGGATCTGGTACTAAAAGTCGTTTCGAAAAGCAAAGTCTAGCAAAGGATCAGTGGATACCTGCAGGCATGAGTTGAAATGAGAAGGAATAGAAACACGCCGGGCAAACTTTGTGATCAGACAATTACCTCGTTGTCTTTGTAATTCACGTTGTCCCTGTAGCTTATGAAAATGGAATTAATCCAATTGGGTTTAGAGGACGAAGCAGAACCCTTGCTGTCATAATATGGAGACTGAACAGTGACCCAGATTCCTGTTAAAGAAAAAACAGAGAAGGTGTACGAACCATTTGTCTTTGGATTACATCTCATCGAGGATACTCTGCGTGGACATATGACGATAACTCAAATGGAGACGAAAGTCAGCATTTTTCTGGAAGAATGAAAAGCGGTCGCATAGATAGCTGGCCGTATTTCGGTTTTTGTTATGACTGCTTTGCTCATAATGGAAATTGGTTTTTATAATGCCGTCCATATGTTGTTGATTTGTGTTTGGTCTTCAAGTATATAGTACAATATAAAAAGCGAAAGAATTCGATAAAGCTAAGCACATTAATTTGATTTCTTAATCCTTGAAAAGCTTTGAGATTAGCAGTTTCCTAATCTCCTGATACGTTCAAAAATGAGCAGGAAATAACGGTGCTTACAGAGCGATTGTTCATCTGGGGACAAAAATATTTATTCGTAAATAATCCTATATAAGGTAAAAAGAATTCCCAATAAATCGTATCAAAGTTAACAAGAATAACCCTTGTTACTTAAACAACCAATTATTCAATTCCTACGACTGGCATTCATTTGGACTTCTCTGTAAAATTGGCTTTGGTTTAGAAGACCTTGATGAAAACCTCGATCTCAAGAGAACCAACCGCACAACTCAATAACAAGACACAGATCTATCGTGCGAGCAATTGACCACAGAAATGAAATAGTTATATTAGCTTTTATTATTCGAGTCTTTATTAATCAGCCTGTAATGGTAGAAATTGCTGTCGCAACTCTGTTTGTGACATACATGCGACATGAGAGTCTCTACTAGACTCAACGTGAACGTCACATGACTAGCGATAATGATTTGAAGCAATTTGGAACCAATTTGCTGCTACTTTTTTAAAAGAGATGGCAACTCAGATCAGCAATAGAAAGACAGAGTCTGCTAGAAAGAAAAAGGAATCCAGCAGATAGATAAGCGCAACGGTGATCAATGGTGCGAATCTAAATCAAGGCAGTGCAGATGCCACTTGCTTGCCTCATTCTAAAATCAGATTTTAGACTTTGCGTTGACATGTTAACACTAGCATACAAACTCAGGTCCCATTATACTACATTTATAACAGGACAAGCGCCTCAAAAGGCAAGAAAAAGATTTTTAAGGGTTTTCAATTATACCTAACATTTCAAAATTTCCCCTAAAACTTATTGATAATCGACTGCATGCGTTAAAATCCAATTTATCTAAACAAATTGAGTTTTGAAAATTCGAATATCTAGTTGTGCGAAAGACTGTGCTTTGAAAAATATCTGGTGTCTAAGTAAAACTCTAAATTTTTATAGCAAACTCACTTGAGGTAGATTTTTCCTGTCTCTTGTAAAAAAATTTGTCTTTATTACTTTAAAGTTAGTTTAAAACAAGAAGTCTTGAAGACTATTTACAAAGGGAAAAGCAAACAGCTGAAATTAGGAAAAGGAAGCAAAAACGGCAAACAGGATAAATGAAAGCTGTTTTGAACAAGTAAATTAATGGAAGACGAATAAAAGCAGAGAAAGATGAATGGAAGTGGCAGAAAAAGAATGTAGGGGTGCGAAAAATGATGAATTGTAGAGAATAGGGGTAAAGACGAACAAATGATGAACAGGATGAAATGAAACAATAGAGAAAAAACGAGCCGAAGGAAGATGAATTGAAGCAGAAGAACATGAACGGGACCAGAAGCAGATGAATTGAAGAATTGAAGAAGAATCAAAGCAGAAGAAGATGAATGGAAGCAGAAGAACATGAACGGGACCAGAAGCAGATGAATTGAAGAATTGAAGAAGAATCAAAGCAGAAGAAGATGAATGGAAGCGAAAAGAATGAATGGATGGCAAGGATAAGAATGAATGGATGGCAAGGATAAGAATGCGCGGACGCAAAAAGTGAAATTGCAAGACTAACACTGGGTGAAGAGGATGAATAGAAGCAGTAGAAAAAAAATAAATGAAAAGCAGATTAAGAAGCGCAGAACAAAATAAAGTAAGTTAGGAAAAAAAGAATGAAAAGTTGCAAACATTTTGATGGGGAAAAAATTAGCACGTTGTGAAGAGAATAAATAAAAGCAGGCCGATTGCAAGAAGAGTAGGACAAATGAATAAAGAAAAGCTGATTCAAAGAAAAAGAATATGAAAGGAAGGTGAAACAAACAATTGAAGTTGGGGAATAGAACAAATCAAGCCAGGAAAGAGAGTGATTGCAGGCAAAAGAGATGAAATAAATCAAGGGAGGATGAATGAAGACAGAAAAGGAAAGGAAAAAGACAGTTTAAGTTGGGAAGAGGATTAACAAAGTCGGGAAAAAGCTGAATGAAAGCAATGGAGAACAAACAGATCAAATAAAAATGAATGAAAGCGGAGGAAGATGAATGAAAGCAGAGGAAGATGAATGAAAGAGGGCGAATGTATTAAGATTAGGATGGGGACAAGCAGAGCCAAGGAAAAGTCTGAGTGCAAGCTGTAGTGTACAAATGAATCGTAGGAAGATAAAGAAAAACAGAGGAAGATGAATGGAAGAAGAGGAAGATGAATGAAAGAGGGTGAATATATTGAAATTAGAAAGAGGATAAGCAAAGCCAAGGAACAGTCTGAGTGCAAGCAGTAGTGGACAAATGAATCGTAGGAAGATTAAGAAAAACAGAGGAAGATGAATGGAAGAAGAGGAAGATGAATGAAAGAGGGTGAATATATTGAAATTAGAAAGAGGACAAGCAAAGCCAAGGAACAGTCTGAGTGCAAGCAGTAGTGGACAAATGAATCGTAGGAAGATTAAGAAAGACAGAGGAAGATGAATGAAAGCAGAGGAAGATGAATGAAAGAGGGCGAATGTATTAAGATTAGGATGGGGACAAGCAGAGCCAAGGAAAAGTCTGAGTGCAAGTTGTAGTGTACAAATGAATCGTAGGTAGATTGAGGGAAACAGAGGAAGATGAATGGAAGAAGAGGAAGGTGAATGAAAGAGGGTGAATATATTGAAATTAGAAAGAGGATAAGCAAAGCCAAGGAAAAGTCTGAGTGCAAGCAGTAGTGGACAAATGAATCGTAGGAAGATTAAGGAAAACAGAGGAAGATGAATGGAAGAAGAGGAAGGTGAATGAAAGAGGGTGAATATATTGAAATTAGAAAGAGGACAAGCAAAGCCAAGGAAAAGTCTAAGTGCAAGCAGTAGTGGACAAATGAATCGTAGGAAGATTAAGGAAAACAGAGGAAGATGAATGGAAGAAAAGGAAGATGAATGAAAGAGGGTGAATATATTGAAATTAGAAAGAGGACAAGCAAAGCCAAGGAAAAGTCTGAGTGCAAGCAGTAGTGGACAAGTGAATCGTAGGTAGATTGAGGGAAACAGAGGAAGATGAATGGAAGAAGAGGAAGGTGAATGAAAGAGGGTGAATATATTGAAATTAGAAAGAGGATAAGCAAAGCCAAGGAAAAGTCTAAGTGCAAGCAGTAGTGGACAAGTGAATCGTAGGAAGATAAAGAAAAACAGAGGAAGATGAATGGAAGAAGAGGAAGATGAATGAAAGAGGGTGAATATATTGAAATTAAGAAGAGGATAAGCAAAGCCAAGGAAAAGTTTAAGTGCAAGCAGTAGTGGACAAATGAATCGTAGGAAGATTAAGGAAAACAGAGGAAGATGAATGGAAGAAGAGGAAGGTGAATGAAAGAGGGTGAATATATTGAAATTAGAAAGAGGACAAGCAAAGCCAAGGAAAAGTCTGAGTGCAAGCAGTAGTGGACAAGTGAATCGTAGGTAGATTGAGGAAAACAGAGGAAGATGAATGGAAGAAGAGGAAGGTGAATGAAATAGGGTGAATATATTGAAATTAGAAAGAGGATAAGCAAAGCCAAGGAAAAGTCTAAGTGCAAGCAGTAGTGGACAAATGAATCGTAGGAAGATTAAGGAAAACAGCGGAAGATGAATGGAAGCAGATGAAGATGAATGAAAGAGGGCGAATGTATTGAAAGTAAGTAGAGGACAAGCAAAGCCAAAGAAAAGTCTGAATGCAAGCAGTGGTGGATAAATGAATCGTATGAAAGTAAAGGAAAACAGAGGAACATAATGGAAGGGGGAGCAAATAATTGAATTTGGGAATGGGAAAGACCCAGCCAGGAAAAAGATTGGAAGAAGAACATGAAACCAAGGTTAAGCAAACGTTTCAAGTTAGGAAGAAAAAGAAGAAAGCCAGGGAAAAGGCTCTGCGCAAGCAATTGTGGAAGGACCAATGAATCAAGAGATGATGATTGAAAGCGATTGAAAATGGCGAAGTACAATAGGTATGGAGATGCACTGGGTCAGCTCTACTGAAATTGATAATATCAAAGATTTAAGTCAAACCCTGCTGGAAAGTTTCTTGGTTGAATCTTGCAGATCATCGAACCAATGCACTGATTCACCACACTATCAGTGGCACTTTCCATTGCAGCTAATTTCGCCAAATAGAGTTTACATTGTGCCCAATATCGATGACAAGATGCATATTTATTACAACAGACTTTTTAAGCTGGGAAGCGGTTGAGATACACGTATACCTCTCTATCAGATGCCTAGATAAAAAGTGTATTGCTACTAATCGTCCACAAAATCTAAAGAACATTTGTTCAGCAATACATAAGCTAGTAAGATACGTTACAGATAGATACATAGTAGAAATGTATTTTGAAAGCTAACGATAGGAGTGTTGATCATTTCCTTGGCAACTACATAAGCTCTACTCCTCCTACTCATGAATTTTTCATATCCTTTTCAATTTTAATTTCTTCAATTTTGGGAATCATCTATGACCTTTGACAAATGAGTCTGGTTAATTTTTGCAATTCTTTTTGAGCATTCTCGGGATCCAAACTAAGAGTTACTTAATAAGTTCCACGATTTTCACTACCAATTTGTTCAAGATTATTTAAGAAAGAACGCTATTAAAATGCAATAATGATTATAAATGTTTTCCATTGCAGAAGCGGTGCTGAAGTATGGCACAAGTCGTTTTTACCAAGTATATTTTTTACAACACTGCTAAGCAATTCAATATATCTTCGTTCTTATGCGCTCCAGCTTCATATCAACTCATCTTCAACTTCCGTTACTACAAACAAATAATTTGCCTTGTGTTCAGGTCTTTTGTTGTAGGATTTGTCTCATATCCAACTCGAGATCGCTAACAATGCTAACGAGAAGGGTAACAATAACGAGAATCTAGTACTGTTTAATTGCCTTTGCTTAATGTTCCCACCGCAGCATAGCGACAACAGAAGAGCCACCTCAGTTGGAACCATCTCGGGAAGAGCTGAGGGCGAAGGTCGTTGTTGGTGTCTGCGGGCAATTCTTAGCAGCCTTGCCTACTCCGACCGTTCATCACAGTTTCCTATTCTTTGTAGCCGTACGTTCTGGCAAGACGCTGAAGCAAATATTGTAGTACAAAGTATTTTGCTATTAGAAAAGATAATCGAAAATGCACTGCACTTTATATTGAACGAGGAATGAGCGGTAGACGATTTGGTAGAATTGAAATCTAAAGACCTATTCAAGGAACAATTCTATCTAGGTAGAAATATTTTGTTTGAAAAATTGCTTTGATACCTTATTTATAAACATATACCGCACATCGCAGAGCTAAGCTTCGAGTAAATATATACATCACTATAGAAATTATAAACAAAATGATATTTAAGTTGTTTTAGTGCAAATTGAAGCCAATAGATACAAATGAATTCCCTTTACACAATAACATTTACATATATCAAACATTTTCACAATTTACAAATGTGCTTTCACACTGCAAAAAGGAGCACCTTTGGAAGTTTGTAGTAAGCCGCTTGATATCAAAACTGTTTTTAGTGCTTTGTGTTAGGTATTCAGAATTCAAGCAAAACGAACCGGTCTATGAAACACGAGTTCTCGCTGTTATTTTCATTTTACTTGGGTAGCCGTGAGCAATCTCGCACAAATATTTCATCACTTCTTGTTCGCTTAATCGCTATGGATCTCTGCACAGATTTGGATCTTATTATAAAGTCACCTGATCAAGCTAGTAGACCCCTGGTAGTTGTATCTCATTTAAAATTATTTGAATATTGACTATTGGAATTCTTCAAGTACACGTATTTACGAAATCTTCGTCATTCGCCAACATAGGTCAAACGTTTAGCAGCGAAACATCGCAGTTTTATTAACTCCGCTTCTTGTCCAGTTGTCATAAAATTCTTGAGAACTGGCGAATCGTCAGAGGCTTCAAAAGGGTCAAAATTTAATAAGATTAAAAGTAATGGAGATGTGAAATGCAAAAAATAAGAATGTTAATTTGGCTTTTTATTTTTCAACTGACTAAAAAATTTCGTTCGTTAAGTTTTGTGCGAAATTAGAAAAAATTTCAAAATAATTATTTTAAGTTATAATACAAAATCCTATCTTAACAAAACTTATTTTTCCATAAATGAAAAACCCAGTTCATGTGTAAACACCAAAAGGCTCCTTTTACAGAACGATGTTTTCATATTTACTTCAAGCTTAAAATGTTCTCTCAACTACTCAACTTCACTTTTAATTACAAATTTGTCGCAAATTCGAGTCCTTAGTCTGTAAGGAAAATGATTAAGCATCGAAAAAACTCGAATTCCATCGGCAACAGTCTTTGACTGAGATGATGATTTGATGAATTGATGAAATGATGAATTTCACTCTGATGAAATGATGGCTTGATTTACTAAAGCAATGGACATTAAGTGAAACCGCATGTCTATGTAGAGGAGCAAAGAGGCATATTCCCTCTTTGGTTACTAAATCTGTCCCAATTGTTAAATGCATCCAGAAAAGTAATTAGCAAATGTAAATGTATTTAACAAAGGCATTGAGTCAGAACTAGGCAAGTGATCCCTAAGCGCCTTAGAGCCATCTTGAAGACGTACATTTTTCTGGTAAGTGAACTCCACTAGCATCCTGTCCCCAATTAGTAAAATTAAATGCTAATCGCAATGAAGCGACAAACGCTGTCAAAAGTACACGGCCGTGTAAATGATCATTGAATAAAAAGCTGTCCATCTGTCACATTGAGCCCTTACTTATAAACTCTAAAATACAAAGAATTCATTGAAGTCTACCATCTTTGGCCAGCCTCTTGCACTTGAAACTTTGTAGTTGATCATCGCCGAAGATTCACTAGCAACTCTTAGCTGCTTTTCTTTTCATGAAACACACGAGTTACGGCAATAAGAGAAATATTGACCAATTCCGTGCCTTTCCGATATGTCAAGTTATCTCTTGGCTTGTAATTTCCCCTTCAATCTGGCGCTCTTTTTTACGGCGAGCACGCTTTACCACTAAACAGTGTGCCAATAAACTTAGAACTATGAAGATGACAATTATACCAAGCAGGAGGAAGTTCGCAATGTCGCTGTCCTCCATCGCCACTTCTACGTTTCATTACTGTCGAACCAAGATTGATCTCGGATTACCTAGAAGAAAGTTCATTATAAGTGTGGATAAGGCAGTGTTTACAAAACATCACTTTCATTCAAAAATAACAAAGACGAGCAGGAACCTTTTTTAAAAGTGAACTAAATAACAATGTTTTCAACAGAGTAGCCGTTTACTTTCCAAATAAAACCTCAATTATCCTCCAACAAACATTCCACATAAAAGAAATGGTGATATCAGAGCATTCTAGACAATGAAAAATGTATTTCAAACACTTTATTTTGGGACATCTTTGCTCAGGTAAGGTTTGAGCGACAAAAAGGCCTTAATTTTTAGATAAACACCCCTGTAACCGAGAATATATTTCCAGTATTGGAAAACAGCATCATTAATATGGTGGAAATATCAGGAATGGCTATGGTAGACACAATCCTGCATACTCTCAACACAGTCCATAAACATCTTTTCGAAAGCCTAACTTTTGCATATAGCTTTCAGAGAAAGGACAGCCATAACAACTTTGCCTTCTCTCTGCTACCTCTCTGCTGTTGCTGCTATTGTATTTTATAGCTGAACTGAAGCAGCTCATCCCTACTCTGCTTTTTGATTGAAGAGACCCTTGATGGAACTCACTCAATTCCTTTTCAAAACTATGTTTGATGCAAAACGTAGGGACAAATTTTTGCACCTTTGATCTTTAAGTACATGCAATAAGAAAAACATATATTTATTTGCAGAAAAATTGATAACAAGTAAAGATAATAGAAATTAAAAAATGAAAGTAAGCCAAAGAGGGAAGCAGCATAAATATCAAGACGAGAAAACGTAGGGTCGTGTTCAAGCCAAAGAAGAAATGAAAACATTTGTGTTTACAACCTGCTGGTCAATGAAGTCTGTAGCAGAAGATGGTGAATGAAATAGCACCCTAATGTACCCATGAAAAGGAATGAAAAAGCTTAGCTAATCAGGAATTGTCGTATTGGATTTTCCGCCAACATGAAATAATTGGTTCGTCGAATTTTGCATTTATAAATCCAATGTTGACTTTTTGTAATCGTTGAGGCCCTAAAAATTCATTATGACATAATTTGTGTATACTTGGCTACTTCTGAAGTGAAAAGGCAACCAAGATTAGAGTTAAGGCCGGTTTCCACTTGATTCGCACTAGTCGCGCGACCTGGCGAATGGGCGAATGAATGGTCGCGCACTCGCAGCGAAAAGGAAGTTGAGTCTTACGCATGCTCAAATGTGCATTTGCTCAGTCGAGAATAGAGAAAGAGAAAGAGAGAGAGAGAGAGAGAGAGAGAGAGACCTGTCTCGTTTAGCTGCTTACACATCTTGAATTTTAAAGGATTCCGCTTCGTGCAGCACGAAAGACGCAGTCACAGGAGTAGAAACTGCTTTACGAAAATTGCAAAGCCAACAATACTCCTTGTACACATAAGAAAAAGACAGTGTCTGCCTGTTTAGTGCAAATAAAAATCCAGTTCTTAACAATAAAAATCTCATTAACAGTGTCCTTTAGGTGGTTGGAAAATATGGCGGTTGATTCAAGGAATGCGCCACTTTTAAGGTAATACATAAGCGCAGGGCTGATTATTTTTCAACCTCTCCGCCATGGTAAAAAGTACTATACAGAGACATTCTTTCAAAGGTCCAAATGGGAATGCCTCTTGATTCGCATGGGACAAGGCTACTGACATAAAACGATGCCTGCTCATACGAAGCTCAAACCAATAGTTCACGCACGTGTTTCCTTTCACGGGGCTGCAAAACCATTGCTCTCAGTAGAGATGCAGGGAAAAGATTTGTTTTAAGCCTCTATTGAACTGATAATTGTGATTGATGTTCAAAGTACCGACGTGGGTCTTGTGTTGGGAAAGAATCGAAAACGTCGACAAACGGGCGGCACAAACAATGAAAATAGTTTATATAAGAACAGTAAACAGCTAGCAAAGTTAAAACATATCTAATTGCACAACAGTTTCCCACCTTTCTATCAATTCACTGAATGCTCTATCTAACGAAAGAACGTTCTCTCGTACACTTGGGGCACTTTCTGATAGTCTTCAGTGCATGGTAGTGGGGTAGAACGAAAACGCACTCTGACAATCGATCAACAATTTCAATACTATCAATCATATTGTCTTCCCTTTAAAGGGAAGAGGCACAAATAAGAAGAACGCTACAGAAATAGATTGCAGCTAAAGTCAACACGCACGAGCGCTCAAATTCTACAGATTATACGTTTGAGAAGAAAGATGGCGCGTCGTTGTCTTCCGTTGCAAAACTTTGACACGATTACCATTTCGCAATGCTTGCTTTTCCTTGTTGATAATATAGCTGTGAAAACAGAACGGGTTTCCTCCTTCCTAGTCTCTGTGCCTTCACAGCGATATCCCTGTCCTTTTCAGCACCGATACAAATGGCCTAGCTTTCGTACAGGCCATTTGACGGTCTCTCTCGATGTTTGAAAGCCCATCCTACATTTGATTCTTAAAATTCACTATACAGTTTTCCTTATCCAACAAAAATATCGTATCATTTACCAGAACATTTACATTCTAGAGATTCCTTAGCTTGTAGCAAAAACTAATCACTTTCTGCCATTTTAGTCGAGATGGCTGCTGTGAAACTGATCACGTGATGAGACATCCGGAGGAGCAGAGCCTTGATTTGATTCACTGATATCTTTAGACGTCTGCAGAAAGAGAGCAGCCGCGTCGAAATTGTAAAAGACGCAATGCCCAAATTAATTGCGATTCGGCTATAGGACAACATCTTTTAGAGAATCCTGATTGCGCCAAAACATACAGGGACGACAATTTTCGTATAATTGGGCAAGCTAGGTCGTCCTTTCACCTAGGTGTTTTGGAGTCTGTCTATATTTCAATGGAAAATCCCATTCTTTGTAGACAGAAAGAGTTCGTCTTTTCCCTTGGGCTCTTCTAAAGTGAGGTGTTAAGTAACGCAGATTGGTCAATTATAACCAATCACGCGCTCTGCTTATCACCCTCTAGTGTTTTCGATCCGCATCTGGCTATTTATTCGGTCAGTCTTTGGTTATCTTCCGACGTTTGCATACACTGAGGAGTGTCGGACGAAAAAAGTACTTTTAAGTATGCGAAAAATAGTTCCGCTTTTTCTAGCAATTGTGATATCTTTAGATGACACAGACAACTGCGCACTAGCCATTTTCAATCATGCCTATTCCCTTTGATGAACAAGGCAATAAGGCGCTAGACTTGAATTGGTTAATATTCTAGATATACGGAAGGGTGTGATGTCTCAGAAACATGCTGCCTTTTAAGCCGTCTACCAGACAACCTTGAAGTAAGTCGCCAGAGGCTCATAGTGTCCGGAATCACCATATCCTGACAGTCTAAGGAAACATTAGAAAACATTCAGCATTATATTTTTTACAACTTTGAGGCATTGAACGCAGATCCCAATTCTCTGCCTCTCATAAAAGTGTTTGCAGTACAGGTAGGCAAATGATAAGTTAACCATGTTAAATTAGATAGCTAGATTAAACAAGGCAAAACACTCTTTAAAGGATGCTCACAAGGATTTTTAAAATTCCAACACCAACAAAGACCTGATCAGTACAACGCAATTGGTGTATTGACGAGCCTGACCCACAAAATAGTGCTTATGTTTGCAAGAAGGAAAGCCCTTGGGAATAAAATAATTTGAGCAACAATGGAACAACAAACCCGTCAATGCCAAATACACACATTCCTGCAACTACTAAGTCGTGTTAAGTACAAATTTACGAATAAAGTGGACTTTATAGCCACCAAAATCTAGAAGGCTTGAAAGTTAAAGCTGCTAGCACAGCCTTAATCCTTGCTTACAGTCAAATTTGAATAGTAAACTTGTGTCACAACAGGAAACGTTGCCCAAGTTGGATCATGGTCGTTTCTTATGATCCATACGATAACCTACAATTTTCGGGTGACGAAAATAATTCAACTATCAGTTCATAAACAAAAATGCTTCGGAAAAAGAGAAACGGCAAAATGAGAGATAGGTTTATCAAGAAGACTCCACCTAAAAGATAGCCAAAAGAAAATTCATCAAAAAGTTTAAAGTGCAAGAAAGATTGAGAAAAAGAAACTCCGAGACAACCTTGCATTACTAGAGTATAAAGAGCACGTGTGCCTCAAAATTTCTGATGCTCATCTACAAAGATTCAGCGCGAAAAAATCTTCATAAAGGAGTCCGTTTAAAAAGAAATATTATTCACAATTTCAAAAAGCTTTCAGTGACGTGCTCTGAAATTCAGGTAGTTCATTATTAGCCGTACATCATTATAACAGCAAGTGCGCGAGCTTTTATTAAACTTATTAGAAATAGAAATTCTGGATGACAGTGCACTTTTTGCCGATTCAACAGTCGCTTGATTCACACGCGTTATTGTTAGGCCCTAAAAATTCGCAAGCACGACAAATCCAAAATAAAATGAGGAGCAATCCTTTGTAAATGGTCATAATTTCTGCAATTAAACAGTTAATAGTTGTGTAATAATTGAAGTGATTTCCGCATCGGGTTGATACAGATTGTCTAGCTGCAGTAGAATAAGGGTGTCAAGATAAATTAAAAGTACCTGCAGTATGAACAAAAAGGTTAGAGTTTAAAAATGATCTACAAAGAAAAGCCGTAAGCTCTCATAAATGATTGATTTTGAATTGCTGGCGTGATAAAGACTCTATGTTTGTATAACTTAAAAGAGAAAAAAGTGTATTAAGCCCAGATAGAAACAACAGTGCAAGAATTCCTTGCTTTTGTCGCGATTAAACACCTTGTGCCGAAAAAATCTTGGCTCCAAGCATCCTAAAATTTTACATGAAAATAATGTGAATACTATTAAGTGAATAGTGATATCTGTGATTATACTATTATTATATACTATTAAGTGATATCTGGCAAGAAGCTACAATCAAGAATTCGAAGGTATAGCGACTTTCATTTCTGGTTAAGAAATTGATTTTTGTGTCGGCATACTATGAATGGGCTATGAATGATTGAAGACCCTGAATACCTAAAAATATTTGCGATATCAAAGATTAATTCCTTATTTTCTACTTGAAATAACGAAATTGGCAGGATTCAAAGAAGTTTCTTGCACAATCGGAAAGCTACTCCATAGATTAAAAAGACTTGCAAAGAAATAGTTTTTGTGCAAAAACTGTGAAAAAATAAGCCTAATGCACAACAAAATATCGGGATAAGACGAGAGACCGAAAAAAATGTTATCTACATAGTAAAGAAACAACCTTTTTATATATTCCTGCGGGTGCATCATTTCAGAATGAACGACAATCTATTACCTTTGAATGTTTTGGTGAAACCTCTTTAGTGCTTCATTAACAAAAGGCGCGACTTCTCGACCATTTAAATTTTTGCTTGGCGAAGGAGAAAAAGTTCACATTTATCAAAAGGTCACCTGAAGAGATGGAAGAAGTCTCATACCATGGATCTCCCAGAATCCTGTCAGTTCCAACGAGAAAACAATAATCATCGCCATTACAATGTAAAGCGATTACTTTGTTATTATAACGTCATTAACTCAGTCCGTTTTTTTTGCGCAGCAGTTTTAAAACTGTTCTCTAGAAAGGTTGTTTTAATATCATGAACGAATGTACTTGAATTTACTTCAGATGAAGAGCAAAAAGAGCTGTTTACCATCATACATAATTTAAGACAAGTAGAATCATTGCATTACCTTCCTTGTGACCGCCTGATATCATCATAGCAGGCTTGCTTAAAAACGAGGGCGTTGCACAATTTACCTGCCTTTAAAAATTGTTTACCTTGGGTTTTTCCTCCGTAATCCAGTACAGAGTGTATTGTAGTTTACACATGTTTACAGAAAGGAATCGCACTTTTAACTTTACGCGATCATGTCTGGGCGGCAGTTCAAGCGGACATCAGGTGCTAACAGTGTTAGACAAAAGCACAATGGGCCAACATCCTCTCATGACAGCCACAAGCTTGGTAAATAGAATTATATTCCACCAACTCCGAGCAAATATTCAATCGTTTGCCCTGATAAACTGCGAGATGTGTTTCTTGCTATAAACTTGGCGATTGCATTATATTCTATCAATCAAGTCTGAGATTGGCTAAAAACTTGTACACGTGACTACTGGGATGGCCTATGAGCTGATGGCACAAAGAAGCCTCAACGTTGTTTAGCAACCATTGGCCAAATTCGGCCCAAGCACCTTCAAAACAGCCAATTTCCAACACAATCTATGCAGTGATTTAGTGTGATTGGTGTGATTAAATAAAAACATGGTCCCTTTTGTGAAATACTTGAAAATTTCTACTTAATGAATTAGTTTTACATTTTGAATGTAAGCCTGCATTAATTTTCAAATTTTGAAGCCACTTAATGTTATATCATATTTTGGACACTGGAAATCGTAATTTTTTCAATATGGAAATATTTTAACTTCCATCTCCTGTGGCGTTTTCAGTTGGAATTTCAAAGCCATTTTCCCAAAAGGTTATTTGTTAAAAGGTTATTTCCCAAAAGGTAGATGGTGAATTGAAGATAGAACGGTCGTTAGCATGCAAATACTAGATGTTTCTTCTTTTCTTTTGTTTCTGATTCTACAGCCAAAATTCAACCAATCTTCACCTTCGGCTACAACATTTTTTGACAGCCAATGGTTTTCCATAACAGCCAAAAATAAATGCCCCGTAGAAAGAGCGCAGCAAACTCGTGATTCGGCCATGGGGAAGAATCTTCTAGAAAAGCCCAATCGCGTGAAAACATAAACTGGCCACATAACTAGGCAAGCTAGGTCATTTTAACCTGATTTGGAGTTTTCTACTTAACCATGCTAAAATCATACCTCTGCAGTTTCTCGCAAACGTGAAGTTTTCTACTACAAATACTATGTTCCAATAAAGAATTGAAAGAAAAGCTTCATCTTTAATTGCATATCCATACTAACAAAAGTATGGGGCTTAAAACAGTGGAGAACCAGTCGACTTAATCTTGTGTGGCTCTCATCCGCTTTCAAAGAGTGCAGCTATTTAACGTGAACGGCTACACAGCGCCACCGCAGTTCTCGTCAGACTCGTGCAGCTTTCGAATTCAATATCTCAATCATTACTTTTTATCGGCGACACTGAAATCACTTGTCCATATGCTCAGCATGTGACTACTTTCACATGGGAAATTCAAAATACTGCTGTCACTTAGCTAAAATTGAAATCATTTAGTACTATGTACCCTTTTCCAACAATTAATTTAAAAAACACGCGACTTTCTAGGTAAAGTTTGAACATTCGAAATATGTGATAGGTACTAGATGTTTAGATATGCTTCCTAGAGCTTTGCCAAACTTCACTCTAGAATAGTAGACAATCAATAGGAATTGATCCAGCCCACGTGACCTGTGTTGTTGACGAATAGTAAGTAACTGGTGAGACTGGGACGCTTGCAAGAAAAGCTGCGAAAGACAATACGTCGTTGCCGAGTCACACTAGAGAGAGACTTTTGAAATAGGGGAGGGGGGCATGTTGATTAGGATGATGTTGGTTCGGATGATTAACATCACAGCCAACTACAAAGTGGCACTAACAAATTGATAGAGCAGGTGCCTATAAGAATGCGATCCACTCCACGATAAAAAGTCGAGAGGTCTAGTAAAAACATTTTGAACATAGAGGAGAGAATTCTAAAGATATGTGCCCATTATTTTTATGTGTCTCTTCATGAAGACCATTTCTGTATCTTCTGTGTCTGATGTGTGATTCTGTGTCTAAATAATTATGTCTCTAACATAATTTGATATAATTCTTCTTCGATACTACGCTCAGTTACCGATGAATTGCGTAACTAGCTTGACATGAAATTAAGGTTCCTCGAAAAGTTGCATTTCAAGAATGGATTAAGGTAATATATAATGAGCTTAAAAGTTCTAAACGAAAATGAAAGGAGGATAATTTCTATAAACACCATTAACATTTACGAAGAACAAGAGGTATCGACTTCTCTGTATTATGAAATGAGAAATGAAAAACAAGAATGAAAAAAACACGAATATTACAAAGTATGATCAAGGTGTTATCTCCTTTTAAATACCAAGAAACAATTTGCATGAGCAATAGGCAGTAGTGTTCACTGGTAAATACAAAGCTAACTTTTGTTGGCAAGCAAATTAATTACAGCCGTCTTTGGTATAATAGAACTTGATTGCTAAACCAGGTATAGAAAGTTGAACAATAAAGTAGGTTTTTAAAGAAATGATCCCGATGAAATCAACCGAAATTAGAAACGGATCTCTAGCCCGTTGTTTAACTCCAATCTAAAATATCCATTAGCCATAACTGCATCAAGTCATAAAAAGTTACGCCCTTCGGTTTACCTCAACGAAATTTGAAGATGAGACACAAAATTTTTCCGATAGCACAATCGAAGTCGCAGGTAGAACAGATCACCAAAACCATAGGCCAGTCGTAGAGAAAGAACTTTACTTGCTGTAGTACATATTTCTGAATAAGTAATGAGAAAGGAAAAGGCGAACATCTGCCCAAGGTTGAAATGCAGTTGGGTGTGGTGCGGAGTCCATTGATTCGAAAGCATTTCTTTGCACAAAAGTCGTGGTTTTAAGAGGCGAGGCAAACAAATAAGAACACAGTGGTCTTGAACCAGCGGGCGTCAATGAGGGGGAATCGGCAAGGGAGAGGGGAATAGGCTAGGGGAAATCGGCACTGTAATTCATTTTCAAAAGTTACAGCAGGTAGCAGTCGAGCAATTTGTGATACAAATTGTAGGAAATCACAGGGAAGGCTGCCGATTATTGTGTCAAAAACATGTCAGAGACATTTTGATGAAGAAGATCCACTAAGCAATCAGCATTAAACTGTTTAGTTGCTAAGTGGTCCTTCTGCGAATCAAAGGTGCCACAACAACATACAAATATTATCTCGGGCACTTTTTCTGTTCGAATTTCGACATACTCCCAGGCGAAAAGTCCAAATCAAACAAATTTTCGACCACACCCTTCGGACTGGCGAAAAAGGCATTCAACGCATTGTTGTTTGGCCTTCAGAATGTTCAGAACTTGATACAAAACAACACCACGAGCAGTTGCAACAGGAACGGCTATCACGAAAACACGGAAAGGGGATTTAGCGAATAGGGGTATCAGGTACCCTGGGTACCAGACTCACTATGAAAGGTGTTTGTGTAAATACTTCAGCTCTAAAGCCAAACACACATCAGCGTAATACAGTTGGCTAGATATACCAAAATACCAAATAGACCAAACATATACAGCGAGAATGCCAAAACTCCAGCTGAAACGACGAAAATTGGCACGCATCCACAGTTATCGCTCGGTCCTATCCAACACAGGGCCCACACAACCGGGGGCCATGCCTCTCCAACTTTTTTGCGAATAATAAAAGTCCAATATAGCCATAAAATGTAGCAGATTCGAGCTACTTATAACAAGTTCAATTCATGGCATGGCCCCCCTCCCCTTTTAAGTTCATGGCGTGGGCCAGGGAACAGCGAGGCACTTTCGATGAGCCTTTTCGATGAGCCAGCTCAAACCATTTACTGAGACGGCTTTGTGGGACTGCGTGACACTTTCGCGGCTATGAATACGGCATTTGCCTTTGAGAACCAGTCGTCGAAATTCAACCTTGCTAATTTTCGTAGAGAATTAAAGCGACAAACTGCATTGGAATTCGGCTGCAATAAGAAGGTTATTAGGTGAAGTTTGGGCACTGTAAATTGTGTTGAGAGAACAGAAGCAGCAACAGTTTGATAATAATATTGATAATGATTATGACAGCTGGTAGCCTAATTATGGATGCATTCTTTAAACTAATAGTCAGTTGCCTATGCTATACACGAGCGCCGTATTTCCTTGAAAAAGGCCGCATATGGCGCTGACATACATTAATTGCGCTGACATACATTAATTGCGCTGACATACATTACGATTTATTAGCAGCGCAACTAACCAAAATAAGGTTTGGCGCTCTATCATTTCTTTGCTGCACCTTTGACTGCCCCGCAAGGCCACCACTGGATTGACCAATGGTGTAACGCCTATCCGGACTGACTTCATCTATTTTCTGCTAACAGAATACCTAGTTCATACGTTTAACGGCATTGTGTAAATTGTAAATACCAAATTTACACCAAAAAGCACTGTCAAAACGTCACACGCTTAAAGCAGAGAGCTCAAGGCAGTATTTTAAGAACCATATGACTATGCGAAAATCAGTAACAAAGCCAGTAATCACCCCTACACAACCATTGAATTTCAGAGAATTGGTCTGAAGAATGTAGTTCTGCACTACAAGCGTCAGCATCCGATTACAAAAATCCTCATTAAGATAAATACCAGACAATATGCCAAACATCAAAGTCTATTAGTATAAAACTCCCAACACGATTATACTTGTTTTTAATCGAGTGAGCCTTGATTTGGCGTGATATGGTTTAGCTTACACTTTCTACGGTGCCCATGACAGAAACAAAGGCGCAGGCCACTGAGCGTGGCGTCCTTTCCTCTTAATCCAGTTCCTGCAAGGGCTGGAAATAGCACAGCCAAAGCCTCGCCTTCTACCAAACACAGCGACGCAATTACACGTGGTGGGCCCACTGGGCCCGGGCCCCAAGCAAAGTTTTCTTTACAAGTGCTGCTTCTCTTCGGCAAAATTTTCTTCGGCATATTTCAGGGGGGTCCTATCAGCATTGGGTCAAGGCCGCGACACTCGTAAATGCGGCCCTGGCCAAGCAGCATCAAATATGATATAATATCTTTAGACGAGGCTGCAAGAATATTGCATGAGTTGAAGTGTCATCATTAAAATGCACATCACGAGGAAACTTCAAAGAGTTAGATGCAGACAAGAGCCGAATTGTGTAGGTGAAAAGTCTTTGGAGACGAAATGTTCCACAGGGACTTTTGAGGGGCAAATCACTCCAAAAATCTCGTACGCCTTTTGTGAAAATCCTATTGTTTTATCGAAAAATCCCTGGAAATCCTATTATTTTCGTGGAAATCTCGTGAGCTATTTGCAAGAGTGAATTGCCCCTCGGGGACTTTTATACAAAGAAACCAACTAAATGTTCATGAAAATCATACTGGAAACTCACGAGCCACAATCCCTGAAAATCCAACTCGGCAATTTTCAGTCAACTTTTCCAAGCAAGGCGAAATCTCTAAAGCTAGCTCTAGAAAGAGGTGATGTAGAGCACAATTTTCGCATGCGTTTTTCTCGAGAGATTGACGAAGTGTTCTTTAAAAGAGTTCCAAAAATGCTAAAAAAGCTTCACCGCGCTAATAAGACTCCAGTAAGTAGGCTTAAAGAAGCTTTTTGCAATGTTACGCTACCCCCGTCTGTGCACCATAAAATACCAAAAGGCAGAAATAAAAACAATACATGCAAACATTAGCCTGTTCATGAACAGAGGCCAAATGCCCCCCCCCCCTTAATTATGCGCCCTCCTAGATTACGGAGGACAGGCAGGGTGTTTCCACATAACCATGTGTTGATTTCTTTGCGTAGCAGGAAAATGTGTCTAGGAAACAGGCCGGAGGATGATGGGGGTGCTGGGTTGTTGTGTTTGACCCAACTGACTGCGAGACACAAAACTAGCCTTCTTTCATTAGGAAAGATGGTGATTCTTAAATCTCAAGCTGAGAATCAAGGGTCACCTCACCTCATACACTGGAACAACACAATACAACAGAATACAGTACAATACGATATAACACAATGCATGACAATACAACATAACACAGTATAATACAATACATGACAATTCAATTGTTCTGAGAGGTAAATGTTTGCTTTTCGATAAGGTTTACCAAGTCCGTTAAAAACTTTCAACCGTGGAAATTCAGATAAAAGAACGAGGAAAAAACTTTGATTGGAAAACCGTAGCTGCAATGCAACCCTTTAAAGCCTGAAAAATGACAGCTTTTAATTAAAATTTTCTTACAAAACACAAACTGTTGTGACGAAGCTGTTGTCCTTGACGAAGTGACATGATAGAACTGACAAGAAACCCAAGTGCGCTTTTGAGCAACCATATAAACAAAGGCACAGTTGGTGGGCTCGGTCAACTTGAGTGGTGAAACGGAGGGCCTACTCACGTACCACTGTTGAAATCAATTCAAGTTGACAAATAACTTCAACGGAGCCGCAAATACACGCATCATTTTGTTTACAGAGCAAGCTGCCGCGAAAACATGATTCGAAGTTCAGACGAGAGCGGAATCGATTCAGACAAATAAAATGACATCCTTGCAAAAGCGGCTAGCCGTGACGATATCGTAAACAAGGTGAATGGAACAGTTGATCGATTGATTAAGCACAATATGGAAAAAAAATCAACTGCATACCTCTTGAAAAACAGTCGAGAATAGCTTGATACATACACATCGAGTAAATCTTGGAGAGTGTCCAGTCGTTTCTGTCTCGAAAAACTCTCTATGCTTGATTGCCGTTAAAAGGATGCATTAATTTCAATCATTATCACTATTGATTGCAGCGGCCGAGAGATAATCTCTTTTTTCACAAACTGGTCGTCTGTGCGTTTCTTATTCAAATAGGCCCTTCTGAGGAATGTCTCTTCAAAAGGGATTGATATTGGACGGAGAAGCGCTCGGCAGACATCGGCTTGATACTCAGTCACACCATACTGAACTGCTGCTTTTCGCCCTGTTCTTGTTTCCCGTCGTTGGCCATTGTATCCACATAAAAATCCACAGGACCCCGGTTTGAAGTGTAATCCTCTAGTGAGACTGTATCATTGTTTTTTCAGAGACACGTCAACGGATCTCCTTTGTTGCATCGGTTCCATTGTAATATGGTTATTGTAATTCCAAAGGTAATATTTAACCTGGATTCCATTTGAATGAGGCCCGCGGAGGCGAAAAAACCACGAGGTACGCCCATCATTATTTATGCGACCTTTGACATTCAAAAAATATTTTCAGTCCGCCCCGATTTCCCGGAATTGCTTGTACAAGAGCAGCAGTAGATAATCCATCGATCAATGGCTTATTGCCAAATTTTAAGATTTGTTTTGAAGGCATTCTTAACTTAAGCGAACACAACTAGAACGTGAAATCGGAAAATGAGAAAAGGCCGAAAATCCAATAGAACGTCAGGCCCCATGGTCTGGCAAAAAGGCAGAGTAGGGGCAGGGGTGATCACCCTAACTTTCATCTTAAATGAATTTACTAAAATATTTACATTGAACATGGCTGTGATCTCAATTGTCAACTGTCAGTGTTCGGACAAGGCCTAGCTGCTATGAATTGATTCTCACGGCCGAGACGATAAATCACAAGAGGAACAAGCCCAGCAGAACAACACGTTTCGTAGTTATGACAACACTTCTGTTTATCACAGCCTCTCTCGCAGAGTTTCCGCTCTGATGTCATTTTTTCAGATGTTCCTAATGGTATCGTAGTTATGTAGCTGTCAGCATTTAAAAATCGTTCATTTCACAAATGGTTATTTGATAGTGTCTAAAATACTAGAATGATGGTAAAAGAAAATATCAACCTCATTGATATTCTTAGCACCACATGAAAATTGGCGTGTTCCAAAGTAAGTCATATTATGCTACCTGAATCTCTTCTTTCGCATAGCCATTTTTACTTTTCAACAGAGACGCAAAGAATGATTTCAGCTTCAAAGATCTTTCAGCTACTATCACATGGGTAATGATAAGTTTTAAAGCCCTTTTTCACCGACTCCAGTTATTCGTGGCTATAATAATTTACCCATGATATTCTATCCTCTTTTCTTATAAATTCCTAAACTAATTTTATCTACATGTGGTAATGTGTAAAGTTAGCTAAAGCAGCGTGTAAAGGTAACTAAAAGGGTTGACATTTTTACCCTTTGCCCCCTTTGCAACCTAGTCCCAGCACACCACTGAATAGCAAGTTGGACTTGGCTGAGGGCAAGCAAGTTTATTGCTTAAGAGCATCATAACGAGGCCAATAATGACGTTATGCCTAGAATTTAAAGCAAAGTTAGTCTTTTTACAGTAAAATTGTCGCCAAATTTTAAATGTATATGAGAAAGCACTTTGTTATAGTTGTCTTATTGTTATAGGTGGCCTTCCTTTTTGGTTTTTTAATTTGATATTTTCAAGTCTTAGTCACTCTTGTTTGTTTATTCCATTGCTCACTCCACATTTCGGTTGTCGCATCGCATCCCACTTGTCACTAGCTAGATTCCTTCGTACAACCATTTTACCTTTGCACTCCTATTATTGCATTGAATTTCTGTTAAGACCTTCACCCTTACTCTCTATGCACATTCTAAGAAGTGAGAGTTGAGAGGAGTCGAAAAAGTAGAAAATTCCAGGTATTCATCGTTTTATGAACAAGATGCTTTAGTCAGTCCTCGTCGCCTACACTTCGCTTTTAGCTGCTTATGGAAATATATCAGATATACCTTCTGTTGAAGACATCTCGAAAGGGTGGGGGAAAGTTGTATATATAAGCCCATGTGACATATATTACACCACTTTTAGCGTGCATTGAAGGTAGCTGCCAAAAGGATTTATATCGAAGAAAAAAAAGGGAACTGCTATCCAGAATCATGTCAAACTATTTATGAGCCATCTTCGAAACCACGAAAAGTCATTCAAACCCATTTTTCAACACCTTGGAGAGCCATGCTTGGATTACCGGCAATAAGGACCACGTAATTCAACGTAAGCTCTCAGCCAATCAAGATCAACATAAGCGCTCAGCCTCTCATACTGTGTTTTGAAGAAATAAAAATGGTAGCAAATAAATATGGTAACAAATGTTTGGATATACGTAAGTATACAAATATGCGTTATACAAGTATACAAATAAGAATAGAAGACTTTAACAGCAGCAACCACTTGAACGAGCAGTATGCAGCCGAGGCTCATACCAACACAGACTCCTGAGAAGATCAATGAATCTGAAACACCAGTTTTCAAGGCATTTGTTTATTTTGAAAAAGCGCCTGACTTGAGCTGAAGCCAAGTATGTTAACATAATCCAAGACATTAAGACCATTAAGACAATCGCTGTCATTTGACTGATTACATTCTTTGAGCCGAAATTGCCAACGAATATCTTGAGTTTTGAAAGGAAAGACATCGACAGGATGGTCAATTTTTATTCTCATAATTTGTTGAGTGAAGAAATCGAATGATCTAAATGACGCTGTTGCAACCTCAGTTTCCTTTAAGCTCTTTGGCTTTACCATTTCATATCCTCCCTACTAAAGGTTTCCCTTTACTTCCTCTGGATTTCGTATCCCACACTTCACCACTTTCACAATGTCATTCAAGATATTCTCTATAATACTTTTGTAGCTTCATGACAAAGTACAATTGTCTGCTGTTTTTAAACATTAACAGAGGTGACATAACGTGGTTGAAACTTAGCAAAAAAAATTTTAAAGATAGGAATGCTCTGCCCTTTTCTTTAAAAAGAGACTAATCCGAAGTCATTGAGAGCAAAGGAAAGTACATGAACCGGGGCCTAAGAGCTGGGAGCCAGGGAGCCAGAGGGACAATCCCCCACCACACCACCATACAAAGTTGCCCTTTTCATGCCCAATATTACCCTCCGAGAGACCTATAAGAGCCCTTGGAGACCCAAAAAGTGGGGGAGGTCATGTGGCCCTCTTTTGGTCTGGCCAGGCCCTTTTCTAAAGCTGGATTACTACACCACTGACACCGTGTTTTTCGCGTCCTTAATTTTCAATTCCATTTGAGGAAGTATGGTGCATTCAGTTTCTCGCAAATCATTCCTGTGAGAACCATGTTGTCATCTGATGCGATTTTGGCACAAAAGCTAGAGATTCAGTATCGTGGTTGCGAATCTACATCACAGGTGCATTTTCAACAAATCTGCTTCATAGTAAAGAACAATGAGGTTCAGAAACCGAATAGAATCTCACACGAGAAGCTTAGATTTTCTCGGAGTCACCAAGAAAACACAGCATTGTTTTTCGTCAGGAAATGAATTTGAAATTAATGTGGATTATTTCCCCTTAGTCAAAATAGTGTAGGCCCTTTTAAGAGCGGCCTCGCCTTTCTTTGCAGGCTCTTTTTTGCTTTTCTTCCTTTTCCCATTTCATAGACATAAGGTATTATATCAAGACACATCTTTTGTCATACTTTTGACTTAATCAATGACTGTATGCAGCTGCTTGCGTAATCTAGTTATGACAACACGAACTAGAATTGAAAAATGTTTTGCAATGTTTCATGAAAAATTGATCAGAACATTTCAATAGCCTCCTCGCCATGTAATCAGCATAAAAATGATAGAAAAGTTGAATCACGCCGTAGTTAACTGCTGTCAACCTGAGCGATTGCGTAATTCAGTCATAGCATACCGAAATTAAGCAGTAACTCTTTCAAACAATAACAGGTTGCGCAAGTCCTAATAGAGTACCATTCGATGAGCTGAAATTGAAAATGACAAATGAGCTAGGGGTGATTTGGCGCCCAAAAGAATCTAGGTCTTTTTAACAGGTGACATATCCCGTTTCATTTCATTCAATATTCCTCAGTTTTCTTTGGGTTGAAAAGTTGTCAAGTAAGATGCCAGAGAGAACAAACCATAACAATTTTTCTTAGTAAGAAAACAAACCCTATGGATAGAAGGAATCTTTGTTATAGACTTTGCCTAAAAGCTTCCAAAGTAGCACCAGATACTAGCATCGTCAGAAGAGTTCAATGATGTCAGTTGGATTTTCATCGCCCAGTTGGAGATCATCTTCATTAGAAAGATAACCGCTTGCCTCATTCGTTTAACCCTAGTTTGAAATTTGAGAGAAATTGTTGACATGATTCGAACAGTGAACCATCCTTACTCTTGCAACATAAGTGTAACAGTTTGATTTCGTGTGTGATATATTTCATTTTTTCAACTCCCTGTGACTTATTTTTGCAGCTTATTCTATTTTTCATTTGCAACTCGCAACTGTACTTACTTTCAAATTACTGTTATTTCTAACAACAGATTAGGAAAAATGGCAACACCTGTTACATGTTAGCTAAGCAATTGACGAATCAAATGCTGATCTCAAAACGAACACTTTCTTCTCTTTTTATGTTGGTAATAGATTTATCACAGCATATGTTGGTTAAAAATTATTACTTTTTATCACAGGATTCAGAGTTTCTCAATCAACGTACTACTGGTTTCATTTGCAAAAATGAAAGAAACAAGCCATTTTCGATGTCAAAATTTGGCCAATAGCAAATACCTCGAGAACGAAGACAGTCAGCACCGCTATCAATGTAAAACAACACGTTAAATTAGCAAAGGAATATACTTTTCAAGAAATCTCGGAATTTGCTTTTTCCTTAGGTTTCTTCATCATAACTATTACATTCATCTAAGTTTTACCTTTAATTCATTACATTTATTAAATTTACCATTAGAATCATTGAATACGAAAATTCAACAACTGGAACTAAAACATGCTGTTTACGAGGCGAATTTTGCCGGTTTGGAAAAAGACTCTAGGATGCAGAGCATTTCCAAATGGAACGGTTCCAAATATTTGATGCCTGCGTTTCCCTGGACGGTCACATCAGTGTGGACGGTTCCAAGCAGCTTCGCTTCAAGGGCCCACCATTGTTTCAAGGGGGGAGTAACATGCTCTGGCTTGACCTAGAACCTGCTTTTACATCTTTTTGACGACTTTTCATTGTAGTCAAACGTCTTAAAACATTACGCCGTTGCTCCATCCTTGCAAATTCTTCGCTGTCGTAAGTTATGAACAAGACCCAATTTGGACTTTGGCCACCAAACAAACATTGAAATGGAAAAAAAATGCCACAGTTTTCTTTACTCGATCCATCGTGAACTATCAAAATAGAAACAAATAAATTTGACTGTCAACAAGCAGAAGAAAACCTGCAAAATTTGAGAGATCATATTTTATTAGGCTCCATACCAGTGCAAAATACTCTCGTTTCCTATGCGTTCTCATTCGGCTCGGTTCCAAGCGGTTCTGTCCGTTTACACGGGAGCCAAATAGAACGGTTCCGAATGGAGCTACTTCTGTAGCGGAGCCAAATGAGAACGGATAGCAGGTCCCAAATGGAACGGTTCCAACAGTTCTCCCGTAAACGAAACGCCTATTCGGACCATTTGGAACCGTTCCATTTTAACAGGGTCTGTAAACAGGGTCTTCGAATCCACGGAATTCCCTTGCCCAAGAAAGAAGAAACTGCCATTGACTGCATTAGAAAAGTTAAAGAGGTATTCCGTACCAATCCGGACCAGCTCTCATCTGATCCTCATCATTTAGACATCCATTGAAAAGTCTCAAAAAGCGGAGTTTGAGTCTGGTGATAATTTTGAAGCTCAGAAATGAGGCGTTTATGTTTGAGTTGTTTATTTGAAAACTTAGGGAAATACCGAATTTTTAACTTGTTTGTTCAATATAGGCCTCTCCAATAGAATGTGTAAAGCCTCTTTAATTTTTAGTTGATGATAGGTGGTTGTTGTGAACAAATATTTCAACTTCTCACCTTTCCGCATCCAGCCTCCATTTTGAATGTTGCTAAGATAAAAAAGGCGCGTGCGTGGACGCGGAAAATGCCCCGAAGGGAAGCTCTTGGAGCAGGGAACGGTCGAAGCTCAATTGATATCCTTTTGCAAGAAACGCTTTAATGTCAAAGAACAACATTGCCATGGGGAGGCCGGAGAGGTACATTCTCTTCTCTCGTGTTTTTCTAAACAATAAGCGCTTCAATAAGAACACATTTCAACATAAGAAACTTTCCTAAAGCTTTATTCCTTATAATAAGAACTTAATCAACGATTCCCTTGTTTTTATTACTTGTTGTTATTCAAATATGAAACATTTGAGTATCTTACAAAGCTCTCTATAAGAACAAAGAGCGCACGAGCAGCCCTCAATGTCAGAATGCCTTGCGAATCTTGCTTCATGGCATTGTAGAAACTCCTATTGACAGCAGCGTTGACAAAGAAAAACTTGATCTTAACGGCCTTAACTTTATTAAAGATGACCATCCAATAAATGGGAAAAGAGGTGGATTTGGGCTATACGTATAAAAGTCTTTTCCCTCGCAAACGCGTTTTGGCCTGGTGACTCTCCCTGAACATGTTGTTTGTGAGACCCAATTGAATAGGAAAAAGTATTTCTTTGTCGTAATTTATAGAAGTCCAAGCCAGGATGTTTTATAGTAAACTTTGAGCTGATGCTTTTTAAATTACGTGCTAAAATCTATACTGTGTTGTCATTACGGGCGATTTTATTGTAGATCAAATCAGTAGTGGGTACATGATATCGAAAATAATGAAGGACGTCTCTTTGAGACTATAGCGGGTGATTTAGTGGGCGAATCAGCGACACTTGATATTAACTGATCAAGCAATCCTTATTATCTGGTGTTCACCCATCACATCACGAGCAATGCCACCATCATATTGTCGACGGTAAATTATCTGTTTCCAACATCGCATTCCCTCCATACACGCTTAAGATTTGGCACTATGACAAGCCAGATTTTGTAGTCATCATGGAAAGCATTGAAATGATGACTGAAATGTTTCGTTGGCATGAACAACTCGCTTTTTTCTTGAGGCATCTGGTGTAGATGACTTTCTTGTGTCAACCAACTCTCTTCTGCAGTCATGGTGAACCAAATCTGAACCAAAAGGGGATTTTGTAAGTAGATTTTTGAAGTAACTGAAGAAAAAAATACCACTGCATCTATCATGGACGTCTATTATAAATACATTTCAACTTAAAATGATCCAAACTTTATTAGATTTATTAAATAGCATCACCAGCACTAAATGATAAAATGCACCTTTGTAAGTCAGGAAAGCCTCTTTCTTCACTAACTCGGGCATGTGTTCTCAGTCCTTTCTTCCATACCTTCACTGATGACGCTTTCTCAAACCCTTCGTTACACAAGGCACACATTTCATAAATTGAATAATTATCTGCGCACCTTCTTGATATTCACTTGGCCTTTTCTTTATTTCGCCTTCCAATTGCTTATTTGCACATTTTAACGGTAAACATGTTAAAGGAAAGTTGTACATAATGCATTTGTCTTCCAGAAGATGTACATGTTATATAGTTTTAGCGAATTATGGGGTTCGCCCATATAAGGGGTCCCCAATGCCCATCCTGAGCATCCAAAAATTTGGAGCAGTAGGGTTTGCTCGGAATTTCGAAATTTTCTGTGGAGAAAGGGTTGGTGAGAAAGTATAGCTGGTCACTTTCTTTTCTAAAAGGTTGCGGTTGCTGCCTTTTCCGTATATCAGTACTGGAAGGAAAAGCGAACCCTCTTTGATGGTAGGGAAACAGGGGCGGATCTAAGCCTTTGCGAACATTGCACGTGAGACAGTCAATTCTTGTCACATTACATTGAATGCATTCGAGTACCAATTCTTCTTCAAACGAACCACCACTTCAATCACTGTCCTAGAAAGGGCAGGGTCGAGCAACTCGACTTTGTTTTTGAAGCCATGATAGCGGTCACCTTGGTGTGACCACCTTTCTGCAATCACATGAGACCACAGTTCCTCATTTGTTGGAAACGAAGCACGTCACTTATTGGGAAATCTAGAATACCATCGAAATTTCACTATAAAAGCTGCATGCTGTGTATTTATATTTATTTGCCATCCAATGAACCAAAATGAATAGGTTACATGATTCCAAGCGTATCTGAGCTTTACGATTTGCGAGAGGGACATGTCAAATTTCAGCATAACAATTAACGCAGCATCTATACATTGTCTGGACGAAAACTGACAGATTTACGGCTCCTTTGGTGAAGCATGTTTTTCAGTAAAGAATTCTCGTATGGTACAGAGCTAAAAACTAGTGAAATTGCAGTGAAGTTAAAAGCCATGTTATTTCGTCCCAAAAGGTCAAGCAGAACAGGAATTTACAGATCATTCTGCGATTGTCAAAATAAACTTCACGAAAAGATGGCCTAATATCCTTTGTTGTTTTGGCTGAAGTCCTCTGTAGCCATTATCAAATGGGAAGAGAGAGAGACTTTATCGGATAATCGTTTGGGCACAGAATTCAAATTAAGCTCAAGAATAGAAAGTTCAAAGAAATATCTCGTTTTCTGTTGTACCAAGCCATTTCGTTTCCAGCGAAATTCACTTTCTAAATGCTGTTAAATCATTGAGTAAATCTAGATGTGTTGCTGGTTAGAATCCATTTGCTGCGATAAAATCGGTTGGCCGTCGGAAACTCGTTGTAATTCACGACCTCTCAGAGCAAATATGTATTTGTGCCTAATCACACAATCGTCAGTCACCCTCTTAGCTGAAAGTCTCACAATACGAATAGCAGAGATGGTCTTTCTGTTAGGTAATGCAAGATGGTTTTTCAAGCAAGTTATTGAAGTCTTTTGGCTTCCATTCTGAAAAAAGCAGGCGTACTTGAAGCGTAGACCTTTCCTCCGGCAAAATCACAAGGCATATCATAAGATATCCACTAGATGTCTTCTAACTATAATGGTAAAGAAGTACAACGGATATTTATCTGACGAAAGCTTTGTGTATTGAAAAGAATTGATAAAAGGTCAGTTGAAAGAAAGTCTAGTTATCACATTTTATGAAAACAATTCACAAAGCTATAGGCATATTTCAATAGAAGAGCAAGCCCAGGTAGAATTCTTTTTGGTGGTAAAATAAATTTCAGTACAACTCTTGGTGTTCAAAAGATAGTTCTCACTATGATTTCAAGGTAACTGTCACACTTAAAGTTAGTTGGAATAACTCATCGATCATCAGCTTCCGGTCGCAGGGGCAATCAAGTTCTCCTCGTAGATATTTGATTTGCATAAAAGTGCATATTTTTCTACCTTTCTATCAAGACGTTTGGATGGTATATTTATAAAATGTATTCTAGTCACAACTTTCGTTGTAAGCACTGGGAAACCCTGGGAATAGAATGGAAACAAGGCAGCACTGCTTACCTTTTGGTTGCAACCAGGATGAGGTATGCACATTGGTAGAGGGTTATTTCTCTTGAAGGGTGTAATTTGATTCCTGTAATTGATCGTGTTATGCTTCTTCTAATGAACAGACTTTCTCATTTCTGTCTCAGCTGTTTTCCATTCACAACCATGCGAAAGAATATTTGCTAGAATTTGAAACAATAATTAGATGCAAGATAAGTTGGGTTTTACCAAGATGGAAGAGGAATATACGAATAGACTGAGCAATCGAAAGTTGGGGCGAGGCTCTTCCTGGTTCTACACCTTTGTCCAGCACATGAAAAAATGATACTAGATCAACTACAAATACCAGACTTGAAAGTGTTCTGTGGGGACTTACGAATTCATAATATAAACGATCTAAAAATTGGTGGCATTCAAACCTTGGAAAGGTCATCAAATCAGAGATTGATCGTGAAAGTAGTTGCTGATTACACCAAAATTCTAGTTTCATAAATTATTTTAATACAATCTTGTGCAATCGAATTCTTGTTAGCTAATCCTGTAAATTTCAACTTGTACGAACTCGCTTTCCTTTTCGCAAGCTTTCCTTCTGCAATTTGTACGCGTTCCTTTAGCCGTTCTCACTGCTCTTTTACGTACATTGCTCAGGACTGTAGCATGTCTTGCTTCGCGATTCACGAAACTAAGCCCTAAACATCGGAAGAGGGAGGTGATTAAAAAAAACAAAACAGTCTAAATTACATGAAAGGCGTTTGTAGACGCCCAAATACCCAAGTGAAGAATGAAGAAGTGTGGAACACTGAGCGCATGAGATACCTGCAACTTTATTAATGATAGGGGCCTAGTAAGCGAACAACAAAACAAATTGCTTGGCTTACCGTTCTTTCAGGTTAGAAAATGTTGTAAATCGTCCTGAAAAGCCTCAGCATCCCTTTCAAACCGCCGTCCTGAGTCCCCAACTATGCTCAAATGGAAGAGAGGGAATCCTTAGCCACGGAAGACAGAGGGCGCATAAGGCAAATCAAATATAACCACTAACACTAGATGTAGTCGCTCCTAATCATTGGTTGATTCGTAACAATCGCTCTACCCGTGGATATCTCGTCGAGATATGCCTATTCAATGCTGCTGCGTATGTAGCCCACGAGCTGAGGTCATACTAGAGCGTTGAACGGAGGACTGTCATCACAAATAACACAATAACCTAAGGCACCTGAAACGACGTTTCTCATCGCCCCTATGCCCCACTTCAAGGCGATGAATGGCGATGGAACACCGTCATACGAAACAGGTAGGAAACAAACTACCCATGTTACCAATTATACTTATCACTATGAGACATGTAGTTGCTCCAAATTATTGGTTTAACTTGCAAAAACTCTCCCATTTGGTATCGCATAACCGTCCTACGATACCTATTCAATGTTCTTGTGTACTGACCAAGGGGCCATAGTCGGTACTAAACAATGAATTTAGGATTGTGATTACAAAAACACAACAACCTAAGGCACCTGAAACGACGTTTCTCATCGCCCCTATGCCCCACTTCAAGGCGATGAATGGTGATAGAACACCGTCATGCGAAACAGGTAGGAAACAAACTACCCAAGTTACCAATTATACTTATCACTATGAGACATGTAGTTGCTCCAAATTATTGGTTTAACTTGCAAAAACTCTCCCATTTGGTATCGCATAACCGTCCTACGATACCTATTCAATGTTCTTGTGTACTGACCAAGGGGCCATAGTCGGTACTAAACAATGAATTTAGGATTGTGATTACAAAAACACAACAACCTAAGGCACCTGAAACGACGTTTCTCATCGCCCCTATGCCCCACTTCAAGGCGATGAATGGTGATGGAACACCGTCATGCGAAACAGGTAGGAAACAAACTACCCAAGTTACCAATTATACTTATCACTATGAGACATGTAGTTGCTCCAAATTATTGGTTTAGCTTGCAAAAACTCTCCCATTTGGTATCGCATAACCGTCCTACGATACCTATTCAATGTTCTTGTGTACTGACCAAGGGGCCATAGTCGGTACTAAACAATGAATTTAGGATTGTGATTACAAAAACACAACAACCTAAGGCACCTGAAACGACGTTTCTCATCGCCCCTATGCCCCACTTCAAGGCGATGAATGGTGATGGAACACCGTCATGCGAAACAGGTAGGAAACAAACTACCCAAGTTACCAATTATACTTATCACTATGAGACATGTAGTTGCTCCAAATTATTGGTTTAACTTGCAAAAACTCTCCCATTTGGTATCGCATAACCGTCCTACGATACCTATTCAATGTTCTTGTGTACTGACCAAGGGGCCATAGTCGGTACTAAACAATGAATTTAGGATTGTGATTACAAAAACACAACAACCTAAGGCACCTGAAACGACGTTTCTCATCGCCCCTATGCCCCACTTCAAGGCGATGAATGGTTGGAACACCGTCATGCGAAACAGGTAGGAAACAAACTACCCAAGTTACCAATTATACTATCACTATGAGACATGTAGTTGCTCCAAATTATTGGTTTAACTTGCAAAAACTCTCCCATTTGGTATCGCATAACCGTCCTACGATACCTATTCAATGTTCTTGTGTACTGACCGAGGATGCACTGTCGGTACTAAACAATGAATTTAGGATTGTGATTACAAAAACACAACAACCTAAGGCACCTGAAACGACGTTTCTCATCGCCCCTATGCCCCACTTCAAGGCGATGAATAGTGATAGAACACCGTCATGCGAAACAGGTAGGAAACAAACTACCCAAGTTACCAATTATACTTATCACTATGAGACATGTAGTTGCTCCAAATTATTGGTTTAACTTGCAAAATCTCTCCAATTTCGTATCGCATAACCGTCCTACGATACCTATTCAATGTTCTTGTGTACTGACCGAGGATGCACTGTCGGTACTAAACAATGAACTGGGGATTGTGATTACAAAAACACAACAACCTAAGGCACCTGAAACGACGTTTCTCATCGCCCCTATGCCCCACTTCAAGGCGATGAATGGTGATGGAACACCGTCATGCGAAACAGGTAGGAAACAAACTACCCACGTTAATACTCATAATAAGCAAAACAACAATATAAAAAAACAAAGCGCGCTAAGTGAGCAAAACTACTCACTGCTTTTTCCAGATGAAAATCATCCATTTCCGTCCCTTGTAGTCCATCCTCTCCATCCGCCAACTGAACTAAAGACGAAAGAACAGGATGATTAAGATCGATAAGAGGGATGCTATATAGGGGAAATATTTTCTGCTTACTGTTTTTCCGATTTATTTGTTGATGTTCATCCTTAAGACTTGTCCTGATGCCTATAAACTGTGTTCAGACAGGACGGGCAATCGTCAGTAATTATCACTGAACAGCGAACCATAATTGCAAACAGGACAAGAACTTAGGCAGCCTGAAACTGTGCTAATCATCGCCCTTTTCCCTTCCAAACAATAAATCGTGTGATATTACTGGCCCTGACAAGTCATTTGTAAATAACGAAGCCCATCAATTATTCCAGTTTTGCAATTGCTTCTTAATTAGATGAGTACTAGAGGCTTTTCCGAATGTTTTCCGAAAACAGGCCGTTAATTTTCTTCCTTGTTCATTTATCTACTTGCCTTTCTATTGTCCCTTGCCCTTGGTCGCCCAAATCATTTTTTTTGGTTTGTTAAATTTTGTTGGTAAAACTCACGTTCTTTGGAGAGAACTGTCGCCTACATTTATGCTGGTAGTCCCTTTTCTCAGCGGAGGGCAACAATTATAGCTATGCAGTGAAGGGCATTTTTTAAAAATTTTTCACTGGTGGGGCATTTGAGAAAAGGGCATACAGATAAAGGTAGAATTTACAAATAAACAGGCTTTCAAAAATATTCTTAAAACATTGCTATAGACCATAGAACAAAATCACTGATCGCTAGTTTATAACTAAAAGTGTCCATCTTTTCTGAAAAATTTCTTCACAAATTGACGTCTGCTATAAGTTTCAAAGTCTGGTTCTCGGTTTCTTCGTTCTTTTGTAGCAAGAAAATGAGTAACAGCAGCTCTTGGGTCGTAATGAGCAGTTCTAATGCCATTCAACGCAATGAATAAGCGAGTATTAATTGTATCATCTGTCATTGATACTCTTGCATCACTGGCCATGATATTGTGATGCGAAACAATGCGTTCTGTTTGCATCGAATGTGGTGATAGACTCATAATAGCAGCAAATATTTTGTGCACAATTCCAGTCGTTATTGCTACTAACTTGCGCAAACGAACTGAGAGATTTGAACCGATAACATTGGGAGAAATTCTACATCTTTGATTCTACTCTATTGCTCGCAACTGTCATCAGCAAAGTTACCCTCATTGCCAGGGAAAAGGCGTTTTACGAAGGAAATACCTGCTTTTATAAAAACAGACAGTGAATTTGTGTTCAAAAGTTGCCTTATATCTTCTAATATTTTTCCTGTTCTGTATGCAGGCGTCTTTCAAGAAATTCTGATGCAGCTTGAACCACTTCAGTGCGAATTGCGAGGGAATTTCTTCTGTTTGTTGTTACAAAGTTGTTATGACAATTCTTTGTGGTTCAGTAAGATGTTCTATGTCATTCTTCCAAAATTATTCTCGCTTTCCTGGGGATGGTAAGACTTCCATGAGTTGAAATCTCCTCAATGCTGCATCACGGAATGTAAGGATGTCAGTGATAAGAAGGCTATCTCGCTGAAAATGTTTTTGCAAAACTGTTAAGATTTCCAGGATGTCACCCATGAGAGATGTAAGCCAAATGTGCTTTTCGTCCCAAGTCTTCAAAAAACCACTTGCCTCTGCCTTTTCGTTACGGTCCCCATTTACTTTTAGTTCATTCCACACTTCCTTACACAAGTATGGCCTCAACGAGTTGGAGAAAGTGCTCTGCAAACCTCACTTCATGTTGTCTCGGAAATTGTTTTGCATCTTGCTTCACTTGTTTTAGAATTTTTGTTTTCACTGTTGACGTACGAAAGTACTTCGCGACTCCAGTGAGCGAAGCTTTCCATATTTTTAACCCCGGCACTGTTTGAATTATAGACTCAACTGCAAGGTCAGAACGATGGGCGCAACAACAGAATGTGAGAATATTTATGTTCCATTGATCACTTAGACGCTTCCAGGGTCCTGAATTGCACCCAGTATTCGCAGCTTTTCCATCTGTGGGTATACTCATTAACTTCTCATCTACCTCGCATACTCTCAAAGCTTCGTTAACTGCCTGCAATAAGCCCAGAGAGCCTCTTTCTTGGGGAGAATGCATGATCATGAACTTTGTGTTGTATTCACCATTTGGCATAACGATACGACAGCTTACAAATTTGTGGTCCCGCATATGTTGCTTACGCTCCCGTCAATCTGTATACTGAAAGCAACACACTGGTCGTACATTTCCTTTGTTTTTTTGCTCAACTACATAGATTGCTGACAACATCTCTCGGTAGTAGACCGGATCTTTGTAATGCAAGTCTGCGTTAGCTGGGACAAAATCTGGCAGGACAGCATCGGGTCCTTCATCAGTGACGAGGGCAACAAGTCTTTCGGCAGCAATTTTTGCCAGTGATCGAGCTGGCCAGGAATGAGCGGAAATTGTTTCCAGAAGACAATCATTGTAGACATGGTAAGCCAAGTTTATTGAAAAGCGTACCACATCTGGTTTTTGTTTTGTTAAACATCTCAACGATGGATGCTTGAAATTTTTCTCTTCCCAAGCAGATTCCAGTTGTTGTTGATTTTTTGCTGCTTTATGTATTGAAGATTGTAGGTGGTCTACAATCAATTTGAGTCTGTCCTCCCCATCTGCTCTAACTTCTTGTGCAATAGCAACTGACCCATTCTTAGAAAGCTTTTTCGCTTCGTCTTCGCGCTCATTGCATACTTTGCAACGTAGATGTATGCGTTTTCTTCCATTTCTTACAGCTTCAAATTCCTGTGCAATAATGCCTGTGAAACTCAGCTTAATTTCATGATAATAATGACTTGAGACACCATTTGTAGAATTATCAATTTTCTGCTCTTCGTAATTTTTATCCAGAGCAGCAACCTCTTTTGTACTTCTTTTTGTGACTGTCTCCTTGTGGACTGTCTCCTTGTGGACTGTCTCCTTGTGGACTGTCTCCTTGTGGACTGTCTCCTTGTGGACTGTCTCCTTGTGGACTGTCTCCTTGTGGACTGTCTCCTTGTGGACTGTCTCCTTGTGGACTGTCTCCTTGTGGACTGTCTCCTTGTGGACTGTCTCCTTGTGGACTGTCTCCTTGTGGACTGTCTCCTTGTGGACTGTCTCCTTGTGGACTGTCTCCTTGTGGACTGTCTCCTTGTGGACTGTCTCCTTGTGGACTGTCTCCTTGTGGACTGTCTCCTTGTGGACTGTCTCCTTGTGGACTGTCTCCTTGTGGACTGTCTCCTTGTGGACTGTCTCCTTGTGGACTGTCTCCTTGTGGACCCGGGAATTGTCTCCTTGAGGTGTTCCTTTAGTATTTCTGGAACTGCTTTTAAATGATTGATGACATCGCGATCAGAATTATTAGGTGGGATGCTGGCTTTAGGCCAAATGGGAACTCTTGTACCCACACCCTGCTGTTTCTTTGTTTAATAAAAGATGTTATTTTGCTTGGTATCTTTTCCTTTTCTCGTTTCTTTCCGTCCTTGGCATTTCTTTCATAACAGCTCTAGCAAGTGTAAAACAAAATTCTTCGCTTTGGGTTTTAAAAAAAACATCGTTCTTGTGTGGCTCCACGTGCTCTCGGGCACAGTACGCCTTGCTTGAAATACGAGCTTTCCAAATTCCAGACTTTGTGAATGAGAAGGGGAATCACCTATAGAAGCAGCAGTTCCAGGGAAAAATGAATTGAGATTTGAAACCTGTTCAATGAAGATTTCATCCACAAATATCTCAAATAAAGTAAAAAGTAAAAAAGTCACCGAATCATAAGGGCACTTAAGTGGTGGGGCAAACATGTTCCACTTGTGGGGCAATGAAAGGGGCTGGCTGGTGGGAATTTCCCCACCACTTTATATGTTAAAAAATCACTCACGGTGAGTGATTACCTTGGCAAGCAAAGAGGTGAAGGACAATTCACAGGTATGTACTTCAATCAAGATTATGGATATCCTCTGAGTTGCTTCCTTTCTTTGGTAAATAATATTTTTCCCGTGTCGAGTTCTTATCATTCTACCTAATTAAATTCCCAAAATATTGCAATATGGCAATTGTGGATGCATTTTGTAGAGTCGAAATTCTACCCAGTATAAGCTCTATATGTGGTCTACGTTTCTGGAAAAAGAATGAGATCAGCAACCTGACCTTCTCAATGCGTTGACTACCTGTAGATAATTGTGTTCGATGACTGTAAACCTATAACTGCTTTCATAAAAAACACATTGACATATGTTTATATTCTACTAGATGGTAGAATTAGCTTTGAATATTTGCATTTTTTTCAACACCCTGCCACTCACATTGCAAATATCTAATGATGTGAAAAGGGCACCAAACATTCCAACTTTGTGTAAATTCTTTGTGATTGACCAACTAATATGTTTTGTTGGTTGGCACATTTTGGCCTTGCTGTAACTGGATGCACCTGTAACGTAACTTCACTCTTCAATCAGATTCTTTTAAGTATGATTCTTCAATTAAGTGCCAGTTATGTGTACAGTCATTTAAACCCCGCAAGACTCCAAGATTGAAACACTTTTGATATCAGATACTAGCACAAAAACAGTGAAAAAATATCAAATTCCATTGTACTTGTATAATTTGATTTAAACTCTTGATTTAATTTGATTTAAAATTGATTTGCACAATTAAGCTACAACTTAAGCTATGACTGATTATCATGGTTTTCTAGACATACAAAGTTTCAATGCCAATCTCTATATTAATTGATACTTGCATGTCTTTGAATAAAATACATTTAAACTGCGAAGTGGGAAGTAAAACAGATTTGTACAGGACAATGCTTATATTATAAGTGCCCTTTCAATGCTCAATAGATCAAATAAATTTTAAAGCTCTGTCTTTCCATTAAACTGACCCTCTACCATCTCTACTGATTTTAAATAAGTATTCTTCAAGGGGCCTACTACTGAGTTCAGTAAATTCAGGATTCATAAGACGTATTACTCCACAGAGTGCTATTGCATCAATCCAATTTATGAACCAGCAAGAACAGCAAATAGAACCAATGATCTTTGTGTGTCTGTTACATAGAAAGGATATGCTATGTCATTTTGACAGTCTATGTAAGCAATATCAAAAATATGAATATTTAGTGTTTCCTTAAATGGAATATGAAACATAGCACCACATTGAAAAACTAGGGTATGCTGAAAAAAATTCACGATTGAATCTAGATCAGTGGACATTGTAAAGTGACTGATTTGTCTACTTTTCATTGTCACACCATGTCATGCTGACACACCTTTTCTCACTCCTCAGCCTCACTCCTGAGCAGTTGAGACATGCAAGAGGTCTTTAAAAATTTACTTTTTGAAAGAGGATCTACAGGAAAACAATAGTTTTACCAAAGAAATAAATCTTATGCCATGTTGCATCAATAGTCTGAATGATCATAACTGCATTGTAAAGAAAGAATGCTACAAAGAAACATATGAGAACAACAAACAACAAGAGATCTTTTGCAGATGTGAGCACAGTTCAAATTATTAGTTGCTTTCAAAAAGGGAGAGTACCCTTTGCCTGATGCTTCTTTCAAAAATGTAAAAAAATAACAGTATTTAGTCAAACTTGTTTATACCTCGTATACGCGTAACCCTAGTATATCTTCTCTAAATTAGAAGGAAAGCAAACACCAAGAGCTTTCATTTAAAATCTGCATGGATAAGATTTTGTATAGGCAATATGGATTGTGGAAGTAGTTTTTAATTTAAACGTGATGTCTTTCAATTGTACAAACTAGAATATACTTGCCATAGTTAGGGGGCTTTAAGTCAGCGAAGGATTGTAACCCGTTATTTAAGTCGCTTTTCGAAGGCCAACACCTTCCTTTTAAAGATGTCCAATTTGGTTGAATGCAAGTTTTTATCTATTCGACACTTTTTACATTCGGGCAGCATTACTGAACATATCCAAGGTGAAGGTGATTTCACGCGACTTAGCAACTAGTGAGGCTTCTCAATTCCCTTTCTCAAGAAAATGGCGGGAAGCTTTCGAAAAAGACTGGATCGAGCATCCTATTGTTTTTCGCCTTTTACAAACTGCGGCCAGCCAATAAACTGGCGCGAGCACTTTGTTATTGTATTATGGCGGGAAAATTCAAGCATTTCGTAGCCAGGAACGCCACACGAAGCCGTGTCTGTACTTGAGGAATGGCGGCAGGCACGTGAAACTTAGATTAAATCACAAATCAAGATATTTGAATTTGCAATTTGTTCAAATGCTCATTTATAAACGTCATTTCAACTGAAATCAGTTAGAAATTGGCCGCCAATTTCACGAAAGAAGCCCAAAAAAAAAAGCGAAGTCACATAGAAAACGTGAAGTCACATGAAGAAAGTGATGTGTTAGAAGCCGCAAAATATCAATTTTCCCCAGGCAATGTCATATGGACGTTTTCGTTTAGAATGCTATCACAATGTTAGAAAAAATCAAGAATGCTTCTTAAATAATTCCTCATAAATCTCAGAAAGATTTTCCTACAAAATATTTCGATACAGAATTCAATGGTCAAATCAATAATATTCAACAGTGTCTCTTACTACAAGCAGTTGCTGAAATATTTTAACGTTTGCAAAGCGAGGCGAGTGTTTAGGCCACAGAAAAATTGACTTCTTCGCCATAACAGCTGTACTAACCCTATATTCATATCCGATTTCACAGCTAATAACGATACTGAGAGCAAAATTATCTGTAAAAATGGTAAACACACTTACTTGCAATCATATTATTCTTTGAATTTCATTCTTTTCTGCATCCTAGAGAATTATCATCCAAATGATGCAGAGATGCAGGCGTGGACGAAGGTGTACCCTAACGGACATACTGAAATGGCCTCTCTTTGAATCCGAGGTATAAAAAAGGCGCGAAACCGAACTGAAGAACTCACGTGCATTACATGGGATTGCTTATCAAATTCATCAGAATTGTATTAGAATCATCTGAAAAGAAAAGTACAATTGTATAATTGGCCATTGTACAATTTGACAACGGGGACCGCGATGTAGCATACAATATGCAACCAGTGGCGATTCTATCCTATGGGAACTCTGAACGATAAAGGAAGAGCGAGCGGCAAATAAGAACGCACTCTTACGTAAGCATGTTCTATAAATCAAATAAACTAAAAGCTCCCGATTAAATCCACTGGGGCTCCTGGTCCCTAGAAAAGGTGAAAACCTTCCGTGTGTCTTAAAGGATCACGATCGCTCATAATAGTTTAGGGGATGTAGATTCTTCCTTTGGTATTGTTCTGCGGTTAGTCTGTACACCACGGCTGCAATTGCATCCCAGTTACATCGTCACTTCGAATGCTGTAAAAGGCGCTTCTCAAAGGGCAACTAGTGGTTTTGCTTGAGCCACAGTGACTTACAAAGGCTGCTTGGATATGCTTACTGGTATCTCATACAGAAAGTAATAAGCCAGTGAAAGATTCAAATTTCACAAGAAGCCTTTCTGAGTCTTCATAATGCCATCTCGGCAACATGACATGCCCTAATGAGTTGGTAAAGGTTCTTTGGAATATCCAAACTTTATTCCTAACAAAAGTTGAACAATTAGGCCAAGCCAACCAACCTGGATAACAGTGATGTTTACAGACAAAGGAGGATCAACATAATTGAGTACAACGCGAACAAAATTTTTGAAATTAGCCTTAAAGAATGGCTAAAAATGCATCTCCTAGACTTGAAATTAACAATTATTTTACCGCTCAGAAAAGAAAATGCGACGATTCTCAAAAGCATTGATTATGATATTTAGGAAAACTTTGGAAGGTGAGATATCTTGCTAAAATTCATATGACAGACGCTGGGGAAAGAAAGAAAGAAAGGAAGAAAGGGTGACGATTAACCACCCGGTTGACTCCTCTCCTGTTTTATAAACGCCTTCTTTTACAGGATCTCAAAAAATATGCTCTAATCTTACAACTGTCTAATTAATATGCCTCCATCCAAGGGCCTTTTCTTGAGTTTCACGAAGCAAAGACCCTTCCATCATGTTGCTCAAGCTCAAGCATCATTCTAGTGGTCATCTGTTTTCATTTAAAATTTTATCCATCTCATTCATGGGACCTATACGTTTAGGTTTATATCCAAATCTCTAGTTCATAACTATGAGCCGTTTTTTATGAAGATGAGAGATTATTTTACAGAAGGATTTATTTCCTTTAAATAATTTGTCTTGGTAAAAAAAGTAAACATAAAGTGAACAGAGAAAAACAGCAAATCAAAACAAATAAAATTGTGCTTTAGTTGTTTAAGTCACTAAAACAATTTTCGCTCACATTTTTAATTAACAAAGCTTTCTGTGCAAACATATGGAATTTGTCGTAAAGCATTAACATGTCTCCCAAATCAACTTTTCACGACCTCTCAGAGCAAATATGTATTTGTGCCTAATCACACAATCGTCAGTCACCCTCTTAGCTGAAAGTCTCACAATACGAATAGCAGAGATGGTCTTTCCGTTTGGTAATGCAAGATGGTTTTTCAAGCAAGTTATTGAAGTCTTTTGGCTTCCATTCTGAAAAAAGCAGGCGTACTTGAAGCGTAGACCTTTCCTCCGGCAAATTCACAAGGCATATCATAAGATATCCACTAGATGTCTTCTAACTATAATGGTAAAGAAGTACAACGGATATTTATCTGACGAAAGCTCGGTGTATTGAAAAGAATTGATAAAAGGTCAGTTGAAAGAAAGTCTAGTTATCACATTTTATGAAAACAATTCACAAAGCTATAGGCAAATTTCAATAGAAGAGCAAGCCCAGGTAGAATTCTTTTTGGTGGTAAAATAAATATCAGTACAACTCTTGGTGCTTAAAAGATAGTTCTCACTATGATTTCAAGGTAACTGTCACACTTAAAGTTAGTTGGAATAACTCATCGATCATCAGCTTCCGGTCGCAGGGGCAATCAAGTTCTCCTCGTAGATATTTGATTTGCATAAAAGTGCATATTTTTCTACCTTTCTATCAAGACGTTTGGATGGTATATTTATAAAATGTATTCTAGTCACAACTTTCGTGGTAAGCACTGGGAAACCCTGGGAATAGAATGGAAACAAGGCAGCACTGCTTACCTTTTGGTTGCAACCAGGATGAGGTATGCACATTGGTAGAGGGTTATTTCTCTTGAAGGGTGTAATTTGATTCCTGTAATTGATCGTGTTATGCCTCTTCTAATGAACAGACTTTCTCATTTCTGTCTCAGCTGTTTTCCATTCACAACCATGCGAAAGAATATTTGCTAGAATTTGAAACAATAGGTTAGATGCAAGATAAGTTGGGTTTTACCAAGATGGAAGAGGAATATACGAATAGACTGAGCAATCGAAAGTTGGGGCGAGGCTCTTCCTGGTTCTACACCTTTGTCCAGCACATGAAAAAATGATACTAGATCAACTACAAATACCAGACTTGAAAGTGTTCTGTGGGGACTTAAGAATTCATAACATAAACGATCTAAAAATTGGTGCCATTCATACCTTGGAAAGGTCATCAAATCAGAGATTGATCGTGAAAGTAGTTGATGATTACACCAAAATTCTAGTTTCATAAATTATTTTAACATACAATCTTGTGCAATCGAATTCTTGTTAGCTAATCCTGTAAGTTTCAACTTGTACGAACTCGCTTTCCTTTTCGCAAGCTTTCCTTCTGCACTTTGTACGCGTTCCTTTAGCCGTTCTCACTGCTCTTTTACGTACATTGCTCAGGACTGTAGCATGTCTTGCTTCGCGATTCACGAAACTAAGCCCTAAACATCGGAAGACGGAGGTGATTAAAAAAAAAAAAAAAAAATCTAAATTACATGAAAGGCGTTTGTAGACGCCCAAATACCCAAGTGAAGAATGAAGAAGTGTGGAACACTGAGCGCATGAGATACCTGCAACTTTATTAATGATAGGGGCCTAGTAAGCGAACAACGAAACAAATTGCTTGGCTTACCGTTCTTTCAGGTTAGAAGATGTTGTAAATCGTCCTGAAAAGCCTCAGCATCCCTTTCAAACCGCCGTCCTGAGTCCCCAACTATGCTCAAATGGAAGAGAGGGAATCCTTAGCCACGGAAGACAGAGGGCGCATAAGGCAAATCAAATATAACCACTAACACTAGGTGTAGTCGCTCCTAATCATTGGTTGATTCGTAACAATCGCTCTACCCGTGGATATCTCGTCGAGATATGCCTATTCAATGCTGCTGCGTATGTAGCCCACGAGCTGAGGTCATACTAGAGCGTTGAACGGAGGACTGTCATCACAAATAACACAATAACCTAAGGCACCTGAAACGACGTTTCTCATCGCCCCTATGCCCCACTTCAAGGCGATGAATGGCGATGGAACACCGTCATGCGAAACAGGTAGGAAACAAACTACCCATGTTACCAATTATACTTATCACTATGAGATATGTAGTTGCTCCAAATTATTGGTTTAACTTGCAAAAACTCTCCCATTTGGTATCGCATAACCGTCCTACGATACCTATTCAATGTTCTTGTGTACTGACCAAGGGGCCATAGTCGGTACTAAACAATGAACTGGGAATTGTGATTACAAAAACACAACAACCTAAGGCACCTGAAACGACGTTTCTCATCGCCCCTATGCCCCACTTCAAGGCGATGAATGGTGATGAACACCGTCATGCGAAACAGGTAGGAAACAAACTACCCAAGTTACCAATTATACTTATCACTATGAGACATGTAGTGCTCCAAATTATTGGTTTAACTTGCAAAAACTCTCCCATTTGTATCGCATAACCGTCCTACGATACCTATTCAATGTTCTTGTGTACTGACCAGGGCATGTCGGTACTAAACAATGAATTTAGGATTGTGATTACAAAAACACAACAACCTAAGGCACCTGAAACGACGTTTCTCATCGCCCCTATGCCCCACTTCAAGGCGATGAATGGTGATAGAAACCGTCATGCGAAACAGGTAGGAAACAAACTACCCAAGTTACCAATTATACTTATCACTATGAGACATGTAGCTGCTCCAAATTATTGGTTTAACTTGCAAAAACTCTCCCATTTGGTATCGCATAACCGTCCTACGATACCTATTCAATGTTCTTGTGTACTGACCAAGGGCCTAGTCGGTACTAAACAATGAATTTAGGATTGTGATTACAAAAACACAACAACCTAAGGCACCTGAAACGACGTTTCTCATCGCCCCTATGCCCCACTTCAAGGCGATGAATGGTGATAGAACACCGTCATGCGAAACAGGTAGGAAACAAACTACCCAAGTTACCAATTATACTTATCACTATGAGACATGTAGCTGCTCCAAATTATTGGTTTAACTTGCAAAAAACTCTCCCATTTGGTATCGCATAACCGTCCTACGATACCTATTCAATGTTCTTGTGTACTGACCAAGGGGCCATAGTCGGTACTAAACAATGAATTTAGGATTGTGATTACAAAAACACAACAACCTAAGGCACCTGAAACGACGTTTCTCATCGCCCCTATGCCCCACTTCAAGGCGATGAATGGTGATAGAACACCGTCATGCGAAACAGGTAGGAAACAAACTACCCAAGTTACCAATTATACTTATCACTATGAGACATGTAGTTGCTCCAAATTATTGGTTTAACTTGCAAAAACTCTCCCATTTGGTATCGCATAACCGTCCTACGATACCTATTCAATGTTCTTGTGTACTGACCAAGGGCCATAGTCGGTACTAAACAATGAATTTAGGATTGTGATTACAAAAACACAACAACCTAAGGCACCTGAAACGACGTTTCTCATCGCCCCTATGCCCCACTTCAAGGCGATGAATGGTGATGGAACACCGTCATGCGAAACAGGTAGGAAACAAACTACCCAAGTTACCAACTATACTTATCACTATGAGACATGTAGTTGCTCCAAATTATTGGTTTACTTGCAAAAACTCTCCCATTTGGTATCGCATAACCGTCCTACGATACCTATTCAATGTTCTTGTGTACTGACCAAGGGGCCATAGTCGGTACTAAACAATGAATTTAGGATTGTGATTACAAAAACACAACAACCTAAGGCACCTGAAACGACGTTTCTCATCGCCCCTATGCCCCACTTCAAGGCGATGAATGGTGATGGAACACCGTCATGCGAAACAGGTAGGAAACAAACTACCCAAGTTACCAATTATACTTATCACTATGAGACATGTAGTTGCTCCAAATTATTGGTTTAACTTGCAAAAACTCTCCCATTTGGTATCGCATAACCGTCCTACGATACCTATTCAATGTTCTTGTGTACTGACCAAGGGGCCATAGTCGGTACTAAACAATGAATTTAGGATTGTGATTACAAAAACACAACAACCTAAGGCACCTGAAACGACGTTTCTCATCGCCCCTATGCCCCACTTCAAGGCGATGAATGGTGATGGAACACCGTCATGCGAAACAGGTAGGAAACAAACTACCCAAGTTACCAATTATACTTATCACTATGAGACATGTAGTTGCTCCAAATTATTGGTTTAACTTGCAAAAACTCTCCCATTTGGTATCGCATAACCGTCCTACGATACCTATTCAATGTTCTTGTGTACTGACCGAGGATGCACTGTCGGTACTAAACAATGAATTTAGGATTGTGATTACAAAAACACAACAACCTAAGGCACCTGAAACGACGTTTCTCATCGCCCCTATGCCCCACTTCAAGGCGATGAATAGTGATAGAACACCGTCATGCGAAACAGGTAGGAAACAAACTACCCAAGTTACCAATTATACTTATCACTATGAGACATGTAGTTGCTCCAAATTACTGGTTTAACTTGCAAAATCTCTCCAATTTCGTATCGCATAACCGTCCTACGATACCTATTCAATGTTCTTGTGTACTGACCGAGGATGCACTGTCGGTACTAAACAATGAACTGGGGATTATGATTACAAAAACACAACAACCTAAGGCACCTGAAACGACGTTTCTCATCGCCCCTATGCCCCACTTCAAGGCGATGAATGGTGATGGAACACCGTCATGCGAAACAGGTAGGAAACAAACTACCCACGTTAATACTCATAATAAGCAAAACAACAATATAAAAAAACAAAGCGCGCTAAGTGAGCAAAACTACTCACTGCTTTTTCCAGATGAAAATCATCCATTTCCGTCCCTTGTAGTCCATCCTCTCCATCCGCCAACTGAACTAAAGACGAAAGAACAGGATGATTAAGATCGATAAGAGGGATGCTATATAGGGGAAATATTTTCTGCTTACTGTTTTTCCGATTTATTTGTTGATGTTCATCCTTAAGACTTGTCCTGATGCCTATAAACTGTGTTCAGACAGGACGGGCAATCGTCAGTAATTATCACTGAACAGCGAACCATAATTGCAAACAGGACAAGAACTTAGGCAGCCTGAAACTGTGCTAATCATCGCCCTTTTCCCTTCCAAACAATAAATCGTGTGATATTACTGGCCCTGACAAGTCATTTGTAAATAACGAAGCCCATCAATTATTTCAGTTTTGCAATTGCTTCTTAATTAGATGAGTACTAGAGGCTTTTCCGAATGTTTTCCGAAAACAGGCCGTTAATTTTCTTCCTTGTTCATTTATCTACTTGCCTTTCTATTGTCCCTTGCCCTTGGTCGCCCAAATCATTTTTTTTGGTTTGTTAAATTTTGTTGGTAAAACTCACGTTCTTTGGAGAGAACTGTCGCCTACATTTATGCTGGTAGTCCCTTTTCTCAGCGGAGGGCAACAATTATAGCTATGCAGTGAAGGGCATTTTTTAAAAATTTTTCACTGGTGGGGCATTTGAGAAAAGGGCATACAGATAAAGGTAGAATTTACAAATAAACAGGCTTTCAAAAATATTCTTAAAACATTGCTATAGACCATAGAACAAAATCACTGATCGCTAGTTTATAACTAAAAGTGTCCATCTTTTCTGAAAAATTTCTTCACAAATTGACGTCTGCTATAAGTTTCAAAGTCTGGTTCTCGGTTTCTTCGTTCTTTTGTAGCAAGAAAATGAGTAACAGCAGCTCTTGGGTCGTAATGAGCAGTTCTAATGCCATTCAACGCAATGAATAAGCGAGTATTAATTGTATCATCTGTCATTGATACTCTTGCATCACTGGCCATGATATTGTGATGCGAAACAATGCGTTCTGTTTGCATCGAATGTGGTGATAGACTCATAATAGCAGCAAATATTTTGTGCACAATTCCAGTCGTTATTGCTACTAACTTGCGCAAACGAACTGAGAGATTTGAACCGATAACATTGGGAGAAATTCTACATCTTTGATTCTACTCTATTGCTCGCAACTGTCATCAGCAAAGTTATTGCCAGGGAAAAGGCGTTTTACGAAGGAAATACCTGCTTTTATAAAAACAGACAGTGAATTTGTGTTCAAAAGTTGCCTTATATCTTCTAATATTTTTTCCTGTTCTGTATGCAGGCGTCTTTCAAAATTCTGATGCAGCTTGAACCACTTCAGTGCGAATTGCGAGGGAATTTCTTCTGTTTGTTGTTACAAAGTTGTTATGACAATTCTTTGTGGTTCAGTAAGATGTTCTATGTCATTCTTCCAAAATTATTCTCGCTTTCCTGGGGATGGTAAGACTTCCATGAGTTGAAATCTCCTCAATGCTGCATCACGGAATGTAAGGATGTCAGTGATAAGAAGGCTATCTCGCTGAAAATGTTTTTGCAAAACTGTTAAGATTTCCAGGATGTCACCCATGAGAGATGTAAGCCAAATGTGCTTTTCGTCCCAAGTCTTCAAAAAACCACTTGCCTCTGCCTTTTCGTTACGGTCCCCATTTACTTTTAGTTCATTCCACACTTCCTTACACAAGTATGGCCTCAACGAGTTGGAGAAAGTGCTCTGCAAACCTCACTTCATGTTGTCTCGGAAATTGTTTTGCATCTTGCTTCACTTGTTTTAGAATTTTTGTTTTCACTGTTGACGTACGAAAGTACTTCGCGACTCCAGTGAGCGAAGCTTTCCATATTTTTAACCCCGGCACTGTTTGAATTATAGACTCAACTGCAAGGTCAGAACGATGGGCGCAACAACAGAATGTGAGAATATTTATGTTCCATTGATCACTTAGACGCTTCCAGGGTCCTGAATTGCACCCAGTATTCGCAGCTTTTCCATCTGTGGGTATACTCATTAACTTCTCATCTACCTCGCATACTCTCAAAGCTTCGTTAACTGCCTGCAATAAGCCCAGAGAGCCTCTTTCTTGGGGAGAATGCATGATCATGAACTTTGTGTTGTATTCACCATTTGGCATAACGATACGACAGCTTACAAATTTGTGGTCCCGCATATGTTGCTTACGCTCCCGTCAATCTGTATACTGAAAGCAACACACTGGTCGTACATTTCCTTTGTTTTTTTGCTCAACTACATAGATTGCTGACAACATCTCTCGGTAGTAGACCGGATCTTTGTAATGCAAGTCTGCGTTAGCTGGGACAAAATCTGGCAGGACAGCATCGGGTCCTTCATCAGTGACGAGGGCAACAAGTCTTTCGGCAGCAATTTTTGCCAGTGATCGAGCTGGCCAGGAATGAGCGGAAATTGTTTCCAGAAGACAATCATTGTAGACATGGTAAGCCAAGTTTATTGAAAAGCGTACCACATCTGGTTTTTGTTTTGTTAAACATCTCAACGATGGATGCTTGAAATTTTTCTCTTCCCAAGCAGATTCCAGTTGTTGTTGATTTTTTGCTGCTTTATGTATTGAAGATTGTAGGTGGTCTACAATCAATTTGAGTCTGTCCTCCCCATCTGCTCTAACTTCTTGTGCAATAGCAACTGACCCATTCTTAGAAAGCTTTTTCGCTTCGTCTTCGCGCTCATTGCATACTTTGCAACGTAGATGTATGCGTTTTCTTCCATTTCTTACAGCTTCAAATTCCTGTGCAATAATGCCTGTGAAACTCAGCTTAATTTCATGATAATAATGACTTGAGACACCATTGTAGAATTATCAATTTTCTGCTCTTCGTAATTTTTATCCAGAGCAGCAACCTCTTTTGTACTTCTTTTTGTGAACTGTCTGCTTGTGAACTGTCTGTGGACTGTCTCCTTGTGGACTGTCTCCTTGTGGACTGTCTCCTTGTGGACTGTCTCCTTGTGGACTGTTCCTTGTGGACTGTCTCCTTGTGGACTGTCTCCTTGTGGACTGTCTCCTTGTGGACTGTCTCCTTGTGGACTGTCTCCTTGTGGACTGTCTCCTTGTGGACTGTCTCCTTGTGGACTGTCTCCTTGTGGACTGTCTCCTTGTGGACTGTCTCCTTGTGGACTGTCTCCTTGTGGACTGTCTCCTTGTGGACTGTCTCCTTGTGGACTGTCTCCTTGTGGACTGTCTCCTTGTGGACTGTCTCCTTGTGGACTGTCTCCTTGTGAACTGTCTGCTTGTGAACTGTCTGCTTGTGAACTGTCTGCTTGTGGACTGTCTGCTTGTGGACTGTCTCCTTGTGGACTGTCTCCTTGTGGACTGTCTCCTTGTGGACTGTCTCCTTGTGGACTGTCTCCTTGTGGACTGTCTCCTTGTGGACTGTCTCCTTGTGGACTGTCTCCTTGGACTGTCTCCTTGTGGACTGTCTCCTTGTGGACTGTCTCCTTGTGGACTGTCTCCTTGTGGACTGTCTCCTTGTGGACTGTCTCCTTGTGGACTGTCTCCTTGTGGACTGTCTCCTTGTGGACTGTCTCCTTGTGGACTGTCTCCTTGTGGACTGTCTCCTTGTGGACTGTCTCCTTGTGGACTGTCTCCTTGTGGACTGTCTCCTTGTGGACTGTCTCCTTGTGGACTGTCTCCTTGTGGACTGTCTCCTTGTGGACTGTCTCCTTGTGGACTGTCTCCTTGTGGACTGTCTCCTTGTGGACTGTCTCCTTGTGGACTGTCTCCTTGTGGACTGTCTCCTTGTGGACTGTCTCCTTGTGGACTGTCTCCTTGTGGACTGTCTCCTTGTGGACTGTCTCCTTGTGGACTGTCTCCTTGTGGACTGTCTCCTTGTGGACTGTCTCCTTGTGGACTGTCTCCTTGTGGACTGTCTTCTTGTGGACTGTCTTCTTGTGGACTGTCTCCTTGTGGACTGTCTCCTTGTGGACTGTCTCCTTGTGGACTGTCTCCTTGTGGACTGTCTCCTTGTGGACTGTCTCCTTGTGGACTGTCTCCTTGTGGACTGTCTCCTTGTGGACTGTCTTCTTGTGGACTGTCTCCTTGTGGACTGTCTTCTTGTGGACTGTCTTCTTGTGGACTGTCTCCTTGTGGACTGTCTCCTTGTGGACTGTCTCCTTGTGGACTGTCTCCTTGTGGACTGTCTCCTTGTGGACTGTCTCCTTGTAGACTGTCTCCTTGTGGACTGTCTCCTTGTGGACTGTCTCCTTGTGGACTGTCTCCTTGTGGACTGTCTCCTTGTGGACTGTCTCCTTGTGGACTGTTCCTTGTGGACTGTCTCCTTGTGGACTGTCTCCTTGTGGACTGTCTCCTTGTAGACTGTCTCCTTGTGGACTGTCTCCTTGTGGACTGTCTCCTTGTGGACTGTCTCCTTGTGGACTGTCTCCTTGTGGACTGTCTCCTTGTGGACTGTCTCCTTGTGGACTGTCTCCTTGTGGACTGTCTCCTTGTGGACTGTCTCCTTGTGGACTGTCTCCTTGTGGACCCGAGGAATTGTCTCCTTGAGGTGTTCCTTTAGTATTTCTGGAAGTGCTTTTAAATGATTGATGACATCGCGATCAGAATTATTAGGTGGGATGCTGGCTTTAGGCCAAATGGGAACTCTTGTACCCACACCCTGCTGTTTCTTTGTTTAATAAAAGATGTTATTTTGCTTGGTATCTTTTCCTTTTCTCGTTTCTTTCCGTCCTTGGCATCTTCTTTCATAACAGCTCTAGCAAGTGTAAAACAAAATTCTTCGCTTTGGGTTTTAAAAAAAACATCGTTCTTGTGTGGCTCCACTGCTCTCGGGCACAGTACGCCTTGCTTGAAATACGAGCTTTCCAAATTCCAGACTTTGTGAATGAGAAGGGGAATCACCTATAGAAGCAGCAGTTCCAGGGAAAAATGAATTGAGATTTGAAACCTGTTCAATGAAGATTTCATCCACAAATATCTCAAATAAAGTAAAAAGTAAAAAAGTCACCGAATCATAAGGGCACTTAAGTGGTGGGGCAAACATGTTCCACTTGTGGGGCAATGAAAGGGGCTGGCTGGTGCGGAATTTCCCCACCACTTTATATGTTAAAAAATCACTCACGGTGAGTGATTACCTTGGCAAGCAAAGAGGTGAAGGACAATTCACAGGTATGTACTTCAATCAAGATTATGGATATCCTCTGAGTTGCTTCCTTTCTTTGGTAAATAATATTATTTCCCGTGTCGAGTTCTTATCATTCTACCTAATTAAATTCCCAAAATATTGCAATATGGCAATTGTGGATGCATTTTGTAGAGTCGAAATTCTACCC